>CM046847.1:21935511-22645511 GCA_025618425.1 Heliocidaris tuberculata
AAAATATACTCTGGGCCCCCATCATAAGTACATGTATATATATAGCTCGCCACCAAAAAAAAATGACTAAAAAACATGAAGTGATGAAAGGTGGGATGTGGCCACTTAAGTTCCACTCTGTCAATTTCATGACTGGTCACTTGGTAAACCCTAACTGGTACTTCCAATGATATGGGCTTCATCCTCTACCAGGCATTGGTAAAGGATGAAGGTATTACTAGCTTCCTGTGTGATGTCATTCTTACGTTTCCTTCACAAGCTTCTTTTTGGGGTAAACTTTTGAAAATTTTGTCAACAAGGTAGACAAGCTTTCATTTGGGTAAAGTTTTGAAGAAAATAAAAATTGTCAACAAGCTGAGACCATGCAACTTCAATTTGTGAAATTTTTTTGAAAAAAGTTGTCAACAAGCTAGTATAGGATACAGATAGGGGGACAAGATCAAGTTAGAAGTTCTTCTGTTTTTCTTCTTCCAAATTGAAGATATTACTCTTTGCTAATACACTGTGTAACATAATTCTTATATTCAAGAATGGTGTCATTTTTCAGTACTTTGCTTCCATATTAAATGAGACATGTGCACCTGGCATCTTAGTAGGCCCGTCTTTATCAGCCCGAGTTTCCAAAATAGCCCGCTAATTCTGATCCGGGAAACTAACCCGATCAGAACTAGCTCGAGCTAGTTTGTAATGAAGACGCAATTAGCTGGCTATTTCGTGGGTTTCTAGCTCGAGCTAGAAGCCTAAGTCAACTTGTGTTTTTTTGTGAAATAGCGCGCTATTTGGCGAATTAGCCCGCTAATTCGCAGGTGAAAACGCACTCGGGTTTTGACTCAGGTTAATTTATTCATGACACCAATCCTAGAAATGTTATTTTCCTTATGTATTTCTTGATTTTCTTCTCTCTTTCTATCTTTTCCTTATGTATTTCATTGTTTTTCCTTCATTCTTTTTTCTCCTTATGTATTTCTTTGTTTTCCCCATTTTATTTCTTCTTTCTATTCTTATGTATTTCTTTGTTCTTCTTGCTATCTTCTTTTCTTTATGTATTTCTTTGTTTTCCTTCTCTCTTTTTATCTTTTCCTTATGTATTTCTGTTTTTCCCTTTTTCTGTTCTTCGATCTTGCTATCCTCTTTTCTTTGTTTATGTATTTCTTTGTTGTTTCTGTCCTCTTCTCTTTATATCTCCTTATGTATTTCTTTTTTTTTTTTTATTCTATCTTTTTCCTCATGTATTTCTTTGTTTCTTATGTATTACTTTGTTTTTCCTTCTCTCTTTTTTCTCCTTATTCCTTTTTTCTATTCTAATGTATTTCTTTGTTCTTCTTTCTATCCTCTTCTCGTCATATGTATTTCTTTATTTTTCTATTTTATCTTTTTCCTTATGTATTTCTTTTTTTCCCCAATTTTTATTCTTTCATTTCTTAGGTATTTCTTTGTTCTTCTTGTTATCCTCTTTTCTTTATGATTCTTTATGTATTTCTTTGTTTTCTTCAATCTTTTTATCCTCTTCCCTTTATATTTTTGTTTTCCTTCTCTCTTTTTATCTTTTCCTAATATATCCTTATGTATTTCTTTGTTTTCTTTATATTTTATCTGTTCCCTTATGTATCTCTTTGTTTCTTATGTATTACTTTGTTTTTCCTACTCTTTTTTTTCTCATATATTTCTTTGTTTTCCCCATTATTTATTCTTCTTTCTATTCTTACGTATTTCTTTGTTTCTCTTTCTATCCACGTTTCTTCATATTTCCTTATATATTTCTTTGTTTTTCTATTTTATTTTTTTCCTTATGCATTTCTTTGTTTCTTATGTATTACTTTGTTTTTCCTTCTCTCCTATTTCTCCCTATATATTTCTTTGTTTTCCCCATTATCTATTCTTATTTCTATTCTTATGAATTTCTTTGTTTTTCCTTCTCTCTTTTTATCTTTTCCTTACGTATTTCTTTGCTCTTTTCTCTTCATTTATCCTACATATTTTTTTTAATTTTCCATCTTCGAAGTGCGCATGCTCTGAAGCTCTAGTTTATTCCAAGAACGAGCAGGAATCGCTCGACTTGGGCTGATGGAGACGGGGTTTTTCAATCTCGGACTTTTTTCTCGAGAAGCGCTGATCGGGCTAGAATCTTGAGCTTGAGCAAACTCGGGCTGATGGGGACGCACCTATTGTGAGACTTTGGGCTATTTCTGTAATCAACTCTACTCAGGTTTATGCAATGGTCAACTCGAGAGCAAAAGCAGGTTACCCATCCTCTCAATTTCCACAACTGCAGGTAAAGTACAAACTAGTGCCTGGGATCATTTAATAATGTCAAATTGAAGGACTCAACAAGGTCATTACGAAAGGAAACTCGAAAAGCTGGATGAGACAGCAAGGGACGTTGGGGGCCAAGCAGAGGAAATCGGCACTTGTCTTAAGGAAACGCCACCTTCTAGGAACGATCCCGCTAGTGCATTACAGAGACTATTAAATTTCAGGGGAAAGTGCATGTCTTCAGTTGAAGGGGGGGGCACTATATAGATTAAAGGGAAATCCAACCTTAATGACCAGTTCCTCTGAAAGAAAGAGGAAAAATCAGAGAAGCAAGATGGGTTATGAATTTATGGAAGTTGTAATCACTATACATATGGAATTTCAAATTGGCCGAATAGGTAATGCCACTGTGATATAGTGGCGGAAAACTCCCCTAATTGCTCAAATACACAAAATTACTAAAATGACTACTCAGTAGGATCTTTTTCTTTCATGAGAACCTATGACAATATGCTATCTACATTATATTATAGTGCCCTGAGGGTAAAGGTGCTTCGGAGAAAAATGCAAATTAATGATATTTTTATGTAGGACTAATGGGAGACTTGTCTGCCAATATGTCACAATCGACTCACCAAATGCGAATTTGAAATTCGCATAGATGTAGTGATTTCATTTTTCAAACATCCATAACTTTCTTATTCCTTGTCCAATTTATTTCAAACTGTTTTTCTTATTTTTCTGCTTTTACACAAATCATCTTATTAGCAAGGTTGGATTGCCCTAATAATGATAACGTTGAGTTCTGGTCATGCGATTGAATCGTGAAAGAAACTGTCTGAAAGCAACTGGGATAGGTTGATCATGTCTACATAAGAATTGGTGTATAATACTGTGAGGTTTGGACTTTTGGAATCATCAAAATTGACACAATCTCGCTGAAAAGCACATGCACTGCACACAGAAATGAATATATGGGACTGTATACACATGTGACGTGTGGCATCAATCTTCGGCCCGAAATTGCCATATTTCAAATGTGAGGACATTTGAAATAGAAATCCTTTTAAGGGGACATTTCTACTATAATGTTCTTCGATACTGACATAAAAGGAATGGGAAAGCTTACAAATTATTTTTTACCTTTCCCAGAACTCAATCTTCCCTTTAACAGGAACTAAAGTAATCAGGGAGTGAAGCTAGTGGTTTGTTTCCGAAGGTGTTGACAAATGATGACAACACACTGGGCCTGCTGTGATGTAACACTAAGGTGTCCTAGAAGGTGAACATCGTAATGACTCAGTAATTTTTACATTCCTGTTTCTCCTGAACCATGCATCGTAAGGAAAATGATTATTTGTTCTTTTATTCCCTTTTCCTGATTATTTTTCCTCTCTTCTTTTTCCATTCTTGATCTCTCTTTCTCCCTCTCTCACTTTCTTTCTTCTCTCTTGCTCTCTATTTCTCTTTCTCATTCACACACACATTCTCTCTTATCCTAACTTTCTCCCTCACTCACTCTCTCTCTCTCTCTCTCTCTCTCTCTCTCTCTCTCTCTCTTCATGTAGCATTACACTCCACTCTATATTGTCTAATTTGCTTTTATTTTGGTAAGAATTTTTTCCTTTCTCGGTTATCCTTATCTCCAGTTTTATTCCTTGTTGGTTGTTTTTTTTTTAATTCATACAATTTTGCTCTATATACATCCAATGTCAGATTTCCTATCTCATGCTTCCTATTTCCACACATCTCTCTTAAACTACAGACTCCCATTTATATTGTTTCTGTCTTGCTAGAATCCCTTCATAATATGTTTTACTTGCCTTCTTCCCCCCCCCCCCCCCCGCAATTTTACTGTTGCTGTTTTCTCTCTCAATTAAGCCTTCTCCTCCTCCTCACAACATCTATTATCCATACAGAATGACTCATCTTAATAATGTTGATACTCTGTTTGCATCACATCAAGAGCAGACAACTGTTACCCATCCACGACATTTTTATCCAGGTGCCGCTATCCCAAGGGATGTACATCATGAATATCACAAACTGGTAAGACAGAAAGCTACACGTGCACCATGTTAAACAAATCAAAATCTTAAGCTCTTCACTCACCCTTCTTGGGAAATTTCGTATATTTATAGCTACCACTGTACATAGTGCCACAATAATATCAGTCAACATTGACTGCAATATCTTGCATTATACATATCTGTGGTTCTACTACATATGCCTCGTCAACAATGACTCTGCAGTTAATTTAATAAACTAACCAAACTCTGCGCTTCAGCCTTAGACCTACATGTAGCACATGACCAAATCCTAACTTGAACCCTATACCTCACTTAAAACCCAATAGCGACCTTAACCCTATAACTCTTCATCTGTGACGTAATAACGCCTTCAGGAGCAAATGCTGCCGGAGCACTATGTTGGAGCACCTATTTGTGGCAAATAATACATGTAGTTATAATCAGAATACCTTGAGCTGGTAAATGAGAGAGAATGTGAATGTCTCAGACAACATATTTGGCATTTCTGTCTGCCTTATGCTGGTAAAGGACTGTTTATCTAGCATGAAGAGCACCTGTACTGGTGGGATCGGATATCATACACAAAATGAATTATTCATAAAAGCTTCTTTCACCTTCAAATGCACCAAGACGAAAATGGCAGTGCTTTGGGGAGCTGAATCAGAAGTACCACGGATGGCTCATAGAATGTCAGGCTTGGGGTCAGCCTGGTTCACTATGAAAATCCGAAGATTATTGAGGACTTGGTTAAAAAAAAAAAAAAAAAAAAAAGATTGTCTTGGAGATTAAACATGACATAGCATAGTAACAGAATTCAGCAGATGTTTTTATAAATCTGCAGAAATCCTCTCTCAATTTTAAACTGAATCAATACAGAGAGAAAAATCCTTACTTGTTGTTCTTACAATAACTCATAGCAATGGATCTATACTTCCAAACAACATGCTTTCTTTTAGCTAAAAATCCATCCAAAGAGAAGGAGAGATGGAGATAACGAAAAGGAGGAGGATAGAAATTGACTCGTCGATGTTTTTCATTGTTAAAAAATCTAAATTTCTATGATAAATGAAATTTTCTATTAGCACTTAAATTGATTTAGATTTGTTTCATCTTCAGAAAATCTTATTACACACACAAAAAAAATTATATCGTAAAAAAAGAAAAAGTAGGATGGGGGGTTGTGTGTCCGGACACTTAACAAAAATTTTGCAGTTAGATTTTACGATAAATATGCATCAAGTAACACTAAAATCAGTGAATATTTGCAATTCACATGATTTCCAACCTATCCTGTGAAAGATTTGTGACAATTTGCATGAAAAGTTGTTCGATTTATTGTTTAAAAATGACCTGTCCGTATAACCAACCTGCCCGGACACACAACGTCTGGGTATACCACACAAAAATATAATTCCTTTACATATCACTTTGTTGAAGTTTCATCTCTTACTCTGGAGAGGAAAGTGACATACAAGAAATATGAAATGCACTTCTGATTCAACTGTAAGTTCATTGACACTGTCAATGTCAATTAGACTATGACTCAGGTAAATGCTCTAATAATGACAATGCCACGCTCGCTTGGTTCTACAGGGACAATTAAACCGCAACAATACAAAATATTGAATAGCTGGGACTGTAAATGAGTTGATACTGGAATAATGATCTTAGGCACACCTAGCTCAGCATGGCATTAATAGTAAATGAGTGGAAGGATTGGCCGGGGATCTCTCTGCTAATCATTAACCAAACAAAAAGGAATTCCATGATCGCAGGAGAATTCAGAATGGCAAGCATCTTCTACATGTACATCTAGTATTAATTTATATGCAGTGACCTCTCGATTACAATCTATATCACAAATATAGGTCCAGCTGGAAGTATGGAAAAATATTTCACTCTTGGCTTTGACGGGGAATGCAGATGGTCAAGTGATAACATTAAAACAACGCCCAAATGATATCGATCAAAAACTCATAAAACTAGATGGAAAAAAATTTCATAAATTAATTATTTTCCATTAGAAATGACTCATATTTTTTTCCACCTTATCAAGGGTTGAAATGATGTGTACATGTATAAAAGCATGGCAATAAATCTATCGTGGTCTATATCAAAATAGTATTTAAAGTATAAATAAAAAATGTTAATGTGTGAAACTTTTCTTATACTTCCATGTCTCATTAAAAAAATGTAAACAGCCATTAGCATTTTTTTTTCAAGTGCATCTAATGTCTGATACCATTTATGTATAGTTTCCATTGAAAATATAAAATAGACAACTGCTTTAGATTGTAAACATCTTTAAAAGCAGAGCAGAAAATGGAAAGCAAGGATGGGGAGATAAAGCACCATGAAGCTAATCATTGATCTGTACTTAGCAACTTGTTGCTCTGTTAATTTTCATTTTTCATCTCTTAACTGCTAAAAGACTGAGAATTACGAATGGGAGAGTACTTTAAAAAGTATAAAATCTATTTTAAAAAACCGAATCCTCTTTTAAGACAAAGTGGGCAAATTTCAAGGGGAAAAACCTTTACGGATAATTCACAACAACCTTCACTCAACGTTGAATTGAGTTGACTTCCTCTTACTACACTTATCCACTACATGTATGTTTTGACCATGGTTTTGACCTTACGGTAGAAAAACCAGCGCAGAAATTGGATTACAATCGCATTTCTCTAAAGACTGTTTTCAGAGAAAGCGAAGTGTAGCCCCCAGCCTCAAACTTTCAATGCTGTGCTCGAAAAACATTTCCCTTTTTCATCTCAACTATATAGTAGGGTGTTCACAAAAGGCACAAAATCCCTTGTTAGGTATTGGGAGTAGAGTTTCTGGTAGGAGAAAGTACAGTGGCATCATTTCAGAGAGGATTTAGCTCTCGGAGGTACTATTTAACTTTTTTTCCAAAAAAAATCTGTTTTGAATTTGCGCAAAATTCATTTCAAAATCTTGGAAAACTATGTCAGTTAATGGAAGCTATTAGATTTAAATGGTTACTTTCCTTGCGAAAATAGAAATGTCTGTGCTCTTTTCTATCTTTGAAGTTAAATATATGTTTGCTTGTACTTCAGAAAACACAAAATGAAATTTGCAATAGCAGCATAATATCTCTCCAATTCAATTCTTTAGTGAACCATCTTACTCTGTCATTGTTTTCTTGTCTTAACAGTGGAACCCATTAAACTACTTATTTCATTTTACATGTTGACTAGTAACTTTAATAGTCCCTTGTCCATTTTCTATTATATCAATGTAATTTGGACATCAGATTTGTAAAAATCACAGTTTTACAAAAATTTCCATTGAATCACAACATATTGTGTGAACACAATACTAACATACAGCAATGATATTTTGTCAGCAATCCATTGGTGTTCAGTTGTTGTTTTTCCATCAAAACATGGGAATTATTTGACCAAAAGTACAAGCAAAACGAAATCAATCTTATGGATTTCAAGGAATCAAATGTCAGACATATTCTAGTGAAATTCAATATCAGTCCGCTAGTCCTCAAAAAGATGATCATTTTTGCAAGCGTTTGCAATCCACAAGCTCGTAATCCACCCAAATCAGTATGTGATAGATGGAATTGCATAAAGATATGAAAAGTTCATTCAATTCAGGCATAAAGCTCAGGTATAAAGCGATTGCAAAATATGATTTATTCATATCTAAGTCAAGTAGTAGTCTGGTTTCAAGCAGGTTACTGTTGATATCTTCTACCAATGAATTTTCACTCTTGAATAATACTGGCATTAATTATGGTTTACTATAAAAGTCACCTAAGCAAAAGACTGAATTAAAACTACATTAAAATAGGATGTCACAGTAAACAATAACAAAATAGAATTAAGTTCAATATTCAATCAATGCTTGCTTTAGATTTAGAATACTGTAGATTACCTGGTGCATGCAGCTTAAACCTTAGCTTAGAAAAATATATTATAAAATTATTTTAGAAATACATTGTCCAAATGCTAAATGCCAGGAGGGTGCTAACTCATATCACTTAACAGTCATGTAAAGTTAGTTTCCTTATGGTGCTCAGCTGGTGATTAAAATGATAAACACATACAATGTGGCTGTATTTAAAGACTTACCTACATGATCCAATGAAGATGTAGAAGAAGAGAAGACATGAAAAATGAAAGAAAGAACAAAGAAAAGATTATTAGTTCAAAAAGTCAACATCTATTATCTGTATAAATATACTAATTGACAAGCAGGTGAACAGTTGGGATTTTTTTTCCACTCATACAAAATAATACTTTGCCAATTACAGCAGAAGTACAAAATAAGAACACATAAAAATTTGCATGTCATAAGCTAATAATACTCATCAATATCTTTAGATTGTTAAATGTACGTTGATTTTATTTACTAATTTAACTTTTTTATTGTCATGAAAACAGTAAAATCTCATTTGTTAACTTATAATTAAAAAGCCTTGCTGGAAACCCGTTGGAAAATATTTGACTGGAATTTTCATTTTAATGGATAGCAAAAGCTAAGTGATAGGTGAACCAGGTGTTATTATTTCATAAATTGCATTACACTTCTGATTTCCTAGTTACACACAAGAAAGAGCATTTAGAAATTTGAGCACTTTGCAATTATCAATTGAAATCATAAATAAAAAATATTTAGGGCTAACTAACTATGTATATGAGCTTTAAACCAAAGAATGATTTGGCCATCCAAAATAGGCCTATAGATTACACATTTCCTATGTCGAACAGCTAAGTTAAATATAGATTTTGATCTTTGTCATCAATAATGAAAAATAAATTTGCATTCATGCATTGAAGATGGATGTAAACAAAAGGCTATCATTTATCTGTGAACTTCACACGAACTTGACCCTCTATGTTCAACAAAAAAGTACAGCTTATCTGATCTATACTATAATTCAAATTATTGTGAATAATCCTTTCTCTGTGTTTTTCAGTCAAATGTCAATCCCACCTGTCATATTTCAGCTGCACTCCAACTTTTGCAATGATTTTCCTATTTTCTTGAGAAAGCTGATTAAATATTGTTTGAAGGAAGATGTCAAATAGTGCTTCCGTCTCATGAAACCATTATTCGGATTGTGATATAAAAAAATACAAATCAAATAATAAACGGAGCAAACATCAGAATTTATCAATATTTGTTTGATATCATTTAATCTTTTACTAGTAAAAATTTCTCCTTTTCTTCTTTTCTGAATGAATTTATAACTTGTGTTTCACTTCCTATGTCATATAATCTTAATTTCTTTTTGAAAACAATCATTTCATAAAGAAATACCCCTCATTGGCTCTCTCTTTCTCTAAAACTCTCCTCCTTTCTCCCTCTATCTCTCTCCCTCTCTATCTCTCTCTCTCTCTCTCTATTCTGGTATTTTGTGCTCAAAATCAATATGAAAGATATGGTGATAATCAAACTGAAATAATAATCTCTATTCCGGTTCCTCCGCTCCCTCCATCTATCAGTTCCCCCCCCCCCCTCTCTCTCTCTCTCTCTCTCTTCCTCTACTTCATATCGGCATCACTTTGATGTGGAAGTCAAGGAAGCGAGAATGTTCAGAATGTACTCTATGGATCTGTCACTCTGTGCCCAGGAGCGTGTAAAAGTAACGTGTTTCCAATTACGCAGCCAACCTTTGTTGCCATAAATAGGGCCAAGTAGAGAAGCCTCGTTCACACTGGGGAAGTATTCTCCATGTGAACTTCACAGCGATTTTCAAGACTCCACTTGTTGAATCATCATGATAATTTTTTTTTTCTTGAACATGTAGCTATACTACCTACTATTTGACCTACTCGAGGAAGTAACTTTGATTACAATTATAGCCTCATTTCTTACTCTTGAACAAACAATAACATTTACATATCAATACTGGGAGGGTAGTAAAAAAAATTGGTAATGTATAAGCTCGCCGCAAGCTTGCCACTTTTCTTGCAAGCTTGCAGCAAGCTTGCTGCACGCTTGCCATTTTTGTGCAAGCTTGCAGCAAGCTTGCTGCGCACTTGCCATCTTTGTGCAAGCTTGCGGTAAGCTTGCTGCATGATTGCCATTTTTGTGCAAGCTTCCGGTACTAAAGCTGGCCAATTTTCATGCAAGCTTACCTCAAGCTTACCACTTTTCCTGCAAGCTAGCCACAAGCTTGCCAAACACTAACCATTTTTGAGCAAGCATGCGATAAGCTGGCTAATTTTCCTGCAAGCTTGCCGCAAGCTTGCGATAAGCTTGTCGTCATTTTCTAAGCTCGTTTTAAGCTTGCCGTAAGCTTATTTTGTCAAATAAATGCTTGATAAGCGTGCCGCAAGCTTATTACGAGCTTGCCACGAGCTTAAATTTGTATGGGGTACGTAGCTTTATCATGCAACAATACTGAAAATTGCCTGTTGAGAGTCAAAGGATATTAACTGTGTTTTAAAGTATAGAAATAATGCCCTTCTAGCTCTCAACAGATGAAATATTAAACCTGATCATCAAAAGGATATTAACTGTGTGTTAAAGTATAGAAATAATGCCCTTCTAGCTCTCAACAGATGAAATATTAAACCTGATCATCAAAAGGATATTAACTGTGTGTTAAAGTATAGAAATAATGCCCTTCTAGCTCTCAACAGATGAAATATTAAACCTGATCATCAAAAGGATATTAACTGTGTGTTAAAGTATAGAAATAATGCCCTTCTAGCTCTCAACGAATGAAATATTAAACCTGATCATCTGTGAACTCATACAAAATAGGTTTTTTCTCTCTTTTTTTTTTTTCTTCTCTTTAAATTTTAAAAGATTACTTTGAATTATTTTGAAATATGATAATTCTTCACAAAAAAAATCCACAAGTACAAATTTCTTACTTCAGGAAGATTGGGTTTTGATTTATTGTGCAATGGTGAATTTTTATACTAGCAGAGTGTGAACAGTGTTGTGAAGTCATTCTCCTTCCTCCGTTAGCTAGGAGGATGTGCTCTTGCACCAATAATATTGACCCCTCTGAGGTTGGAGAGGGGGTGTAAGTTTGATTTTAAAATTAGACTTTGTGCCCTCCGGTTATCCGCCACCTCACCGCATTATTAGTATCTTCTACTGGAGTTACGTATTGTGATTCGATATTTTTGATAATGACAGAATCTTTATGAAAACAGCATCTTTGTCAAATAAACGGAGAACCATTTCCAGAATTTATCAGGCTTATATAAAGATCAAAATAACATTAGAATGTATAACAGATAACTGCTTCTGATATTATTTGTTCCCAGTGTTCATGATAAAGTTTAGGAGTAATGACTGTTATACGTTATTCCCTGATCAAATGTAGTTATTTCAATAACAATATAATCATACTAACAAATTTTATTGTCGCAATCCTCAACGATTTTTGTTATTTTTATTAGCTTTATCATCCTGAATTATATTGTAAATGAAATATCCTCATTGTAGGTGTTATTACATGTAAGTATTAATAATAAATGGTAACTATTTCAATTTCATAACTGGCATCCATGCATACCAGGAATTTGCCTACAAACAAATAGATCTGTGTATTAACCGGGATGTGAATGACCTTGCGATAAAAAGGCAGCTGCATGGTTTGACTTTTCTTTAAAAATACAAATGTTCACCTATAAGTCTTCATTTACTGCCACAAAAAAAAATTATCAGAGCAAAATATCAATGATCATCTGCCCCCATCACAACCACAATCACTTACATGTTTTACTGTACATGTCACATCAAAAATTTAAAATATAGTTTGATTTCATTCACTGCCCACAACAAATCATTACTTTCACTGATAATAAACAGCCATAATGGCCTTACTGTGGGCAGTCAACAATCAATTAACATCCTCTGTATACCGTAATGGTCATAATAAATCATACATAATTCATTACACTATTGACAATGCCATAATTTCCATATGTGTTTAACACCTTGCTAAAGAAGTATGAGAGGATCCGCTCTATTTCTTTGTCATATTTCCTGTTCTGCATGCATATCCAAGATGTTGTCTTTGGCCGCAATGTCAACACCATCTCTACGCTTTTGCCTCAAGATGACGATGATGCAATGAGCATCTCACCCGAGGATCAGGGGTCTTCCATCTCTATCCTCCTCTCCCGCTGTCTCTGATACTCATGAGTTTGTTTTCTACATGATCTGTTAAAGCCCTTTTAGCTCTTGGCAAGCAATATTACTTCCTGTTCTTCATGCATACATGTATCTGAGGTGTTGTAATTGTGAGTGATGTCAACAACATCTTTCCGCTTTGCATCAAGAAGATGACAATGCAATGAGTATCCCCAGGACCGCATCGTTTGAGAATTGGGGGGTCTTCCCTTTTCATCCTCCCCTCCCTTGTCCACAATATTCTTGAGTTTCTACATGATCAGACCTGTTACAAAATATCTTTTTTTTAAATTCTCATCAACAGCTTTCCATAAGATCTCTTCTTTGTCAATTACAAGGAATATGGGTTTGTTAAGAAATGCAATGCTATTCAAGGTGAGGACCAACTTTATTTCATTATGTCACCTGCCAAGAGACAGAAGAGTGTGTAACTCTGTGAAAAAAACCCAAAGAGTTAATGTCCTTCTCTTGGCAGACAATATAATTTCCTGTTCTGCACACATATATGACGTGTTATCATTGTCCGCAATGTCAACATCATCTCTCCGTTTTGACTCGTGACAATGATGTAATGAGCATCTCCAGGAACGCATCATTTGAGGATCGGGGGGTCTTCATCTCTATCCTTCTCTCCCGCTGTCCCCGATATTCAGAGAGTTTGGTTTCTGCATCGATAGCAGTTAGACTCGGAGGTAGAGCAGAGGTTAAGCCTCGTGACTAAATTTAGATCACTCACGATCAATAATTCATGAGTTTGGGGGAATTCACTGAAGTACTGGTGTGGAGTACACACGTGAGGTTTTGGGAATGGTTGTAAGGCTTTCATTCTACAGAAGCAGTATATACTTCTACAGAAATTCAAGATGCAATGAGTAATCTACGTATGCTGCTTTCAAGACTACATGTATACCTCTGCTGTCTAACATTCAGATATCTCAGGGTGCTGTTATCTTCTTTCAGTCGTGTGCCCTACAAGTTGTTATTTCTGGTTCTTCAATATCAACCATCCTAAAGCATTGTTGGAGTGGCTTTTGTTATGTTTTCTCTCTTACTAGAAATCAGAATAATAAGTGCTAGAATAGAATAAATGATAAAAACACAAAAAAGTAGGCCTAACAGAAGAAAGTAAGCACTATAATCAGATCCAATTTGATAAATGTCTAATATTCTGATTTTCTGAATTTAGAACAATTTCAAAGTTCAAAAGTTGCAACATGATAACACTCTAAACTTCACACATTTACATGTAAATTAATTTCTTAAATCTACTCCACGAAGACAAATACAGTACGGATTTTAATCATTCTCAAAGTATCAACTACAAAGACCTTACAATATGGAATTGATCACAATGTTTGAATAGATCTGCTTAAAGTTATATTCAGGTTCACAGAGCAACTCTCCTCTGATGTCAAATTAATGATTAGCTGAAAGGCAACACCATGTTCAAGATTCCCAATATATATCTGATAGAAGATAAGATCTGATCAGTCTCTTATCTACTGTTCCATCAAGAAAAAGCACATTTAAATATCACTTAGTCCTGTCTCCCTGTCATCCAAAGTGATGTACAGTATATATCATGTGACATCAAAAATAAATACCCTTAGAGGAAAGTGCAATATCTGGAAATTGAATGACAAAAGGGGGTGAAGTCTTCTTATCAGTCTTCAAATCAAGTAAATACACTCTTTTAATGTCGCCTGATCCATTTTGAAGAAGACTTTGAAGACTTTCAGGAAGTAACTGGGCTATTTATCATGCATGCAGAGAGAGGAAGAAAAAGAGAGAAAGAGAGAGAGAGAGAGAGGAAAGATGCCCATCTCCACAAAAATGTGAAACCGGTTTTGCAATCAATCTCAAAAGCCAGTCAAGATGCTCCGTGTTTGTATGTCACTCGATCCCCTCTCTTACCCCTTATTAGATCTATAGAGGGGGATAAGAGGAGGTGAGAGATTAAGAGATTAAGAGCGTAGAGGGTATCTGATGCTGGGAGGTAAATGACTTGATAGAAATTCTTTGGCTAGGACGGAGGCACGTATACTGACCACATAGTGCACTCACACTCAAGGCCCGTTTTCATCAGCCAAAGTTTTCGGAATAGCTTTGTTCATTCTGATCCTGGGAAATTAGCACGATCACAACGAGCTTGAGCTACTTTGCTGTGAAGACAAATAAAGTAGACTATTTCACTCAGGGAGGTACTAGGCAAACTTGCCAGGTACCTCCTTGATTTCACCAATGTACTTGGTATATTAGCTCATTCTGTTATCCTACTCAAAATGGGGCTTTTTCACGAAAACTATAATGCAATTTGGCCAATTAGCTTGTTAATTTTTGGTGAAAACGTATATACTCAGACTATATGGTACATGTATGCTCTGAAGCTCAAGCTAATTCCTCAAGCAAGCAGGAATTGCTTGACTCGGGCTAATGAGAGCAGGGAACTTCAAACTCTGACTAATTTCTTTTGAAGCATTGATTGGTCTAATATATCAAGCTTGAGCCTGTTCAGGCTAATGGAGAAAGACCTTCTGAGGACATGACGATGACTCCAGTCCGGGATGATCAAATGTAGGCTAATTAGGAGCAATGACCCACCAACATATCATGCAATTTAATCCTGGCAGTATTAAGTGAAAAGGGTAATTTGATGAAAAGATGTACAGATGCATGTTCACTTAGTTTGTAGATATTCATGAGTTCAATAATCATCTACAGATTTCACAATTTTCCTCATTCTGTGAGATATCTGTATGGATTATATTACTTATAAAATTGACAGATGATCAACTCATATCTACAATGGATTTTATGCAATGAGCCACTGACAATTGAAAACTGGGGTGGCTTAATTGATTATCACCTTGACCCCATACTCGACTGGCTCAGTAATTAAAATCCTCAGAAGTTTTCCTCATCTACTTGTCTTTAATTAAAAAACAGTGATTATTCAATCCTACAAATTTGAGGAATGTCTTGACATTCTATACAACTATTACAAAAACAATTTCATAACCTTATTCTTGCTTTTCTAACAGATGACTATATATATAATGTGTAATATTGTAAGAAGCAAATCTGCCCAAACATTTTGATTTTCTTAAACTAAATATCTAGAACAAGAGATGTATGATACATAAATTACGAATAAATTATTAATTGAAACACATTCTTCCCATTATAAAAAAATAAGTCATTCCTTTCAATATCAAATGTGTTATAAAGATTATTTGAGGATATATGCAATGATTAAAGCTCACAGACAGTCTTGGTAGCAAAAAAAATACTGGCAAGAAACTTATCTAACATAGTCACATACTATTCTCCTTTTATCATAAGACACATGTACGAGATTATTTAACATTCCATTCACGATTTCGAACGATTTTTAGTGTAAATATCTGTAAGAAACGCTTGGTAACGGCTTTTCACTGCCTCACGCTAAGACCATATCCACCTGAAGGTTCCCCGCACAATAAACCCAGCGCTTCGCACTGTGTGTAGCGTATTCTATAACACACAGCAATCCCCATGTGCGTAATGTGTGTGGCCGTTGTTTGAATTTACATCCCCTCTTTTTTGGGCCAGGGATTTTTATTACTTTTCACCTCTCATTCGATAAATATTTCACTTGAGGAGGAAAAAACTTCACAGCATCTTAGTTATGTTAGTACCCTGCTATTTATTAAGTAAAATCAAAGAAATCTCACGAAAAGTTTTTGAGAGCTTCCCAAAACTATTTAATACCTTTAAGAACTTCCAAGAAAACATAGTGGTAGCCTACATGAACATTGAGTTACATTGGCAACATTCAACATTGTATGGTATGCAATTTCATTGCAATCTGATGTACATGTAAATTCCAATAAGTCTATTTAATTGGACATCAAAAAGCTGGCATGCCAAGACTGGATGTGTCATGAGATATATTGAGTACTTACGGAACATGTCCTAACATTCGAATGATTGCTTTAAAAGTTTAAACTGCTGTAAGTCTACATGTATGCACAGTCACAATGCCTTTGATTAAGGGCCATCAGTTACCAGGCTCAATGTATGCAATGTCAGAACACCATTGGTTTAAAGATTATCTTTCCCTAACCCCCCCCCCCCCCCCCTCTTTAAGACATTCCAATGGTAACAATGGTAACATGTAGTAACAAACATTTCAATTTTTTTTTCTTTGCTGTGTAATGAGGCCCCTTCTCCTGCAAGGTATTACTTCCACTTTTGAACATTAAACAAAGGTACACATACCACTTAATTCTTGAAAAGACATACTGAAAGTCGATCCAATGGTTTTGGGGAAGCAAGACAATATGAGTGGTGACATTGGTATGCAATTCCTTTGAAATTACTTGATAAGTTATGATGATATCTGTGATCTTAGAGATATATGTATTCATTGTTCTTTAATAATCAATATCATTTTCCCCCAATATTCACATCCTAAAAAAACAAACTTTTTCTTACATTCTGAAACAAATTAAATACTAGTAAACATCTTAAATACTATCACAAAAAGGTCAAAATGTACGTAACTGTAGAATGGATTTCCAAATGTTATTTTGACTGTACTAAATAAAACAGGATGTGGGATGGCTATAAAAGAATTTTTAATTTTTTTAAAGTCAAAATGCTAAATAGCACCTTAAATCAGTGTTAGATATCAAACTACTGACTGCAGACTATCAAAAATTCCATGATCCAATTCCAATGAGGACACAGACTTGCTTCTCAAACAGGCTTACAAGAAGGTGTTAACTAGAGTGCCTAATGATACTTTATTTCACAACTATATACATGCATATTAATTTTCTCTTTCAAACAAAACATTTATCATTTACTTTCATGGGATCTTTTGTACATTTGAAGACAAAATGCTAAACAAAGTACTTTCCTGTCCCAGTCAAAGTAATTTTAGATATAAACCTACTTGACTACAAATATGATGACCTTAACTGAGGACACAGACTTGCTTATCAAATAGGATTACATGAAGGTGTTAAGTAGAGTTTTTAATGAGGCTCTTATCACACCTCTCCCAATTCATACACTCCATCTCAGGATGCAAGCTTTACACATCACTGGTCACAAAGGGCTTCACACTGAAGTATCCAGACACAAACCCTTGTCCATCGAAGACAAAATTACAAACATTTGAAATACTTTTACATCCACGTCAAAGTACACTTAAATCAATGTTAGATATCGAACTACTGACTGCAGAATATCAAACATTCTGTGACCTTCGCTCAGGACACAGACCTGCTTCTTAAACAGGATTTATATGAGCCTTGTCCATCATGGGCGCAAATCCAGGGGGGGGGACAGGGGGACATGTCCCCCCCCCCCTACCTTTTTGAAGATAGGCAAATGTCCCCCCACCTTTTTGTATAATTTTTTTTTTTTTTTTTTTGCTTGTCAGATAATTTTGGAGGAAAACTAGAGCTCAAAAAATGTAATAACCTTGGGTTGTCAGAAAAAAAATTCAGAAATTTCAGACAGGTACAAAAGCTAAATCCTGTGGTGACCCCCCCCCCCCCCCCCCCCCCCCCCCCGAATTTCAAAATGGATTTGCGCCACTGTTGTCCATCAAGACAAAGTAGGAAAAAAAAACATTTGAAATACCATACTTTTATGGCTAATAAATCAACATTAGATATCAAACTATTGACTACAGGATATTAACATGACCTTACCTGAGGTCGCAGACTTGCTTCTCAAATAGGATTACATGAAGGTGTTAAGTAGAGTGTTTAATGAGACTCTTATCACACCGCTCCCAATTCATACACATAATCTCAGGATGCAAGCTTTATGCTTCACTGGTCACAAAGGGCTTAACACTGTAGTGACCATACACAATCCCTCGCTTGTCCATAGAAGACAAAATTACAAACATTTGAAATACCTTTTATGTCCATGTCAAGTACCCTTAAATCAATGTTAGATATCGAACTACTGACTGCAGAATATCAAAAATTCCATGACCTTAGCTGAGGACACAGACTTCCTTATCAAATAGGATTACATGAAGGTGTTTACTAGAGTGTCTAATGATGCTTTTCACACCTCTCCAATTTCAGGATGCAAGCTTTACGCTTCACTGGACATGTAGGGCTTCACATTGTAGTGTCAACACATAAACCCTTGTCCATGGAAGACAAACTAAAAAAAAATGAAATACTTTTATGGCTAAGTGAATGTATCTATAACATGATCTTATCTGAGGACACAGACTTGCTTCTCAAACAGGATTACATGAAGCTGTTAACTAGAGCGCCTAATGAGGCTCTTTTTCACACCTCTCCTTATAAACACAATCTCAGGATGCAAGCATAATGCTTCACTGGGCTTCACACTGTATTTGTATAGTGCGCACACATAAACCCTTGTCTATCATAAGACAGGGTGGTATGAATTATCTACGCGAAGACTACGGCTAAATAGTAATGACAAAAAGCAAGCAAAAAATAAAAGGATTATCACCTTTTTTTCAGGAGTCTATTCAGTCGAAAATTTGAAGGAGCACAAAACCACACTTGGGGGAACGTTTTGTTATTTTTGAACTAAAGGCATTAAAAGGGGGACATTGGCTGGTCATTGCCCCCCCCCCCCCCCCCCCCCTCCTCCCTCTAAATCTGCCACTGGATTACAATTACCATTCCACACAATTTTCCAGCTGATTAAGACGAGCGATCTTAAAGTGTACCAATCACCTGAAAAAATAATTTGTGTACAGCTGGAAAGTATAAATTCAAACTCAAAGAACTTTACCTAGCATTCTATACAGTTGAGGAGTATGAAGGAAATAAAGGATAACCTGAAAGTGCACGCACGAAACCGAACTCTGAGTTGGGTTCCGCGCGAGCTCTTACCCTGGTGAGCCTGAACAGGTGCGTCGAGTAGTCTATCCAATATTTGAAACCCATATTTTCAATATAGTATAACGACATAGAACCTCTATTCGTATAGAGCAAAATATTTTTTGGTGATTGGTACCCCTCTAAATTTGTTACAATTTCAAAGAGTCTGTACCTGCAGACTAGATCCCTCCAAAGACACTATTTACCTGAACCTATTTTTACCTTTAATTTGATTTTATCTGTAGCAGGGGGAGTTGCTTTATCTGATTAATGGAACTTTGTTTTCTTCCTTCACATGCTAGGGATGCATTTTCTTCTACATATACATTGTACATTCATTCTAAATATAGGCCTACTTAAAATTAACCCCTCCCCCCAAAAAATGTATTTTAACAGGATAATTCGGAGAAAACTGTCACAAACATTATTCTACCATACTGATGCAATAAAATGTTTTTAATATAACTTAAATAAACAGTGTTAATATATTTGCTTTGTAGTTGGTGAAAGCAGAAGGTCACGGATGCATCCATGAAATTTTAGAAAGCAAGATTTTAGCAAAACCATATTTCAACATGCAGTTCTGTGCTTTAAACATGTTTGAATTTACAACCAGCAAAAAAAAAAGTCATGACATACAGCATGTTTTAAACTAAACATGTCTCAAAACCATGATTCCCAGCTGAAACAAAATATTTGTGAAAGCAGCCCAGCTTCCAGTTAGCTTTCTACATGTAGCATGATCTAACTGTTCACCTCATCAGAGGTTCGTATACAGTTGACACTACTTGCGCCCTTTTAAACGTGCACTCTGAAAACAGGTACAGAAAAGGTCCATTCATAGCTGCAGTCCATGGACAAACGCTTTAATGAATTTAACTGCCCACCAAATGGCAGGTGATGTGCTCCCATCTGTGGATGCAGTCACCAATCTTGACAGAAATTGTGAGAGATTGGACAGCAGAGAGGAGGACTTTTTGGCAGCTTTCTCCTCTCAAGTTGATCTGGCATTTTAATGAAATAATGCTGTGATAGGTAAATCTACTTTTAGAGCAAAATTTGGATATTTCTTGCTTTGTAAGATGCATTATCAGCAATAGAAACTTGGATGAATTGCACAATGCTGGGTCACAACCACTACCCTGCCCCCTTGTTATTTTTTCTTTATTATTTTAAAATGATCCTCTAATTTATTTGCATGATAATCTTTATCAAAATAGATAGAGCCCACATATAACAAGCTATCAAAATTAGACACCAACAACCCTCCCCCCCCCCCCCACCACACACACACATGCACACACCTATTTTAACCCCTTTTTCCTTTCAAAAAAAAAAGGGCTTGTTGTTACCATGGTTGATAAAGACAGAGATATTTTTACCCCCCCCCCCCCTCTCCATTCCATAATATGTCCTGATAATCTTAAATTAAATTACCAGTATACAATGGAAAAGGCAAAGAACATAGATCTATGCATGTCAAAATATTGTCCCTCCATGCAATAATCATGTCCTTGAATTAAAGGCATTGATTAACTTTGCCAAGGATTGAAAAAAAAATCACTGTTCCAGCTAATGCTGTAATCATAATTGCAAACCTTTAGCTCAGACAGGAATCGCCTAAGTTTGATAAGCTGATCGGTCGTTTATATATCAAGATATTTACGATTGAACATTGATGTCGGGATAGAGTACCACCGAACCCTAAAGAACTCTTACGGTTGGCATACCTCGCTCTATCACAGAATACCTTACGGGCTGGAAACCCGCTCTGAAATCGCCAAGCGCTGGTGCGTGGTTTTTGTGACTGCAGCGCAGCGAAGAAGCCGAGCGACTTGCGCTAGCTATTGATCGCGATTTTCTCTTTTTTAGGATAGTAAACGGGTTCCATTTTCTCTCATACTTTCACATATCCTTAATTATATATGTAGTTAGAGGACTGCACACAATTCACTGGCATTTGAGCTGATTTTACAATTTTTCACAAAGTTAATCAATCACTTTAAATTATGTCTCAGGGAAAATCAACCATATGCCATATGATTTCACTGTGAACAAGGAATTCAATTCCGCATTTTATAGAGTCTGAATAGAGTCAGATTTCAGCTTGGTAAATGATACATGGAATGTAAAAGTTCGTATTGATTTTCTGCTCCAACTCTCTCTCTCTCTCTCTCTCTCTCTCTCTCTCTCTCTCTCTCTCGCTGGCTCTATTTCTCTTACAACAAATGAATGCACTTTGCACTTTCAAATAAACCTATTGGAAAGTTCTTGCAAGTCATTCATAAAATCTTACTCTGTGCTGCTTAATCATCATCCCCTCCCTCTCTCTCTCTCTCTCTCTCTCTCTCTCTCTCTCTCTCTCTCTCTCTCTCTCTCACTATCCTTCCCTCTCTATTTATCTATTAGAATATCTATCTATACCTCTTTATCCACATCATATTCAGTCTCTTCCTTTCACCTATCTGTCTGTGACAGAGCATCCAACTACCCATTCATGTTTTACACCACCCATGTACTTCATACATTCACATGATCAGTAACAACCACTCAAAGCAACGAGACCCCTGCCAGGAATTCATCACATCTATTGCCTGCTTCAACGAACCCGAGGTTCTACCACCTCGACCATGAAAGATCATCTTCATCAAGATATGAAGTGAATTTTCTTCTGTTTTTAATTTTCGATTCGTGGCTGAGTGAACAAAATGCAATCATTCCTCGAGTGATGAACATTTCACTTTAGAATTGTCTCCTAGTGATTGATGGTTTTTCATGAAGTGAAGGGGTTCTATCGTAAATGATGTTTCCAATCAAATTAGTCGAGTGGGATTTTTTTTTTTTTTTTGGAAATCAACATTTAAGGTCTTGGTAGTATATGAACATCTTTGTTTATTATTCTGCCTGTCTGCTTCTATTCTCTCTAATGCTCTCTCTCCCTCTCTTTCTCTCTCTCTCTGTCTTTTTCTTCTTCACCGTCTTCTCCTTTTCCTACTTCTTTGTCTTCTTCTTTTTCTTCTACTCTCTTAGCACACAATGGCCTACTGGCTCTGAATTGACAATAATTATGTTAGAATGTTCCATATCTCCTTTGTTGCTCTTTCACCCCCCCCCCCCCCCCCATTCCCCTCTCTCTCTCTCTCTCTCTCTATTTTTTCTTCTTCACCATCTTCTCCTTTTCCTACTTCTTTGTCTTCTTCTTTTTCTTCTTCTCTATTAGCTCTGTTTTTCTATATCGTCTGATGAGAGCCAGAAGTGCATAAACTCATATCATTGAGCACACAATGCCCTTCTGGCGCTTAACAGATAATATTTATGTTTCTCATCTCTGCATGCAATGTTCCTTAGCTCCTCCATTGCTCCTTCACCCCCCCCCCCCTCCCTCTCTCTCTCTCCTCCACCCTTCTTTCTCTCTCTTTCCCTAAAATGACCCTAATTTGTACGCGCACATGCATTTGTTTGGTAGACGCGCTACCTGTTTAACATGTCAAATCATACTGTCATACTGCGCGCATCATGGTGCACACAAGTGCGCATTGAGGTCAACTGTACTTGGTACAAATGACCGTTATCTGCACATGCGCAAAGTGTAATAACAAACTGGCTTATTCCATTCATCTCCCTCCATCTCTCCACATCACTCTCTCTCTCTTTCTCTCTCTCTCTCTCTCTCTCTCTCTCATTCTCTCTCCCTCTCTCTCTTACTCTCTCCATTTATTTTTCTTCTTCTCTTTGTCCCTATATGTTTGTTTGATGTCAGTCTCTTTCTCTCAAAATATGAAGATCATTTACACATATGTACTTTGAGCAAACACAAAGTATGCAGAGTGCACATGTTCATAAATGACTAATATCAAATACAGGTCCTCTGTTCACAAAAGATTCTATTTACTTCACCCTGTGTGGGGGCAAGAACTTTTGTCAATATTGTACTCTTCATTAGAATTGTAGAAAATATACATGCACACTGTACATTATAAATGAAAGCTAGCAATACACATCCACCCATCTGTATCATATTTACCACATAATCATAGGCACTGTCAAACAAGTAATTTCACAACAAAATATTTAGCATTGTAATTCATTTATTTCATGGAATGAAACTTCACAAATCTGGAAAGTTCAAGGAAGTTTCTTGCTCCCAAAATTTTCTGGTAGTTCATTAAGCTATTTTGAAAAAGGGGTGTTTTAATCATAGTTTAAAAACTATAATAAATAAATGTACAGAGGAGATCATGAAATGTCAAAATAGGTAAAGATAATCTTTCATTGGCAAATGAAAAGAAAGAAACAAAGTAAAAACCATAAGATACATGTAGATGAAGGAGAGAGGGAGGGAGAGAAAGAAAAAGAGCAAGTGAGGGTGGTGAACGGAGAGGGGGGAAGAGGTTGATAGTGAAAAGTAGAGAAAAAGAGAGATAAATTTAAGTTTAAGAAAAGAAAAACAAAGAACACGTTCAATATGATCGCATGAAATTATCTGTTAGGAGCCAGAGAGGCATTGGCTCTTGAATTATGCAAAAATGATATGGTTTGGGTTCTCAGCAGACAATTAGTGTACTGAGTAGCAAGAGGGGGAAGGCACATTCATGTTATGTATCCTAGCTTAAATTAAAACGTATGAGATAAGGCATGTCAACAAACTTTTCTGTCATCAAGACATCATTTGAATGGATGATGGTGGTGCACTAATGTGGTGAACATGACAGACTCACGGTTAAACAGGCATGTCTTATAGAGACCTGGGACTACGCACTTGAATGTATGAATGTACAGGTACTATCCTCTTAATATTTATCTTGGTTCTTGCATGGGACAATACTCCACAAGTTTTCTTGTGGCATTTGAGACAAACAGACCGGTTCGGGAGCGTTTCATCAAGCATTTTGTCAGTGATTTTTACTGACAAATTTGCTCTCAGCCAATCAGATGCAAGGATTTCAGTAGCTTATAACACTTGTCGGAAAAAATATCCGACAAATCCTTTCATGAAACGCTCCCCTGTTCTGTAATGTATACAAATTTATGCACACTTCTTCTCTGAGCACGTAGTGACGAGCAATTCTATTAACCTGCTTTTTATAAATGAGCCTCAATGCTCGGAATCCAGTTTGCATACATTACTTGTTGCTATGTCCGGCAAGCCTCCGGCAAGCTTTCAGATTGTCAAGAACAACCTTTGTTTGAAAGGTATATATAAAATTTGCATACATTACCGAAGTGGTCTATTGAATAATGAAGGTAATCATTCTAAAATAAAAATTTTATACAACTAGGTGAAATACATGGCTTTAAATCAGAAAGGTTCTTGTTTGGAGCATCATATCTGTTTTTCACATGTACCATGGAATTATATGGACTGTACTTTCGAAAGCATGCATGTAAAATCAGGGAATTGGAAGAGAGATGTACTTCCTTCCTATTTATCTTCATTCTTGGGACAATACTCCACATGCTATACTAGCTAGGGCGTGTCGATTTTCTTTGGGACATTCGAGACAAATTCAATAGTGAAGAGAAGATAACGGAGAGAAGGTCACGACCTTTGGCTGCTGGGGCTACATTTGTAGGTCTGGAATCAAATTAAGAAACTGGGCGATGGAATCCGTCCCACTCCCACGCCTCGAGGACCACTCCGAGGTGGATGGAGGGGAGATTACTCCTCTCAGAGTGGTGGAATCGTGGAAACCCTCCAGCAAGTGGGGGTTTATTATGGACAGATATTGGTCTGCGCTTTAAAATACAGGAAGAGAGGTAATGGAGGAATTGAGATGAGAACAGGTTTGATACCACTGGATGATTGTATGAACAGAAGAAATACTTTTTACAAAGCAAGTGAGAGTAAAAGAGAGAGGGTGACAATTACTTACTCACTACGGAAACCAAAAAGAATATCAAAAGAAGATGTATAATGAGAAACTCCAGAGAACTATAAACATATACACTGTATATATATATATATATATATATATATATATATATATATATATACAGGGCATATAAGAAATAAATATGTAGAGATAGATAGTATAGAGATTAAGGGAAAGAGAGAAAGAGAGAGAGAGAAAAAAAAGATATACATGAAGGCCTATATGTACAAGGTAGACAGATGACAGACACAATTATACAGTGTGAGTCAATAAAAAGGAAACCCAGATTCAAACCAAAATATTGTTGCAAGCAGTACAAATAGATTCAATCAGAGACACTCATATTGTAGTCTATCAACTTTCCTTTAATTTGAAACATTGATCAATAACATGACACCAAGGACAGCTGAACAGAGAACAGTAACATATTTTCTAATTCATGTCAAATTTGCCTCTGCCCAAGTTTTGAATAAAATGGATGGGCAGCCCAAAGTTGGTTGAATGGTCTCCATTCCAAATGAATGCACTTTATAATGAAGGAGACTCCTGAACACCATTCATCCAAAACTTGGGCAAAGGTGATTCTTACATGCTTTTTTTTTTTTAAATGACCAGTGCTCAGTCATCCATAATTATATTTTGGTGAGCAGTCTATCAAATTAAAGAAGACAATATCGACCATTATAATATATTTCAGCGATTTCACTTGGTTTTTAAGGTATTGGAGCTTCAATATGATTTTCCTTTTTATTCACTCACACTGTATAGAGAGATTTTAAAGGAGACATTATGGAAGAAAGAATGAGAGAGATAAAATTATAAAGAGAGAGAGAGAGAAATTAGAAAGGGAGGGAGGAATAGGAAGAGAGAGGGAGAGAGAGAGAGGTTCACAACATGGTGGATGAGATATTCAGCACAGTATGAGAGTATGTACACATAACTGGATTTGATGGTAAACATGTAACTCTGTAAGACAAGAAATGTAAATAATCCACACCTTCAGTTAAACACAGATATATGACAAGTGTATAGTCTACATGTAGGTGTGAAAACAGCACTTCAAATTTGAAAAAAGATAGTCCCAGTAATCAATAGGATTCAAGAAGAGATTTAGGTGAGCTAAAAAGTGTTATTGCTTGAAATCTACAAAGCTATTGTGAGCAAATCTTCATGCAAGGCAGTTAATACCAGCAAAATAGTAGTTATCACCTGAGAAAAACTGACAGGTTAAACATGAAATGAAGGCTTCTTATCATCTGGAGCCCAATATCCTAGTATGCAAAGAGTCAGAATTATAATATGTAGCCTAAATACATCTACTGTATGATGTCTCTAAGCGCTTTACAGGTGTGTGCATTCTCCACTTCCTGAAGAACAATCCAGCCATGCGCCATTTTACAGATGCACACAATACTGGTCAAATTGCAATGACATTTGCAACCTCTGGGGCATCCAACTAACACCTGGGTGGAGAGAAGCAATACAGATAAAATGCCTCACTTATAAGGCCATACCTGTTGTGCAGGGGATCAAACCAACGACCTTTGCATCTAAACAAACTTAAACCACTCGACTACAAAAAGAGCAAAATGGAAGATGGTGAAGTAAAAAAAAGTGCAAACTAATGATTGGACGTACGTAACCAACATGATGATACAACAACTGCACATGCAATCTGGGTCATCGTTTTTGTTGAGTAATGAACTCCAGGACCCTAAACACATGGCGGTGAATTTGGAGATATATGAAAGTGTCACGTCTTGACGAGCAACCATCCCACTCTATAACCCTGCGGCTATTTTATCTAGCTGTACTCTCGTGTCATGAACTCTACAAGAGTGAGGCAAATAAGGAGAGAGAGAGAGAGATGTTGATGATATCTTAGATACATTAGTCACGTTCACACTGAGACTATCATTTTGAAGACAAATTTAAGTTCTAGAAAGGGTGCACGACACAGGATTTCCCAAGAATATTCCAGCAAAAAATTCTGTAACGAGTCTTTACATGGTCTACTATGTGCTCTTTACCTGTGATGGAGTGCAAGTATTCTGATGTCTTTGACTTTTTGTAAGATAATGCCGTCTGTAAACTAAAATGTGAATGTGGCTATTGAGCCTATACATGTATATTCAAACTTTTTAAAAGCATATATTTTTAAGCTGAGAGAGCTGAGAGAGCTGAGATGACTTCAAATATCATTGAGCTCAAACTTTTGTATGTCCTTATTTATCTATTCATATACCGGTATCGAACCTCAAGAAAGAGAAACATATTAAGGTACAGTAGTTTAGCGAAACGCAATGAAGCGTAAAGACGCGGGAAGACGCAAAGAGCAAAATTGCTAGTTCTGTCTATGCATCTAAAACTTAGTACTTACAATCAGACTTATCAAGATAAAATTTACATATTTGCTTTAAAGTGTTCATAGAGTTATCATACTAATTTCACATCTTTATATTTTGGTTCTGCCTGTATAGAATAAAATTATTATTTTTAGTAAATTTGTCATATGCGTCTTTCCCGAGTTTTTACGCGCCATCACGTTTCGCTAAGCTACCAAAGCAACAAAGAGAATCACATTACTTCCCCGTATGTTGGTCACCCTTTCCTAAAAACTACCATAGAGGTTTTTCTCATATTGTAAGCCTTATTGACATGCAATACATCCACTTTTAAGAACATCTCAAGATGTTAAACGTTACACCTTTAACCTGAATTACGTGATCCCAACAATCATGATGAATATTCAATTTTGAACGATCCGAGGAGAAAGCCTGCATATCGTCTGTTTGGAGTCAGAAGGGTGTTAACTCTGTACAAATGATGGGACTTAACGCCCTTCTGGCTCCAAACAGACGATATAGTGTCCATCACAGCTCCAAACCCTAGCTACAGGTATATATGTACCTTCTACTTAAAGTACTCTCTTTACAAAAAATATTGTATAAAGAATCCTCCTACAATAAAGCGAAAGGGGCATGCACACATGAAAAGAACAGCATATAAAAAAACATCGTAACTAGTTTGGGGGACTTAGCCGACACCATAGGTTTAGTATCAGTTAAGTTACAGGCATGAAAAATAATGTTTTTTGTATAGCTGTACAATGAATTTTTGCAGTCTGAACGCAGGGTCACATGTCAGAGGGGATTCTGAGCGTAATGGACAGAGCCTATCAAAGTAAAATGTAAAGAAGATAGGATTCAGCGTCTTGAGTTACAGGACTCGTGACACCATGGCCAGGGAATAGCAAAGACTGACAAGAGTAAATCCAGGGTTTAGGTTACATTCCAAGTTACATGTACCTGCACAAGCCAATTAGATAACAAATCTGACTGATGTGCTACATGTAATGTTGTGCAACAGAATTGGGCATCTGTACTTATGGATTGATCAGCATTGTGAGCGTCTGCAAAGGGTACCGGCCTGGCTGGAATGCTGCCCAGGGAGTGGAGAAGGTGCATACATTGTATGCAGGCAAGCATGGATCCGATGACAGGGGTAATAATATGTCTGTAAAACGCTTAGAGACATAGTAGATGTATTAGACGCTATATAAATCCAGAATATTATTATTATTATTACTTTATTTTATACTGTACAGACTTTTTGGTTCAACCATCATCATGGAAAAGTCTTCTCTTTTGCAGAATTTAAAATTGCTTTTTTTATATACATGTACATGTATATATTCACTTTGAATTTACAAATATCCTCCTAAACCCATACATGTACATGCACACTGTATATAAAACTGAAAAGAAATATACCCCCCCCCCCCTTTCTCAAATCTGTGCATGTATTGTTAATTACATTAATCACATAACCTGTCATTTTCCAATTAGGTTTAGTTCCTTTGACATCATAAATTCACTGGCCAAATAGGCCTACCAAATGTGGGTAAGTTGACAACTTTGATTTACTCCCTCTTCCCCCGCCCTCTCTCTCTTCCCACTAAACATTCTCTATGAATTCATCAAATAAATGGCAGTTCCTACAAGGTATGTACATTGTAAGGTATATCAGGCTCTTTACATTCACAGAGTAATTATTATAATTAATTGTGGAAAAAAGCTTTTGAGGTACACATGTCTAATCAATTTAAATTTACTAAATGCAATTCCTTTAAATTCACTGGGTATATGTATCAGTTTAAATTCATTATGAAAGTCCTTTAAAGCCCTCTGAATTAACTAACCAAACACAATACAAGAAGAAATTGACACCTTATCTACTAGTATGGTCATCCGTACACCTCTTTAACATTTGCATTGGAGGGGCATGGTACAAATATCAATTGCTCTGAGTAAATATAGACAGTGCGTTGTTGGATGGTCAATATGCCAGCGCTCAGCAGCCCAGCATGCATGCTTCCAGCCCTCCAGCAACGCAAAATATATATTGAGCTACCGACAATATGATAATATGAAGGATAAATATCATCAGCAAAGCCAAGATTCAATTAAAAACTTGGAGAGGATGCTGCATTCTGATATATCTGATTAGGAGAAAGTAATTATGGTGTGATTTGATGAAATCGGAAAGTTTGGGGGGTTATTCCAATAAAAAGTGTATGCTATGCATGCTCTGCAACACATGTCACAAGATTGTAATTTGTCTTAACAAATTTGTTGACCATTGTGTATCCTTTTTCTCAAACTTTCTTATTGCAAACTCATTCTAGAAGAAATAACTAATAAATTGTGTTTAAACTAAACTTCCTGGTCTAAATCAAATTTGAGAGGATGAATTACTTCCAGCACAAACATGTTATTTACACAAAGTTTATTGCTTTCTTTTCTAATCATGCAACTCTTCTACAGGGGTTTTGTTGAAGTTTCTAATAATGAGATGTGCTCTCTAACAAGATTTTGGAATCAAAGAAACAAAAATAGATAAATAAATTTGTATTAGTTTTACAGGAAGGCACTAAACAGTTTTCCACATGGGTCACATTTAATATCACTAAAATTCACATCTCCTTAATTAAAGGGAAATCCAACCTTAATAGCAAGTTGCTTTGAAAGAAAGAGGAAAAATCAGAGAAGCAGATTGGTGAAAGTTTGAACGAAATCGGACAAGCAATAAGAAAGTTGTGAATTTTTGAAAGTTGTAATCACTATACATATGGGAACTTCAAATTGGCCGAATAGGTATGTCACTGTGATGTAGCTGTGGACAACTCCCCCATTCGCTCCAACACACAAAATGACTAAAATGTCACTTTTTTCAAAATGTATTACTTAGTAGGATCTTTTTCTTTCATGAGGACCTATAACAGTATGCTATATCCAATATATTTTGAGTACTGCCCCGAGGGTAAAAGCGCCTCAAAGAAAACCGCAAATTAATGATATTTTTGTGTACGACAAATGGGAGAGTTGTCCACAAAAATGTCACAATCGAATCACCAAATTGCCAATTTGAGATTCGCATAGATGTAGTGATCTCATTTTTCAAACATCCATAACTTTCTTATTCCTTGTCCGATTTCTTTCAAACTTTCACCATCCTGTTTTTCTTATTTTTCTGCTTTCACACAAATCATCTCATTACCAAGGTTGGATTGCCCTTTAACTTCAGAAAACCAAAGTCTATACTATGCCATTTCTACTGCAAATAAAATACATGCTCTGATTGGAAACAAACCTGTTTGAAAAAGAAATGCTGATGAGGACATATATCAGGTATCTCTGATTAGGTAATTTGAGAATATGTGTCATTACATTAATCTGAAATCGACAATGACTTGAGACACGCCCCTTTCTTGATATCATAAGCTCTATGGTTTGTATTTTCTTTTCATCACTGCATACATGTACGAATATTGAAAGAAATAAATGTTCTTGAATTGGCTTGAAATTGAACTTGTAATCCATAGCATTGGCATTTCAAGTCTTACAAGGTACCTGATGCCTGTGTGTATTTCATCAGAAGCTATTTATAAATTTCAAGCAGAAACCGATACACACGTACGTTAAAGATAAAGGCCCTCAGCACACTGCAGCAGAGAGCGATGATACGTACGCATGGGGAGCTGCATGCATTCTGACAGAGTGCAGCAGACATGGAGAATTTCCTCTCTCATGCTACGAGTTGCCGTGGCAACCATTAATCGTCTTCCTCTCCTGACTCACATGCAAGCCGCAGAAAGACGCCTCGCTTCGTTACCGCAGTCATGTGCTACGGAAATCCAGTGCCACCTTCTGATGGTTCATGCAGCATTTAAGAAAAATGTGCTTGGTCATAATTTTTCATATGCTGGAAATGTCTACTGTGAAATCTGAAGATAACACCTCCTAGCTTTATTTCATTATTTCCTAATCATAAGAGCTTTAATGATATGACTTGCCAATAAGAGGATATTGATTTAAATACATTAATGATTATAAATCTCTGTGTACTCAACATAAGGATGTTAGCCAGGGAATCCTTGATATTGTAGCGTATTAGGAACTCTCATGCTAATGCCTTCTTCCTTGCACACAAGGACATAGTCTCTGAAAGCATTTTCTTATATTAAGACAGTCTGCAGTCATTTAAGAAAAGAAAAAGTGATTTGCACTATCATGATTCAGATTCTCAAAATATCTACTGTACAGTCTGAATACAACAATCGCTCACTTCATCTGCATTCACCAACTATGATGAAATTCCATACTGTCATACTATAATGACTCAACAATATGACAAAATGTTTTCAAGAACATTATTCACTGAAAACATGCTCATTACAAGCTTTACGTATGCCAAGGCAGTTGGCAGTAATTAGGCTACTGTTCTGTTTATACTTGTAGTTTGCTTGAATTATTAAGAAACAGACGCAACAGGTGCAGTTCATAAACGTTATTCTGGGAACATGTAAATGGAAATCAAAGCTTCTAGAAAATATTAGCTACGTTCATACGGGTTTTTGTGGTTTCGAAAATTTTAATTTAACAAAACAACGACTCAACAGCAATGATGACGGTTCACACTGGCCCAAGATTACAAGTCGAGCATTCGTCGTTTAAAATGAACAGAGAGGTCAGCGTTAACAACGAGTTTGGTAAACTTAAAGTTTATTCTGTCCACACCGTCCATATCTAAGACGGAGGACCCCCCCCCCCCCCCCCCCCATTACTCATGGTTTTGGCATTAAAGTAAGCTCGCTTGTGGTTCTGGAACTACAAGTAAACTTAAAGTTTCGAAACTTCAAGCGAAAATTCATGTTTAGCTCCCTCCATGTGAACCTGACTATTGTAATTATCCTAATCATATTCTATAGAATGCATGCGTCCATCGACAAAATCATCCAGCAATGCTTCATTGTGCTACAGCAAAAAAAAGCATACATGTATATCTGCAAGACCCACAATTTTTATTCATGGAGCGATATAGCCATATTGTGAGTAGGCAATCGTTTGTTGAACCATTAATAATAACCGACTCTACTATCCTACGTACCTCTCGTGCAATAAGGTTGATTGAACGTAATGTCAACAGCCTCATTCATTACCATAGCAACACGGTATCCCTTCATAAATTATTCCTCATTTGCAGAATTAAAGTTGTGGTCTGCTAAACATGGGAAAGGATATTATACTGGTACACATTTACATCCCTCCCAATCCTGTAATTAAAAGTCACTACATGTTATAAACAGATATATTGTGCAAGGGGTAAGTATTTACCTAATCAAGATGACTTCATTTTTCCGTAAAACATATTTCCAAAGTGTTTCATTGCACGTTATCAACAGATATAGATGTTTGTGCATGGGTTAAGTATTTACCTACTCAAGATGATTTCATTTTCCTAAAAACATATTTCCAATGAGTTTCATCAAAAGTTATTTTGGATTTAGTATTCTACAGGGTAATCATTTTGTTGGGGCTAAGTTTTGCATAGAGACTTCAATTCCAGAACAGAATACAGGTTGCAAAAGTGGTTTATGCTTTTGTCTCATAAGTCTGGTGCTTTTTCGCACAGCTAAGCTTGGGCTAACCTTACTGCCCTTCTTTATTATTCATCTTTTATTTGTATAATAGAAGATATTTTCTATGAAATGCATAAAATATGTATTATTTTATACATATCATAGGCATAAATATGCAAATAAAGTCATCTACTTACAACGTTCAATGGGCATAGACTTGGCCTTGAAATCCAACAGAGTTGTCATTGCAATTTCTCCTTTCCTCTCCTCTCAGATATGTTTTCACGGATTGCGTTTTCTCCTCAAGATACCCAGCATGCTTTGTTAGATCCCGTAATTACCTCATGCCATGAGCATTGCATGAATTTATCCCTTACAGTTCCACGCTACAAGAAGACGTTATCCGCACATTGCATTAAGCGTAATTTTACATTTGGAGTTCTACAAACAGACCTTTCAATATTTTACTAGGCGAAAGCAGGCACAGTCATTTATTAATGCACTAAATTCATTCTGTAAAAGAAGTGGCAACCTTTGAACAAGCAGTCTTGAGTAAATAGATACATGTCAATCAGACTGAGAGGCTACAATTATAGCTCTTCAAAATGTGATGTTCATCAAATATGACATATCTTTATGATAGGATGATGTTTGCTTTCTTATAATTATTTTAAAAATCTAATATAAGTTTGTCCATTATGTGTTTAACTGTAGGCTTAATAATTCATGGAAAATAATAAGAGAATCTTGGACTAGCAGCTCTATCACATCCACTGTAGTACATCTATTTCATACTCAGAAACAAGATCTTATCATTTCCTTTTTGAAGACCAAATTGACAGACAAGATCTGTCACTGCTCCTAAATTTTACAGTTATTGGGATCATTGCAAATGACCAATGCCACCATTTAAACTTTCAAGCCAAGGACAGAGCAATCGGGTAAACAAGAATGGATATCTTTATACTTTAATTGGGCTCATGGATCACTTTATCATGATATCTTGTCAGTCTTTTGTTTGTCTTGCGCTGGACAGTGGGTCTTGATGAAGTGATATTGATAGCTTTTCAAATAATAACCTCGGGCCAATTTAATTTTAAATGCAACTGAAGTCCCTTGCGCCCTACTTCATGCAATATTTTCATGCAATATTGGCTACAGAACTGGACAATATATTAAGTTCATCTCTCATTATCTGAGCAAGATACATGTAAATCTTTATTATGTAATGTCACAGAGCGGATTGTAATTTGTTTTATTATTTGTTTTATCATTAATAAAAACTCATTCATTTTTCCTTGTCTATCTTTCTAGAGCTATCTGTCACCACCTTACTATATATCTACCTATATCTATCTATCCATCTATCTGTCTATCTATTAATATCTATATATCTATCTACCTACCTACATCTATCTATCTATCCATCTATCTACCTATATCTAACTATCTATATATCTATATATCCATCTATCTACCTATCTATATACCTATATCTATTTATCTATATATCTACCTATATACATATCTGACAATATGTACACTCTATCTGAATCTTTTTCTTCATTCTCTTTTTTTTTCTTGTCTTGTGTGTGTGTGCCTTTTCTTCATTTCTTTTCTTTTCTACCTCAGCAGCCCTAACTAGACATTCACATGTTATTCATATTTTAAAATAATTCATATTTCAAAATAATCATGAGTATAATCATCTTGTGTCATCACCTGTCATCACCTTCATGTCCGATGCTTATTCTTGCTTTCCTAAGAAATCCAAAGATCTCTATAATACAATACACAGATTCAGCAAAATGGTTAAATCTCAGAGGCCTGTTGAATACAGGGCATAGAATGGGATGAATCCAATCCCTTTTTTTTTTCGGGGGGGGGGGGGGGGCAGGTGGATGAAATACATCCTCACAAGAACCATCAGTGGATAAATGTCTGAGATTACATACATGTAGATTGTGTCTACTACTTATCACACTGTTTTTGTTTTGTCTACCTCTCTCCCTCCATCTTCCTCTCTCACCCTCTCTCTCTCTCTCTCTCTCTCTTTTCTCTCACTCTCCCTGTCTATCTTTCTCCCATTTTTGTCTCTCTTTTTTTGCCTTGCAATTTGGGGCCACATGACTCCAGCCCCCTTAGCTATGCCACTGCTATGAATCCATAATTACCAGCAGTATATATCTTATTCACTCACATTGAGCACTGTTTTCAAGGTCAGAAAAGCAGGGCATCTCAAATCAAATCAATATTATCCTTGTGCCTCAACTTAACATGGTCAGCATCGGAAAAAAAATTCTTTGGTATACATAGCTGATATAACTCATACATTCTGATAACTTTCAGGTACGGGTGTAACAGTTTCTATTTTACGTAGTTTTTCAAATAATCAGACCAGGGAGGTAGAAGAGAGCAGACAATCATTATTCAGTAAAAGTTGTGTGGCACAAGGAGATATACTATTTACAAGAATGTGAACAGTATTCATCACATGAACACTGGGCTTATCAGCATTGTATCTGGTATCATCATCATCATCATCATCATCATCATCATCATCATCATCCCCTCCATCTTCTTCACCATCTGTCAATAATGAGGGTTATTATTTTGAGAGATTTTGCTCTACTGATTCAAGCACAAGTCTATGTTGATACATGGAAACTCTGTTTCATGGTTCTTGCAATAATCCAAACATAAATATAGTATTTAAAAAAAAATAAGGACAGCATAGCAGATACAGTATACCAATGATAATGCACACAGTTATTGTATATATAGAGCACAGTGTATTCATTGTATTGTCATGTAACATCTGTAATTTAGGTGCTTCCAGTGGGGTTCGACTACTATTACCCTAAATTTAGATGACAATGATTTAAGAGATCAACACTGTCTGCTCTAATTGCAGGTTTTGGAAGAGCACACATCATTGTATTAGCAGAGAGATGAACTGGTACTTAGCATCAGCTTCTCATTCATAGAGCAATAGACTTGCTCTTCAAATACTGTAACAATAACCGTTATAAATTAATCCGCTTGAAGAGCAGATAACAATAAACAGTGGTTTGCTTTTCAATGAATTACGATCTTGCGGTTTAGACAAAAGAAAGAAGTACGCAGCTGCCTCGACATCTTTTGTCTTGATGCAGAGACGTCCTTACCTGCTTTACTTGTGCTTGCCTTTGCCTTGGGAGGCTTACTCGCCACGGCCGCTTGAGCTGGTTCATTGATCGTCGGTATCTGCTGCGACGACTTCCCCGCTGCCGCAGCTTCTTTCGCAGCCTCTTTCGCCGCCTGCTTCGCCGCTTTCGACGCTTTCGATTTCCTCCTCAAAACGGGCATCGTCAAAATGATCCTATTTACAGGCTAATCCAAGAAACTCCCGTCTTTAAAATTCGTCAAGATGAATAAATTTCCAAGATAATGTTACACAAACAAAGAAAGTACACTCAGATGAACGGATACAAAAACATCAAGGTTGGCACACCGCATCGAGAGGAGTCTATCGAGCGAAGTGCAACATGTTCGCACAGTCGATTTGTGAAGAGAAATCCCAGGTCGGCTCGATTACGTCACAATTATTCCGCACATGTTGCATTCGAGCTCACACAATGAATCACAGTCCTTCTTTCACATAAACTTGTAGAACCAATATTTTGTGCAATCATTCTCTCACAGTAAACATCTAGGCCTTTTGCTCTAGATATTGAGACTACTACAGCCGGCAACAATGAAATAAAACATGATTATTAAAATCATTTGTTTCACCAACAAAACTAAAGAACGTTAATAGATTTCAGAGTGTCTGTTCGTTGAGACTAATGGCAGTTACCGGACAAGGGGATTCCCCCACCCAAATTTAGGTGCTCAAACTTTCACCGCTGACCTCGATAACCCGAGATTCTTTCAGGGATCAGAAAGTTTTTTTGTTGATACCACGTGCGTGTCAGAGCCACAGTCGGGGCTCGTTTATGCGATTTTTTGTACAAAAATATACCAACCAACATGTCTGTTTAAGTAGGTTCCTCGGCCTCTCAATCTAGATAATTTTGAAAGTCTTTCTGTTGGTAATTTGTGAAATAATATTTATTTCAAAGTGATAAATCAAACTCAGAAGTTTGAATCCATACGATTATTGTCAGATCAGTGCAAGAGATTTTCTTTGGGTGAGACTCAGTCTGACGGGGAAAAAAGGGGGGGGGGCTCTTACATTTGTCTGAAGTCGGTACATGTCTCTGTAAACTCTGACAACACGATGGTTTGCCCAAATCAGTGGCAATTGCCCCTTTCAGTTCCTGCACCGAAACCTGTATGCGACGTGGCAACCCTAATCAATGCTTATTTTGTTTACCGCAAAAATACATAACGACTTTGTGTTAAACCGTTTGCTGTTTAGTGTTGGCTTTCTTTTCATAATCTGCTCGTGACTGTGTAAACAGTGTAATATCAATACCGCGTTCTAAATGTCAGTCATAAATCCCATTCATGCATAAAGTAATTAATTAGTTTTTAGGGGTTGGTTGTTTTCTTTCATTGATGAAATATTTTCTTCTTATTGAAGTCTTGAGTCATAAGCGACACTGGTCTCATAAAATGGTGGCGAAAATGTCAGTGCTTTTAAAGACCGCTTGGTCTATGTTTCCCAGTAATCAACGACACAAGCAAAATACAAAATCTTATTGCAATAAAAAGTTAATCTAAAATATTGACATTATTACTACTTTTGCCACCTTTCCCAAATCAAGAATTGAAGGTGCCATTATATGCAATGTGAATTACACTGTAGAAAAGTTTCAGAAAACCTCTGCTAAAAGTGTCATTGATCTTTAGCGGTTACCATGGTTACAAAAAGGATGGCAAAAAATGAATGTTTACTGCCTGCTTTTTGTCGTAGAGTGCGCTTTGACATTTTCGACACAGACACACATCAACGTTTTGCCTTTTCACATGAAAAGTAGTTATATCTTTCAAATATATTTATATACACTAGCGTATGTGATAAGGGCAAGGGGTCAGTTTGCACCCCCTGAAAATTTTTCAACCGAGAAAACAAACATAATATGTGAGTTTTCGATCAAAGGAGGTTATTGCAAGGTAAATAATCATCAAATTGCTGTTAAAACCTAATAAATAATGGTAATTTTCTCAAAGATTTTCTGCTCGGCCGCAAGCAACGTGAAGCCAAATTTTAAAAATGAAGAGAAGGGGAAACGAGATTCAAGTATCTTCCAATAGGTAAACCCCAATAGACAAAGTTGAATGAGGCTCTTGTGTTACTAAATAAATCTGAAATAGGCTCAAATATACAAGTCAACAATTTGTTTGCGTTTTAAAACTGTCATTCTAAAGGAATGTGACATTAATTTTTGCTCACTCGCTTATACGGATTCATTGAATAATGTTGTAACAAACGGCCCTATACCATACTGAACTAAATAATATCGAAATCAAAATGTTCAAATTAAGAGGAGACGAGTAAAAGTAAGATCGGACAACCGACCCCCCCCCCCCCCCACCCAACCTTTCCGACGCAATTAGGGCCTGAAAAGTGTTGTTTTTTCATGGATCACACTTGGCCCGGCTGTTTTTGCCCCCTTCCCCCTGAAGCAGGGGCGGCGCTACAGGGGGGCAGAGGGGGCGACTGCCCCCCTATGATTTTTCAAGTAGTGAAAAAAAAAAAAAAAGAAGAAAAGGAGGAAGAAAAAGGAAGAAAATGGAAGAAAAGGGAAGAAAGAAGAAAGAGGAGTATTAAAAAGAGATGTCTTAAACATATAACTCTATATTACCCCTGTGATTTAATGGAGACAAAATATGACGTCATCTTTAGGTCGTCTTGCCCCTCCTATCAAAATACCCTGGCGCCGCCCCTGCCCTGAAGCCAAGGTCCAGATACGCCATTGTACCACAACCACTACCTGGAAAAAGTGCAAATCGTTCAATATCCATACTAATGAAATGAAAAGAATGAAAATAATCGTGCTGTTATATTTCATACTACAAATCCATGGTTCTTTAATATTTTGTAGCTTCATGAGTTAAAAGCATATTTTTCAATAGATCATCAAAGTCACGATGCAAATGTCAGGAAACACCATATTCGTGTATTTTTTTTTTTTTACAATACCTAAAATACATGTACTCTAAATATGCGGGGAGTAATAATTGTGACTACACATTTTCATCACTATGCTCCATGAGAAAAATTGCAATAATTAGATTACACAGATGGACAGACAAATCCCACTAAAAATAGTGCCTCATTTCCCGTTTCTTTTGAGCTAAGTAATTCACTCATCAAGCCCAACATATCAAAAGCATTTTCTTCATTTGTTTGAAACCCAGGAAAAATAAGTATTTCGGTATTGTAAAAAAAAATTCTGTCATGATAATCATCATCATCAACCACCATTACCATCATTATCATAATTATCATCATCATCATCGTCGTCATCACCATTATCAAAACCATCATAATCATTATCAGCATCATCACCCATTACCACCATCATCATTTCTAGTATCACCACCAATACCATTATCAACATCTGGCTTCATTATCACTTCTACCATCACCACCACAACCACCACTGCTACCACCATCAGCATCATTACCAATATCAAGATAATTATGATTATCAACCAATATCATCATCACCACCATAATCACCCAAGTCGTAAGTAGCATATCAATCATCATCAACCAGCATTACCATCATCGTCATCATCACCTCAATCATCACCGCCGCCATTACCATCATCATCATCATCACTATCACCATCATCATCACCACCACCACCATCATCATCACCATCACCATCATCATCATCATCATCACCACCACCACCACGTCATCATTATCATCATCACCACCACCATCACAAATATTCATCAATAAAAGTTGCCATCATCACCAGCATAATCACCCAGGTCTTAATTGCCATAACAATCATCATCAACCAGCATTACCATCATCGTCATCATCACCACCATCACCATCACCATCACATCGTTATCATAATCATCATCATTATCATCATTAATAAAACAGTGACAAATATGTTGTACAATATATCATATCAAGTTTGTAATTTCTATTACTTAAAATGGTATAAAATGTACACTCTTGTTATGTACAATCGGTCGTTTTCACCCATGGGTGAACAACTTACATAAATTAAAATACATACAATGTATATATTCAAAACCATAAAAATACAGTAAAATTTTATCAATACATGAGATCAAGAATCAATTGACTTGATTCTATTTAAAAATAAACAACCAAAAACAACTTGTGTTGATATCTAATGTGACATGATTATTCATGTAACATGCATTACTCGTAAGTAAGACACATTTTATTCCATAAATCTTTTGTGTCCTTTATGTAATCAAAGAGTTAGGTGTCTATTTGGCAACAGCCCACAAGACTGACAGCCCAGTAGACCGACATAGCCCATGAGATAGATAGCCTGCAAGACTGACCGTGTCGGTCTTGCAGGCATTCTGACAACCATTTTGAGGGTTCACTAGACCGTAAGGCCAATGAGACTAAGGGCCCAACAGACCTACATTTATCTATATTTTATTATGCATTTCTTTGTTTTGTTGGTCTCCCTGAGAGCACTGTGGTGTCTTGTTGAAGGCTCTTGACTCTCACACAAGAGGTCCTGGGTTCAATCCTCGCTGGGTGCTTACATCCTTGGACAAGATGTTTTACCCACGTTTGTCCCTCTGCACCCAGGTGTAAATGGGTACCTGGCAATTACTGGGGTAATAATATTTGCAGGGCCCTCAGGAAGAACAGTTTTGATGCTGATGAGGCTTCTCTGGGTAAACAAAATTATTATCATTATTATTATGGTCTCTTGGGCTTATAGTTTCATGGACTTTTGGAATTTTATACTTTTTTTCTTCTTTTTGTTTTGTCGATTTTTGAGGGCTGTCCATCTCATGAGCTGTAGGTCTACTGGGATATCCCCATCTATTCTAAAAGACATTTTATTCCATACCTACACAAAATATATCAGTATGTATTCAATGATCCCTTGAGATACACATCTCCAGATATTTTGTCAGACATGGATCAACCACTATACTCAGAAGTTGACAATTATTTTACAAACACCTTGTTAAATCAACAACGTTTACATTTATAATAAATTGGTGTAATGCTATACCACAAATTCTTCTGCAAAAAGATTATTTAAATTACTTCAACACTCACATGTTATGCAGTGTACTGTACACTATAGGAAGTATATAAAATACTGTTTTCAGCCAACTATTCATGAAATATAAAGATTTTACTTTGCAGGTACATATAGCTTTGAAACAACAAAACTGCTGACACAAAAACATTTCTACGCACAAATGCAGTATTCTAAAACTGAATTATATGATACTGATTTGATTTTGTCAGCTTTGAAGAGATAAAAACACAGGAATTTGGGGGGACAAATTTGTAGTATTCCTATACTTAACAAACTAATTAAAAACTTTAAAAAGTGATATTTAAACATTTCATATATAACAATTTGGTGCATTTGCATAATACAATTTTGTGAAGACATGTCATAGTGTCATAGACAATACAGAACAATACAGAGCTTAGACTTACAAATTTGATATGGACACTACCGGTATGTCAAAAGCATGGCAAAGGTGCAAACAAACATATGCCCCTCCCAATTCCCGCCCCCCCCCCCCCCCTTGAAACTAGCAAATCACATCATCATTAAAGTGTACCAATCACCTGAAAAAATAATTAATGTACAGCTAGAAAGTATAAAATCAAGCTGAAAGAGTTTTATCTGGCATTCTATAGGTCAACAGTTAAAGAATATGAAGGAAATAAAGGATAACATGAAGGTGCTCGCGCAGAACCAAACTCTGAGTTGGGTTCTGCGCGAGCCCTTATCTTGGAGAGCGCGTACAGATGTGTCAAGTTGTTTATTCACGAGTCACTTTTACGCTTATATAGAGTGTAATTAAACTTGCAATATCTCTTTATAGAAACAATACTTGAAGCCAGTATTTTGAATGTAGTATAACGACATGGAACCTCTAACATACAGGGCAAAATATTTTTTGGTGATTGGTACCATTTAACTTAGACTCTTTGCCAACATTGAGGGGGCTGACCTTTGACATAAAAGGTACACAGAGAGAGATTTACATCCTTGGTAAAAGAAAGTTTCTCTCAAACAAATGAGCAGTCTGAAAAGTACTCAACATTGTAAAGGGAAAGCCAGCATTAGTTGTAATGAATGCTGCAGAATAATAAAAAATTTAAAGGGGAAGTCCATCGCGGTATTTCGTGGATTTGAAGGTTTGCATACCTGCCAACCCTGAAAGCCAAGAAATAGGAACCAATTATTAAGAAATTTTCAAAAACAGGAACATTCCTGAATTTCCAATACAATACTACAGACAAATTTGTACATAAACAGGAACACACAGGTGAAAATGGCTCTTTTCTTTTCTATGAATGTTCTTAATCATCTAGGTAGTATAACACTGAATATTATAAACGAGTCAACTTCTTTTCCCCAAAATAGGAATATTCCTATTTAAAGGGAAATCCAACCTTAATAGCAAGTTGCTTTGAAAGAAAGAGGAAAAATCAGAGAAGCAGATTGGTGAAAGTTTGAACGAAATCGGACAAGCAATAAGAAAGTTATGAATTTTTGAAAGTTGAAATCACTATGCATATGGGAATTTCAAATTGGCCGAATAGGTAATGTCACTGTGATGTAGCTGTGGACAACTCCCCCATTCTCTCTAACACAAAAAATGACTAAAATGTCACTTTTTTTCAAAATGCATTACTCGGTAGGATCTTTTCGTTCATGAGGACCTATAACAATATGCTATCTCCAATATATTTTGAGTACTGCCCCGAGGGTAAAACTGCTTTGAAGAAAACCGCAAATTAATGATATTTTTGTGTACGACATATGGGAGAGTTGTCCACAAAAATGTCACAATTGACTCACCAAATTGCCAATTTGAGATTCGCATAGATGTAGTGATCTCATTTTTCAAACATCCATAACTTTCTTAGTCCTTGTCCGATTTCTTTCAAACTTTCACCATCCTGTTTTTCTTATTTTTCTGCTTTCACACAAATCATCTTATTACCAAGGTTGGATTGCCCTTTAATAGGAACAGTTGGCAGGTATGGGTTTGAGCAAAATCAGACAAGAAATAAGAATTTTTGAAGTTGTACTAAATCAAACACAAATTGGCAACTTGGTGACGTATCTTGTACCCTCCTCTCCCATTTGGTCGATACAGAAAATGTCATAAATTTTAGTTGTTGATGATGGAATACATTTATTTCATACAGGTTTGGATAAAAACATATGTGCAATGATTATATCTAGGGTGCATGTATGATTGAATATTTTTTAATAGAAATAGTGGAAACTTATGATCTTTTTAGTTACAGCGCATATGGATACGTCATGGAGTTACCAATTTGTGTTTGATTAAGTACAACTTCAAAAATTCATAACTTTCTTATTTCTTATCACATTTTGCTCAAACTTTCATTGATCTGTATCTTTAATTTTTCTCCTTCTTTTAAAACCATCTTGATATCAGGGTGGACTTCCCCTTTAAGTATGCCCTATAATTGTCTTACAAAGTCGAATACCCTATTCTCATCAAGCTACTGTTCCTCGAGAGATCCTTGACACTGGACTGCTACTTGATGTCCCTGACGAGTTTCTAGAGTTAAGGCCTGATCTACTGATTGTTATCACCCTGTACTGTTCTCCGTTTCATCCTCTGACTGGAATAGCATTGGGTATCCCAGCGAGTGTTTAGACTAGGGTCCTGGTAAACTTGGGGCCTGGTCTAGTGATAATAATCATTTTAGACTGTCCAGTATACTGTTCAGCAGTACATCCTCTACAATGAAATACTACCAGATCTCCCTGACTAGGATCTAGATTTGGGGGGGGGGGGCTGGTCTGGTTCACTTTCTCTCAGTATATATATCATCTTCATTGATGATATCATCACCTTGAACTCAGCAGTTCCCTAAAGCCCCTTTCACAATTGGTCTGCGACCGTTTGCGACCATTTGGTCGCACGACAGGCTGCAACAGGCTTCATTCGCCATCGATCTCATCAGGCCGCAGAAAGGCATTCACAAATGCAACAGCGGTCGTAAAACAAAAGCGACTAGAAGAGACCGTTGCACGAGTAAGTCGCATTTGCTCACATATGCTCGTGCGAGTGGTCTTGCGTTCACATGCGAGTGTTGCACGAGTGATTGCGAGTGGCTTGACGCCGATCACAATAGTCGCACGATCGATTGCATGGTCGTGCGAGTGGATGTGAGACCATGCGATCGCTCGTGCGATTGAATGAGACCGGTGCAAGTGGTCGTGAGAGTATTCGTGCGAGTGGCATGGGGTATAAAAACCCCTTCGACAATTGACCGGTAGTCAGTTTCAAATTGGCCTTCTTAATAGTCAAGATGCCAAAGAAGAAAGTTACAAAGAAGAGAAAGTTGTTAGAGGAGGGCCCTGTTGCAGAAGATCATCTCCATAGTCCCCCTATATATACCCCCGAGGAATAGTCGCATACAGTCTCATACAGTCGTGCAACGGTAGTACAACGTTGTAAGATGTGCTGCGATCGGTCGTGCAACAGTCTCATGGTCTTAGCACAATCGCACCCATTCGCAAGACTGGTCGCTATAGGTCGCTAGCGCACGTGCGAGTGTTGCACGACCTCCAGCCCACCCACTGCGACTATTGAGTCGTGCGAACTCTCGCATCTAATCGTGCAACGTTGTGCAACACTCATACGAGAATCGCACGACTGGTCGTACGACCTAATGCGAGTGAATCGATCGCATCTGGTCGTGTCTGGATTTTGAGCATGTTCAAAGTTCAGATGCGACCAGTCACGACCGCCTCAGGTTCGTGCGACCGTCTGCAACGACTGCGAGTGGTCGCAAGACACCAAGCGTTCGGTCGTGCAACACCCCGAAAAATCTGTTGCAGGCGGTCGCAAACTGGTCGCAGACCAATTGTGAAAGGGCCTTAAATTTATACTTGGCAGAGGAATACTGCTGGATCTCACTGAATAGGGTCCAGTTATGGGGCCTGGTGTACTGATAAGGATCACCCTATACTTAGCAGTTCACTGTTCCTCAGTACATCTTCTGCACTGGAATACTGCTGGATCTCCCTGACAAGGGTCTTAAGTTGGCCTAGGACCTTCCTCTGGCTCCTGTCAGTGGGATATTTCTTCTCCCAGATGATCTTATCCAGGAGATATTCAATCCAGAAGACATTGGTCTTGGGTTGGAAGCTCTCCCACTGGTTGCTGTACGGTAAAGGTAAGAATTAAAGGGAAATCCAACCTTAATAGCAAGTTGCTTTGAAAGAAAGAGGAAAAATCAGAGAAGCAGACTGGTGAAAGTTTGAACGAAATCGGACAAGCAATAAGAAAGTTATGAATTTTTGAAAGTTGTAATCACTATGCATATGGGAATTTCAAATTGGCCGAATAGGTAATGTCACTGTGATGTAGCTGTGGACAACTCCCCCATTCGCTCTAACACACAAAATGACTAAAATGTCACTTTTTTTCAAAATGCATTACTCAGTAGGATCATTTCATTCATGAGGACCTATAACAATATGCTATCTCCAATATATTTTGAGTACTGCCCTGAGGGTAAAAGCGCCTCGAAGAAAACCGCAAATTAATGATATTTTTGTGTACGACAAATGGGAGAGTTGTCCACAAAAATGTCACAACTGACTCACCAAATTGCCAATTTGAGATTCGCATAGATGTAGTGATCTCATTTTTCAAACATCCATAACTTTCTTAGTCCTTGTCCGATTTCTTTCAAACTTTCACCATCCTGTTTTTCTTATTTTTCTGCTTTCACACAAATCATCTTATTACCAAGGTTGGATTGCCCTTTAAACACCAAAATAAGAAATAATTTCATACTACAGTGTACTATGTCTTCAGACTGTTTCTCCTGTAACTTTACTTCTAAAATTCTTGAAGGAATTCCTTTATATCAAGCAGAAACCTGGTAATTTGAAAATGGCATTTCAAGACAGTTAACAAATGTAGTCAAATCTATGAACACTTCTAATTCAAGACCCTCAATAGTCAGAGTTCAGTACACTTGTTACTGCTATGTTGGACAAATTATAGCAAGCCGTAGGATAAAAACTAAGAATCATTAAATGTATCCAGGTTTGTCACTATCATTCTACACTGATAATATTTTGAGCAGGAAGTCTAATCACCTTAAAATGTCCAAACTAACAAGATGACAAAGGGACTTACTTGTTGTGTTCTTTCATTGAACGGTAGACATCAAACTGTTTGTCGCCCTCACCGGTAAACAGAGTAGGATCTTCTGCTAGATCGCAGAACACAGTGCAGTCATCTAAAGGCAAAATGAATATCAACTGCAATATTTCCATTCTTCAACTCTTTGGGCGAATCAAAAATAATCATCTGAAGTTTTTTTAACATGCCTTGATGCATGTCATACATGGATAATTTTCAAGATTGGCAAAAGGTCATAAAACCAATCAATCAAAAATAAAAGGTAGAGTCCCAAAATCAAGAGATTGAACACATGAGATACATGTATAAAAACCACAAAATCAAAACACAAAACAGATTTGAAACAGATAAGCTTTGCGAAGCAATAACTTATCTTCTGAAGAAAACTTTTTTTTACAAATTGAGCTCTGAATGACTTAGGAAATATCAATAAATATATCATATGCATGAATTACGATATAGTATATTTCAAGTAATTTAAAGAATTTTATGATGATACAGTGGAAACTCATTATAAAGAGCTCCAGTATAACAAGATTCCTGCTTCAACAAGGCAATTCTGCTGGTTCCAAGTCTTTATGTTCTTTTGTTATTTTACCCTGATATAAGGAGCTTCCTGATATAACAAGGTAATTTTCATGGTCCCAAGGTCCTTGTTATAGCAAGTTTCCGCTGTATTTATATCCATACTCTAAAAAAAGACAGAAAATTAGTGATTCACTTACCTTTCTGTAGCCTTGAGAGAGTGAAATCAATGATGCTGACATGTAAACCCTGCGAGTCTACCGAGATCACCTGACCATCTAATTTGAAGGTCACATGATCATCCTGGGTGCCTCCGACCAACACGTTGCCCCAGTGGAGGTCGCGGTGCTCAAAGTCCAGCTCTTGCTCGGCTACGGCCAGCGCACCGGTCACCTGCCTTATCACGCTGACCGCCTGATGGATGTTCTCAAACTGTCAGGGAAACATACATTTGCAATAAAATTATTGTTAAAGTTCTCACTAATGCACCCTTGGTGCTAATACAAAGCATGTGGGGTTGGGGAGTGGGGGCTTCCAAAAATAAATGCAAAAGAGCAAAGTCTACCCAGCACAGGGTAAAGAATATGTCAAAGAATACTTTATACGTGCAGAATTGGTTTGGTCCTCCCAACTACCTCCCTGGAATGCCATAGAGCCATGTTTCAATCACTGATCTGCAGTTTTCTAATTACTTGATTATGTTCTGTATTATTGTGTCAACCATTGTCAGTTGAGTCTCCGATGTATCTTTCGCTTCATTTCAATGATGGTGTAATCAGATTTCAACCTTACCTCAAAGCTCTCCAGGTCTTTTCCTCCATCTGCAAACTCAAAGATGATAAAGAGCTGATCGCTTGGGAATATATCTGGAGGGAAAACAGAGAGAGAAAGAGAGAATGAGAGAGAGTGAGAGAGAGGGGCAAATGAAAGAAAATGACCATAAAATCATCATATATCTGCAGAAAAGCAGATCTTCCCATTACTTTATGTTTGGGGAGAATGAAAAAGCTGAGCCTTTAAGGGCTTATAACTTAATTACCTAAACTGGTGAAACCAAATTTATCAACCCTCAAATAGTGAATTATTGATAATTCCTACACACTTTGAGATTATTTAGTTTGATGGGCATAAAGGTAATATTAGGCCAAACTTATAATGTTTATATACTAAATACCACATCTTTGTACTGCAACAAGAAAAGAAAAACAGATAATAGTTCAGCACACCTTCTCAAGCCATCAGTTTACACAAAAAAGCACTTCAAACAGAAAGGTCTTAAGATGTGTCTTCCAGTTATCAACACAATAATTTCTCTTACGCTCACTATATAACAAAGGAACTAGGAAGAAATATCCCTTACCAGGTCGGTCATTCTCAGAGGTCTTTCTGTCACCATACTTGTCCCACTCATCAAGAAGCTTCTTAGGGTATGATCCCTGGACACAAGACACCCGGTTGACTTCAATGAAGTTTGTTGTCATGGTATTCTCACCTTCTCGAAGCATACTTAGCTCCCTGGAGATCAGTGGACAAGGATAACTTGCTTTAGAGGGAGTGACTCAAAAATAACAATATTTTTTTCTTTCTGAGTGCCTTAAAACTTCATTTTAATGAAATATAAGACTATATAAGGTATAGTGCTATGAAAGCAAGGAAATAAAGTGTGGTCCTGTGGACTTAACAAAAGTTCTAAAAAAAAATCATCCACAGTTTGAGATTTGACAGATTCCACAGATCGAAAATAGAAGCGTACCTGTGAAAAAAATAAATGAGAACAGTAAGCAATTTAGACCGAAACACAACAAAAGGGCTCTGGTGAAAAAAAATCATTAAAACTTGGGAAATATGAATTGTCACAGGGCAATCTACGAAAGAGCTCCCCTAAACAAAAAAATACATTTTACATCTCGCTACTAACCTTGAAATAACAATTTCTGGTAGAATCTCTTCAAATGGCTTCTGGCTTTCTTCATTCACAGGGAAATCACCTTCCACAGGTATAATCTAAAATAAACGGATAAAACAATCAAATCTCGACAGCATAATTTTCTTCCCTTTCATAAAATAATTATCCATCTACTGATATAATTTTCATACAAACAAAGAGGTATACAGTAAAACTAAGAACCATGCTGTTCACCTTCTGAGATGATTCATTGCTCGTTGGTCAAACTGGGCCTCTTGAATAAAAAGATGATTTTAAATGCAATTCGAAAAATAAAATTCAAGGCCTAAAATCTCAAATCTGATTGGTTGAAGATCAAGTTGCATTTGATTGAAGCATAAATCTTATCACAACAGGTCCCTGAAACTTCACTTAAGATTCCTCTACCAATTTGACTGACTATCATTTCATCCCTCATTATATCATACCTTGAGAGAGACCCATGACTTTTTGCTGTCGGTTGTCCTGAAGACATCACGGTAGACCTCTAGCAATCTTTCTACCTTAGTATCCCTGACTAGTCACAAACTTACCTTGAGTGCAACCGATGGCTTGTTGCTGTTGGTCAACCTAAAGACATTACCTTCACCACTCTCACTTACTTTCTAAGCATCCCTGAGTACGACTAAATCACAAACTTACCTTGAGAGCAACCGATGGTTTCTTGCGGTTGGTCAACCGAAAGACATTACCTTCATCACTCTCACTTACTTTCTTAGCATCCCCGAGTATGACCAAATCACAAACTTACCTTGAGAGCAACCGATGGCTTGTTGCTGTTGGCCAACCTAAAGACATTGACCTGTTTTCTTGAAAGTGGCCTAAGTTAAGCCTGGCTTATGGGTTAACTTAGGCCACTGATTTATGGAAGGCCATTCGTCAACCCCTAAGTCCCGTAAAAATTACTATATTTATGTAACAAAATAAAGGTAAAAATTATTTTCTGGCATGAAATGAGCATCAGAAATCTATTTTATCGTGTAGGTTTTTGTATTTGCATTTAGTCCCAGAACTATGGTAATTTTGTAGGATTAACTGAGGGTGGCATTTGGCTCTCCATAATTCTGTGGACTAAATCTACACACTTAGGTGGGGGCTTAAGTTAGGCGCCTTTCGAGAATACAGGCCAATACCTTCACCACTCTCACTTACTTTCTTAGCATTCCTGAGTATGACCAAATCACAAACTTACCTTGAGAGCAACCGGTGACTTGTTGCTGTTCGTGGACCTGAAGACTTCACCGTACACCCCTTCACCAATCTTGACACACTTCTTCATCATGGCTGAAGGCAAACAGGCAGAGAATGAGATGAAATCCTCCTGGTCACACTGGGCTAGTACCTTGCATTTAGGAGAGAGCAGCTTGCCTGTCTTTTTGCTTCTAGTAGGTGTAAGGGCAACCTGGACAATGAAAAACAGCACGGTAATTTGAATTTATTTTTAATAAGATTCAATGGCAAAATACAAAAAAACAACATATTTTTGTGACATGAAACTTTTTACAAGATCTAAATTTTGTTCATGATGGAAGTTTTCATAGAAAGAAATCTTTGCTCATTACAAAAACCAGTGGTCTACATGTTGTAATTTAATAATTTAGCTACATGAAACTTTTGCAAATCTCAATGAAATTCATATAAGTTTCCACTTTTACAAAAGTCCTTCTCTCAATGAAGGGCATATTCATCAAAGAGATGGTATATTGAAGTCCAGGGGTTCTAATTGCACATACTGTATATTTTTATGTAAAGAGTGATGTTAAGATATATAAGAAGCAATAATTACTTATTCCACAAAAAACCTGCCTGAACTAAGTACTCTGTGTTTCAAAACTATTTCAAAGCTATTTCTGACCTAGTTCTTCTGACAGATACTACCAAAGAGAGATTTTTAGATTATTTGAGATTATTTGGAATTTCCCATTTCTGGCAAACACAAAGATATGATATGATATATGAAGTCATACCTTGAAGCTATCAAGAGCAAGCCTGCTGATACTCTTACTGACTACAGGGGTCCTAGGGTGTGGTTCCTCCAAAATGGTATCTTTTCTCTGCTGCAGAAAGGGTGGATGATTGTTCTTCAACCGGCACGTCGATTCACTTTCATTGCCCGCATCAGACCCTATCCCAGAGCTAAGTGACATCCTCTCCAAAGAAACCTGACAAGAACGGAGCCTGGGCTCGCTTTTTACGTCTAGACCCTGATCCTGTTCCGGATACTGATCCTGGTCCTCAAACAGGTCCATGGAACCGTGACCAAGCTCCTCCAATGATTCATCAGATAATCTGCTGAGCTTGACACTACATTCAAGAGTCCTACCTTTCTCATTACTCCCATGAGGATCAAACAGCGACGACTGCTCGAGGTGGATGGCAGACAGACGAGACGCTACGTCTGACACGATGTCCCGTTGCCTCGTCCTTAACCTTCTCGGCGCAGCGAGAAAAGAATCATCCTCACTAAAGCTCAAGATATGGGGAATGACGACCCTCTGACGTTTTGTACGTCTACGTCCATGTCCGCCTGGTGAGAATGGGACGTCGCGCTTTGCTTGTCTTCTTGTAATGCAGCCTTTGTTATCCAGAGACTGACCAAAGCTATGTTGACGCGCTTCATACGGCGTACTGGTCTCCACCACAGCACCATCCAACCCCATACCTTCCATCGTATCATCGCTCAAAATGGGGCTGGCAACACTATCACTGCTACTTGACGATTTCGCTGTTCTCTTTTGTTTTGTGATGTTATAGATCAAATCAAAAGATGTATCAGATGGCTTTGATGCTGCTTTCCCTCTCAATATCCTGCCTGTAGCCTTTCCACTTGGATGAACATCATCACAATCCTCCTCCTCTTTAAGTTTCTCTTCTGAGTCTTTTCCTGTGACTTTCTTATACTGCCGACTGAGTTTAGAGAACTGTCTGCCCTTTCCAGTTTTGTTCGGTCTTGCCTTTTGTCCTTTGGATGCATCTGTTTTTTCATCATTCTCCTTCAGGACATATCCCTGTAAATGGAAACCAACAATAACAATATAACAATGGACAAATCGTTGTGCATTCTCAACTATATCTTCTCACGTCTTTTCATTTCACTGGGAGATAATTAATTGTATTAATCTTTTTTCCCCCAACTTTTCCCTTTCCAGTAGATACTGATGTAAACAGACAACTCTCATATTGTTTGTCTTGGAAATCACACAAATTTCAGTGAAGACCTGAACAATACAATTCAATAATATACACTCTGATCAGCACAAGCCCGAATGCTCTGGCATATATCCATCTTCAACATAATTTTTGTTATAACAACTACCTCCTCTTTAAATTGATAACTTAAAATTTGTTGTACTGGTAAAGTTCCTGTGGCAGGATGGCTAGGCTAGGTACTCATACTCATATTTAGGAGTTTGGAATGGTGTGGGATAGACTCAATTCATCTCAAAAAGACATATTTCTATACCATCTGCAAGACTCCTTCTAAGACCCTAGAGGCAGTCCCCGAATTACCCCAAGGCCACAAGGCATTTGCTGTTATGCCTACTCACTGGCAGCGGTGCCCCTCTAAAAATGACTAAGCTTATAAAGACCACTTTCAGACATCTTAATGCTATCATGTAAATGTGGCTCTTTCAGCTTTGTAGCCCCACAGAATGGCCGAAATGGCCTGCCCTAAAAAGGTGTAGCATTCATCTCCTGTACAGGTTGTCTTCCATCTTACCTCAAGTACAGCATTGGCTTTCTTTGCTGCTTTCCTCTGAGGCTTCTTGCACTTATCGGTATCTACTGGTATAATGTTTTCTTTTTCAGATATGCTGCAAAGAAAATACAATACACAATGAATCTTGTATAGCTCTACAGGAAGAAAATAATATTTAGCACTACATCAAATGTATACCTATTGGACTATGATATATTTTGAAATTTTTGATTCTGTTAGATATATGGTTTATACATTTATTCATTTATTACTGTGTTCTTTAAAAGTAGGGTAGTCCTGTTCAGAGCTAACATGAGCCTGCTTTACATGTACACGTACTTGTGGGTGAAGGAATTTTCACAAATAAATGAAGGACCTACTTGATGTTTACTGCTGGGACAATACCATTTCATACTAAATACTGTCGGGGGTGACCTACAAGTCTTGCAATTGTGGTTGAGAGACATCTGAGAAATCTCTTCAAGTAATGTTATACCCTATTCTTTCATGTAAACTTGCACATTTCACTGTACATGACCACCAAAAGTTGAATTTAGTAACCTATCATGCAGTTGTCTAGATTGCACAGCTGAATACTAAAACAGAGTCTTACTTTATTGCAGAGGCATCAGAGAAAGTGTTTGAGTCATTGTCAGGTGAGCTGAAGACATTGGATATCTTGCGACCTGCCGCAGGGTTGGGTGAGATCCAGTTGTCTTGTTTAATTGTCTTCTGCTTGAGGCGCCCGTAGGTCTTCACCACACGACCATCAAAGGCCATACTGCCTGCTAGCCTGTGTTGGCTTCTGTGAAGTGAACAAAATCATTCGTTGGAGGAGTTTATAATATAACATCTTTTGTCTGGCTCTCAGAAGTTAGAAGCCAGACATAGTCTCAGTGCAGCAGATCCCTGAATTTTAAGGGCCCAAAAATAGAGAGATTAATGAAAAAGAAAAACAGTGTAAAATTTCAGTAGATTATTTTAAAAATCATGTGAGTGGACTACAGTGTATATGAACATGATGAAATAGATCTATATAGTATCATGATATTTTGTGTATTTTGTTTTCATTTCCAAGACATGCAAGAGGAACAAGGGCAAGGCAAGAAGCCAAGATGCATTTTGTCGAAAAGCTTTCAGGTGACTCAGGTGAGATACCTCACCTATTTTGCCAATAGGCACAGTGCTTAAGATTTAATCACTCGACTAAGGTAGGCTTCCATCCTTTGATAGGATCTTTATCATCTTGATCAAGTGAAATTTTCAGGCTGTTTTTGGTCGGTGATCTTGCTCCTCTGCCACACACATATGTGCAAGATATTCACACACTTGCTATGGGAGGCAAATGCTCACGGTATGAAGGAACAGAGTGTGAGGTCATCTCCAATAACCTCACATAACATCATGACATAAGTGTGAGTGGTGAAGAGCCGACCATAGGAGCCGACCCTACGGTAACAAAATAAGACAGAGCAAGGCTAACGAACGAGAGACAGAATTTTCGGTCTACCTTACTTAGTCTACTAAAAAAAGTAGAGACGATCTAATGAAAAGATTATAATTTAAAACATAACATTTGGCCATCTACGTGCACTCCGTGTCGCAGAGTTTGGTCACCCATGCATGACACGACGCATGGGACGTATAGTCAAGGATTGTAATTCCGAACAGATTGTATTACCAAACGTGTAGCTATACGAGCTCTGTGGCTTATCAATCTGGTACTGGCCACAGAGCTATACAGCCCATGCCTATACTGTGTGTGGAGGAGGATATCAACCAAAAAATCTAGATCTAAATATCACCAAATCCCACATACTGTGAGCCAAGCAAACCACCCTTGGAGTTTGCTAAAGGGGTTACCTTCCAGGATCAACTAAGATTGTAAAAATTGAAAAAGAAAAAAATTGTATTACCAAACGTGTAGCTATACGAGCTCTGTGGCTTATCAATCTGGTACTGGCCACAGAGCTATACAGCCCATGCCTATACTGTGTGTGGAGGAGGATATCAACCAAAAAATCTAGATCTAAATATCACATGCAAGGCAAGATTGGTGTAGTCCCATATACTTGTATATATGGGACTACACCAATCTTACCTTGCATGTGTAGTCCCATATATACAAGTTACAAGTGCAAGGTAAAAAAACCCGATCACACCTGCCAATTTTGTGGCTTTTTTTCTTTTTTATTCATTCAATTTTTACAATCTTAGTTGATCCTGGAAGGTAACCCCTTTAGCAAACTCCGAGGGTGGTTTGCATGGCTCACAGTATGTGGGAAATGGTGATATTTAGATCTAGATTTTTTGGTTGATATCCTCCTCCACACACAGTATAGGCCACTCATACACATACGAGGTTGTATAGCTCTGTGGCCAGTACCAGGGGGTCGTTTCATCAAATCAACTCCATGACAGTCATAACTTTGTCGGCGATCTACGGAAATGTCATGGACTTGACAAACTGTTTCACGAAGACATGATAAACGACAACTCAATGATATCGATACTCATCGGCTAAAAAACATAGTCTATATCACAGTCCATTGGATTTATCGTCAATTACCCAAACAGACTTTGAGGCTCAGTTTTCTCCAAATTGTTCCAAAATGTCAAAAAAGGCAGCGAAAATTAATACTGGTGATACAAACATCCCGTTTACATGAAAAGATGTGTTACTTATGGCATCTTAGAATTTATAAAATTGAGAAAACTTGAGGATGCATTTGCGATGTACGAATCTAGATTTGTAAATAAGAGGATACCGTAATTGACTAATTATGGAAAGAAGACCCAAATCGTGTACACTTTAGAGAAAATGATTAAATAAAGATATTTTATGACCCAATTCTTAATATTCAGTTATAAAAAATACATTTAATATTGTTTATATCAAAGTATTGCGTGAAAAAGGAAAAATAAAGGTAAAATACATACATGATAAATTGTCGTCGTTTAAGTTGGTCTGTATATACAGACTGTTCCGTTTTAGACGCTTTTTCTATGGTACACCGATGTGGGTATTTTTAATATTAATCTCACATACGTGTTGGGGGTCAAGAAGTCATAAAAACATATTGTCCGTCTGTAAAATATTATAATAAAAACATTAGTAAAACTATTTGATAAAAAGAATGATAAAGAAATGTGCTTGGAGATCAGGAAATAATTTTCTCTTAACTTAGATCTACATTTTTCATTTTTTCGCAGCCCATACACTAACTAAAAGCTGGCTTGTGATGGCGTTCTAAAAAGATATGACAGGTTTGGAGTAGTCTACCGACAAGTCACTTGTCAGAGAAGTTGTCGCTGATCTTCGCAAATACGGCTTTGTGAAACGGTTAGCGGACAAGTTGAGCGACAGCGTCGAGATGTCGCTGATCTTGTCGTTATGACGGTTTGATGAAACGACCCCCAGATTGATAAGCCACAGAGCTCGTATAGCTACCAAACGTGTAGATCTACTACAGTTAAGCGCCTAAAATGGGTTTTCATACGCGTGGGATTACGCGTATGAAAACCACACTATTGAAACAAAGGTTGTGTCTTTTTTCCATAGGTTTCACACGTTCGGAAATACAGTACCTTTTTCAAGGGACCAAAACGCCGCGTCGTTGGGAAGGGGTTCACTCGGAAGGGAATATCGTATTAAATTTCTACCTTGTCTTTTTAAAATTCCATCAACTTCTTTTTCTGTAGGACTTTGAGCATTCATTATGTAAGTTTGACAGATATTCGTTTGATATTTTATTTGCTATCGTTGATTTTCTGAAAAGTGTTCGGACACTGGATCCACCACCATAACAATAATTTAAAACGCGATGTAAATTTCATGCGAATTTGCAACATAAATTTTAATGCTTGGGACTACACAATTAAAACCTGCATTTGTGAAAGCCTCGATAATAATCGATATTTTAGAGAAATCTAACATTTTAACCAAAATTAATACAAGTGATAATTTATCAAATCTGAATAATATTTTCTAAGAAAAATGATGCAGCACTTACACAGGATAAGTAGATTAAATTGAAGCGTTCTTTTGATTCCAGTGACGAGCCCGCGATATACAAAAACATTTCAAATAAACCGGCTCAGTGATTCTTTGTATCGATGATTGTGATTGGTCAAAATTAAGATTTTGGCTAATTCAATAATTGTATCGCAGTTCTTCATTGGCCAAAGCTATATTTCACAAAAAGAAACATAGCCGACCAAATTCTGATGTTGCTAATTTTGGGTCTTCTAGAGAAGGTCAATATCACCTAAACTTTATGCTACCGGTATTTCGTATAGAACAATTTGAAGGTATACCACTTACCAGGTACATTTTTAATGTTATTTCAGGTTGCCGCACTAGCGTATTTGATTTGGGGGCGGGGGGGGGGGGGTGCAAGGGGGGCAATTTGCCCCCTCCCCCAACAGATTTTCAACCATGAATAAAAACAATAACATACTCTTTCAGTCATTATAAAGCAGTTACTTTAGTTAATTGTAACCAAATTGCTCTTAAAATAAGGATTTTTTTTTTTTTTTTTTTTTTTTTTTTAATTCTCGCTCGGTTGCAAAACAATACTGTACTGTTAGGTAGATGTTTTGAAGCCAACCGTCAAAAAGGTAGACAAAGCAAAAATTGTGTAAAAGGAAGGGATAACCATAATTCTGTTATTTATAAAGTGAAATCATGAAAGAGAAAACTTGCCATAACTGCCCCCCCCCCTCCCGCTGGTCAGTTGGTGAGGCTTCGTTGTATATGGCCGTGATCGATGTTTGCTCCCCCCCCCCCCCCCCCGCATAATTTTGCAATATGAGTTTTAATAAGTTTTTAATAGTGCTCTAAAACATGCAAAATTCAGCATTTAAAAATCAAATATTTCTCATTGGGTCGGTATTAACGCCCCCTCGTACATTAATGCACTCAATATTTAGAAACCCTGTCTATCACAGGCGCCAGGAGAAAGGAGGCAGAGATGCTTGCTTCCATCGATTGGAGGGTCAAAGTAATTTTGCCTCCCCCGCCACGATAATAAATTTTGCGGTATTGTGATTTCTACTGCTCTAAAAGGGGAGGTTTCACCAACAACACCTAAATTTTCTCACATGGTCGCTATATACGATCCCTTGTATACATATACTTGCAGATAGGAGCAGTGTATCTCAAGATTATAGGAACCCTGCCTACCAGTGGCGCCACAAGCAGAAAATCGAGAGGGCAGATTTTTCCCTTTATCAAGGGGGGATTGTTTTTGTCCCTCCCCTCACAATACCATAATTTTGCAGTATTACAATTAGCTAATATAGAAATGCAAGGCTTCAAGACGCATTACCGTATATCTTCTTCTTTTTTTCTTGCTTGCATTAATATATTTCAGTGGGGTAATGGGGTTCCGTCACAGGACAAGAAGAAAAATGATTTTGTTGTGAAACGATGAATAATGATATTCCATTTCTTTTTGCTCGGTCGCTCACATACTAATGGGAAAGTTGTTTCTTCGCTACGCTCTCTTGCACCTTACTCTTATACTGCAGTGTTTCTATAGAGACCTTCTCTACTATGTACTGTCTTGCGCATGCAATCTTCAGTCATAATGTAGGCTGGTATTGTGTTCGAGAAGGCGAAGATTTAAAAATGTAAAAAGTCCTTACTCAGGGACGGAGATCCCAAATATCGTCCTATTCAGGAAGCAAGATGCACATATTCGGGGGGGGGGGCGAGGTGCCCGAATATGTAATTCTGTACATTTTCACTCCCAAAAAAAGTGTTTAAAAAATTTAAAGGCTCGCTTCGCTCGCACGCACAGAATTTGGAAATTGAAGTGTTGATAATTTTGATATACTGGCAAAAGGCGTCAGCCACCCTTGCGAAAGTGTGCCGGTACGCCTATGGATACCCCCGTCAATCATATAACCCTCCCAGTGCAATGCTCAGTCCCTACCTTCTCATGCCACCCTACCATACTACCAGTAGTGACAAATAATTGTGTTTCAGGTCTAATGAGGGATGATGCAAAACAATGGATGATAACCGTGCTTCGAATATTGTATTTTTTTTGTTAATAAAAAATTCAAACTTCGCACTTTCGAAATATCCAGAAATATGTATATAGGCTTATGACAAATGTGGGAAATGTGCTTGTTCATTGGGGTTAGGGCTGTATGCAGGATAAGCGTTAGAGGTGGGGCTTCAAGAGTGTTTGCCCCTCCCCCCTTCCCCGCAAAAAAAAGGGGGAAGCTAGAACCCTTCTGCGCGCCTGGTCAGGACATAAACGTATGTGCAGAGCCCCACCCCGCTTAGTACCGTGATGAACTACCTTCGACTGAACAATTATTCCATCTCCGAATAATAATAATCAAGAGTCCCTTCATTGTTCAAGTCTTTTTGTTTAGTTTTGGCTAGATTCTTATTTATTTAATGGTGGTGCGCTTGTATTGACTATATCTTGCTTTTTTGTTTTGTTTTGTTTTGTTTTGTTTGTTTTTTGTTTGTTTTTTTTCATTTCCAGCTTTAAAACGCGATTCAATCAATTCACTGTTTCCACAATAGACTGTAAAATTTCAATATGAATATTATTTTGATGTCTGCACTTTTTTTCAGTATGTATCTGCTGTCTGCAACTGTAAACACTTTGTTACTTTCAAGGTTTCTCGTCCTTTTATGACCAAAAGTAAATAAGGCAAATATATACCTCCCATAACCATACACAACTATAATTCTTAAGTCTGCATGATACACCGGAATTGATTTCCCTTTGTTGTTTTTCGATTAATCCCAAATTTAAGAAAAGACATGGGAAAATTAACACCAGTTTCCTTCTGTAAATTGCAGTATTTCCTCTTTTTGGCAATGACAACATGTTTTCGAATACAGTGTCTTAATTACATCAAGATCTTCAACACGTCGACGAGTTCATTAATGCCTGGTCGATTCAGTGGAGAGTAACGCTAACAATGCATGATCCCGTATCTTGTCAAAATCCAATTCTGTAATTTGGAGGGGGGAGAAGAAGATGAGGTCTCCGGTATTATTGCAATTATTACATTGTTGTTTTAAGTGTTATCAGTATCATTACTAGCGTATTTGAAGAATGCAAGGTATTTATTTGTCCTTCCCTATGAAATTTCCAACCTAGAAAAGATTTTTTTCTTTCTTTCTTTAGTTATATAGCAAAGAGAACAATGTGAAGGTTAATATATACATTCCTTGAAAACCAATTAACTCATATTATTTCTCAAAATATATTCTTAATATATTCTCGGCAAATCTTCTGCAAAGTGACTGGAGAAACTTGAAGTCGAAATCGATATGCAAAATTCAGGTTGAGAAAAAAGAAAATAATCCTCAAGTTGTGCATGCGAAACATAACCCTAACACTACTCCCTTTTCTGATCCGGTCGAGTTTTTAGATCTAGTCACTTTCTTGGCCAAGCATGTTGCTCGTGTTGGATGTAAGTGCATGTATGTAAACATCCATATAAATGCATGTTTCCCACGAATATCTTTCTTCTTTCTTTTTTTTTTCATGTAATACAAAACCTTTGTTACTTTTATTTGTGTCTTTTTTTATAGAAAAGAGCAGAAAATTGGCAGATTTCAGGACTCTTCTGGAAGGGACCCTTAAATGGGCACTTTGTTGGCATTTGCACGATAAGTACAAATCAGTATGTGTAGAGCCCCACCCCGCTCTACACCGTGATGGACAACCTTGGACTGAACGATTATTCCATCTCCGAATGTTTAAAAATAAGTATGGCTTACAGGCTTGTAAAATGAAGCTTTCTTCATTGCAGTACTGTGCATATTTATATTTACTGTGTTTTTTGCACAACAGGGTGCATTTTAATATCAACCAGTAATTAACCTTTCTGAGTTAGTGATTTACTGTTTCCGTGACAGATAGTAAATATCTGAATGTTTATTGCTCGTTAGAGCTTTCCTCATTGAAACTGGCAATATTTCTATAGATCTCATTGTCACTTCTTGTATTTTGAATTGCAATTTCCAGGTTGTATTTTAAGGATCCACAAATATTTCTGGTTTTATGCAATGCAAAACCTCTTATAAGTTTTTATTTTCAGATGTTGAACACTGAACAGCTGCGAATCAATTTGATTTCCCTTTTTTGGACACTTCTTTAGAAGGACTGCTAGAGTAAATATCTGTCACACAAAAAACAAGAAGAAAAGAAAATATATGGTGATATCTGAATTAGGGCTTTTGTCAGCATGTGCACGATAAATATATTTTTCTAAAAGGTGTACAGAGCCCCACCCCGCTCTGTACCGTGATGGACTACCTTCGATTGATCGATTATTCCATCTCCTGATGTTTAAAATAAGCATGGCTTGTATGCTTCTAAAACATATCTTTTTAATTCTAACGCTCGTCTCCTTGTACTACAATGTGCTCTTTCCTGAGATCTTTTCCAAACAATATAGCAATCAGAGCACCTATTTTGTTTATCTTTGCCAGGAAGTGCCAGTATTTATTTTCTGAGTAACTGATTCACTGTTTTCGTGACAGATAGTATTATCTGAAGTTTATTGTTCGTTGCAGTTTTTCCGATTGCAACTAGCAATATATATATATAGTTTTCATTGTCACTTCTTGTATTTGGAATCGCGGCTTCCCTACTATTTTCAAAGGTTTGTTGTTCTTTTATAAGCGAGTGGTACAAGTGCCTCGTACCTTCTGTATTCATATCAGACTATTTACAAATATAATAGGAAAAAGCTATTTACAAATACTTACCCAGCACACACACTGTATTTCGAAAAGATGTTTCAAATTTTATCAGGGAATGAAAACACCCTGATTTAAATCTAAAATGGTTAATAATTCCTCTAAAATTACGTTGTCGTTTTATGGAAGCAATCCAAAATTAACGAAAACAAATTAGAATCTGGCATCATTAGATACACATTCATAATACATGTATTTCATAATAGAATGTGGTCTGTGCTCTGTCACATACAGACCTAAAAAGATACCAGAAAATTTTGATAACCCAATTTTTGATATATTTCTTTCTTGTCAGATAATTTTGGATGAAGAAAAGTAGTGACCTTTTCTTTCTTTCTTTCTTTCCTTTTTTTTTTTTTTGGGGGGGGGGGTTGCTTGTTACAGAATTTCGGACTTGTGTCCACCCCCGCCCCCTTTCCAGCTAGCAGAATCATCGACCCGCAACTAAACCGTCACGTTTTCTTTCTTTGTAAAGATTAATAAACACTTTCCTTGTTTTGCAGTAAACATCTTTTCGAATACAGTGTCTGCTTTCTAGATCAGACACTCCAACACTTCAACGACTTGGTCGATGCTAGGTCGATCGAGGGGAGAGTTCTGGCAACACAAGTTACCGATGAAAGTGAGCTCGGCATTGTACACAGCAGCTCCCATCAATCTTAGTAGTCGTCCAAGTTGGAAGACATCACTCATGACCGTGGTACCCTGGTCATCTAGGGCACACTCGGGAGCGATGTGGACGTACACCTCCTGTTGGTTTAAAAGCAAAACATTTTAATTCAGTTTTAATTTCATGTAAAAAAAAAAAATGATTTGATTTTTTTTAATAATAGGAAATGAACAATTGAAACAAACAGCAACAACAAAAATTTTATTGGCAAAGTTCACTACAAGAATTGTACAATCAAGAAAACCTTAAACATGAATACCAAGCATCTAGATAACTAATAATCATACCCTTCTCCGGTATTTTTCCTTGTCCTCATCAGAAAGTCGGCAGAAGAAAGGCGTAGTCCGTGGATACACCAGACCGAAGTCAACGATAACTGCCTGCCATCGACCCATTGGCGTCTTCTGTAGGAGGCAGTTATCCTCCTTCAAGTCATTCATGAGATATCCCATCTCATGAATGCTACCAAGTGACTTTGCTATGTCGAGAGCTAGCTGCAGCCTGAAATGAAAAGAAAGCAACGTAATCACATATCAGAATATTCCCTTTTTCGACACGAGTCCCATGGTAAAATCATTTTGAACAATCTTTTATTTTTCTCCTTCCTGTCAAATGTTTTTCTACACGTATATCTATGTGTATCTGTATTTCATTGTCTATTTGCTTTTTTAAACAACAACAAATTAGGAGAGCCCTTAAACATGAATTAAGATGTTTCTCTTTGGGGTAATCCCCAGGCATTAGATGTTGTTCCGTTGTTCTTGTTATTTATGTGCGAATATTTTCAAATGATTTTTTTAATTTTTATTTTAATGTTCCTCAGTGGAAATTGGATAAATAAATAATTATCAATCGCTGTAATATTGAAGAAAACGATGCAGACATTGCATGTGCTTCTGTCTGTTCATAAGTAATTTGAATAAAATCAAGTATCTAACCATTCTGTTCTCCTTAGATATAGCTCCCGCATGCTTCTATACAGAGTCCACGACTCTCCCGTGGTCGGGTCACCGATAAAGTCCATCGCCAGACCGACACAGCCTGGGCTGGTCTCCAGGCAACCGAAGTAACTCGGGAAGCGGACATTCCTGCCCATGGTCTCAAGTAAGGACGCTTCCTGAAGGATGCTGTTCATCTGTTGAATATATAACAAGTTATGAGTTTTTTTTTGGTTTTTTTTTCCTGGCAAGGTAGTGCCTCAGAATTTCGCGCCAGTTAATTACACTATATAAATAAATTTCAGTAATGATCGTGGGTTTTTTTTTTCTCAATAATGAAAAAAGAACCAACCTTCATGTGCATCTCCTGAATGTTACTAGGAAGCTTGAAGATTTTCACAGCAATGGCCTTATCGGTGATGCGATGGCGGAACAGGTGGACTGTCGCGCTCACCCCGCTGCCCAGGATGACGTCACCGCCTCCCTGGTGAAATGACTTCAAGTCATTCATACTCCAAACCATGGAGGAGGAGGAGGCTGGGGTAGCATCAGCCCCACTCACAGATGGAGATCTAATGAGAGGGGGAAAACAAATACATGAAGATGGCAAAGGAAACAAAGATAATTTGTTTCCTTGATAATGATAATTTACCACCATGCAAACCTACAAAGAACATATAATTTATTTATTTTTTTATTTGAAATATTTAATGAATGATTGTCTTTGCCCGTTTGTTTTGGATTAAAGCTATATCATTGTCAGCATCCATGGGTTAACATGTCAAGGTATTACTTCTTCAATTCTTCCATATGTCTTATGCTTGACGAATATAATAAAATTGACATATTAAATATCATACCGTGAGTTTGGGCTTGGTGTGTGAAGGCTAACCACAGGTGTCTGAGCAGATGCTGGGGGAGCTACTGAAGGGGGATCGTTGACTTTCAGCACCAGACCACTAGTCGCTGGACAGGAAGGAGATAGTCTAGGTTTTTTTAAAAGAAGAAAAGAAGAACACCGTTGTTCACTTTATTCCTGCGCAAACTTTAAAACGAGCGAGTAGAAAGTACAAGCTGAATCTGTAATTCCCACAAGTTTCTTTTTTTTTTTTTAACGAATCACGATTTATTTTTAACACCCTCCATTTCGACTAACAGTTCATTTGCAAATATCAGACTGAACAAATTGGGGGAGGAGGGGGGGGGGCTGTCTAAAGTTTCATCACTGCATAACGTCTTCTTACCCAAGGGGCACAGCTATGGTGTCAATGGGTGCTGTGTCTGGGGTAGTGGTGGGATATGGTGCTGTTTCTGGTGTATCTGGTGTATCTGGTGTAGATGGATTGGATGATGTTATGGGTGTAGAGGGAGAGTTGGGTGCTACTGGAGTGTCTGATGGTGTCGACATGGTCGAGGAAGGTGTTTGGGGATTATCCTCGGAAGACCTGAATGAATTTAGACACAAATAACCATTTTCATTTTATCCCCATAGATTGCTTAGTTGTTCCTCTTTATTCGTTGGAGGTGTCAATAGAAATATATATTTTCGCTTTCGTCATTTAGCACAAAATTGCACACGTGAATCGACACAATTCACACTTGAGTTTATACTATATTTATCTGATTTTCTTTTTTTTTTTTTTTCATTTTCTTGTTTCTGGTTCACATAAGAATTCTTACCAAGTGACATTAGTAGTCTGACTGGCGGCGGGAGATGAGAGAAGGGCGGGTTGCCAACTCAAGTCCTGAAAAATGTTTTAGAAAAATAATTATATCAATTTAATTACTTAGTAGTTACAATATGATTGACATTATTCGCCTCATTGATATTGATCAATTAATCTATACTTAATTTAATTTATTAATTCATCTATTTTTTGTTTATTCATTTATTTATTCGTTTATGTACTTATCTATTCATTTATTTATCAATATACTTACCAAATAACAACTGATATCAAATATATCTTATAAAAATCTGATCTCACCGTCCTCTTTTTAAAATCTTGATTATTATTTTTTTTTTTTAATTTTAATACCTATCACATGATCATTCTTTATTAAAACAAAGCGAACAATATATTTACCTGGAGGTCTTTGAGAGCAGCGTCTCTCTGTCTTCTGGCCTCAGCCAGCTCCATTTCCAGGACTTGGACCTTCATGGCCGAGTCTAGATGTTTCTGCTCGATTGCCCTGGCCCTCTTCTCAGCAGCCTGCCTTTTCTCCTCGGACTCGAGGACTCGATAGCTGATGTCGTCCACGAGTTCGTTGATGTCTCCTCCGGCCCCAACACCAAGCTCTGATGCCAAGCTCTGTCATAATAATGATATGATTAGATATTTATATTTAGAGGTTTTGCCGATGAGATTATTATAGAATGGCAGGGGTGGGGTGTGTCCAAAAACTTAACAAGTATTAAGCTCTTGAGATTGCCGAAATGTCATTACATGAATATTTGCCATTTTATGCTATTTGTCGACATATTTTTTGACAGATTAATGAAAATTTTCATTGAAAATTACGGTACATGTATTTTATTTATTGTTTTTATGATTATATACGCCGATAACTAACATGTCCGGGATACTTTCATTTTACTTGATTAATATTTTCATTTTTGATTTTATATATTTTCTAGAATATAATTTATATATCTTTATTCGATTTGTTTTGGATGTCAAACAATCTGAAAACTTTTTGAAGTTGGATTAATTCTCATGTACATTAGATGACTACGCTCCATTCATCTATAATTTGCAAAAAAAATAAACCAACACTACTGTAATAAAACGATTGTCCTGGCCTGACATAGGTAGATAGATAGATTTAACAATCAAAATTCATGTAAAAATGAAGACTTACGATAAGCCTTTCCTCGAGTTCCTGTTTTTCGGAAGAACTCTTGAGGCATTGCAGCAGAAGCTTGCCTGTGAGATGACCAGCTGGTGGGGGCGGGTTGGATGACATGGAGAATGCTGGGTCCTCGTAAGACCAACACAGCTTCTGTTTAAGTCATGAAATGTAATGATAACGATGATGATAATATTACTTATTAGCAATAACAAGAATGATGATTTTGCAGAAATTTTTGTCTGTATCATGTTTTTTTTTTTCTATGGGAAATGAGAGTTGGTTTATAAATGGTCCATGCAGACATCGGTTCTGTGTTGATACGACTTAATTACGCAGTGTGTTTTAGTGCACTTTTTTTTTTTCTTCTTCTTCTTTTTTTTTTTTTTGAGGGGGGGGGGGGGGGGTCTTATCACGTTTGTTTCTTTTAAGTGTATTCGTATGTCACATTATTATTCTATTCATCGTAGGGAACGCTAGATTTACGTAGGTAGCATGTTTTCTTACATCCAGGGAGTTGACCATCGGTGGTTTGATGGCAACAGACGCTGTCCCGATACAGGGTAACGGTCTGCCAAGAACCCAGGGACGGGGGGATCGGATGCGTCCAACGCAATACATCGTCAAACCGTGGTTTCCAGAGATAGAATTTTAGAAACTGTGATCTAAAGAAAGGGCGTGGGGGAGATGAAATGAAAACTGTAAAACAAAAAAAAGGGGGGGGGGAGGAGTAACCGTCTTTAGTAGCGGATCCAGGGGGGAAAAATGATCACATTTTCAGGTGCTTTTTTTCAGTTTGAAATTTGTGCCGAGACACAATAATTATAGGGGCACATTTTTATTCTATTTGTATCAAGGTATGCCAGACTGATATTTTGGCGGGGGGGGGGGGGGGTAAGTCGCCACCCCCCCCCCCCCCCCCCCCCACCCCCACCACCCTTCCCTCACAAATTCTCTGGCTCGGAAAAACAAATCCGCAAACGATATGATGTTGACTGAGACCCACGTATATAATATTAACTAAGTGTTTTCATGGTTTTGTGTGGGGGAAAAAATGAACACATTTTGCTTCATAATAGACGGAATATTATTTCAATCTTTATCAAACTTGCTCGATTCATTCAAAGTTATTTAATGTAAAGATACTGACCTGACTGTTCGAAATCAAAGGCTTTGAGAGTTCAGAAAATAGTCCAAAATTGCCAAAAAAAATTGACAGATAGTTCTGAAAACGCAAATTGCAAGAGAATGATTTGTTGACATTGTTGTTACCAGGGCCAACGAAATAGAGAAGCGCGTTAAAATATGTAGGCGTTGTCACAGAGTAACGCGCTCGCGCTTCTCTTACGTAATACCCAAACTGCATTGTCACCTTGCGCATACCTTTTCAAGGGCGCCTTTTACGCTTTAAATACGCCTATGACTACGCCCTATATTGCGCAATGACTACGTCACACGTCAATGATATTGTCAATGTCATGACGTCTCGAGGCTTTTACACAACTACAGACCAATCAGGAAGTTTGTAGCATATCATTATTAAAAGTAAATCGTTTTTAAAAACATTATTATCCAAAATTATAAAAATGACCCACTATCATTATCTATCATAGTATCATATTAAAAAGGGACTCGTAAATATTCATATCAAATATCATTCTCCTCCAATAATTTAGTTTTATGTTAAACTTCATGAAAACTAATAAAAATAATCAACATTGACTGTCCAATAACACTACACCTTATATGGACAGCAAGCACTAACATAAACTTTGAACCAATCACGTTCAAGTTGCATAGCCTATATCTTTGTATAACGAAGTAGCCTTGTTGTCCGAGGAATAATGGGGAGGACATATTATGCGGGTTTTTTGTTGGTGTTGTCTGTTATTTGTTGTTGTTTTTCGTTTGCTTTTTCTTCTTTGATTAAATCGAAATCGTGTATTCAAACTTAACACCATGCAAGTAAAACAGACTTAGTGACCACTTTTTCAGCTATTCAGAAAATTGGGCACAGTTGTTGAGTTGTAAACCCCAAATCAGACCTCCCAAAGATCGATTTTCTGCTTTGTCGCAATGTGATCTGTGGCTTTGAACTTAAGATGTTTGGAATCAAAACAAAAGGAAGATGAGAACGAGATGAGCAATTAGGGAATCAGCGTAAGTACCAACGAATGAAGTCCAGAGCTAAAAGAATATCCCCTCTGCAAGTCAGTCGATATTTAGCAGATATGAATGGACTATATATAGTGATGCAATTATTATACAAATAGTATATACACCAGTGAGGGCTTTAGTAAGAATTATCCACATAAGGTACCTTTGGAATAGTCTGACACACCCTAGGCGATACGACGAAAAAGAATTTAAAAGAATGTCAAATTTACTGATAAAATAATGTTTTAACATTTCTTCAATTAAACATGTAAATGTGAAAGATATCATCATGCATTCATTAGAGTACGTCCTTTCCAGTTGCCCACGGACAATAACGCATCCTCAACTGTTTGGAAGAGATGGGGCGATTCTTAATTTTTTTTTTCAATCTGTCTTCTTCAAAATGGAACATTCCAGATCCATCTCCCATGCGTTGCAATTTTCATCCTTTCGACATGCTCCAACAGTCAAAAATGGGATTGCTTGCAGAAAGGCACAATCCCCAACGTTTTGTGTGTGTGTGTGTGTGGGGGGGGGGGTGTTCGTTTGTGGGGGGAGGAGGGGTGGGGATGTACGACTAAGTATAGGATTAAGGATTAAATAGTTATTGTTCAAATTAATTATTGATAGTAGATAGAGAACATGCAATTACTGCCTGATGAGCACTTTGATCATTTTTTTTTTCGCAAACCAATTTTTGCGAGTTTTAGCAAAGCCAGTACTCAGTCAAGCGTAAAATAGTGTCAATATTCATAGTGAAACAGACCCTCATCTATAATGGTATAAGAAAAATCATATCTATATTGTAAAATTATAATTTTGGAGAATATTTACAAAGTGTGTACTTTTTTGATACGTAGGCCTACATGCGGATGATTCAACGTAATCTACCTTAATATTTGCTCCTGGCTTCAAGTTTATGGGGCTCATGGGCTACGATTGGCTTTTATGGTTGGGGTTATGGGGTAAATGTCGGGCTCAGCATTGTTCAGAGGGAAAGTTAGAGATTCGATATGTGCTGGAAGAATTGGAGCAATTGAGAACACCACAAACATTACGAACGTCTATAATAAATATCCGAAAAATTCGAAGCTTAACGGCAACAGCATTTTCAATGAAAATCATTTTGTTATTATTCCATGCGCACATTTGACCCCTACTTATTTTACTCCGCTCTAGGACTAGGAGTGTTGACTTGTACTAATCTAGATCCAGATCCAGACCAGTGAAGCTAAATCTATAAGGCTGAAGTGTCTTAGCTAACCCTGATCCTAAACTTAACCCTAAATCTAATTTTAACCCTTAAAACTAATCCTTACCTAATGGCGTATACTGGTGGGGGGCTTCGGGGTGCAGTCCCCCCCCCCCAAAGGACAAGGGGGAAAAGGGGGGAGGGGAAGAGAAAGAAGAAATGAAAGACAAGGAAGGGTAAAAAGAAAGAGAGAGAAAAGAGAGAGAGAGAGATTAATTAAAAAAAAAAATCATCCTTTTTATTTACCACTGGCTAGAAAAAACACATTTTTATGATTGCAGTAGTACGTCTTTTAGAACCTGTAAATGGTATCTCCCTTTTAATATACATTACATGCCTATTTTACATGCACGATTTTGTTTTATCACAATTTTCTTAATATATAGGAGAACTTTCTATTTGAACCCAAACCAGCCCCCCCCCCCTTTCCCCCTTTATACTAGGCTTATACACTATCATGAAGTTTCTTTCAAAACTGAGGGGAGATATTTGAAATATGTGTGAGATATCATTCCAAGCAGGGGCGCAGTTCGGAGGGGGGGGGTGGACTGGGTGACACGTCTACCGGAAAAAAAATATAGTAGATCACGAGTTACGGCTACAGCATACTATTTAGGCTATAATGATGTGCTCTATATATAATGCAAAGTTTCACTATTCTTTAAAAATTGCTTCTCTCTATCCTCTCTTTTCATTAAAATGGATATTTCCCCAGGGTTTCATTCTCCTGCAGAAAAAAATTTAACGGAGCATAATATTATGTTGTAAAATCAGGACGCGGAATGAGCCGTTTCTCCATACAGAAGCATGCACATGTCTATATAGACCTACCTTTAAATGTTTAAAATGTTTGTGAAATGCAAATGAGGAAACAGTGCAAAAACTGCAAATCTCATTCAGGCGTAGATTTTTGTAAAATAGAGGGTGATACCCGTATTATCCTTTAAGTATTCCAACAGAGTGACACTCCAATTAAAAACAACACATTCGTTCTGGCAGTGGCAGACCAGCCGTGAGTGGGTACTGGAATCGGGGGGGGGGGGGGGACACTGGTCTTACTCGCTGAATGTAATATGAATTTACAAGGTCATTGATAAGGGGGTGAAATTGGGTTTTGTCATAATCTTTTCTCGTCGTTTCCCTCTCTGCTTTCCCCTTTTCTCCTTTTCTCTCTCTCCCTCAATCACTTTTTCTTTTTCTTGAGAGCACGTGCCCCTGTGCCACCTGTGGCTACGCCACTGCGTTCTGTTAAGTGATTAATCTGATTACTGTGACGGCTTTTGTCGTCATTGTCACTCTCAAAGTAGACAGTACTTTAAATCAGACTGCCTGACAAAACCTTATACATGTATATGAATAATGATGATTTGCCTCGCCACACGTCAGGCCTAGATGCATTATTTAGTGATACTGAGTCTGGAATGATCTACCCCCAGTAACAGAATACGGTATGCGTCTCTATTCTCAAATCACTATAGGTCGTGCGTATGTCGTTCATGTTTTAAAGCTTTTTACAATGATTTTTATAATAATTGTAATAATTATGTGACAGTCAAAGTGCAAACAAGTTCAGAAGGCTCAAGTCATGGTCATTTGAAAGTGCAATCGAGACAGGTGAATGCTCATTATTTTCTAGATTATATTTCTGGGTTTTGACAGAGACTGACAATATCCATTCGGTCGGATTTTTTTATCATGTCATCGGATTTGTTGATAATGTAGTTTATCATTTTGAGATCATGATCAGCGGTACGGATCGGCCACATTTTTAAAAACCCGAGCATATTTATCCACTGACAATCAGAAGACCTCTCAAAATAATTGTATAAAATGATGAACTTTCTAAAATTGCCGTTCTTTAATATAGGATACCAAATTAGTACTGTTCTAACAATGATGTTATGCGAGAGATGCATAGCCCCCCCCCCCCCTCAACTCTTCAAGACTGATCTCGGATATCAAATCAAAATGGCTAAATCCTTAATTGTTTAACATAGGTGAAATGAGAGACGTCTAACCCAGTGTCATCCTGCCGCAAAGCTATATCACTGTTTACAAATCTTAGAAAACGCGTCACAAAAGCAACGATGGAATCAGGACCAGGAACACCGACGAATATGTCTAAACCTGTATTGGCTTTCCATCATCGAGCTTTTGTTGCATCCATCTTGATCGCTTTGGCAATAATTGGTCTATGTGGCAATGCCCTTGTCATCATCGCCGTCGTCGTCGCCAAGAAGCTCCGTACGATCACCAACATCTTGGTGATCAATCTCGCTTTCGTTGACTTTATCACGTGTTTATGCCTTGCGTTTATTAGCGCGGGACTCCTGAGTCAAAGTGGAAGCTACCCTCTTCATGAGACCGTCTGCGCAACCGTAGCTGGAGTGCATTCCACTTGCATGTTGTGTAGCTTGTCGTCCCTTGTCGCTATCGCCTTTGTCCGCTGGTTCGTCATTACGAGATCTATCCGTGGTTATCGCATCCTCACTCGGACGAAAATCGGCGCTGTGGTAGTAATAATCTGGATACAGTCAGTCGCATTCATGGTTGTGCCCCCAGCTCTAGGACTCGGGACACTGGGGTATTCCGAATACTTCGGCATATGCTTTTTAACAGACACAAACCCGCTTGCCTATTATTTACTCACTCTTCAAGGAGCTTTAGGGGCATTGTTCCTGCTGTTAGCCCTGATATTTTACGTTCTGATTTGGCGCCATGTTTTGCGACACAATAAGCAGTTCCGAGAAAAGTATGCAATTGATAAAGATGCCAGTTCAAACCCAACACAGGCACACCAGAGCCAGAATTCCTCCGTATCTCCAAATTCTCGTCCTGCACCCATGATCAAGGCCATCAACCAAAAGGAGGTGGAGATCACCAAGAATCTCTTCATGGTGGTCTGTGTATTCATGATCTGTTTTCTACCAAACTGCTTGCACTTTATCATCTCCGATTTCGGTGTATTCACCCTATATTGCTACATGATCTTGAATATGAACAGCGTGGTCAATCCGATCATCTATGGACTCAAGCATCCCAACTTTCAAGAGGTCTTCAAGAACATCCTTCGCTGTCGTCGCTTATCACTCCAGCACGTCTCAACCTGATAAGCTAATTTGTTGAACGATTGGTTATTTCAGACAGTGTGGGATTTTCAATCGGTTGATTTTTCATCCGAAAAAATATCTATGAAGAAGTTCTTTTAAAGCAAATCAAGGTTCGAATACCACTGCTATTATGATTAGGAAATAAAAATATATTTAGAATATATAAATCAGGAAATGCTTTTGAAGAACAATCACTCATTTGAATAAGTAATTGCTTTAGATACAGCATGCATATAGCATGATTTAGATCAGCCAACCATGATGTCCACATCTAGCAACGCAGAATGTATATCACAAATCCTGCCAATAAAATGTGGGGTTCAACGGAGAAGCATCGTAGGCTCGATTTTTTTTTTCATGACCTACAATGATAAACGTGTATTGTGAGTAAGATTCTATATACTTCTTTTTGCTGACTATAATTGTATTATTACAGATACTATTCCTGGTTTGATTGAAGAAAAGCCAACTGAATATTATCAAAATGTTTTGATTGGATGACAGTTCATGAACTTTCATTATAATAATGACAAATAATCAGTGAATCTATTTAAACAAAATAATATGCTTTTTACACTTGCAAAATCTTTCCCGCGCTATCGGTGGGGCTAAACGAGGATTTAGCCCCACCGGTGGTACGGGACTGACCTTAGCCCTCTTTAATATTTTTATTATACGCTCTCTCTTTCTTTCTTTCTTTTTTTTTTTTCTTTTCTCTCCCTCTTTTTTTTTTTTTCTCTCTCTCTTTCTCTCTCGCTCTTGCTGTCTCTTTTCATTGAACCGTGAACGGCACCTTTTTTCTTCTTTCTTTCTTTTTTTCCTGTCATTTTTAATACACTTTTTTTACAACCTGCCATTATTAATTAGTACATGTATTTTTTTTCAAATTTTACTGGTGAACCCTTTTATGTCTACATGTTCATGATATTGCATTTAATATTTATGCATTTCTACCACCAGCTAATGAGGAGAACCTTTTAAAGGAACGTGTTTTCTTTTGGTAATCCGCAGGCATTAGCTGGTGTTTTTTTTCCTTCTTCTTCTCTCTTTCTGCTATTGTAATTTGTGTACTTTGTATTATGTATTCTCTGTTATTGTTATACAGTTTTCCTGGAAATTAAATAAAATGAAATAAAATACTGTTAAAACGGTAACCATTTTGTTTTGTACAAATTAAAGGGAAATTTAAAAATATTGCAGAATAAAAAATATCATACAACCTTTTGAGATTCATAGGAAAGAATTAAATAAATATCTGGGAATGATCTTTCATGGAAAAGTATAGCATTTTGTAAAAAAAAGAAATGCTGGCTTTGTTTCTTTTTTGTACAGATATTTAAAAAAATCATCTATATAAACTAGTTTTGCGCATCTTTTTCAATGCATAGCTTTTATTTCTTTTTATTTTTTTTTTCATAAACTTATATAATATTTTTTCATCTTTATAGCATACTACCTTTCTATAAACATGTGTTTGATATGGCGAACAATCTAGATATAGAGTTGAAATCATATTTGTCGACAGCTGGAAGATACCTTTGTATAATATTAACTCGATTAAGATCAACAAAAAAAAATCAAGAGAAAAAAATTGATGTGTGAAGAGACGTAGAGGTCAATTTATTTTGTTTGCTAATTAATGTGTAATCTGGTGGGCAACTTGAGAAATAAATATTACTTATTTGAGTTGAAGTGATTGTGTTGGAAGATACGTTTGCAGGTTTGTATCATATTTACTCAATGAAAAAGAAATTAAAAGAAACCGGAATAAAAAGGAGAGACTTAGAATGATGTCAACTTCTCTAATTGCTAAACAATATCCAGCAAACTGATTTCACGGGGGAATCTTTTCGAAAATATTTCACGAAGACACTTCAAAGGATTATGTTGTTATAATAGCCTATGGAACGAGTTTGGTATTTCTTCAATTATGATGAGCTATATAAAAGTTGATAACATAATAGTTATAATTCTAGTGTGTTATACCGACACTCGAAGCTCGATTAAATATTTAAAAGGAAATAGTTCATCAAAATAGTTCGTTATAAATCCCTTCATGACTTTGTAAGCAATTGCTTCATTGTTAGCAAAAGCTCTTTTGGGTTATTTTGTAAGAAATGTTAGTTGCCCTCGAGAGCGATTTCTTTTTAAATATAAAGTTTTCCGTAAAAAGCTCTTTCTGAGCTTTCGAAAGTTCAGTCGCTTTCAACTCTATTGTATTTTCTTTTGCTTGTTTTTCGAATATCACCAAAGAGACGCTTATGAAGATAAAGAGAGAGAGAGAGATTGAGAAAGAAAACAATAGCAAAAGAAAGTGAGAGATACATGTTTTGGAGAAGTCGAGATAGGTTTGGAGATTCAGATTACGTATCATCACAACCCAAATCGCACACAGGGTCCATGCACATACATATTTAATTTTAATGCTAAGAAATTTTGAGATGCATTTACAAGTTGGATCAAGATTACGTATAAGATGGAAACCAGTCTCTAGAAACTCCCAAAGAATCGAATGTAGCAGCATTTCATAATCATCACTATACCTCTGTTAGACTTATTACTCTTGATAAGGATTTGATGAATAATTTTTTTCTCCCCCCCCCCTCTCTCTCTCTCTTTTTTTCTCTCTCTCTCCCTATCTTTTTCTCTCTTTCTATGTCTCTCTTACATTTCCCTCCTTCTTTCACGTTTTCTCTCTCTTTCTCTCTCTCTCTCTCCCCCCTCTCTCTCTCATTCTCTCATTCTTTTTCTCTTTTCTCCCAGTTTATTTTATGCATCGTAATTTTATGTTGCCACATAATGTCTTTGATGTTTTTGGTATATATGAATGTTTATCTATGTCGAATTGTATTATACTGTGTAATCTTTTGCATGTAATTCAGCTCTTTAGCTGCTATATGGTTTTTAATAAGTACCTTTTCAATTCAATTCAATTTAATTATATGGGATTAACAATAATAGGTATGTTTGGAAATATTATGTCATCATCGTAGTTGTCGCTGTGAAGCTTCTGAATAATTATAATTTTATCTGAAATATATATATTAGAGAGGGGGGGGGGGTAAGAAAGAACGAGATATTCTTACAGGGACAGACATATCGAAGAAAATATTTTCCAGTCATATTTAGATAAATCTGTTCAGTGATTTATATGGTTTAAGGATTTTTCTTACACACAGTATACGCGTCCATTCTAGCCAGTGGGGAGGAGGCCAATATACTATATATAGCTGGACAAAATCTCTCTAAGGGAGCGGAGTGATACTGAGCGCTGGAAAGATGAGAAGAGTTTTTCTCATGTTATTATTTTTTGTTTCTTTCTTTTTCTCTCAGTTCAATTCAAATCAATTCAACTTTTTTCATATTCTGCATTAAAAAACACACACTAACCAGTATGACATGAACATAAAAAAACACGATACAAATTAAAAACAAAATAACAAATTATGGGAATGTTCAACAAAAAAGCAAATAGCCTTATATTACGTTGACACCTAAATTAGCATATAAAAAATACATACTGTATTAAATTAACAAACAATACAGACAGATAAACGTGCGAGCCTTTATTTTCAGAATACAAATTTATGAGCTGTGATTTATATAGGCGAAAGTGTTTAGTGAGGGGCTTTTTTCAGCAAGTATGAGAGATTGTTCCAAACAGAATCTGATGGACCTTCAAAAATATTGAATTTAATTTAGTGGAAATCAAAGTTTGGACTTGAGGTAAATGATAACCAAATGAATTTCGAGTATTATATTGATGAATTGTTGAACTTAAAATAAAACTTAGACGTTGTGCTATATATAGCTGAGGTATAAGCCTCTCCATCTCTTTCCTCTCTCTATATGACCATGGAGTAGGTCCATGATATGACGCTATCCCCCTCTCATCTCTCTCTCTCTCTCTCTCTCTCTCTCTCTCTCTCTCTCTCTCTCTCCCTCTCTCTCTCTCTCTCTCTCTCTCTCTCTCTCTCTCTCTCTCTCTCGTTCTCTCTCGTTCTCATTTTGCTAGGTGGGGAGGGGAGAGTACCCCCTAGACCCCTGAGCTACATCACTGTTGACGTGCGAATTAGTACTACAAAACTGAGTGCATCAGCTTCTCAGAGCCTCCTCCGAGTCCATATCATTTTAGTTGGATCGCTATAGAGCTTCAGATTGGCTACGCGAATTCGTTTTTTACGTAAAAGACGTCTATGGGCCGGGCCGGGGGAACATGAACAATAAACTCTCGCTAAGTTCAGACACATTACGCAAGATTCGGTCTGCAGCTGCGCTTCTGCTGCCCAGTTTTACACTAAATCTGGCAGAAACCAAGCTTGAACGAAGAGGAAACACACCCCTGACATTATACAATGGGTTATACGTTGGTGCAAGGAGCAAGCAGAGGGTTAGGATTACAATTTTGTCGACATTTACTGAATAAACGGTCTCCGAAACTTGTGATTGCGACCTGCAGACAGCCGGACGCTGCGGCTGCGGCTGAGTTGCAAGCACTTCGGGAAGAAAACCCCAGCAGACTTCAGGTAGAGTTCCCGGGCAGCAGCTCCTGTCCGCCGCTCCGGCCCCAGTGCAGTGGAAGTGTGGTAGTGCTTGTTTTCTCGGGTGCATGTTATGTTAAAATCAGTTCACAAATAATGTAGGGGGAAGCAAAATTAGCCTAATCATGGAATAAGTCCCCTCTCATTCAGTGTGTACGCACACACTTGCGTGTTATGTCTGTTGACGGGGAATGAAATCATCGTCCATAGCCATCGATCGGCGATCATTTTTCTTGAAGCTTCCACAGTTTTTTGGTTATCTATCATATGACAAATTGATAAACCGTTACTCTACTTTCATTGCTATATCATAATATGAAATAGTAACTCAATCATAAATTTCAGATTCTTGCATTTTCTTTATTTTGTTATTTTGTGTGTTTGTAGACTATGTAACTTCCCAAGTTGTTTTCTGACAATGTAGTTGAAGAAAAAAAAAACAATCCCTGAAATTGTAGGTTTAGTTTTTCAGGGTTACACCATGTAATCCCTGAAATGATACTGATGGTTGTGCCCATTGGGAAATAATTTGATTGTCAGCACACTCTAAAATCAGAAACTTTTTCTTAACCCTTTCGAGACAATTGACCACATTTTGTGGTTTGGCCCAATAACTTTTGATTTAGAGCCTTAAAAAATATACCAGATGCATGAGTAGAAAGAGCAAAAAATTCTGCACATACTGTGTCCATTTTTGTTGCATAATCATATTGCGTTTGATGCCAGGAATTTTAAAAAGGAGAATAAGCTTCAAAATCCTTAAATTGGCAACACATTGAGAGGTTCAAAATCACTGTTTTTTATCAAAATTGGCAACTTTTTCAACTTTTCGCCAATTCTTTTAACCATGTATATTGTTTTCAAAGACATTACCCCTTATTACAATCTTGTAGTACTAAAAGAAAAATATTATTGTTGCCAATTTGAAGAACAAACTGTGATCAATTTAGCCCTTAAATAATTCCTGTCCTGAAAGGGTTAATATTATTCTGTGCACAATATCTTGTAGGACATATATTTCATCCACAAATGAAAAATTGCTGGATATGACCATGACTACTGGTGGTGATGCCAGAAAGTCCCGTTATTCAATGCCATGGTCATATTGAGAGATATTTCATTTCAGGAAGAAATATATGGGTCACATTATAAAGAATTAGACATTAGCAGGGCAATGTAAATTGGCTGTGCAGAGTGTGGAAATATTTTCATTTATGTGGAAGTATTTTCATTTCAACTTAAATGAGGCCTTCTATTTTTATTTCAGTGTATGAAAGGTGGGCGTTTCTCAGTTAGATTCATGTGATTGAAATTACGCCAATCTCTTTGTGCAACTATTTTTTCCCAGATAATGCAGTTGGATGTATCAGATGAGGAGCAGATTGCATCAGCTGCTCAGGAAGTTAAACAGCATCTCCAAGGCAATGGAAAGACCATTGGAGGACTGGACTTGCTTATCAACTGTGCTGGGATGTTGCATCCATCAGGGAGAGGGGAGACCAGTCTCAGAGCTGTGTCACAAGAGGTAGGCCAGGCCTTCACTCTAGCTTAATATGATTTCCAACATGCTTGGCTTCATATATGGATTTGGAAGTTTGTTTGTTTTTGTTTTTTTGAAAAAAAATTTATTGATAAAATGTATACATGCATATGACCAAGTCATAGATATCATACAGTCAGTGGAATTTATATCATCATTCATCAAACAATTTTATGTAAAACATATCAAATTGTCCTTAATTACGGTGTTTTCAAAAATACATAAGCTTTTCGTTTTACAATGCTTTTCCATTTCTATGCGATTACAAATCAATCTTATAAACAAAGTTAGTATAGAGAGTTCATGAAACACACATTTACGATTTTCTTCCCGAAAGAATGTTGGATAAATTGCATATTTTGCATAAACGATAAGAAAATTTAAACTTTTGAACTGTTCATTTTCCAAAACATAACCCTCAATAAAAACAGAGTCGTCAGAGGAAAACTCAATGTTGTAAAGGTTCTTGACAATATGACTAAATCTTAATGAAAACAGTGGAGTTTTTCTACAATTAACAAATAAATGAATACTGTCGTGTAACTCATTGTCAAATTGGCACAGTGGATTATTACTCAATTTCCATTTATACAAATTATGGTATTAAGTTGTGTAATAATTGGTAATTGAATTCTATTGGATTTGAAAGTTAATTCATTGATATATTTAAAACAAACTTTATTTATTGTTGAAATCTTATGTCAGGTTTATTCTCTATAATCAGTCGAGTATTCAACCCACAATTAGTACAGCACCATGATTCGTACAGAAGAAATGATTTTCAGAATTAAAAAAACCTAAAGATTAACATACACATTACTCAAAGACACAGTCCAAGACTACTGTAACATCAATTGGAAACTCCTAAAATTTCATTTTTGTAAAAGCTGAAATCTTTTGCCAAAACTGAACTGTCAGCTTTAAAATCTCAAAGCCCATAATACTTACCGGTAAATAAAGTGATAAAACTCATGGTTGGCAGAAATTCCAGGATACCCATCCCTTTGTATACATGTGTGTAATTATTGTTTGTGTACAGGGTCTGATGACAACGTTTGCCACCAATGCCTGTGGTCCACTGCTGATGGCCAAATACTTTGGAGAGCAACTGACCAAGGGAAGTGGAGAGTTTGGACAGTCTTCAGCTGATGGTCACTCAGGAGTACTGGTCAACATGTCCGCCAGAGTCGGCTCAATAGGAGATAATGGTGAGAGTCCACATTTCAACTACATTTTGTCCCCTGGTACTGTAAAGATGATTTTGACCCCTTCTGTACCATCAAGTTTGTGAACAATAAGCCACTTCGTAATTAGTACATGGTACAAATGACCCTGACATGACCCCGATTTGTATGCGCATGCGCATCTGTTTTGGTGGATCCGCTACTTGTTTAACACCTAAAATCACATTTGGTGTGCATACTATTAAAACATATAAAGGTCAGTTGTACTCACTACAAATGATCTTCATCTGAACATGAGTAAATTGTAATTATGAACTGGCTTATTGCATACTTACAAACTTTCTTGAGTCAAATTTTAGGTTTGATTGTTTGTTTCACTGTTGAAGACTTGAATTCAGCATTGCATATATTCTATGGGTTCTAACATTCACTCTGCATGTTCCTTTTTTCTTTTGGAGAAGAAAAGTTTAGCCATTATTAGCCCGAACAAAGGGTATGACATTCAAATTCTTGGGCAGAATTCACCTCCTGGGGTTTAAAGTGTACCAATTACCTGAAATAAGAATTTGTATATCGCTAGGAAGTATAAAATTAACCTCAAATAACTTTATCTGAAATTCTGTAGGTCAACAGTTTAGGAGTATGAAGGAAATAAAGGATAACATGAAGGTGCTTTCCTTGGCGAGCACATATGGGTGCGTTGATTAGTCTACTCACAAGTCGCTTTTATGCTTATAGAGAGTATAATTAAACTTGTAATATCTCTTTATAGAAGTGATATTCAAAGCCCATATTTGGAATAAAGTAGAATGACGTGGAACCTCTAACATACAGAGTAAAATATTTTTTGGTGATTGGTACCCTTTAAGTGCTGGTGATGACGGGAAGGAAGATTTCCACAGAATTCCATGAACTTTACTGGGAATGTTCAAAACAGTGCATACATGTAAAGTGAAATTTATTGAGCTTATTAAAATGGTCTTTTAGAATGACAATACAAGCTACATATAGATCAAAATTTAAAATTACTTTTCAATACATCCTTTTCGTAGGGTATGGTGGATGGTACAGCTACCGCATGTCGAAGAGCGCCCTCAACATGGCCACCAAGAACCTGAGCATCGAGCTCTCCCGGGGAAGACGCAAGGTGATCTGTATCAGCCTTCACCCCGGGACAGTGGACACCGACCTATCCCGGCCATATCACAAGAACGTCCCAGAGGACAAGCTCTTCACTCCAGAGTATTCAGTAGAGAGGATGATGAAGGTGATAGAGAATCTGAAAGTTGATGACTCAGGGAAGTTCTTGGATTTTGCTGGAAAGGAGATCCCCTTCTAATGAAGTCTCATACATGTATCTCATTCCTTTTAATTCTAATACCCAAGTCACATCAACGAGATCGACACCGGACAGACACCAGACCGAACAAACTTCTACATTACCCTCAATAGGCAAGAATCGGTCGGGTTGAAGTGAGTGGTGTAGTTGGTTTGGCAGTGTGACTCGAGTATGACTCTTGGTTTACCTCCAGAGTTCTTGGATTTTGCTGAGTAAATTGATCCCAATCTGATAAAGCCTTTGACACCATGGACAAGGACCTATCCTGGCCATAATACAAGAACGTCTCAGAGAACAAGCTCTTCACTCCTGAGTATACAGTGTAGAGAATGATGTAGGTGATAGAGAATCTGAACTTAGAGGATTCAGGGAAGCCCTTGATTTTGCGGGGAAAGACTTTCCCCTTCTGGTGAAGATTTATAGTATTTTATTTGTATAATCCATGCAGCAAACAATACTTGTGGATCGTTAACAAGTTATTTTGATCCTGGCGATACACTTACGAACCTGGCGATACACTTCATTTCTCAGGCACTTTGCTTTCAATTCCTCAGGGCAATTCTTTGTTGTTAGGAGAAATTATAATTGTAAAGACTCATTCGAGATTATCTTAGTATCAAAATTAATTGACAAGGTGGTTGTATCATCCCATCATTTTTTAGTTATCCTTGCCAACTATGTTTATTTATATATATATGATATGTTTAGTTTGGGAGGACCATAGCAAGATGCAGGTTCAAAGTATGACAGTGTTTGTTGTCTTTGACAGGAGTATTTGCCCTTGATATTTTTCTGAAGTCTCAAATGCTTGGTAGTTGGTTCTAGCATCAAGGACATTATGCACTGGTAAGAACCCTACCCCCACCCCCACTTTTAATGACATTGCACATAAAATAATAATCAAATGTGGTACTATATTGTACAATATCAGTAGTTGGGTTTGTTCAGTCTTTTACATGTACATGTACATGTATTTCACATGTTACATTAACAAAACAAATTCCTGGTACTTTATGTTGCATTCTTTGTTTCAACAGAAGAATTAATCATGAATCTTTGTGATCGTAGTTAGAAGCCAATGTAAAATAATGATTAAAAAGTCAGATATTATGTTTGTTTTGTAAAAATAGTACATATACAACAAACTAAAAAATGAAATTAGTAAATGGTTCAGCGATTAATCAACGTACTTGAATTAAAGGGCAATCCAACCTTGGTAATAAGATGATTTGTGTGAAAGCAGAAAAATAAGAAAAACAAGATGGTGAAAGTTTGAAAGAAATCGGACAAGGATTAAGAAAGTTATGGATGTTTAAAAAATGAGATCACTACATCTATGTGAATCTCAAATTGGCAATTTGGTGAGTCAATTGTGACATTTTTGTGGACAACTCTCCCATTTGTCGTACACAAAAATATTAATTTGCGGTTTTCTTCGAGGTGCTTTTACCCTCGGGGCAGTACTCAAAATATATTGGAGATAGCATATTGTTATAGGTCCTCATGAGCGAAAAGATCCTACTGAGTAATGCATTTTGAAAAAAAGTGACATTTTAGTCATTTTGTGTGTTAGAGCGAATGGGGGGAGTTGTCCACAGCTACATCACAGTGACATTACCTATTCGGCCAATTTGAAATTCCCATATGCATAGTGATTACAACTTTCAAAAATTCATAACTTTCTTATTGCTTGTCCGATTTCGTTCAAACTTTCAGCAATCTGCTTCTCTGATTTTTCCATTCTTTCAAAGCAACTTGCTAATAAGGTTGGATTTCCTTTAAAGGATCTTTGAAAAGGATCAAGCTTGAAATCTTGACTTCTTTTTCTTGTTTTATTTATATACATTGTATACTGCAGTAACTGCACATTATACTCTTACATGTACCTTCTTGCTATAACATCTTCATGATCTCTATAAATGTAGAAATTGCATAAATTATGATAAAATATTAAATTCATATTACATCATCTATTTTACAGGGTATGGTCAAACCAGATACATGTATATCTAGAAATCGTAGGCAATGTTCAAACTTTAGATGTTCAAATTCTCTATTTTTTTGCAACTTTGGTGATGTACAAAGTCATCAAATATGATCACCATTAAATTAAGTGCAAGGCTATGTTTGAATATCAGTGCTAATATTGAATATTATAGACAATTTAAATGGACTTACGTTGTTTTAGCTTGCTACAGAGTGAACGTGAAACGTCGCAAGCTAAAACAAAGTAAGTCCAGTTCACTTGTCTATAATATTCAACGTTATACAGTGAAACCTGTATATAAAGACCACTCAAGGGAGACAAGAAAAGCGGTCTTTATGAGCAGGTGGTCTTTATGTACAGGTTCCTTTAATACACGTTTCAATGAGAAACACTTTTCGAGGGAAACAAAAATTGTGGTCTTTATATACAGGTGGTCGCTAAAGCAGGTTTGACTGTACTACCTGAAAGATTGAGAATGTTCATAGATATATCAGGGCAAATAATCATATACAGTTTTGTTTGCAAAATTTTATCTTGTTCAGTATAAATGAGCATTTCTAATGACTTCAGGAATGTGGTTATGTGTGTGTGTGATTCATTTTCAGTATTATATGCTTGGTTTCCTGAACAAGAGAGATTGTATATTTTGGAGAAAAAAAAAATTTGTAGATTGTTATAGCTGATTTATATCAGTATGCAAAATCATGTTCAATTTACAATTTTTTTGTATTCATGAATGCAATAAAAACTATTTGAACATAGCAGGTATGCAGCTATTAAAGTGCCGAGTATTGTAATTTTTCTAAACTATGACTTTCCAATATTAGATTAGATGCCTTTAAGGGTTATTTTATGTATACTGAAGATAGTATGGAAAGAATAATTTAGTAGAGTGTAATGTTACTTGTCGATTGACAATATTTTTGATCTCGATCTTCAAATGATACCCATTCGATATTCTATGGTCGCAGAAATAATAGGTTGTTGAAATGCAAGAATGAGGGGAGGGTGTGGCAGGGAGTCACATCACCTTCTTTTAACCCTTTCAAGACAACTGACCACATTTTGTGGTTTGGCTCAATAACTTTTGATTCAGAGCTCTAAAAAATATGCCAGATGCAGGAGTAGAAAAAGCAAAAATTTCTACACACATTGTGTCCATTTTTGTTGCATGACCATATTGCGTTTGATGCCAGGAATTTCAAAAAGGAGAATAAGCTTCATAATCCTTAAATTGGCAACACATTGAGAGGTTCAAAATCACTATTTTTTATCAAAATTTGAATTTTTTTCGACTAAGTTTCTAATGATGTATATTGTTTTCAAAGACATTGCATTTTGTTAGAACCATGTAGCACTAAAAGAAAAATATTGTTGCCAATTTGAAGAACAAAATGTGATCAATTTAGCCTTTAAATAATTCCTGTCCTGAAAGGGTTAATGTTGCCTTTCACCTTCTCTTCCCCCCCCCCTCCATTCCATTGTGGGGCATATTCCCTATTCCCCTAATGCCCCCCCCCCCCCCCCCCCCCCCCCCCCCCGGCCCCCGAAGCTACACTGTTGTTGGTATTGTAAGCAAATTTACATTTACTTTCGTATTCTTATAACCCCTCTCATGTCAATGGATCCACTCTGTATCTTCACTTAAACTTCCAAATGCACAATGTAAAGTAAATCACAGAAGAAAAAAAAATCATGTCACAGACAAGGCTTTTTAATTTTATCATTGTTTCAAAGAATTTAATTGAAACATGGATGGCAGAGGTCAAAGTTGATGAAAAAAATAGGTCAAAGTCCACAAAGGCCACCACCGAACACAATGTGGCCCAACTAGGACTGTATTTTTAAAAAAATTGCAATACGATTAGATTCAAACATTTAGATATGTAATTTCTTCATGACTGAATTCCAGAATGTTCATATGAATAGTATATTGTGGGGAATATTGTGAGCTTTGCAGTCAAAGAAATACGCCCAATTGGTTTTGCATCATAGTAACGTCATACTAGTCGCACGATTGCCAACTGACTTTTTGCCAATTTGACCTTATCTCTGACTGATAGGGATAATATACCCCGCAATTTCAACACTACTACTTAAAGATAAAGTTGAGTTCTGGTCATGAGATTGAATTGTGAAAAAAATCGTCTCAAACCAATTGGGAAAGGTTGATTATATATAGCACATAAGAATTGCTGTATGCTTTAAGGTTTTGGAATCACCAAAATGATAAGAAATTGACTCACTCCTGCCGAGAGTCACATGCACTGCACACAGAAATGTGCATATGGGACTACACACAAATGTTCGGCCCGAACATTTCAGCTGTTTGTTGTCATATTTTGAATGTGAGAGCATTTGAAGAGCAATCCTTTTCAAGGGACATTTACTATGACAATCTTCCAAACTAACATAAAAAGAATGAGAAAGCTCACAAGTTATTTTTTAACTTTCCCAGAACTCAAGCTTCCCTTTAAAGATCATTCTTTCTACACCTCAATCAGGAAGAACTGACATCTCTCAATTTTTAAACTAAATCTTAATGCAATTTCTTTCAAAGTGCTGACGTAGTCGGGTCATTAAGCGTGCTGTGGCCTTAAACTGTGATAGACATTACTTAACATAATACACAGTGATAAATAAGATGCTGTACACTGGTTGAAAAATGGTAGTTTTGAGAATATCTTAACAAAACAATAAAACATATACAGGAAAATAATACAAAGAGTAATGTGGAGAAAAAAAAAACTAATATTACATCACAATTTTGTGACAAGGCTGGGGTAATTGCATTTCTGAAGTGAATGAGCAACTATTTTTAAATAATACATAATACATATATTCAGGAACTTTCCCAAAGTGTCACTAATTTTTACAAATTATATATACCAGGGGATATTAAAATTTAATCTATTCCCATTCATATGCTAATTGAGATAACCAGGGATAAAACATTTTACAAAACAAAATTCAGAGTATTTAAAAAGATATACTCCATGTTCACAGAGCAATTAAGGGCAGTGATTTACGGCTTTTTTCCCTTGCTCACATAAACTTTGCTGTGAGCTATAAAAAAATAATACATAAACAGTTTGTTGTATATATCAATACTCACATGCATATTCCACAAGAAATTGGTTCTCTAAAAAAGAAATTGAAAAACCGATCATTTCCACAGAACTGGGCCCTGTTTCATAAAACTTGTCATCAATGACAAGTTGCAATAACTGTTATAAGCTACTGAAATCCTTGTGTCTGATTGGCTGATAGCAAATTTGTCAGTAAAAATCACTGACAAGACACTTGATGAAATGCCCCCCTGATCTCCCTTCTCCCCTCCCCAGATTTATGAGCCTGTATAATTCCACAAAGAAAAATAAAAGGAAACTGGAATTGGAAATAATCCTTGACAATATTTGTTTATTTAGAAGCTGGGCATTTATGTTCATTCAATAGAGGGTATTCTTTTCTTTATTATACTCTAACAATCATATTAACAAATGTCGAGGACAAAATTTTTTTGACCATGCATTCTATTTTTAAACTGAGGATGAAAACATATTTGAACAATTTACTTGAAACCCCTTTCAAGTAGATTGAGTACTTACAACCTCACAAAAGCATTAAGGTTGTGAAGCTCTGGCTTTGTTATTGCTAAACATTGCTAGCAAATGGAATATAGTACATCTTTTTCATACATAAATGTATTATACAACACCATCAAATGATTTTAAAAACTAAATTTCATATACATGTAGGCATGAAAGCCTACTATTCCTGTTACATGTATGTACACTCTGGAATAAAAATGATTCAATACAGAAATAGAGAAAAAAATTCCAAGACGAAACAGGATTAAATACTCATGGGTGTTCAATAGAAAGAAATCAACGTTTAAAATGTGACTTGCACATGGAAAAAAAAAATTAGATAACATACATAACTTATATGGATCTGTAACATAAGAGGATATGTCTATTGTCTAGTACATATTATATGAAATATGTATAATACCAATAAGGATAAAGAGAGGAAGGGAGAGGGAGTGAGAGGGGGTGAATGAGAGAAAAAGGGCAAGAGAGAAAGAAAGAGAGAGAGAGAGAGTTGAAGGCAGGTATATTGAAAGAAATTGAAATAGAGATAGAGACAGAAAAAAAGAAAGATAAAAAGACAGAGGGAAATAGTGATATACATATAGTTAAAGAGACATACTTGCAGGGAAAAAGGGAGAAATTTAGGAGGAACTGAAAAAATGAAACAAAAATGGGTTAAATCGAGTAAGAAAGAATATGGGACAGAATGAAAATAGTTTTGAGTAAGTCAAGAGAAGATAAAAACAGAATATGAATACCAAATGAAAGGAAGTTGGACCTTCCATCTCTCCATCCAGCACATATCTTATCGCCAAGTGTGTTCATTTTTCAAATATACTAATCATCTTTTCCATCATTTCCATTCCATCTACAGCAAATGAGAAATTTTGTTGATGATGAAAAAATAAAACATGAACATTTTTGTTCATCTACATGAGCACCGTCGATATAAATCTTTAAAGAAAATAATACCCTTCTCTATCCGCCAATCAATCTCTTACTCATCGAAGCAAATCAAAGTATCAACATCATCTGTAAGACTGACACTACGTATAGCAAATTTACAGAAATTTAACGCCCTTTTGCCTGGCTCTCAGCAAATATGGTTCTTACTACCATGAAACATGGTTGTATTCCATATATATATTTGAATAGACATAGCAATGTAAAACATGTATATACTTTTTTTTGGAATTTCATTTCTGAACGAATGCCACATGCTTTTAAATAAATTATCAACTGAACTGTCACAGTGAAGTGAGAAATGATGAAAGCTAATTCATGGTATAAAAATTAAATAAAAAAGAAAATACCATCACATCATTGCTACTATAAAGGGTGTAACAAAATATGTTGAATAAAGAGCTTTGAACATTTAAACTTTCATTCCACAAGTTTAGAACTGCATATTCAATTTGATTTTTGTTGGTAATCTTAAAGGGCGTACCCAATGCTGAAACAATGTTAGTTCATTTAAAAGATCATGATTTTATTAGAAGAAAATCATCTGCCTTAAATTTTTTTTTTAATTCGTGTTGCCAGAAAATCCCCGAAATACGGTAAGATTTCAGGATATTTTGGCCCCTCAGCTGTGTCCCAATTTCATCTAGGTAACCACAATGACGTCAAAGTGGTTACCTTGTCGCGCAATTATAGCAAAATGCGCGCAAGGTGTAATGCATTTTGTACAGTCTAGCGCGCAACACATCTGCAATACGCGAACCTGGGTAACCACTTTGACGTCATTGTGGTTACCTAGCTGAAATTGGGACACAACTGAGGGGCCAAAATATCCTGAAGTCTTACCATATTTCGGGGATTTTTCTGGCAACACGAATTTTTAAAAAACTTAAGGCAGATGATTTTCTGCTAATAAAATCATGATCTTTTAAATGAACTAACATTGTTTCAGCATTGGGTAGTCCCTTTAAGACAAAGTTCATAAAACAGGATTGTCCATTCAATTATAATTTTTTCCAATGACTTTAACCCGATGACTCCTGAATTCTGTAATTCACATAGACTTAATGCAGGGATCACCTGGTTCCCGTAGGCAAAGGGTTAAGATGCTGTGATCATCAGTTTTCTTTCAATAATGCCATAATAGCTTGTGTCAGTCCCCAAAAAACAAAAAAGGAGATTTACAGAAAACATGTTTAATAGTTTATTTCACAAATTTTATCAGCCTAAATAACACCCAATGAGTTGCCATGGAAGACTTTTAGATACCCATTGCGTTATATACTACTACAGAAAAATATATGTCAGATAAAACAAAAAATCTGAGTCTATCAAATCTGTGCTTCAGTATTTCTTTGAGTTATACTGAACTAGATCTTGCATACACACAAGTACTATACTTTATACATAAAATTCTTGTAGTTGTCTGTTCAGTGAGTTGCATTTTATCATCTTTAATATGAAGACTTTATTACCCGAAACTTGCATAAATTCATTTCATCTCACCAAATTAAAAGCTAGTAAAATAAGCTTGAAGTCTGTGAGAATTCAACACAGAATGCTCTTCAAAACAATACTAATGCCTGCATCACTGGACAAGTTTTCCTCAGTTATTCATTCTTTTTCAAAAGTGATGTACAAAAGGTTTTCACTCTTTGCAATTTGTCACCAGCAGTGACTGATACTTATAGAAAGCTGAATCAACACAATTCTTTAAAATGTTTACATGTACATGTATGTAAAAAAATATATGAATTGTGGCCATACCAGTGGCAGTGACACCACAAATCATTTTTCTTTAGTTGTTGTTAAAGGGAAATCCAACCTTAATAGCAAGTTGCTTTGAAAGAAAGAGGAAAAATCAGAGAAGAAGATTGGTGAAAGTTTGAACGAAATCGGACAAGCAATAAGAAAGTTATGAAATTTTGAAAGTTGTAATCACTATACATATGGGAATTTCAAATTGGCCAAATAGGTAATGTCACTGTGATGTAGCTGTGGACAACTCCCCCATTCGCTCCAACACACAAAAGGACTAAAATGTCACTTTTTTCAAAATGTATTACTCAGTAGGATCGTTTTCTTTCATGAGGACCTATAACAATATGCTATCTCCAATATATTTTGAGTACTGCCCTGAGGGTAAAAGTGCCTCAGAGAAAACCGCAAATTAATGATATTTTTGTGTACGACAAACGGGAGAGTTGTCCACAAAAATGTCACAATCAAATCACCAAATTGCCAATTTGAGATTTGCATAGATGTAGTGATCGCATTTTTCAAACACCCATAACTTTCTTAGTCCTTGTCCGATTTCTTTCAAACTTTCACCATCCTGCTTTTCTTATTTTTCTGCTTTCACACAAATCATCTCATTACCAAGATTGGATCGCCCTTTAAAACAGCTCTGTCTTGAATTGAAGACCAAATCTTCACCAATGCCCTACATAGATTTTTTTGGGAGAGTTTATGTACAAATGTGTACTTATTTCAGCATTGAGTTGCGTGGTCATTTATACGTAACTTGAATGCAAACAGTATGAAAAGCTACATGCGAAAATTAAAGCCTTAAATATGGCAGTGAATATTTTGAAGGCTAATTCAAATGGAATTGTCTCAGAGAGGTGACTTTATCTGTTGAGAGCCACAAGGCCATTAACTCTGTGTTTAATAAAGTTCATAAGTTACTGCCCTTCTGGCTCTCGACAGACGATTTCATTCTTGGCAGTGCACGGAATATCAAGGAAATGTCCATAGAAATGTCATTCTTTTTATTAAATAGCAGAAAAGTATCAGTCAACTTTGCTATCCAAGCAGTCCTGTCTTAGTTACCTACATGTAAAGGTGTCTACACAATAGTTTCATTTGCTAAGAGCCAGAAGGGTGCTAACCTTGAAGTAAGTTATGTCCTTTTGGCTCTCATCAGTCCATTTTATATTCACTTCCTGTTGAAGTGACACCTGCTTTGGACGTTGTTGATTCTTCAGCCAACCGTACAAGCAAGAAGGATTCGGTTCATCAGCACTGTATGACCTTTCGTCAATTGTCGAAACATTTTACTGGAGGCATGTCTCGGTTACATTAGCGACTCTCTCCGGACTGACCCATGACTAGAGGAAAGAGTTCGTCAACATTGTATGACCTCCTCGTTGTCCAGTTCTTTGGTCAGTTGCTGGACTTCTTGCTCCAGCTTCTTATTCTTCTGGCACATCTGAACATAATTGAGCTGCAGCTGCTTCTGGTAGGCGATGACCCGATGCTTCTCCTCCTGCCAGATGCCGTGCTCCCTGCGGAACTCTGCTGTTTGCTTCTCCTTGTCATCCTTTAAACGCGAGATCTCCTGCTTCAGGTTAGTCACCTCTTTCTGGAGTTGCCCAACAGCCTTAGGGTCGGTACGCTCAAATTTTGGTTTGTCCGGTACCGAGGGTACCATGGATAGTTTTGCAAGGTTCATGTGGCTTTCGGAGAGTGTCCTCACCCCAACAGCCACCCGACTGAGTTTGTCCTTGAGACGGGCATTCTCATCCTGCAAGGACTTCACGTGTGACTCCAGCTGCTGTTTGGCGGCTCGTGTCCCAGAGAGTTCCCTATCTAGGGACCCTGACCTTCTACCATTCTCAGGGTTCTGTCTATGCACCCTGTCTAGTTTCACTTTCAAGGCAGTCATTTCTGCATCACGTTCACCCAGTTTATCCCTGATGTAGGTGATCTCTGCATGGCGTTGGTGCAGCTTCTCCTGGCAGGCTTTAAGCTCTGCTTCTTTCTTTTGAAGGATAGAGTTTGACAGTGCAGGACCAGTGTTGCGCTCTTGCGTCTGCAGTGTCAATAGTTGATGTCTTGCTTGTTTTAGCTCCTGCTCTCGCTTCGCTAACTTTGCTTGTAGTTCCAATTTATCCTGCTCAAGCCGCCTCTGGGCAGGATTACTTTTCTGATCATTTCCATTTCGCTCACTGCCTCTCCCCCGCTCTCGTAACCTCCCCTGAAGTCTCTTAATCTCTGCATCTTTCTCCGAGATTCTCTTCTGCAGCCGAGAGGACTCCATGTCTTTCTCCGTCTGCAGCTGATTCAGTTTTTCCACAGTTCTACCAAGCTCTAATTCAATCACGTCCATCTTTTTAGAATTTGGGGAACTCCCCTCTATGCTTCCCTTAATCTTTTCAACTTTCTCCCCCTCCTTCACTTTCAGTGCTGAGGTCATTCTCTCATTGACCTCTTTCAAGTATGCCACCTCACACCTCTCCTGGGCCAGTTCCTGTTCTCTCGTTTTGACAAGCGCCCCCAACCTGTCGATCTCTTCACCCTGATTCTTCACCCTCAGCATCAAGCTGTCCCTTTGGTCCATTGTCTTCTTAGTGTCTGACTTTGCCTGAGCTAGCTCAGAGTCCTTCTTACTCAATAGCTGCTGCTGGCCTGCATTTGTCCTCTTTGTCGCTTGCAACCTTGTTTTGTCCAATTCAATTTGCAATCGTTTCACATTCTCCTTCTCGTATTGGAGTTCTTCTTTGGAGCGCTTCACGCTCTCCTCGAGACGCTTGATCTCGTATCGTTTGTTTGTGATTTCTTGCTGGCTTTCAGCTAATACTGTTTGTTGTTCTTCCACCTTCTTCCCACTGTCTTTGAGTCTTGATATCTCCTTTTGCATCTCTTCCAGTTTCACCCTCAAGTGTTTCCTGTCCTGCTCCAGTCGGTAAATCTGTAAAGGAAATCAAACAGAACATATAACAATGATCTTTCTAGATTACTAAAATGAATTCATAATGTACTGATTAATAGACCACAATCTCTTCCATTCAACTGCAATAATCAAAAATACTGTTCATTCAACAGTCAAGAAAATCATCACATGCCCAGCAGAAGGGTGATAACACTGGAATTCCTAATACTGTAAAACCAGTATGTTTTTGCTTGCTTCATACCCTGAAGTAATTGAATCACAGCTGACACAACACTGAATTTTGGGAATACAAGGAAGTTTCTTCCGCAAAATGGCTGTCATTTACAATTTAAGAAAGTTTTATGTTACAAAAGTTTTACACTAGTTTTGTTTACATGTACTAGGAATTCTCCTCCTAAAATCACTTCTGCCTGACATACAAAGAAAACTTCTCAAGGAGAGTTCCGTTATGCATACATCTAACTTGAATTGTTGAGTAAAAATGCGAAATAAATATTGGTATTTAAATACCTTTCATACAAAGCAATTGTCATTTGAGGAATTATGCCTTTATTTCTATGTATGTTTAACATGATGCAAAATGGAGTAAATTATTCTTTTTTAATTAAAAGTACATGTACCTTTAAAGCCAATGCAAGTAAATGACATAACTAATACAAACTGTGACTTTTTTCAATCAAGTCGTTAAGCATCCAGGTCAAAAGTAATTTGACACTGCAGGTTCTCTCACCTCAGCGTAACATAATTAAAGCATTAATGGTATTTCCTGCCCATATTTACCTTATGCAATTCACTACCCCTATTTCCCCAAGTAGCAGGAAGCTATTACAACTAATTAGGAATCCACGTGTCAGCTCCTAGCCCAAGAGCTCAGAGAAACATGCTTCACATCAATGATTAATACACTGTCATCATAAAAATCAGTTCAGTAACATTTGAACGCCATCATCGGGAAGCACACTGTACATGGAAAGTTTCATTTCATTTTGTCATTTCAAAGACCGACAAGCCTTTTTTTGTGCCCCCCCCCCCCTACAAAAAAAGATACAAGATTGAAATGAGGCTATTTGAACCCACTTAGAGCACTTCAAAAGGGACAAACTAGAATATCTCTGTGCAAAAGATGACTTGGAATATTCTCACTAACCCTATTAGCCCCGACAGCAACTTCTAAAGCCAGGAATGAAGCAACATACTTGTGGCAAATATTGGATTATCCAATTTTGACAGAAATTGGGCTTAATAAGCAACGAGGAAAAGGGTCATAGGATTCCTAATGAGAAAATTACACAAAGCTTATCAATTTTTCCTCCGTGTCAATGCTGAAGTCTCTGTGACAACGGTCTGAAATTTTGTCAGAACTATGCAATAAGAATAAATATTACGGCTACATTTTGATAAAACTATAATTTTATAACTTGAAAATTTGGTATTTCACAGAGACTGTAGAAATCATCATGAATCCAAACAAGGTCTCAAATCCTGATTAAAAAAAAATCAAAACACAAAATAAGGTTTGCTTTGACACTTTCGACAATATTCTACAGAAGTTCAGATCTGACTTCCAAAAAAGTTTTTCACTGCATTTTCCTATTTTCATCTACAACTATCTTACACTTCCCTCACCCCCCCCCCCCCCTAAAAAAAAAATCATCATGTCCTGAAAACCCCCCAGAAATGTAGCACCTCCGTTGGATTCTGTTAGAAATCATTTTTGATTGTTGCCAGAACTTGGGATTATCATTAACTTCTGGCAAATAAATTTCTAGAATGTATTTGTGCGACAGAAGCGGCTCCTGTGAACTTTTCTGAAGGCTCCCTCACCTCTTGTTGTTGAGACCTCTGCTGAGAGAGTGAAGACTCCTTATCCTGCTGGAGCTGAGCCTGGAGCCGATTGATCCGACCCTCGTAGTCCCGCCGCTTCTCATCCTGGACCTGGAAGATGGTCTGTTCGTTGACCTCCATCGTGTCCCTCATCGTCACCAGCTGATGCTTCATGTCCTGTGGGTGGTAGGGGTGGATGGAGAGGGAGAGAAAGAGAGAGAGAGAAAGAGAGAGAGAGAGAGAGAGAGAGAGGGAGAGAGAGAGAGAGGGGAGAGGAAAAAGAGAGGAAAAGGAGGCAAAGATAGATCAACAGGACAGAGGAAGAAACGAGAGTGAGAAATAAAGAGAGAGAAAAAGAGAGCGAGAAGCGAAAGGAAGGAGAGAGAGACAGAGAGGAAAAAAAAGGCATAGATTAAGTAGAGAAACAGGAAAAGATGAAGAGGAAAAAGAGAGAGAGAGGGGGGAAAAGATGTAGTATCAGGAAGTCAGGTAGTTGAATAGAAACAAAACAAAAGAAAGAATATCAATCACAAATCAACAACAATTCTGTTGCAGATTGAACAACCTAATTGCAGCTTACCACTATCACAATCCAACTGTACATCAAGATCTAAAACATTTTCCCTTCTGTTACACTGCACAAGGCATGAAATGCTGCAAGGACTGCACCACCACCTGAGCTGCAATCAGCGAAATTCAGGAGACGATAGGCCTGTGTTGCTTCACGAGTCACAGGGCCACAGAGAAGAGTTTGTGGGAGTCGTGAGGGGGAGGAGCAGCAGTGTAACTTGAGGTGATAATACCGACAGCTGTCAGCAGCAAGAAGGCAAGCATTAATAATTGTTATCGTGATCTAACACGTCATGGTTGGGGCCGATGATAAATGGAACACTCTGTGATTATTAACATCTAGATAGGTACTTAGCGACCCTCCTTCCACGACGTTAACCCCTTACGTGCCACCAAGATTATGAACAATTGTCATATATAGATTTAAACTCAAATTTCATATTTCATTGTTAACTTGGGCCTAAAGTATATTCTAAAGGGATAAACTTCAAAATAAGGCTACCTTTTTCTGTTTCCGCAAAGCCACTTGCCATTCTCAGTCAAAAGATATTTTTAAACACTACAATTCTTCGGTGGGATTTTCCTATTGCAGCACAGAAGGGGTTAAAGTCACAATCTCGTCTCTGCAGTCATTCAAATCAAATTTGATGCCTGGTTTACCTCTTATGATTAAAGCATCATTCAATGTGAATAAATTACTGAGAGAGAAAGAGAGGAAAACATTTCCGATATCCCAACAGGACCGCTCTTTCATTGTAATAACCAGCTAATCGGAAGTGAGGGATACTCTATTAATGTTTAGTTCACATTTGTTGCATTTCTCTTCTTTTGATAAGATACCTCGTACCAATCTGCATCAATTTTGTTTCAGGATGACAAATATTCTGGGTAAATATTAATACTAAAAAATGGATATTTCAACAGAACTGTACAGCACAAACATAAAATATTTTAATGGCATAATGGCATTGCATCCTTTTTTGTTTTCTGTAGAATAAGGAAAGGGGTGCAAAATGATTAAAGAAATAACAAGTTTCTAAGCAATACACATCACAGCAAAAACCACCAAAACAACACAGAAAAATGTGCTCCCAATTCCTGAAATCACATAAACACATCCCCCCCCCCCCCCAAAAAAAAGGGAATCAGAAAATGGAAAAAGATTCCCAGAAAGAACAGTAAAGGTCCAGTACACACGATACCCCAATGTGCGAGAGAACAATATACATGTAATTACCCTAAGTTTTGCAAAACAAAATTAAAACACAATATTCAAACATTCAAAGATTCAAACAAAATATTTCAAATCTTCATATCTTTCTTGTAAAAATGTAAGCATGTCATCTGTGTTTTGTGTTTGGACAAATGATGTGACACAAGGCAAAAACCAGTACAAGCCACATCCCATGTGCAAAATGATAAGATGTGATTACTCTAAGCTTGGCACACCAAAATGATTTAGAAATGCAAGCAAAACAATTTGAATTTTTGTTATTTTTTCAGAAATATGAGCAAGTGATTTTTGTTTGTGTTTCAACAAATGCCGCAAAGAATGAGTTTTACTACGTACCCGATGGGTGCTCATACAGAGTTTAAAAAGATTAATTTGTAGCATTGGAAGACAACTTACTACCATTGGCTCACAATGGCAACAATTGCAAGGCATATATTTTTTTTTTCTCTGTGAAACAAATATAAACAAAGCAAACTGCAACAACCCCGCATACAGATTCCTGAAAATCACAAAACCTGAAAAGCATTGACACCTGCGCATATGAGGATGCATGATATGTACATGTACATGGTCCCGGTGATTTGTCTAATTCCCAGATATTTCTTGACTCATTACTCACCCGTTATATATACATAGTACATACATGTATATATCCTACCAAACGTGTGAGGCAGATATATCATTTACTTATTGTATGAAGTATTAATTGTACATATAAGTTTGGCCTGACTGTATGAAGATTTCTTTTCTATTACCAGAAGTACTCAAGATTACCCCCCAAAATACACATCTTGATAGTTGACATAATGTTCAAATATTGATCTGTGTGAATTATGACAAGCTTGCCACAGAGTACAGTAGGTGAAAATGGAACCCCCAAACATGTAGGCCTGTATGATATGGTGATGTGCATATAATGTGCTTACAAGCTGTGAAAAAAGGTCCATACATGGAGATATGAAAATAAAAAAGATGTGATTGGTGCAGCAGTGCATGACAGCAAAGAGCACAACAATTGCAATAAAAATCAATGAACTAACCTGATCATGCTTGTTCTATAATAAGAAATTAATAGCAAAACAATAAGATATTATTAGTTGAATGATGATTCCATCCGCTCACATAAAACAAAATAGAATTGATGTACTTTGAAATACACATGCGGAAATAGTCAACCCTATTCAGATTCTCTAATAAGGTACAGGTTGTATGGCATCAAGCACAGTACTTTGATCAGGATAATGAGCATATGCATGCACTTTTCAATTACCTAAGAGATGCCAGCGAGTTATCTACTTAGAAGATGCATTCCAAGAAATGAGTTTCAATCTCACCTTAACAACTGAGCATCAAAAGAAATAATTACTTTCGTGCAAACTCTTTCTCTGAAGTAATGTTTTCGTTTTTCTAGCAGAAAATTAGGAGACATGCAACTGGCTTGCACTACCTTAAAAGAGAGACACGTGTTGCGTCACCAAAAAATAAATAAAAATTCACCTTTTCTTCCTCGACTGGTAACATGGTTGCAGTCTTGTAAATAATTCAAAAATATAATTTCCAAAGCCAGCAAACAAAGAGTAAAAGCTACAAAAAGCTCAGGAGCAGTAAACTTGTTTTCTTCCTGTGTCAACAAAAAATGAATCTCTAATTGTTTTTCTCTTCGAGTGCGATGGGCCTCCGTTTCCTGTCTTTGAAATCTTCCACAAAAGACCATTTGAGACATTGATTATGTCCTCTTCGAGTCTTATTAGTCATGTCATGATAAATATACGACTGACTCTCGAATCAGATGAACGAGGATCATTTGATTGTTGCAGGATTGCATAATGGCAGTTGAAGGTCTGATGTATTATAATAGTGATCTGTATTGAGTGGGCTATAAGGCTTCACTGGGAGGTATTATCGAAGGGCTATCAGCTGTGAACACATGTTCTTATATCGGTTTGTTGCAGTGATAACTGATGATTGACAGATGGTATGACTGATGTAAAGGATATTTGTACAAAAGAAAGTGAGGAATCTTCTTCCTTTTCTATTCCCAAAATTGCAAAGGGTTCATCATATCTATATCTAATATTTGATAAGGATAGGCCGAAAGGGAAAGTGGGAGATGGCTGTTCTTAATTTGTTTTTAGGTAATAAGATTCAATCCGTTTGGGGAAGACTTTGCAATAAAGGGGACAAGAACAAAAAGGAGTGGATGAGGAAAATAATAAAAAGATGTCTTGAAGTGATAATGATATGTGACTACAATAAGTATGTCTGCAAAAATGAAAAGAAGAATTGTAAGGTCTTCCTTTGTTTTCAAGCTCTTGATAATTTCAGTTACATCAACTATTCCGTAAAATCTGAAATATATTGAAGAGGGGGTAAAAAAATAAGAGAGAGAGAAAAGGGATGATGAAGAAGGAAAAGGGACTTAACAAACTTAAAACTTGGGTTTTTAAAGTAATTGCAATGCTCCACATTTCTTGTACTTGCTACATATATACATGTAACAGTCTCATTCCTATAATCCTCAACAGATGTAATGCACAAGGCCAATGGGTTTCCTACTAATTAGTGATTCTTAGTGGCTGTTGTCTGTTAACCCATTGCCTACTGGAACCGGGTGGTCCCTGTATTAAACCTATGGGAAATGTGAAAATTCAGTAGTCGATGGGTTAAAACTTTACCTGAACTTTATTTCTCAAGATCCTGTTCTCCTCTGCCAGATCAGATTCCTCAGGTACGGACGAGACCGAGACTGGAGCATAGACGTGTTCCTCCCCGTTCGTTCTAGGAGATGCCAGGTTAGGATGGCTGTGCTGCTTGGTGTCCTGGCCATGCGAGGCCTGCAGAGGGCGGTGTCCATCACCGGGGTACATGGACTGGCTATGGCTGCGGTGGCGCCCTCCGTTGCCGATCTTCCCGGGCACCGTCCCACCGTGGTGGATGTTGGCCCAGCCGCCACGGTTCAGGAAGTTGAGGGACTGCGCCTGCTGGAGTTTCTGATGCAAGGCAGAGCGTTGGGAGGCGTCCCCCTTGTGAGGGAGGGTCGACTGGTGGTGGCCGTTGGCACTGTAGTTTCCATGGTGGCCATTCATCCGGTAAGGCTGCTGCACCGGCGTGATGTCCTGAAGAGACATGGCCTTGGTCGGCGGCTTTCCAAAGTGTTTCCCGGCAGAGAACCCATGGTTGTGGGTGTTGTTGTTAGTCATGAGGATGTCAGGAGGGTGGGCGTACGTTGCCATGGTATCAGATAGTGATGGAGACTGGGAAGAGCTCTTATGGTATGTCTCCGTGGGAGACGTGTTTGGAGATGCAAACCTGACAGCAATGGGTTTAATCAGCTTCTTTTCTTTTGTCTGAATAGGAAGAAACAAAGAACAAAGTATGCATAAAATTCATCCTGTTCAAATGAATGGACAGAATGTATAATTGCTAAAATTATATACACTGTACATGTACATGTACTTACTAAACATTGGGAAGAAATCTTCATTGCTTATTTACTTGCTAATCTTGCTGGCCATTGAACACTTTTGACAGTATTTGGTGTTGTCATCTTCAATCTTATATCTTTCAGTAACAAAGGATCTGCAATTCATTGATGACTTTGAATTTACGTGCTGTGAGACTATGATTTTTTTTCAGTATTGAAGGAAGATTAAAGTTCTTAAATGTTTTTAAGCAGCGTGAGTTCCCCCTAGTGTTCTGAAAGGAGAGGTACAGAGTTGAACTATGTAGATGTATGACCTTGTTTAAAGAAAGCAGCTGTGCACAGGAGCCCCAAATAGAACATACAGCTCTTTACTGACTGAAAATCACTCAATAAATGGCCTAGATAATCCACTGAATTCTAACACGTGTGATGTCAAGGAGTTATATTGATCCAAAATCAGATGTGAGAAACATTTTTAATTCAAAAATTTGCATTTATTGAAAAGGGAAGAAATAGTCAAACAATATTTTTTCACATTTTTAGATGCTGATTCAAACTGGAATTGCTGTCCCATATCTGTAAATTCATCGAAATATTTAGGCCCTTTTCTAATCATTTTTCTTACTAGTATCTATGTACAAATTTTTTTGTAATATAACTGATTCCAGAAGATAATTTTCCTAACGATACGGACAAGTGATGAGAAAATACCTGCACAAATGTCAATAAAAATAATCTTTTAATTTTTTTCTGTCAAAGAAGCATTGTTGTCTCAAATTGGATATCCACTGAAATATTCAGCCCATATTACATTATTTTTTTCCCATGTGAATATTAGCACAAAATGTGTTTGCTCTAATTGTTTCCAGAACATAACTTGTAGATGATACGGGCAAGTGAGAACATAACTGCACAGCTGTCAATACAGCAGGTCTTTCACCTTTTCCAGCTTTCCACTAATTGGGGTGAGCTTCGGGGGACCTATCGACTCCGTATCGTAGTCGTTGGGGGCAGAGGGCTCCTCGAAGACGGAACTGTTGCTGTTGGTGGTAGTGTCGCTGTAACCACGGTAACCGCTGTCTGCCAGAAGACTGCTGGTGCTACCCATGGTGCCATTGCTGAGGGCGGTGGTCGGTGATTGGTCGGCTGATGATGGGGGGATTTGGATGAGAGAGGCTTGGTGGAGACCGTATGATGATGCGGAGGAGGATGTGACCATATCACAGGCTGCCATACTCAATGCTCACCCTAGCCATCGATTAATGGTGTCTCTGAAATGACAAAAGAAAATGGAAAATAGTCTGTTATTCATTTTAGGCAAACTATACCAAAATTTACAAACCTGTTCCCACTTTCTAACTTTCCTCACTTCTTTAAGCTAAGCATTAATGTATTCTTGCAAATACATGTATTGATATAACAAATGTTGTGTAAAATTTGACTTGACAAGAAAACTTGATTGTGCTAGTGACTTAAAATACTCACCAATCTAAATTAAAAACACAAGTTTGGCTGACCAGCTTCATTCATAAGAGAGTAAGAAACTAATCAATGGTGATGACAGTCATAAGACATGATAGCCAAAGAAACTTGAGGACACTTTATCACCACTTTCATTATTTGAAAGAATAAAGTATAAACAAGTGATAATGAAATAATTATTAAATAATCCATTAGATCACAAAGCATAAAATAATTTTGTTTGCATTTTCATACGATAGAGTAAACAATAGACAATGATAACACAAATAACAAATCTTGTTTCATCAACAACCAAAAATATTTCAAATAACATGTTTTGATCAAGATGGACATTCCTCACAATAATAATTATCAAACACTTTCTGACCGTCACACACCCTATGTTGACAAGCAGACAACATATTTTTGAGCGAATTCCGCATAAAGTGACAGTTCTCTATTGTTTACACATACATATTTTTTCAGCACGCTTTGTTGGCGGAACAATGTGTGCACAACTTGATGGGCAAGCATTGCCAAGCATGGCAGATCATGAAGTCATGAATGGTAAACAATACAAGGTGACAAAGTCAGGAATATCTTTAAAGCTTCCCACACAAAGATTATCCCATCAGGCATATTTGCCTTCGATGAAAAAGAATATCAGACATTTTTTTTCATGTCTAAGAACAATGATCATGGTGCCATTCCCCTATCATGTGTCATGAGAAGCCCCTCATGTTTGGGAGATTACATTTACAAATCAGAGTGATTTATCCCTTTTACAAAATTCCAACCAGGACCACTTTTTCTGGATAATCAGGGCTCATTTTGTGCATGACTACATCCCCCTTTCCCACAAAAAACAGATGGAGAAAGAAATTGAGAACTGCAAAAGTATTAAATCAATACAAACTTTTTTTTCTTCAAATTGTACTGCAAATACAAGAAATTTGACTCAAATATTAAAGAGAAATCATTACCTGCAGCCAGTGCAGGCTTATCAAAAGACCAAAAAGTAATTGAAGTTATATAGGTTTGTTTCAGTGTAGGCCTACATACCATTGGTATTGCATGGTTGAAATCAGTAAAGTCAAACTTGCCTAAGCAACAACCTACATGTATAATACTTGTACCTTATGGTGGTGTCACACCTTGGCGTTTTAGCCAGCGTATGCCCGACGTATGAGGAATTTGGCGAATACGCTGGCGTACGTCGAATACGTTACGGGTAAGTTTTGCATACGTTAAGAGCACGCTAAAACACGCTGGTATACGTCGTCATACGGCGAGGTCGTCGAAAAATTTTGTGCAAGCACAAAATTTTTCGACGTATGCCAGCGTATGGCTCATAAGTCCCGCATACGCGGGCCATAAGTTGTAGGTAAGTTACGCGATCGTTGACACACGTTCACACACGTTACTCGTAAGTTACTCATAAGTCGAAATACGTCGAGATATAGTCTAGCGTACCCCAAAACTTACTTCTAACCTATGAGTAACGTGCTTTGAACGTATGTGTAACTTAACTCCAACGTATATTGACGTATGAAGACGTATTTGACGTGCTCCGGACGATCACAAAACTTACTGAACGTGTTTCTAACTTACAGCTACCGTATAATGGCGTATTGACAACGTTTAGAGGAATTGGTATATAAAAATGGGGTTCACAGGAGGAACCCATCAGAACTCATGAAGACACGTCCACGCCCCCGCCCACGGCCAGGGGACTTCTTGGCAGCGTTCTTCGAAGTGTTCTTCGGCATGGCGGTGGTGTTGATACGGTGATGTATAGTGCGGTTATGATTTGAATAGTCGAGCGGCAGCCTTTTTATAGGCTACGACACGTGATCGTCAGCGATACGCTGCCGCGCGCTATGCGTAAGTTAGGCTATCGTTGGGCATAAGTTGTGTACGCCGGCAATACGCTAAGCATTCGTTGGAATACGTTACTTATAAGTTAACGAAGCGTTCTATATAAGTTACTAATACGTTATGTATACGTCCAACTCGTTATGAATACGCTAAGTATACGCCCAGAGTTGAAAAAAAATATCAAAGTTCAGCGTATGCCGACGTTTTAGAGAAATTTTGATACGTCGGGCATACGCTGGCTAAAACGCCAAGGTGTGACACCACCATTAGGCTTTACGAAGGCCTATAATAAACTGACTTCTGACCAAACAAGGAGTTATCACAGAACTGCTTTACATGTTTCGTGGGCAGTTTTCAGATAGGACAGTACCACTGTACAAATGCAGAAAGGAAAGTGAGAAATACCATGATTTATCTTTAGGGACCTTTTATTTTGAACCATCAAAGGAACAGAGTGTCAAGTCACTTTAATTTCTACCTGTGAGGGGGTGATATGTTATAACCATCATCGAATCTATCACAGTTTTTCCTTTTCATCTAGCCGCAACAATGCTATTCCCTGCAGCACAGGCCATCCAATTTTCTGAAGACCGGACTGCAAACGAATGAATGCAGCCCCAAAGAAGATGCTAAAAATGTCTCCTTGCATGCAGGCGAAATGGATTAGGGTGCCTTAAGGGGGATTTAAAAGGTATCAAAACTGGTCTTAAGCCCTTTGGGGGGCACCACTTATATAAAGAAGACTGGTTCTTTGTCATGTCACAATGAATGCTCATCTCATAAAGACTTTGTAGATACACCTGTTTGAGGATCAGATTTACTATCCATCATGGAATACATGGAAGTACATCTGAATGTGCATAATATATAGAGGTACACATGTATTCATAGAGTATGGACAGTTGGCCACCTAGTAAGTTGCCAAGTTGTTTTTTTTTATATTGCACAGCGGAGGCAGGGGGGGGGGGGGGAGGGGCGGGGCCTACCCAAATAAATATACACTGTAAAAGGAGAAACTTTCAAGAACGAAACTTTTGTGCATTGTTACAGATGGCCTTTTCCATGAAAAGAAAATCCCAAGTTGTGCTAGATGTGATCAAATTATTTCACAACACAAAACTTTCACAAATCTTGACCACTCTTAAAATTTATCAGAGTTTCTGATACGTACATACATGTATATTTCTAAGCGTTGGTCTACTACTATTTACATTTAAACAGAAACTCAAACTATTGACATGCATATATATCCAAAATATGTATTTTCTTGAACTGAATCAAAGCATTTTACTGGTACTGTGAAATGATGCAATGGTTAATATGCATGTTTTCATATTTCTCAACCCAAAGCCTATTTCTAAATGCTGTAATATTCTGAAAATGATGACCCCTTAATCATAAGTACATGTACTTAGTCAAATATAGATTTCTATTCTCAATGATCCCCCGATGACTGCAAAACCACAATTCTTTCATTTTGGAGTTATCATGGTCTGTTAGTCAGTGATACTGTCATAATGTACACTGTACGTGTCAATGGATCTGGTAAAACCGCTTAAATGTGATCACAAAATCTTTCCATTTATATCGCAAACCAATTATTGGTAGGATTTTTTTTCCCTCCCCTCTGCGGTTCACAGGTACCTTGAACAAGCCTTGCCACAAAGCCTTTGATCCGATTCAGTCATTTATTCCGTCCTTTATTTACCAGTGCCAGGGTGTGCTTATTTACTTCTAAATATATTTCTGGACATCATGTTGGGGGCTTTCCTTGAGGTATTGTTGAATTATATGGAGTCAACAAATGGGAATGACTATAGTGACTGATATCAAATGGTATTTTTTTTCCGGCACAATATAGCTTTACAGAGGCTAACGGGGTTCTACTCTCATTTGGAAATGAAAATCACATCAAGTCACGTTTTTTAGAACCTCTTGGACAACGTAGCAGTCAGAGTAGTATATATTGAAAGACAAAAACAGTTCATAATTTATGCCAAACAACATATAAGGATTCCCTATCATTGCTTTGACTTTTACCAAGTAGGCCAATATATTCCTCTTTTTTTTTTTCAATAAAGGTGTCATGTATTTCACTCTTCCGAAATTAGAACCAGTAATTGACCAAGCTCTCAGTTCCAACGATGTAGGTTCTATTATTCATAACTGAATAATCTTCATAAATTCCAATTATGATCTCCAAACATGGCAACATAAGAATTCAAGGCATTCGGTGAGAAGTGGGGCCGAGTCTAGAATAACTATTTGCTGTGATCTCTATCGCCACTTCAACTCTCAAGTTGTTGCCAACTAGGTATTTTCAAAGAGAAAAATGAAATTCCATGATTTTCCCCTCCAAATTGGATTCTGTATCCGTGCAAATATCATTTCTTTCAAGTGTTTGTCGATCAAATACTCACTGCATGTTATGAGATTAGTCTCTCTCTGTTCAGACACATTGACTGTAGCATCAACTTGTGTCTGTAAAAAATACTTTTCTGTTCAATAGGGCTCTTTTTGGATTTGCTCTTGTGAAAGAGATATTTCTCTGATGTAGGCCCAATTTCAATTTCTTTCCATTGTTTGTTGAATGACAAATGATCATGATGGTCATGAAGAATAATACGATGATGATAATGATGAAAATGATGAAGACGGTAATGATAAGATGATATCGATGGCAGAAAAAAATCTGTCAAGTACTATTATCTAAAAGTATATCTAACTTTTTAATCACATAAATACAGATGGAGCATTCAGGGCCAGGAAATAAGGAATTGTGCCACACTAAAAAAAAAGTGGCTAGGAAGAATTAAGAAAAACATTTAAACACATGCATGTAAGTCTAGGAAAACAGTAAAATTATGGCTCTAATCTAAACTATGAAAGAATTATGAAACTGGAGGGATGAATAAATAGGAATAAAAAGAAAAACTATGAAAAATGCTTACTCAAACTGATATCAGTGATTTCTTTTCATTTCTGACTAAAACAACATCTGTGTTCATACAGGACTTGTGGTTTCGAAACTTTAAGTTAGCGAAACCTTAAGTTAACGAAACCATGACTCCCTAACCACAACGAGGGTTCACACGAGCCTGAAACAACGAGCTGAAACTACAAGCCGAGTGATCTTTGGTTAACCCCATAAGTAAATACTACCGATTGTGTGTACAGTACACATACAGATCCTGTGTTCATATTTCGCGTGAAGGGTATGACCCGGATATTTAACACGAACAGCGAGGTCATCCTTAACTACAAGCTTGCGAAACTTAAAGTTTATTCCGTTCACATGGGCTGAAACTGCGACAGAGGACCCCCCCCCCCCCCCTGCTCGTGGTTTTGAAGTTAACAATGAGCTCGCTTGTGGTTCTAGAACTACAAGTAACTACAAGATAACTTAAAGGTTTGAAACTACAAGCGAAACTTAAAGTTTAGCTCCCTTCGTGTGAACCCGACTATTGAGAAAGGGGGTGGAGAAGAGAGGAAACAAAGTTTGAAGCATAAGACTGCAATCAGAGGCTCAAGCTTGTTTGGTTTATGACTCAATCAGTCTAGGGTCTAGAGTTATTCTCAGGTCCAGGGGTCATCACCAAAGTGCTCTTGACCTTGTTTGCATTCAACAAGTAGATGTCAAAAGCAGGGGCAAGAACATGTGTTGAAGGGCAAGCACTTGTTCAGAGGAATTGCCAAATTCATCCATATGTTATTCTTTATTCCAAAAAGCTAAATACAGTGAAACCTGTTTATAAAGACAGCTCAAGGGAGACAACAAAAGTGGTCTTTATGAGCAGGTGGTGGTTTTTACGTACAGGTTCCTTTCATACATGTTTCAATGACAAACATTTTTCAAGGGAACCAAATTTTTGACAGACCGGTCTTTCTATACAGGTGTTCGCTAAAGCAGGTTGGACTTTACATAAAATTGGCATTTGGCGGTATTATGGAGTGGGGGCAACAAAATGTTTTAAAAAGTAAGCACTTGTTCACAGTCACTAGCAGAAAAAAAAACTCATCTGTTACTTTTATTGCAAAACTGTTAAGTGCATTATTATTATTTTTTTTTTTTCGCCCTTTGCAAACTGACGCAAAGATCACAGTTGCCGAGGTTAGCAAACTGTGGAAACTCAAGATCAGCTCTGCATAACCTTTACAGAGGCAAATTGCACTCAGCTCCTTTATATGTCTCTTTTACATTATAAATATACAATGTATCAAACAAAAAATACACGTAATATAAAATCTCATCTCTCTCCTTATCTCTTACACATGTATACAATGTATGAAGCCCCAAATGCATATCGATGTCCCACGTCAATATTTGACAAGACATTCTGTTGTAGTTTCTGTGTCTAAGTACTTTTGGAAAGTATTTTTTTGCTAACTTCTCTTCCATTTAAATACTATTTCTTAAAAGCATTTTCATTTTCATTTGTGGAGAATTCTAAAGATGAGACAATTTTCATGCAAAAAGATACATGTATATACTAGCTGTATATGACTTTCCTCAAATACAAACTGAGGCAGAAAACATACAGCAAGAAATTCAAATTACCACATTCATATAAATAGAGCTCAATGCAACTTCAGTACATGAAATATGCAAAAAAAAATATGCAGATAATTAGTTTGTCACCTTGAAATGACATAGCTATAAATTCCTCACATTACAGAATGAATAACATATCAATTATTTGGAGAGTGTTCAGTCAAAGTGCAGTGACCTACAACTCAAAAACAAAGTCATTTACTATCCCAAGCCACTCATTATGGAGTCACACAGTCTGTAGTCTGTCAGATTAGACTTTATCCATCCAGGGTTTTGTAAAACAAAATATTGATCCTGAAATAATACCAGCTATAAAATGTCAAGTGTGCTTTTTTGTTGCTGATATCATCAAGAGCATCACACAGTAACTAATAACTGAATTTGACTTTATCATGGGACTACTTGTTTAAATGTTGGGTGAACCAACAAAGTCAGTTTAATGATACATTTGAAGAATGAAACTTCTTTCCAACAGTGAAAAAAAAAAAAAATATATATATATATACATATACAGGAGTGGTGAGCAATTCAACTCTGGTAAGCTCTAATACAGCTCAAAATAAACAAGAGCTTTGGAAAAACCCACATGAAAATGCATAACAATTCGTCGCCCGCATCACGAACCGTCCTCTCTGCGCGTTTCGAGGCGAAACTCAGTTTTGCAGAAAACGCGTTTAAAGGAAAGGACTTTTTGAAACGGAGATTTCTGCATCTTATAGCAGATGATATTGAAAATAAATGGGAATGCCTGAAAGCATAGGTTTTAAAGTTTTATACAGTATGTATCGCATTTTTGGGGATGGGGTATTTTAGCTGCAATTGGTTTGTAAACAGAGAGGACGGTTCGTGGAAAAGATGAAATGCGCGAACGCGCTTCGCTATTTCACCACGAACCGTCCGGTCTCCTTGCGCGCAACCCGACAGTGTACAAATTGAATGAAAGCGGAAGAAACTCTTTTGGGAAATCGTGATTTACAGACATCGATGTTCTAATTCGAGTTTTCTAAAAGTTTTTGGGGATGATAAATATAACCAATATGATTAGAGTATTCCATGTCATATTTGTTCTCACTCAGCATCGATTCTTCCATTTCCATGGAATAGTTTTGTTTCTAATGACTTATAAACAGAGAGGACGGTTCGTGGAAAAGATGAAATGTGCGATCGCGCTTCGCTATTTCACCACGAACCGTCCGGTCTCCTTGCGCGCAACCCGACAGTGTACAAATTGAATGGAAGCAGAAGAAACTCTTTTGGGAAGTTGTGATTTACAGACATGAATGTTTTAATTCGAGTTTTCAAACAGTTTTTGGGGGATGATGAATATAACCAATGTGATTAGAGTATTCCATGATACATTTGTTCTCACTCAGCATCAATTCTTCCATATTCATGAAGTACTTTTGTCTCTATACTGACTTACAAACAGAGAGGACGGTTCGTGGAAAAGATGAAATGCGCAAACATGCTGAGATATTTCACCACGAACCGTCCGCTCCATAGAGTTATATACGTAACTCTATGGTCCGCTCTCATTTGCGCCCCATCAGAACGTGTACAAATTCAAAGGAATTGCTAGTTGAAGGTATCTTTCTGATTAACTGTTAGTTTTAAAATTGTTTGAATACCATTATTGGGTGTTTTTTTACCGTTTTTTTTTTACTAAATAAATGTAACCAATATGAATTTATTTGCATTAAATATACGATTTTTTAATCATCCAGACATTTTTTTATTTGGTTTTAATTGGCCTAATACTATAATATTACAGAGAAGGCATTTCGAGTATGTAATAAGAGATAAATTGCACAGCCGCATTTTGCTGATTAAACTGATCTCCCTTGATTTTCAACAAAATGAATGTCAAATCCAAAATAATTTCGGGACATATGGACCCTTTTTATTAGCCCTATTATTTAAGTATTTATTTATGTTATGTTTGTTATTATTACTACTACTATTATTATTATCATTATTATCATTTATTATTATTATTTTATTATTTATCTATTTTTTGCTAACATCCTACTCCTTGTTGACCTATAGGCCTATAGCGCTCAAAAATTATATTCTGTGCCCATATTACTTTACTACTACTTTTATTAATATTAACATTTACTATTATTATTTCATTATTATTTTTTTATTTTTATGTTTGCTTACTACTCCCTACTCCTTGTTTACCTATAGTGCTCGAGAATTCTATTCTGTGCCCATATGCACGCACGTTTAAAGATTTGTTTTTAGGGGGATATTTCAGAAAGGGCATGTCTGATGGAAATAGTTTGCTCTAAAATTACTCAATCATTCTTAACAGGCATTTGGCTCTTCTCCATCTTGCTAAAGAATCGCAAATATATGTGTTTTCAAATATTCAAAACTACGCAAAAAGTATCCCCCCCCCCCCCTCAATGTTATATTAATATGAAAATTTCTTAGATGTTTGACTATTTCTTTTAATTAAAAATTCCGACCTTGATTCCTCACCCATTTTTCTCATTATGACAAAGGCCTTTTCTAATTATTTAATTTCTCCGTGTGAGAACCTTTTCTTGAGACCATCTTCCTTCACTCATACCTTTGTTAATGGGAATTTGCTTTGCTTAACAACATCACAGTTTTCAGTCATTCTCAATTCATGCTTGTTATTAGGGCCCGCATATTATGATCAAACAAATCCACTTTTCTTCATATTATCATATTTTTTTTCTTGTTTTGTTTCAGCAATATATGAAATTCCTTTCGATATTTTTTTAATGATTATTTTATATTTTTCAAAGTGAAAAACAGTATTTCTGACATGGCAACAAAGGCACATAAGCTCGGCAAAATACTTCACTAGACTTACATCGTTGCATTGAGCAATTCAAATTTCATTTCATTTTTGTAAAGTATTTAAATTCATAATTTCTTTTCCAATTCAAAATATTAATGATACAAAGGAAACACAGAGATCTAAGTGTTATTTCAAACCTCCAGTCCACAATCATAAGAAGTTAAGCGATATAGGAACACTGTTACCTTAATGTTTGTAGGAGACATTATTCTAGGAAGGCAGTGGAATAAATTTGAATTATTTATTGTTGAAATGAATGAACACATGAAAACGGGTTTTGTTTTCTCATTACACTCAATCTATTTTGAATAAACAAGCTTACCAGTATCACATCTTGGAACATAACAGAAATTCCAACAGATCCTTCACCACGTGCTAATGTACGGAGCGCGCGTGTATAGACTATGCGCGCATTCAAGAGAGGACGCTTCGTGGTGCAGATAAATCTCATTTACTGATGAGAGGACGCTTTGCAGTGTTGTCATTATTACGTAACCACGCATTTTCAGATTCTGAAACTTGCACAGATGCAAGATAACCATGAGTACATATGAAAAATGCAAAAAACTCAAAAATGAAAAAAATTACAAATTTGGCTAAAGAGGACGGTTCGTGATGAAGGCGACGAATTGTCACAAGAATATCTGTAAATCATAAAAGAGCTCCGTTGAATGAAAAAGGTATTTTTTCCTACACCACTTTTTGGAACCATTTATGTTCTTTTTTTTATGAATCATGAACATTAAAGAATCTATTTCGTCACACAACAATATGACAAATCACCTATTTTAGACAAAACATAATGAAAGTTTGATTTACTTCATAATATTCAGCACAAAAGATTCTAACCTACATGTACAGCTGTATTGTAGCCAAAAGAGAGTTTATGTAGTCTTCCATCATCAATTCAATTCTAGAAGTCAATGCCATACCCCGGCAATATTAGCATTTCTTCGCAATTTAATAAAACAATCATCGATGCCTGGGAAAAGAAAAGGTCATGCTCATTATCAGCTATTTCCACACTGAATAGTCAGCTCACTTTAACAACAGGACTATCGCTGAAATTATGCCTTGCCTCTGTGTGTCTTCATTACAATGTAATTACACGCTGTATGCCACTGTCATTAATACGTGAATGCCTCGGATTAAAAATAATACACACATGCACATGAAAACTGGGTCGCGGTGATTCGGTGATAACAACGTGAAGTGAAATATCAGAGTGGTAAAATTGTAAAAATCCATATGATATAATCCCCAATTCCACATCACTGAATAGGATTGGATAGAGTCCAATTTTTTTCAAGCACACAGATGAATAAAAATTTAATGAAAGAGAAAATTGATGTATCAGAACGACCTGTCAAATGGATGTTATGAAATGATTTTTAGATGGAATTAATAGATTTGTTGTTATCCTCAAATTGATTCAGAACTTCATGTATAAACAAAAAGAAAATACAAAAGAGAATATTGAAGAAAATGCAACCGTTATGATCTTTAAAAATCTACATCGAAATTCTTTGTTTGTGTCAAAAATTGTTCATACACATCTCCCTCCCCCCCATATAATAAAACCCCACCCATTTTAGATGACAAAAAAAAAAAATAATATCAATATACCACTATATGTACTGCCTTTACAGGCTATTCTTAATTTAACAAAGCTGTTACAAGGACAAATAATATTCTACCAAGATCATTTTTTAGACAAAAGTAGGAAAAGTACTGATATCCATAAACATGTTGTAACATGTTAACACTTGTATGGGTTGCCTTTCAGGTGAAGGTCTTTTTTTTCCCTTCAAAGTTGCCTCGGTTAAATTAATCTTGTACAAAAGTAAAGTTATTTCAAAATATGGAGGGGGGGGGGGGAAGATATTGATGAGTTATACAGAGGTGAAAGTATTATAGTGTATCAAACAATCATGTTGAAAAATGCATCTTGCTATCAGACAGACAGTAAATAGGCCCCTATGGCTTGAAACATTCTAATAACTACCAACAAAAATGCTTTTGAAGAAACATTCCCTATACATGTAATGTATGCTTATTTCCTTGGTATCTTACTGCCTATGATGAATGGGGCTGATTTTGTAGTGTTTCATCTTAAGTGTTAAACAGTACCTTTAATCGTTTAATAGATGGCAAGCCAAATAATTTCTGCAGATAAAAGTGCAAAAGAAAAAAACAATGAGAGCTAAAAAAGGGAGAGCATTTTCTCAGGATGACATGAAGCCAATCAACAGAAGCCCTAAGCGATATGGGAGCAATCATGAAGGCATTGCTAATACCCTCAGGCAAATTAATTACTCCACATCCAGAGCTTCCTATTTAATGAGTAGGTTCGTTAAATGCTAATGAGTTTTTATCTTTAGCAGGCAAGTTGTGGCGCTAGTGTAGCATTTATGAGATATAGGGGTTTAAAGTGCAATCAGGGTGAAAGGGAAGGATAATGTCCAGGAGTGAGAGATAGTGAGTTATGGAGGATGCAGATGGAGACAGGGAGAGAGAAAGAGAAAGGGAGAGAGAAAGAGAAAGGGAGAGAGAAAGAGAAAGAGTGAGAAAGAGAAAGAGTGAGAAAGAGGCAGAGAGAAAAGAAAAGACAAGACAAAAAGGAAGAGAAAGGAATAAGGACAGAAAGCAAGCCAGAAAGAGAGGTACAAGAAGGGAGACGGTAGCGATAGTGAGAACGGAAGAAAGACCAAGGCAATAAAGACAGAGAGAGAGAGAGGGAGGATGGGATGCTTCTAAGAACATGAATATTTTCCAAAAAATACTATACTAAACAGTAACAAGTAAGAAACATATTCCATAAGACAGATCTGAGGGTGGGGGGGGGGGGGGGGTTATGATAATAAATTTGGTAACAAATGAGGGGCTATTTTACCTGATCTATAAAAAGAAAAGTAAATGTGCTTGACTTCCTACAAAATAATCTTAACAGTGCATTATATATAATCAAGCTTGAAGTGGGATGCTGATCCTATGTGTAATAGCTCAGTGGAAACAGAACAACGTAGTAATATCTTGAGCAAGTACAGGGCCTGGGAAAACAGCCTGCGAAAGCCAGGTGTTGTGTGATTATCAGATTATTAGGATACTTGAATATGCCAGGTTAAAGATAAAGTTGAGTTCTGGTCATGAGATTGAATTGTGAAAGAAACTGTCTCAAAGCAATTGGGAAAGGTTGGTTATATAGCAAATAAGAATTGGTGTATGCTGTAAGGTTTTGGAATCACCAAAATGATAAGAAATTGACTCAATCCTGCTGACAGTCACATGCACTGCACACAGAAATGTATATATGGGACTACACACAAATGTTCGGCCCGAACATTTCAGCTGAATTTGTCATATTTTGAAAGTGAGGGCATTTGAAGAGCAATCCTTTTCAGGGGACATTGCTACTATGATGTTCTACCAAACTGACATAAAAGGAATAAGAAATCTCACAAATTACTTCTTCACCTTCCCAGAATCAACTTCCTCTTTAAACAGAGAATAATGAATGAGTAGCTTACCATCTCTGAGTAATAAACAGGCATCTTAAACAATAATAATCAGGCAAAATAATAAGAATATAGACTAATAGAGTATTCAATACAGAAACTTCGGTGTATTATAGTAGCTTGAGACTTGAGTTATGCAATAACTGAAGTGGTATCATCCACTTAATACTCACATTCCACTCCTCTTTCGAAAGCAATCAAATTAACCAAAATAATTGACTTTCCAAGCACTTAGGTAGGCCTATCATGACCTGGTCACATTGAGCTCATAATCATGGCAACATAAAAGAGAAAATTACATTTTCAAGGTACCATCTCATTTTGTAGGCAGCAACTAACAAGTAGATAAGATAGTATATTTCCTTAAATTAAGAAATTTCCAGGAAATTTTTTATAATTCTGTGTTCTCTATTCAATTTCCGCAATCAAATTCTCAATGATAAAAAATGCAAACATCTCTTTTAAAAGAGTAATAATAATAATCACTTTGCTAGAATCTTTCCAATAAGTCTGTAGTCTTTCTGAACATTTCAGAATAGATTTATGCCTACGGTGAGTCAACTGCAGGTGAAGATTTTCAAAAGTATCCTGTAGTACCTTTAAAGCGAAGCTTGAGTTCTGGGAAAGGTAAAAAAAAAAATAATTTGTGAGCTTTCTCGTTCTTATTATGTTAGTTTGAAAGATTATCACAATAGAAATGTCCCCTGAAAAGGATTGCTCTTCACATGCTCTCACATTCAAAACATGACAAGAAACAGCTGAAATGTTCAGGCCGAACATTTGTGAGTAGTCCCATATACACATTTCTGTGTGCAGTGCATGTGACTCTCAGCAGGACTGAGTCAATTTCTTATCATTTTGGTGATTCCATAACCTTACAGCATACACCAATTCGCTATATAATCAACCTTTCCCAATTGCTTTGAGACAGTTTCTTTCACAATTTAATCTCATGACCAGAACTCAACTTCATCTTTAAATTTCCATTTGTCAGGTACTTGGTCAGTCAGAACTCGGTAAACACCGTTATATTCAGTGAGGAGGAAGACAGACAGAGAGCAAAATGGCTTTTATTGACACAGTACAATGACAATGACCACTGGGTGAAGGCATTGGAGCCACGGAATACGGACTTGCTTTATTTACATGTATAGATGATTATGGGAGGCTGGTCATACTTACCAGTATGATGCATGCACGCAGGTATGCACATACATGTCGGCCTCAGCTCAGACAACAAACTGGATATGATCAATAACATAAACAGCAGTATGTGCAATTTGTAATTTCCTCCTACGAATCTCAAATCTTGCAAAAATCGGGTCTACATTACATGAAAGGTGCATCCAAATTGGAAATCCCAAACTCAGCCCCCCCCCCCCCCCCCCCTCCATCTTACCCCTCCAAAATATATGGACATGTCACCCAATGTTATTCAGGGGGTTTTCAGGCACTGACAATAGCTAACTTGAGCATGGTGTATATACAGTATATGAAAATTTCACTTTCACTGAAAGATTATCACAATAGAAATGTCCCCTGAAAAGGATTGCTCTTCACATGCTCTCACATTCAAAACATGACAAGAAACAGCTGAAATGTTCAGGCCGAACATTTGTGAGTAGTCCCATATACACATTTCTGTGTGCAGTGCATGTGACTCTCAGCAGGACTGAGTCAATTTCTTATCATTTTGGTGATTCCATAACCTTACAGCATACACCAATTCGCTATATAATCAACCTTTCCCAATTGCTTTGAGACAGTTTCTTTCACAATTTAATCTCATGACCAGAACTCAACTTCATCTTTAAATTTCCATTTGTCAGGTACTTGGTCAGTCAGAACTCGGTAAACACCGTTATATTCAGTGAGGAGGAAGACAGACAGAGAGCAAAATGGCTTTTATTGACACAGTACAATGACAATGACCACTGGGTGAAGGCATTGGAGCCACGGAATACGGACTTGCTTTATTTACATGTATAGATGATTATGGGAGGCTGGTCATACTTACCAGTATGATGCATGCACGCAGGTATGCACATACATGTCGGCCTCAGCTCAGACAACAAACTGGATATGATCAATAACATAAACAGCAGTATGTGCAATTTGTAATTTCCTCCTACGAATCTCAAATCTTGCAAAAATCGGGTCTACATTACATGAAAGGTGCATCCAAATTGGAAATCCCAAACTCAGCCCCCCCCCCCCCCCCTCCATCTTACCCCTCCAAAATATATGGACATGTCACCCAATGTTATTCAGGGGGTTTTCAGGCACTGACAATAGCTAACTTGAGCATGGTGTATATACAGTATATGAAAATTTCACTTTAAACAGGCCTATACTTTAAACAAACATGGCAATTGAGATAGATTTATTAAAAAAAAAAAAATCACATGATTGCTCATCAGCAACTATAAAGCAACATTCCTGTCATGGTTTTGGATCAAAAATATTTACACATATACACATTCTAGACTGCAACTGAACAAATATGAAATATGAGCACTGTTTTGATATCTTTTCCAGTGCTTGGCTAATTACAGCTTGTTTACATCTGTTATGACAATTTAACACACATCAAGGTACCGACCTTGGCAGGCCTTTCTCCGATGCTGCAATGACGCAACTATCCTGCAGTGACTACGGTACACATCAAGGTGTTGGGCACTAATGGAAGTTCGCGCGCTGCGAGTCTATTGGTAGCAGCATGTCCTATATGTTGGTATATAATATGGGACATGCTACAGTGATTTCTTATGCAGAGCTTGGTGACGCAACTACTGTACTGGCAGAGACTCCTGAATGAGAAAGAGATTACGATGAGGCCCGATGCTGTCATTGTGCAAATATTATTTTTTGTGGCAACTGAAATGGGGTGAAATTCCTTACAAAGTTCGGCAATAAGAATGATTAATGCAGAAAACAACTTGGTCAACTAGATTACTTAATTACAATTGAGGCATTACAATGCACAAGCACATCCTCAAAAGCTCAATTCCAATGTAAAAGCTGTCTGTATCATATCTGGTAGGCCTGTACAAGTATATCATTAGGCTTACAATATTTTCCTTCGGGGGGAGGGGGGGGGGGTAACCAAAATAGCATCTGATGGAGTAACAGGAAGGCTTGCGAGAGACAAAATCTTGAAAATCATTGGAGGGGGCTGCCTTCTAGTCCCAATCTGCACACCGACATGTAAAGTTATGCTGCAGTAGACTAGTCACTAGTTAAAGATATTGACCTACATGTACTTCATTTTATAGCACAAAAATGCAGTGCAATTTCTCATCATTAGTTTTCTGAGCTGCCCATCCATTTTCATTGGCTTCCACTTGATAATAATCCAATAATTCTACCATGTACATATAGGGCAGCCATGTGCAGTAAAGCCTACACTAAATGTATCTCTCCTTTCAATCCATTAGATGCAGTCAAGCCATACTCCATCATCATATCCATTGCCCCAAATATGATAATCATTCTCCAGGGAAATATGTTCTTTTTCGTTTATATCTGGGATGGAATGTCAACACTTGTTTTCTCTCCCGCTTCAGTTTCTGAAAGCAAGTATTAAAAGTTTTATGGCTGTCCTTGTTCTGTCCAAAATATTTGTAAGCTTAAGAGATAAACTGAGTTCTGGTCATGTGAATGCATTGTGAAAGAAACTAACGGGAAAGGTCTATTATGTTACACCAGACTAATTGTGGATCAATCTTGATGAAAATCACATGAAGCGAAAAGCACTGCACACAAATATGAGCATATGGGAGTACACACACATATGGCATTATAATTTTGGTTCAAAGTTTTGAACATTCTATTGCCTATTGGACATTCTGTCACTGATATTTTGGGATATTTTGGAATATGAGGGCATTCTGATAGAAATGCTTTCCATGTAAGTGTTATATTCTCCCATTTAAGAACAAAATGAATGAGAAAGCTCCCAAATTACTTTTCAACCCCTATACCAGAACTGCAACCTCCTCTTTAACCTTTTCGAGACCAATGACCACATTTTGTGGTTCGGCTCAATAACTTTTGATTCAGAGCTCTAAAAAATATACCAGATGCAAGAGTAGAAAGAGCAAATTTTTCTGCACACACTATGTCCATTTTTGTTGCATGACCATTTGCGTTTGATGCCAGGAATTTAAAAAACGAGAATAAGCTTGAAAATCCTTAAATTGGCAACACATTGAGAGGTTCAAAATCATTGTTGTTGTTTTTTTAAATCAAAACTGGCAATTTTTAAAACTTTTCAACAAAATTCCTAACCATATACAGTGTATATTATTTTCAAAGACATAACACCTAATTAGAAGCATGTAGCACTAAAAGAAAATACTTTTTGTTGCCAATTTGAAGAACTAAATGTGATCACTTTAGCCCTGAAATATTTCCTGTCATGAAAGGGTAATAAAAGGTTACAGGTTGTTTGAAATAGAGAGTGCATAGAAGTCAGTAAGGGTGGGTATAAGCTGGGGTCAAGGAATTCAATTCAAACTGGAGCAGTATACAGGTTTGGATATTGAGTGAGATATTGATGGCTTGCTGATTTTTGCCAGGGGAAAGTCTCAAGTGATATTGAGTCATTCCAAAGAAATTCCATATTTTAGTTTCTATGATCTGGAAGCTAGGCCCTCATGTCACATCACTAATTTATAACCCCCTATCCACCCACGCAAAAACTGTAATGTCCCTACATGTACATGTAGTAACAAGTTTCTTCAAAAATTGGAGACTTGTAAAAACATTAGGCCTTATAATAAGGGCCAAAACCAGTATGCCTCATCGTTTGCCCATTGAAGTATAATTTCTACAGTGTATTTCTTGGGCAAAGTGATAAATTATAAAAAAGAGAAACTACAGGAATCCCTTTTTTAAATAAGCAACATCAACAACAACAACAACAACAACAAAGAAAGAAATAAAGAACAATGACAACTGTCACTTGTTGGGTCCACACCTAGGTAGGCCTTCATGTACAATGAAGCAGTCTATAGTTATTATTGCTACAGTTACTTACACTAGTTACAGATGTAACACTCCTTGATAAATCCACAATGGATGTTGCAATGATGGATTCAGATCCACTACTCAAGGCAAAAGTAAATTTCACAAAAGTGTGTCCTCTTTGCTCCAAACGCTAACAGTTTGGGGCATATGTTCCTTGTAGTATAAAAGGTGCTCCTTGCAGTAGAAAGGCACTCTACTCTTCCTACCACTACCACCAGTGTGAATATTCCAATGATACAGTCTTGTTCCCTGGTTTCATGCAAAGAAACAACCGATATGCATGCACAATAACAACTGAAGGAATCAGAAGTGTTTCAGCACAAGTCCGCCGCCAAGCAAACACTCCACACCATTCAAGCTTTCAGCAGCCAATTGCAGGTCCCTTTCACGCAGCCGAGATTTATTTAGGACCGTTTTTGACCCCTTCGTAATACCCCAATTGTAATCCTTGGATGGGCGGAGAAAAGAGAGGGAAGAGAGGTGGGGGTTATTCGCTTGACGGACACCTTTAATGACTCGGTGACTCACACCGTTGTTCTGAAGACGAACAAGGGGTGTGCTGTGATAAGTCCTGGATGCCAGGACAATGGGAATGGCATCACTTTTCTTCTAAATACCTGTTGGATGTGTGCTGTTCTTTTCAGCCCTGACGAAGTGCACTTTGCGCCGTGAGCTTATTGAAGAATAGGTGTCAAGTAACTGTTCCTTAAGAAAAAAAGACCTGAGATTGTAAGAAGTATGTTCTTAGGGATTTACATTAGCCTTTTGCTTCAACAGATCACTGGGCAATTCTAGACTTGAGTGGTCTTCTATCACACAATTGACACAAACTCTTGTCAGTTTTATTACAGAGCATAACATTTTTACGATTGCAGTCTACATGTACTTCAGTATTTATAGCTGCGGTTATGGCTTTTATATCAGTTCAGTATAGTTGTTTTTTAAAATCAAAATATGGATTATTAGATAAATTTTAGTACTGAATGTCAATTAGTGCTGGTATCGGCATGGAAAATCTATGTCGCCATGTCGCAATAAAATTAACGCCGATGTCGATATGTGTCGACATCTGGACATGAGTCAAACAAGTCTAAACTCGGGTCGCTCCCGTAGTGACCGTACATTATTAAACCAGAGTTACCCGACACAAATTCACAAGAGCTTTACATGGAATACATGCACTATGTCCTCACGGGCTCACACTCGCAGTCATACTCACTTACAGTTCTCAAAGATGCACACTGTCAACTATTTGCCCCAAAATTTGTTTTGTATGATCCAATTTATCAAGCATTAATGAAAGTCATGCGGTGCGAGTCAGCTAGTGTCGCATATCTAGGCATGTACATGTACGTACCGGTCGCAGCTAGATACGCAGCGGTCGTGTCGCGCGCGTGCGCGCTGCTAATGCGTATGTGAAACAAATCACGAACGCGCGCATGACGCCACGGCGAGGTACATGTAATTATATAAGACCCATTTTATGTCGCCATCGGAGCATGCGTGTCGACATGTCGGCAAAGTCCAAAACCAGTACTTTTGTCGCCATAGTGGCGACATCAGGCGTGTCGATACCAGCACTAATGTCAATCGAGCACACATTTTAGACAAAAGTGAATGATAATACACCATATTCCCAACACTTGCCACAAAGGCATTTTCACCCTTTGAATATCTCAACATTTCTCTACAAAGAGGATGTTGCAAATCATTACTTTGGGAAAAAAAATGATGCATCTTGTCAAATTGGTTTTTCATACTCCATTTTCACATGGAAAAGATCATTGTTGATTATGAAGTGAGTGCATTACTGCCGCTCTCTACCCAGGAGGGATTTATTCCTTAAAATGCACTGTGCGCTCATTACAGCTGCTGGAGCTATAAGCAAGGGTAACAATATCCAAACCTTTGGAAGCACATAGGGACGTCATGATAACGTGGTATTATTAGTATTATCATTATTAGGAGTTACAAATTAGAAATAGAAATTTCCCTTACAGATCATTATCAATGAAACCTTGTAAACTCAGAAATCAATCATCCATTACAATGTGCTCAGCCTTCATACAATTATTCCAGTCACATCCCAGCATTTAGTCCTTCAATCGGAAATGAAATGGAGCACTAGGGAAAAGAATGCAATTACAGATTAAAGGTGGAGTCAATTGGTATCTCAACTACATGTCGCTTTAGTTCCATATATCTGTCAAAAACATAAAAAACATATTTTCAAAAAATCCTCTGCCAGAAATTGCCAGATATATGCATACAGTATTTTCATTAAAGTAATATGTACATGTAAAAGGAAATCTAATATTTGCACATTTCAAGACACAGTGTTGCTAGCCATTGCTAATGATGGCAGTTCTTCTTAGTGTTCTCCAAATTATGATCTCAGAATTTCAAATTCGTAATATGTTAAATTTCCTTCAATATCCATGAACATTTATATCATTTCTCATTAACTTCAGAAAATAATGTACATTTCACGATTTCTGATTCCAAGAGGATTTTAAGAGGCTTTTCAGCCTCAAGAAGGCATGCCATTCATTAATTTTTGAGTTACACATGTATTTAATTTTGTATTACAGAAGTTTAAACACACTTTATAATTTTGTACCTTGTAATAATGGGAAACCAAACTCCAAACTTCAAAGCTAAAATAATCTGAGAGAATGGTAAAAACTTTAACCTTGTGTGTGGCATGTTTCCAATCACGGCTCTCTTGTGCGAATGCCACAAGGAACTTATTCATTTGGCTTCTAAAGAAAGGATTTCATGCAAGATTAACTTTCGGAGCTTTCAAACTCAGCGTGGAAGGTGACTGCTAAAGAATGCCAGCGGCAAAGCATCTTAAATCAGAGCTCAATGGTGCTCTTTATGACTATTACTGTAAAAAGAACAGAGAAAATTATTTGTTACAAAAAAAGAGAGGTGTGATATTTGCAATTTGTAAAGCGAAATTTAACCTTTAGGAAAGAGGATTGCATTTCTATATTACGGGAACAAATGTTAGAGTAATTTGTGTAAGAAAAGCACACCATATAAGCCAAAAATGCTGAATGGAATTCCATGATTTAATTTCCCCCATTTTCTCTAAATTTGCCAGCTGCCACTCACTCTTTTAATTTCAGAAGCACAGTATGTGTTTTCAACATTGCGGTTCTGGTTCTAGAATGTTGCAAGTCTATACCCCTCTGTAATCTATTCACTTTCCCTATAAAGTAGTCTCTGATACTTCCTTCATAATATTTTTGGACCCTTTTTCCCTCCAATATCAAAGTGTCAATTTTTATAATAAACTAGTATCATTATTCCATCTGTAATTGCATACTGATCATTGCTTGTGTTTTCAAGCGCATAATACAATCACTAACGTTGATGAATCCATGGTTCACAATGCGTGAACTATCTCTATTCCCTTTGGAGTGACCTCAGAAATGTGTACTTACTGAAAACTATTGGAAAACCAGTAACTGTCATGAATCTGAACCACTTGCAAAAATTCACAAAATTTTCACGCATGCTAATGTTTATGGTTTTACAGTACTGCAATAATTTTTATGGAACTTACACAAACTTGACCTACATGTATTCTCTACATGTACATTCACAAAAGGTTCATATGCACTAAAATCATGGTTTTATGGTACACCCCCTCCTCCTTCCCCTCCCCCTCCTCCTTCCCCCCCCCCCCCCCCCCCTCCTCCACTTCCTAACTCATCTACCCCTCCCAATCCCATGAGTCAGTAATGGATCAATTTGGTGTGAAAGTCACATCAACTTGTGAAAACAGAGACTGTTACCCAGGCACTTTATCTCTCTCAATAAACAAAATGTGTCTTGAAAAAAACCTGCCTTTCAATAGCAAAGCAAAGCTGAAAGAAAGACTTGAGCAACAATGACCTTGGTCAATAACATTATCAGAAGAAAAGTAAACAAACCCAGGGGTGACTAAACCAAGTTATCAGCTCAAGTTCGTCTCACTAGCCCTGCAGTGAAGAAGTATGGGATGATGCACGATCAAGGAGGTACATGGCACCTCCTTGACATGATGTGGAAACAAAGTAATATACCTACACAATGGCATCCATCATACTATGTATGCATTTCTATGTTTGGGAATAAGCAAAAGGTTTTTGAAAAAAATATTTTTTTCAGCTTGTGAAAAATGAAATGCTTGCAACTTAAAAGCTGAATAAAATTTACCCATAGATTCAAAAGAAATAAACTCAAATTATTCTTTTAGAATGGTATTCAATGTTAAAAGTGCCTACACTTTGTGTATTATAAAGTGAAGCCCTACATTAAACCACATATGTTGCCCTTCACAAGGCCTGTCACAGGACTGCATAGCATAGCAACAACAAATGTATATACTATATATAAGGTTGATTTCATCCATACAAATATTATTTATACAAATACTGCACTACAAATTGAACAGCTCCTCACCAAAGGTTCTTAGAAGAAAAATCCATGGATTTTTTTTTTAGCGAGGTCTATTGCAACAAAGTCCATGTAATACTCAGGCAATACCCGATTGATCGACTTAAAATTTTGTTTATAATAAGCAGCTTAATGGTCCCAGCCCAGAGCAATCATCTGGAAGAGAAAAGGAGAAAAGATATTTGCCAATTAAATCATTGATTTTTATATCCTTGTGCATTCATTTTGGAAGCTCGTAGGTTACCGTCAGGCGAAATGTAAACATCAAGGTGAATATACTGGCTTTAGTTTCGACCTCACTGGGTTCTGCCACATCAATGCACTGCCAATCAAGGGTGACAATTCAGATTTACATTACTGACACGTCAGATGATTGAGCTGCCATCCTATCCTCCACATGCAGGCCTACAGAGTAGTCTGCTGCAAAAATGAAAATATGACCAAAGAGGGGTGTCTCAACTCATGCTCAACTACAGTCACAGTTTCGATTCAAGCCTATATGCAGGGCTCGGGACTAATAAGCGCCCGATACATATGGGCCCCTAGATCCTAGCTCTGCACCCTTAAAATTTCAGAATTTTAGAAGAAGGCCCATGAATACTGACCCTAAATTAAAAATGTAAATCAGGACCCCCTGCAAATTAAAAAAAGATTTCAAATTTTTTTTTGTGGAGATACGGTTCACTGTGTTTGATAGAAAGACGAAAAGAACTTCCTTTTCCTTTTTCAGGGACTAATATGCATGAAAAGTCATTTTGATCAATTCATGCAGATGAGAAGAATTTCTATATATATCTTCTAGCTGATAATCAAACAAGATCTTTACACATACATGAACATGTAGCAAATGGGATTCTTACTATATTTGGAATCAAAATTACGCATTTTCTTGTATCTGAGTCTACATTCTTTGTAGATAAAAATATAACTCGATCATGAGTTGGTTTCATCAGATCACACAATAATAAAAGAATTAAACTACTATTAAATAGCATAAATCATCGGATAGAGAGGGCTCCACACAAACTTTTATAGTACCAGTAGGGGGTACGGACTGAAAACATCAGGGTCTGTGTATGCATGAGCTCTTTTCTTAAATTTGAAATTCTGAGCATCCAGACTTGGATTTGGGGCATTCATGTGTCCCATGTGCTAAGCCCTGGAATAGGGCATACACCAGTAGTACAAAAGTACATGTAGGCCACCAACCTGAAAGAAGTACAGGTATGTTGAATACTTTAACAGGAAAATAGAGTAACAGACTGTTCTTTGCCTGATCTATTTGAATACATGTAAGAAATCAAACTTACAATATATTTACAAGTTTTTATATAACAAGACAACTGAAAGGCATATTAGAAGGGCAAGGATAATGTAACAGGATTCAAGCATGGATTCCAGTATGACATAAGCTACGTTCATACCGGACTCGTGGTTTGAAACTTTGAGTTAGCAAAACTTTAAGTTAATGAAACCACGACTCCCTAACCGCAACGAGGGTTCATACGAGCCTGAAACAACGAGCTGTAACTACAAGCCGAGCGATCGTTGTGGTTGACCCAGGAAGTAGATACTACCGATTGTGTGTAGAGTACACATACAAATCCTGTGTTCATAATGTGTGCGAAGGGTATCACCCAGAAATTTAACATGAACAGCAAGGTCATCACTGTCCGGGACTGTCGGGGACTGTCGGGGACTGTCGGGGACTGCGACGGAGGACCACCAAATGCTTGTGGTTTCGGCCTTATAACCATAAGCTCGCTTGTGGTTCTAGAACTACAAGTAAACTTAAAGTTTCAAAACTACAAGTCCGTTCACATGGTCTGAAACTACAAGATAACTACAAGTTTTGAAACTACAAGCGAAACATAAAGTTTAGCTCCCATCGTGTGAACGTAACTATTGAGGTTCGACTGGCCTCTCTCTCTCTTCTCGAAAAGTGATAGCTTTAAAGCCAAGGTGACACAGGCCCTTTAGAAATTATGAGGGTTCTGCTGAACTAGCATATTTACATTTGCCAGGCCTTCTTTTTTTTATCGGAACAGAAAGGCATGTCTCTGATAGGAGCATTGTGTTATTCTGTTTACAGTAAAGGGTCAATTATCAGGACTATCAAACAATGCAATTGCAATTCCCTTGCATCCTACAAGCAGGTACTTCCTGCTAAGATCAAGATATGGTTCCAAACAGTCCTTTTAAAGAATGTAATCAACGAAAAGCTTCAGCGCAAAATAATGAAGATAAATGCCATATTCTGATATTCATGTGGGCTGATCTAAAAACTGTGGAACAGATGGTATACGATTGCAAAAGGAATACCAAGTCTTGATCTTTCAGCTTTCAACAGAACAAAATACTGGTTAAAAAATGTCCTCCTATTAAAAGAAATAAATTGTGATATGTCCTATGGTCTAATGCAAATGAAAAGGGTGTATCTAACTACGAAACAGGGAAAACCCAGCTTTGTTTACGTTTTAGCTTCTTTTATTTGTTCTGAAAATAGTACCATATCGTCATATCTTCAAAATAAATTTGAATAAAGACTGAAGTTAGTTTAAATGAGTTTTTAATCATTGCCTTCAGTCACCACAAAAATGCAATTTACCTCAAATTACCTCAAATTAATGTTTTGTGGCGAAGCTCTTCTATTTTGTACATCAAGGTAAATGACCTATAAAGCATTTCAATAAGTCAAAATGTCCACCTTTCTGGGAAGAGAAGAAGAATAGTCCATTAACTATCAAAGGAAACAAAGTAAGATCTGTTTCTCTGTGTTGACTGATAAAAGCAATCATTTCCTATCAATGTTTTTTTGTGAGAAGTTTAAAGCGCCATGCTTGGATGAGGAAGAATAGGACTGGGAGAAGGAGCTGGAAGCAAAAGACAGGTGGAAAAACAAAGAAACAAGTGTCTTTCGTTCATCCCTGACATCATGGTGGCTGATGCGTGTCCTGTGGCATCCGGACAGCTACAAGAAAACTACCCCCTGAGGACAACTACCATCAGGACGATTACCCCTCAGGGTTCTTGTTAATAGCCGGTAACCGGCTATTTTTTCCGGCTGTAACGCCGATCATAACCGGCTGTGGCCTCACAAAAAACAAACAAAAAAAAATATATATATATATATATATATATTATATAAAATCAGTCTCGATTCAATTCAACAAGTCGCTATCTCAAATTTCAGTTTACACAAGCTTCACAGCGGTGTTGTGAAAGCGGTCGTAAAGAAACGGGAAGAAAAAATTAAACAGCTCTAAACACAGCCAATGAGCGAGAGATCGAGAAAGCAAGAAGAAACAAAACTAAACTGACTCGACGAGGGCTAGCGCGCTAACGCGCGTGCGGAATAAGCATAAGTCGGGGTTGCGGGTAATACACGATGCTGGGCTTAAAAAAGCCCAAAACAAATGAAGAGTCATATATCACCAAAACTGACAATAATCTAGGGGGCTAAGGTCCTGTTTATATGATCAAAGAGAATTCATTTACTGTTTTGTAAGTCTAAATGCTACGACATATTTTTACAAATTAATTTTGATGTTAAAATCAAAAGCCTAACTTGCGTATACATACAACCCACAAACAGGTTCATGCCGTGACACAAACCCGGCACAATTAAACCACGGTGGCAGCTTTACTCTCAATGAGGGCTACCCAAAATTCAAGTCCATTGACCAAGCAAGGAGTTATCACTGGACCAAGCAAGGCTTCGAGACGTAACGCTTGTCAAAGTAAAGATTTGTGATCGTATTATTAATCACCATCAAAATGAAAGAAAACATCACAAAACACACAATAACAATACAGATAAAGGCAAACTGATACCTTGCTTTAGAAAATATTCCTAGCTAAATCCAAGAACTATCACAGAAGTTTCATGTTTGAAGAGATTATGGCGCAAGGTTTTTCAACAAAATAATCGATCCCAAAACGTATGAAGTTTCCCCCATTTCATACCCATGCAGAGGTAGGTTTGCTCCATAGGTTCGCTCCCCCTGCTCCAGCGGCCCAGAGAGTTTGCACATTCTGCTAAAATGAGAGAATAGTCTCTGCACATGGCTTCTGCATAAATTAATTTGCATACTAGCTCAACCAATGCGCATTGGTTGAGCTAGTATGCAAATTAATTTATGCAATAGCTATGTGCAGAGACGTTTCTCTCATTTTAGCAGAACTTGCAAACTTGCTGGGCCGCTGGAGCAGGGGAGCAAACCTACCTCTGCATGGGTATGAAATGAGGGAAACTTCAAATGTTTTGGGATCGATTATTTTGTTGAAAAACCTTGCGCCATAGCTCTTCAAACATGAAACTTCTGTGATAGTTCTTGGATTTATCTAGAAATATTTTCTTAAGCAAGGTATCAGTTTGCCTTTATCTGTATTGTTAATGTGTGTTTTGTGATGTTTTCTTTCACTTTGATAGTGATTAAGATACGATCACGAATCTGTACCGTATCTGTACTTTGATAAGGGCTTGTCACGTCTTTGGAGCAAGCCGTATTTTGGTCAACGACTCAGATTCGAAGAGTTCCCCGACTTTGAAAATGAGTTAAAAAACAGGAAACAACCAATTAAAGTACAATTTTGTTTTACACTTTTCTAAATCATTTCTTTATGCTTTTGCCTCTAGATTTTGCCGTTTTGATAAGAACATGACTTGAATTTATCATGATTTTTTTATTTATTTTTTTGCTCAGGGGGTCGAAAGTTGGGGGTGCGTTTAATTTAACGACAGCGGTTTATACGTTATTTACGGTAATCCTAGCCTTTTTGTAACGCTGCAGTGTGGTAAATTTGATCATAATCATGAGAGTTCATTGTGTTCATTCACTTGTGCAAATCATATGACTGTAGGATATCAAGAATAGCTGCAGATATAAAAAAAAATCATGCATTCACTTTCTGAACAACATGGATTTTAAATAAAATAACACCAATGTCATCTGAGCTGGCATTTTAAACCTGTTTAGTGTTGCCTTGTTCTTTATTTAAAAGAAGTAATTTCCTTGTACATGTAGGGTCTGGAAGATTGGAAGAATGGACGATTTTACCTTATCAATTCTTGCAAAAGCTAGGGGCGCTGCCCCTGGACCCCGCTGGGGGCTTCACTGCCCCCAGACCCCTGTTGCTTTTTTGGAGTAACCGCCTGTGAATGATAAATTACCTGCTATCAGAAAAATTAGCAAGAACCCTGCCCCTATAGGACACTTCTGATGAATTTGGATTATAAAAGGGGGAAAAGAAAATAAAAACAACAACTTGATTCACGTGTGACACAATCACAAGAGGGTTTAAAGGACAGTTTGGATAAATTTAGAATGTAATTTTAAGCAAGAAACTAGAATATCTTTGTTGAATCCTATGCCAGGTGTATACAAGTAAATGGCTGATAAATTTGGTAACAAATAACAATACAGCTTAGGCTTCATATTCAGCAACACAGTCTTTCAGCCTTTTCAATAAAATGGAAAACATTGTTCAAGTGACAGTAGCTCTCGCTACATGTTGATAATATCTTACCTCCGAAGTAATAATATTGCCAATATCTTAAACACAGATATTAACAGGAACTTTTTATCTACCGAGCATAGACTCTACGTAACTTAGCTGTAGACGGTAGTCAAGCATCTTGCCACAGTAATATCCTATGTATTATCATGGGAAATACCTGATTTACAATCTAAAACAGCACATTATCATTTCAAATTTTCAACATCGTTTCTTTCTCCGGAAAGCAAAATCGTCAGTATTTTGATATTGTTCCCCCTTGGCCAAGCGAGGTGTCAAGTTATCCTCTAGATATTGTCCTTCCTGAATTTGATCTTAGGTCTTTGAGGGGACAAGCCAGTCCATTTCCTAGGATAAACACTGTCTACCTGACTCCCTTCAACAACCCTGCGACCTTTTGACCTCCGACCAGCTTCAAAGCATCAACTCAAAATCTAAATAGAAAACACATCCCCTTCGGCTCAATACTTGTCTCGTTCATACCCCAGAGTTTATATGACCCCTGCTGGCGCATAAACACAGGATATTTTCTATTTCATAATTACTCAGGTAACCAGTCGTTTGACCATGCTTTCTTATGAAAACATGGTTAGTTTTTGTTGGCATATTAATCCAGTGTAGTCATACTTTGCTTTTTTTTTATAGTGTGAATAAAACGTGATCGCACTGAATGAAACTGAGGCTTTGTGAAATGTAAAATCCACATACCTGGCTTGTATTGGTAAGGCTTCACGACAGAAATTCTTGCTTAATAAGTGACCTTCAGTGAATTGCTCATCAAAAGTATCAGATTTTTCAGAGATTTGCAATACAGAGGCCTACATGTATGCAAACATATTAGATCATGTGACCCTTCCGCAACCAAAATGACTATCTAACACTAACTGACCTGTTTATAATAATCTCTTTTGCACCTCTTCCCCCCCCCCCCAACCTTCCCCACCAGTCTACACTTGCCACACTCAACCCAGGTGTATTAAATGGGTACTGGTAGGAAGAAATTCCTTGAAAGCTTCTGCGCCTTTACATCAGGGCTGCTAGAATATAGCCAGAGTAATAATCAAAAGCTTTTTGGAAGCACATAGAGATATTGCTATAAATGTGATACATGTATCTCTAATAGTCTACACAAATACTGAAAATAGTTACTTCTGTAGAGCTGTAAATTATATGGCAGAGGTTTGGAGCAGGGAAATGGTTTGAGTGTCCACCTCAAGAATTCAACAGTGAAAATGTAGTTCCAAGGACATGATTGATGTAAGCCTCTGAGTTCGATGTATTGTTACATTTGATTGACCCGATAAACCTTGTGAGTGATTTGATAAGTACAAGATGTCAATTGGAAAAAAGTTATAGAAACCTACCAATATACAAAGCATGAATGTGGATCTAACATATCACAATACTTTTATCACATTCAGAAGGACATCTAACACAAATGTCCAATTGGTCATGTGACCCCATTGTTCTAGGGTTTTGAAGACTGATCAGGACCAAAGGGACTTATTACCTTTCAGTTTCAATGGTCCTTCATTCCATATAAGGGGGGGGGGGGGGGCCATCTGACCAAAGTTGATCAAAGGAACTCAAGACGTACATGTCCAGGAAACGGAATTATATGTACATGCACTACAAAGTATTTAATTCTAAAGCAATGATTTTACATGCAGTACATTACCTAATATAGTCTGGTGCAGCCGCAATTGTCTTGGTTGAAAACAAGTTCTTATCCCAGATCCTATCAAAATGGTAATCACACTAAACTGAGCAATGAACCAACCAGGAGCACACAAGCCACACTCGAATTACAGATCCTATGTCCTATACATCCTATAGGCCTATAGATGTCTTCGCGACAAGGCAACCTTCCAAATGAATAGCCGCTTTCACAGATACATGTACTAGATGGATGCAAGTTCTTACACCTCGTGCGAGACAGAAGAAAATGATAATCATGATAATCAATTCTTTTCGCGCCATGCAGGATAAGGAGCACCTGCCAAATCAAATCATCTCCTCCCCTAAATGGAAAAACCCCCTCAAGACATGAACGTTTAATAGGCCGCTAAGAGTTTCTGAGTATGGGTTCAGATGGGAGGTTAGGGAACATGAATGAGGTTTACGTTAGACTGCGTTCACACACAGTCAATGTTAGGGCTCTGATGGGACCAGATGAGTTCAGATGGAGCAATATATATGTAATCATAATCTAGCCCTTGAAAGAAATGTGTCTAAGCACTTTACAGTTATCATTACCCAAGTCATCAGATGCATTCACACACACACACACAATGTGTACACCATCTTCGCTCCCTGAGGAGTATTCCTGAAGGTCACCATGTAATCACAAAATCAGCTTTCGGCATCATGACACGTCCCCATTTCTCTCCTGGGTATAGATTAATATCTTGCCAAAGGACGTTAGTGCCGTGCTGGGGCTTGAACCCATGACCTTCACATTATCAGTCAAGTGATCAAGCCATTACACTATGACATCTCTACATAAACGTGGCTTAATTTCATGTATACCTGACTCTGTGAAAAGAGTATACAGATTACAGGCGTGGTTGCAAAGGCTCAGATCAGATGGCTGTTTTGGAACGTATCAAACTGATATTTTCATAGTTCTCCAAACAACTCACAGAAGTAAAAATCTTTTCAGTTCATCTGAACAGAATAACTAGTATTTTAAGGCTGGTTCTAAAGGTTCTCCTGCACGTGGCCAGTGGTAACACCGAAGGTCCTGGGAGGGGACAAAGGGACATCTTGCTGTTTCAAAGTACACAGGGGTTACAGAAGGAGGGTGAGGCATGGCCTATAATGAATGAAATTGGACTATGATTGGACTTGGGAGTAAATGAGGCCATCAAAGTGGATGCCTGCAATGATGGTATTAGAAATATCGCAGGGCAATATCATTATAGAGGATTATGGAAGGATTCAAGCGAGAAAGAGAAGTTGTCTATATCTTAAAAGACGGAACCACGTCTGGATAGCAAATGTCCTGACTTTTTTTTTTTACTGTCGTGTTGGTCTTGGAGGCATTGCTAGAGAATAACTTTTTAAAAATATCTGAAGAAAGGAAACGAAAAGAGAATAGAGAGAATAAGAATAAAGGAAAAATTGAGATGAAAGGGAAGATGGAAAAAAGATTACAAAAATTATTCAGGACAAAAGGGAGAGAAGAAATAAAAATAGAAGGGAAAGAATCTTTTATCCAAAAAAAAAGAAAGAGGAGAATGTGAAAGACTGAGACAGAGAGAAAGAGATACACAGATAGACAAGAGCGAGAGAGAGAGAGAGAGAGAGATGGAGGGAGAGAGAAAGGGGAAGGAAGGAAGAGCAGAACCTTGTTGAAAGAGCTGCAGACAATACCAACAATTAACAAGCATTATCCATCAATCATATGTGCGATCATGTTTATACTGGTAATTATGAAATCTTAGTCAAATAGACACATGATAATTAAAACCAGAATTCCACCTGTCATATTTGCTGAACATTATTAAACACTAATTACGTTGGGCTACAAGCGATGAGTCAACAAAATGTGACTGCTTATTATAGCCTTTATATAGCAAGCCTGGCAGCATATATGTTGGGTCATTAGAGTATTACTTATATCTTTCAGCACAGTCATACCATGCATTAACTTTCTTAAGATTAATCTAGCCATTTTTTAACTAAAGTAGGCCTTCTACTGCAGGCTAGGGGTATTGGAATTACTGTAAAACAAAACCAGAAACTTTCACAAAATTTGCGAATGGTTTAGATTCACAAATATGTCATGCTGCAAAATAATTGTATATTATGTGACAAAAAATTTGTTGCAGTAAACAAAAGTTCTTTCTGCCTTTTACAAATTGCAAAAGTGTAATGTTGCAAAAGTTTCTGGAAATACTTTATAATGTCCAAGTATTCCATTGTACAGCCCACATATATTAGCAAATGAGTAAGTAAAAATGAGTGCAAAAGAAAACTCCACCCATGGGACAAGGAGCAAACAGCAGCTGCAAAATAAACTGCATTTTGGAAAATAAAAAATTACTGTTTTCATTCTGAAGCACAGGAGTGCCCCCAAAACATCATAATACATGTATTCTCACCATCTATTGGCTGACACCTTCAATAATTTGTTCCATTGCATATACGCAAGTTCACTATCTCATCTAGAAAGTAGGTAGGTGGATGTGCAAATCTCTACACGTGACGACTTCTGCCAGAGCAGGATGATAGAGTATCTGGTAGTCAGGTGTGTTTCTGTAATATGGATAACAGATAAAGTACATAATATGAGCACTGCATATATTAGAGAAGAAAGGTATTCTGCACTCCATACAAGGTGTATAGCAAATTTACATGTAAACATTGTAAGCTCCAACTATAAACAAAAATGAATATTAAATTAACTCTCTTTTAATAGCACATTTATGAACATGTGCCAATCGCCAATACTCACTACTAATTTGTCCAAACTCCTGAAACTTTAACTAGGTGACTAAAGGGGAATTATTCTTTAATTATTTCCCAAATAGAAATTGGTACAGTTCCAGCAGAGGTTTACAAAAAGCACAATAATCCAGTCCAGTGAATGTCAAAGTCAAATTTTGTTCCCTCTCCTATACACACAGGGTCACTTTTACAAGGCGGCTCTCAGCTTCGCAATCAACACATGGGCTTGGGATGAAATGAACAGTGAAGGTTGTAGTATTAAGTGGAGGAAACCGCAGAACTGGCCCGTTAGTCGGGGCAAGAATCAAGACCTTTCAAGTGGTCAGTCCAGATTGAATTGACACAGAAATGGGAAGGGGAGTTAAGTTCCAAAGTAAACTTTTCCGAGTCCAAAGGAGCGGCTGGGAGCATCGTCCAACAACAAGGGCTGCTCTGTTTTGGAGACAATGCCTCGTAGTTCAAGCTACAGTGTGTAGGTGTCACTCTGGGGAGCGGTATGGCACATTTTCTCTTTTTTTTTCTTTCTTCAAGACATGTAGTAGCCCAGGCTTACAACTATGCCATGTAGAAGTGAGTGGGCTGCATACACTGATACAGTCAAGCTGCCAACTGTAGGGGTTTCTTGCTGGTGGGGTGAGAAAGGGAAGAGTTTGGAGGAGGGGATGATGAAGGGAGGCTTGGAGGGGTGATGAGATTTCACAGGGAGGTGGGCGAGGTGGGCGGATAATTGAAGAGGTGTGAAGGCAGGCGGGTATTGCCCGGCTTTGACAAGCCAACAAAATTGCGGCCCAATAAATTGTTTATTGCCCGGTTTCGAAAGTCAATGGGATTTTGCCTGTTAAATAGCTGGCAATAAACTGCATTTTTTACAATATTTTCAAATTCGCTCTAGATTTCTGATTTTGTTAATAATAATGATATGGAATGGCTACTTTCGGGGGGATACAACATTAACTGCCCTCACTAGAAGACTTGGGCAATACAAATCCAGTTCAGGCAATAAATGTTGTATCCCCCTCAAGGCCAGTCCATATTATATTAGTGTAACTGTGAACAGGTCCTCAGTAATTGTGCAGAGATAAGCTGATTAACACCTTGTCTTTATACTTTCATACGAACCAAGAGTGATGATGGGATTATAGAAAATTTTTGTAGATGGCGGGTTAACTTTATTAGAGAGGTGAGCAACATACCCTATGTGCCCCTGATTCTCCCAGGTAGGCCCCTACATATACTGTAACTGTAAATTAAATTCACATTTGTATCTTATTCTTGTAAGAACAACACATGAAAAAAAGGTTTCAAATGAAAACATCTCACTGGGATTTAGTTATCACAATACACAATTCAGAGAGTAATACATGCAGAGACCGTCCCTGTCGCCATGTCTCGCTACTATGCACATTATTACTCCCTAATTATACAAAGATTTATTTATACAAAGTCTGCTGTATTCCGCCCCGGGTCTCTATATTCATGAACAGTTTAAACCGAAACCCGAGTTGGTACATGTGTTTGTCATTACACATTGTCAAGAGCAAGGGCTGGTTGACCTCCCATGACCCCTAGCTTTCACCTCAAAGTTCAAGTGATAAAAAGTACCTTACAAGAACCACTGGGGAAAGGGAGGGTCCCAGTTTGTAAACTCAAAGTGAGAAAAGGGTGAACGATGGAGAAAACCAAGGATACAGTTACAGAGAAAGTAAGGGAATTGGTCTTGTTATTTGTACACTGTAGGTAGGCAAGCACTTCACATGCAGTTACAAGCAACCAATCCCCCAAATTTCTTTTGCTCTGTAAGTTTGGAATTCCACGCTAGCATCAAATATGCATATATCACCTTCAAATATTACTTAGAGATATTGAGAGTTTGTCTGCTTTCCCACTCTATACAAGGACAAAAGTGAATTGTGAATAGACCAGTCAATGCACTCATATAAAATTTGGGTATACAAAAGTTAACTTGCAGTCGACTTCCATGCAGACCATAAAATGGAGAAATGATTTTAGTTCTTCTATTAACAACACAGGCCTAAAAATGATTTCTTTATAAATGGTTCCCCTTCCCCCTTTAAACATTTAAACTTCCCACTTTAAACTTTACAGTATGTCATATATGTGAAAGAGGAGAAGTCATGGGAAGAAGTACAAGTACATGTAGAGCTACATGTAATTGTATTGCTTGATTGCCTCTATTTGAGATTATAATCATGGTCAATTTTTTTTTTTTTTTTTAATAGAATTGCATGCCTGGCCTTGGTGCAATGGATTACTTTCTTTCACATTAAAAAAGAGACTGTCCTTGTGTAGAGGAAGCAATTTAGAAGCAGTTTTATTACTTTTATAACCCATACATCTTGTTCATTTATCGATAGGCCCGTCTTCATCAGCCCGAGTTTCCAAAATAGCCCGCTAATTCTGATCCGGGAAACTAACCCGATCAGAACTAGCTCGAGCTAGTTTGTAGTGAAGACGCAATTAGCTGGCTATTTCGTGGGTTTCTAGCTCGAGCTAGAAGCCTAAGTCAACTCGGGTTTTTTTGTGAAATAGTGCGCTATTTGGCGAATTAGCCCGCTAATTCGTAGGTGAAGACGCACTCGGGTTTTGACTCGGGTTAATTTATTCATGACACCAATCCTAGAAATGTTATTTTCCTTATGTATTTCTTGATTTTCTTCTCTCTTTCCACCTTTTCCTTATGTATTTCTTTGTTTTTTCTTCTTTCTTTTTTTTCCTTATGTATTTCTTTGTTTTCCCCATTCTTTATTCTTCTTTCTATATTCTTATGTATTTCTTTGTTCTTCTTGCTATCCTATTTTCTTTATATATTTCTCGTTTTTATTCTCTTTTTGTCTTTTCCTTATGTATTTCTTTGTTTTTCCCATTTTCTGTTCTTCGATCTTGCTATCCTCTTTTCTTTATGTATTTCTTTGTTTCTTATGTATTACTTTGTTCTTTCTGTCCTCTTCTCTTTATATTTTCTTATGTATTTCTTTATTTTTCTTTCTATTCTATCTTTTTCCTCATGTATTTCTTTGTTTCTTATATATTACTTTATTTTTCCTTCTCTCTTTTTTCTCCTTATATATTTCTTTGTTTTCCTCATTATTTATTCCTTTTTTCTATTCTAATGTATTTCTTTGTCCTTCTTTCTCTCCTATTCTCTTCATATGTATTTCTTTATTGTTCTATTTTATCTTTTTCCTTATGTATTTCTTTGTTTTCCCAATTTTTTAATTCTTCTTTAATTTCTTATATATTTCTTTGTTCTTCTTGTTATCCTCTTTACTTTATGATTCTTTATGTATTTCTTTGTTTTCTTCTATCTTTTTATCCTTTCCTTTTGTATTTCTTTGTTTTCCTGTTGTTTACTCTTCTATCTATTCATATGTATTTCTTCTTTTTTACCCTCTTCCCTTTATATTTCTTTGTATTCCTTCTCTATCTTTATCTCTTCCTTATGTATTTCTTTGTTTTCCCCATTTTCTGTTCTTCGATCTTGCTATCCTCTTTTCTTTGTTTATGTATTTCTTTGTTCTTTCTGTCCTCTTCTCTTTATATTTCCTTATGTATTTCTTTGTTTTTCTTCCTATTTTATCTGTTTCCTTATGTATTTCTTTGTTTTTTTCTATTTTATCTGTTTCCTTATGTATTTCTTTGTTTTTCTTTCTATTTTATCTGTTTCCTTATGTATTTCTTTGTTTCTTATGTATTACTTTGTTTTTCCTTCTATTTTTTCTCCTTATGTATTTCTTTGTTTTCCCCATTATTTATTCTTCTTTCTTATTCTTATGTATTTCTTTGTTGCTCTTTCTATCCAGTTTTCTTCATATTTCCTTATATATTTCTTTGTTTTTCTATTTTGTTTTTTCCTTTGTTTCTTATGTATTACTTTGTTTTTCCTTCTCTCCTTTTGCTCCTTATATATTTCTTTGTTTTCCTAATTATCCATTCTTATTTCTATTCTTATGTATTTCTTTGTTTTTCTTTCTCTCTTTTTATCTTTTCCTTATGTATTTCTTTGCTCTTTTCTCTTCATTTATCCTATATATTTTTTTAAATTTTCCATCTTCGAAGTGCGCATGCTCTGAAGCTCGAGTTTATTCCAAGAACGAGCGGGAATCGCTCGACTCGGGCTGGTGGAGACGGGGTTTTTCAAACTCGGACTTTTTTCTCGAGAAGCGCTGATCGGGCTAGAATCTCGAGCTTGAGCAAACTCGGGCTGATGGAGACGCACCTGATGGTTCATCTGTATTCCTTTTACAGCCAGTTCACTTGCAGTTCAATACTCTTGTACGTCAGGTTCACACAAAGGGAGCTAAACTTCAAGTTTCCCTTGTAGTTTCAAAACTTTATTGTTATCTTGTAGTTATCTTGTTGTTTCAGACCGTATGAACCGAATCGTAGTTCAGAAACTTTAAATTTACTTGTAGTTCCAGAACCGCAAGCTTGTGGTTAACGCCGAAGGGGGGGGAGGGTCCTTGTTGTAGTTACAGTGTGGATAGAATAAACGTTAAGTTTAGCAGTCTTGTTGATAACAATGACCTCTCTGCTTATGTTAAATGACTAATACTCGAATTGTAATCTCAGAACAACTAGTTTTGTAGTTTCTGAACCATGTGAACCCTCTTGTTATATTTCGTGAGCCGTTGTTTCGTTAACTTAAAGTTTTCGAAACTACAAGTCCCGTATGAACACAGCTATTTTGAGAATGAGATGTGTCAAAACAGGAAAAAAAAATTTTAAGGCCTGGGGAAAGATATAAGAAACACTTACGGCAAGGAGGTGGTTTCATTGTAAGATATACATGTATTAAAGTACCATAAGAAGCTTTATGAAGATTATTTTCTTTGCAGATGAGAGAAGTGTCATAATACAAAATCCCTATATCCCCACCCTCTTATCAATATCAGTGCATTCATGTCAAATATCTATGTAAGAATAGGTCAGCAGAGAAAAAGAGGTAGGGGTGGAGAGACAGAGAGAGAGAGAGAGGAGGACAATGGACCATGGGAGGACAATGATAGAATTAAAGGAGCATAAAACCCTGGGAAAAAAAACAATTTCAATGAAAAGAGAGGATAGAGAGAAGCAATCTAAAAAAAGTTCCATCAAAATTGGTTACGAAATGAGAAAGTTATGAAAGTTTGAGAAGTCTCAATTTACCTTCCATGGCGATCCTCAAATTGGCAATGTTGGTTTAGAGTGACAGGTTTAGTAGTACAACTCCCGATATGTTTTATACACAAAATTTCATATTTTCCCCATTATCTCTCAAGGTGCAGCTTGTCTCCTTCGTAGCTCAAGATACATCATGGGAAATATATTCGACACAACATATGTTGAGTTCACAAATAGACAAGCAGCATCTTTACAGATAGTGGAGAAAATATGAAATTTTGTGTACAAAACATATTAAGAGTTGTACTACTAAACCTGCCATTTTGAAGCAACATTGCAAATTTGAGGATCGCCATAGAAAGTAAATGGAGGCTTTTCAAACTTTCATAACTTTTTCATTTCGTAACCGATTTTGATGGAACTTCTTTTAAATTGCTTCTCTCTATCCTCTCTTTTCATTAAAATGGATACTTCCCAAGGATTTCGTTCTCCTTTAAATAATTATTCGTAAGCTTCATAGAGAGAGGAGAGATTGGATGAAGGGGGGGGGGGGGGGGGAGAAGAATAGAGTAAAAACATGGAAAGCTTCAGACCATACCAGCATCAGCAGGAACTACCAACTGATTACCAAGAACACAAAATTACAAAATTCAAGTTAATGAACTGTGATAATTCCTTGATTTAAAGGGAAAGTCCGCAATGGTATTAAGTTGATTTGAATAAAGGAAGAAAAATGAAAGAAACAGATTCGTGAAAGTTTGAGCAAAATCCGATAGTTGTAATCAATCAAACACAAATTGGCAACTCCGTGACGTATCTTGTGAGCTCCTCTCTCATTTGCTCAGTACAGAAAATCTCATACATTTTCATTTTCTTAGTTTTTGATGAAGCATTAAATAGATTTGTTTCATCCAGGTTTTGTGTAAAAACATATGAGCAATGACTATATTTATTAGGTGCATGCATGATTTGAATATTTTCTTTAGAGAAAATGGAAATTAATGATTTCTTTGGTACAGGGAAAATGGGAGAGGAGCTTGTAAGATACTCACAAAGTTGCCAATTTGTGTTTGATTGATTACAACTTCAAAAATTCATAACATTCTTATTTCTTATTGGATTTTGCTCAAACCTTCACTGATCTGTTTCTTTAATTTCTCTGCTTCTTTTAAATCAACTTGATATCAGGGTGAACTTTCCCTTTAACAGTGTGCATGTAGGGTAGACTGGGGTAATTGTGGCCCCCTTTTTACTTTTTCGATTGAGCAGTGCATCAAACTGATAAGTGATAATGTTGAATATCCTACCCCATTATGTACAGGAACTACTCAGCTTTCAATTCCAAAGCAAATTTTTGTCATAACTATGTTCATGAAGATGTGAATTAATATAGTGTCAACCAGGTCAAATTGACATGGGTCTGGGTAATTGTGGCCCCTATTGGTTCTGACTGTATGATAACATGTATGTAAATCTAGGGATAATTCATTATGGTAATCCATAATCACTTACATGTACATGTATGTCAGTATTCCTGATACACTTTACAAAAAACCAACAATCATTGAATCTATAATTGGTTCGGCTAAATGGTTGAAATAAGCAATCATATCAATGCACATATTTCATGCATCCACTAGCTGTGACATAAAAAGTGGGTGGCCATCCACTTTACACTGTTTATGCATAGGGGGCCACAGTTACCCCGAGCAACGTTTTCACTTTGACCCCTCTGTACAACTCTGCTTTTGAAATCCTCAGGTGGAAGTTTTTCTATTATGTTTGTCAATTCATATTGTTTTCTCAAAGAGAAAGGGGCCACAATTATCCCTGTCTCCCCTATACATGTATTCCATTGTATGGACGTCTGCTGCAAGAATCCTTGGTGACGAAGGCCTTCACAAAGTTCACGGTGACATGCTTGACATTGACCTGTTGTGTACAATACCATCTGTATGGATGGCGTACATGTATACCCTTCATACATTATTTGATATGGCAGGTAAGCATCAGGCAAGTCTTCAGGGTCATCTAAAACAACTTTTTGTTTTACAAGTATGCATAAGATATGAAAATATTAGTAAACTGGTCAACTATTCTACAGGTTTTTCTGATTTGAGAGAACTGTAAAGGAGAAGTAGTATAGGAGGAGTATGTACATTACATGTAGTATTGAGAGGCTGATAAGTTTTTCCAAATTGGGTTGGAGTGTAAGAGAGGGAGACAGTTTGGAGTTTTAAAAAAATAGGAAATAATCTCTTTATACAACACAATCATCTTCCTATTCATCACAACTTTCAAGAAGAACCGCTATCAGCTAGTCTTACTTGGACCCACCCCTTTTGCTAATTGGTATCTCTTGTTCGTTTGTCAACTCCTTGCGAGACGCCACACATCAAGGTGCACTGCAGGTAGTCCAAATACTTCACCCTCATTAGTTTCTTTCAAGTTACAGAAATAAACTGATTGAATCACTTATCAATGAAAGGACTACCTACTGATTGTAAAAAAAATTCAATTATTCTATTCCTTATCTTGGAAGTGGTAGAGTATTCAGTTTTTCCACGACACAACTTCATGTAAATTAGTTCACAGTAAAAGAGAAAATTCCTAACTTTGCTTCCAGTACACAAATTCTGTTCATGAAAGTTTTCTTTCTTTTCCTAATGGCCCAGTTAGGATTCCCACAACTTCAATGTCATTTCTCCAAACCTAGCAGGCATAGCTTTATGATGACCACGAGGGAAATAAAATATCTGAATTCCCTCTAACCTGCAATCTTATGGCATCTTTTGCTTGTGATGGGCTGTATTATGTGGGGACAGTATTCCCACCTCCCCCCCCCCCCATTAAAAAAACAATTGTCCAACCGATGTCATTTTTATAGTAGGCAATAGCTGCTTATAAATATCAACAAGAATAGGATGGCTGTAAACCCTAAGCTATAAATTAAAAAAAAAAACTTTTTAAAAAGCATGTACACTGTAGCCCTACTTGTATATGCTCCTTCCAGTTCCAACAAACATTGTGAAGCTACACGTTGTTAGTTTACCATTGACGTACATACATGTACATGTACTACATGTATGTACTACATGTATGTTTTGTTTGATTTTCAAATCAGTGTTTATGCATGCACCCAAAGCTTTAGTCATGATTAAATCCAAATAACTGAAAGATGGATTACATATCCTCATTAATAAAATATATAAATTCACAGTACATGTAGAACTTTGTTGCACCGGTAATATTCAAATGACAGCCTGATCACGAGACCATTAAACAAAGGTTTGAATAAAATGATGGTGGAGAAACATGACTGAAGTCTGTTTGGAAATTACCGCCATTTTTTTAAGGCCCAGGTACCCGTAACCGCCCACTCACAAACGAGGTGACAACTGAACATAATGTGTTCCCGCTCGGAGCAAATCATTTGCTTTAGTCATTTATGTCAATAGAACCCAGTTCCAACCAAGTGCTTGCAGAGCATGACAATGACAGTACTTTACCAACTGTTTATATTAACATTACCACACCAAATACATGTTCATTGAGCTTGAAATGGGATAATGAAAGCATATTTGGGGAAATTTTACTGGGAGGGAATTCAATTACATTTCTGGTTCTTACCCATGCAAGTGTTTGGAGTCATTATGTATGCACAGGTGGTGTCGTGGTGTAGTGGTTCATTCAATGAACTCTCATTCAAAAGGTTGCGGGTCTGAATCCCAGCCCCTAACAAACGTCATTTGGCAAGACATTAATCCACATTTGCCACTCTCCACCCAGGTGTAAATGGGTATCTGAAATGCTAGCCTAGAGCGATATATATTTCGCTGCTAACCTATGACCGTGGTAATAATGTTGGAGTGCCAGGAGTGTGACGGACATGAGCGCTATACAACAAGCCACCATTATTATTATTTACATGCAGTCCCGAAAAATGTTTAATACAGGGGAGGGGGGATCATGATAGTTTATTACATTGATGAATCAGCTCAATTCAGTAATTGTATAAAATGATCATTATTTGTTCTTTTGTAGCATAATTCTATATGGAAACGATATCACTTGTATTGAAGTTGTGAAAATCAAGAATATCTTTATTTTGAGATAACAGAAGAAGAAAACACAAGTGAAAATGATTGATAATTCAATCATGGTAACTGCAAATCACCTTGCTTTCTTCTCATCCCTTCTACAGCATAAATGGCCATTTGCCTACACTTTATAAACTTAGGTATGGGGCAGCGGAAATCAGTTAGCGATGCGCTTTGTCCTGTCACCCTTGTGTCGGTTTTGATAAAAGAACCAGGTTTGCATGACCAACTCTTGACTTTTTGTGGGTTTTGGCGGCAGGTGGGGGACGATAGATGTACAGGGTTTTTATTCATCTTCACACTCCAAGGTCTTTTAGTTAACTTACAATTCCTGTCATTGTTGGCCAGGTTTTTTTAAAATTTATGTTATGACATATGCATTCTGTAATTTTGAGTGATTATTTATCAGTTTATGACTGCCATGTAATTTTACTGAGTGGAGGCAATCTCAAATTGAGGTCTTTTGCAGAAATGAGAAGTCATTTGACCTCTGTCAGAATTTCTATACTCTGGGGTTACAAGCAGCATTCTATGGCTTTCAGATAAAATCAGTCATTGAACAAACCATGGAATCCTAATAAAGCAATAAAATGGTAAAAATGAAATTGCCCTACATGTAAATGTACAAGTAGACCTACATGAAGTCCTACTGAAAAATTGGCCCCAATATGCAGAAGACAGAAATTCTGTAAGTTGTAAACTAAGCAATTTCCATAATTTACTTTTGGGAATAGCATCATATACATGTACATGTACATGTATGTACTATCCTCATATATTTTAGTTGTTTCTTTTATATTTGAAAAATAAACAATTTAGGTTGCAGTCAACAATCTTTTACAAATTCAATTAACAAAAATTCATAAATCAATAAATGAATCATTTGATAAATCAGTCAAACAAACTACTTTACATGTACATGTAATTATGTCAGTACTGCCATTAATATAACTTACTATTCACATAAAAGAAAGCAATGTAATGCCTTTTCCTTGTAAAGAACACATGTCGACTTGGATGTTACAGTTTGCTATAATTTTCCCTTTACCTTCAGGTGTGGGCTACAATGTCATCTGTATTTCGCATCTCCTTTATGTATGTGGTCCCACATGTAATATAACCGTGTTTGCTCTCCCCCTTGATTCTCCCCCTATAATTCATCCAATTTCTCCTAATGGATACGAAGAGCCCATCATCCAATCTTCCAATTTGCCAGGTCAGCCCTTGCGCCCCAGCCGCCATGTTTCATCGAAGACGAGCCTGGTGGCTGATCCCTATTACGTTAAGGAGACCCTTTACGGGACATCTATCAGCGACTCAAATTAGCTCAAGGGATGGAATTTCGGTACACACCGACATTTCTCAAGTCCCTGTTGAAGAAATGTGGGATTCCCGAACCCTGACTGTTGATTTCTTTCATATACATTCCACACGTATAGGGATCAAGGATAGGTCCTGATTTGATCAATTCAAAATTTGATTTCACAACTACATGTAGATTTAGGTTTTTATCTACCTACAGGAAAAAACAGGAGCCTCCACTTGACCGAGCATGAAAATAGAACCTGTGGAATCAAACCATTTATTTTTGTGTCTGTCATGTCAGGCAGTATGCCAAGCTTCACTTAAAAGTAAAACAAACTTTTAAAAAATCTATATATAAATATTCAGCTTCTAATACCATTTAATTTTCTTTCATTATCAGCACAATTAGGTTGTCCCTGAGAAAGGGGCTAGTGAATTTTCACTTTCCATCACTCTCCTGTGTCTCTAGACGTCCAAGCTTTAATATTTTGATCCACATGTCAATGATTTAGCTTACTACATAAAGCATCCCCCCCCCCCCCCTCATGAGCAATCATTAATGTGATTTCACAATTGATACTCAGCTTAATAAAAATTTAGAACAGGAAATTGAAATTAACAATCAGGGTGGTCCAGCAACAAAAATTCAATGTATGTAAAATTGCAACTGGGAAGGAGTAGATACAAATTAACTGATGCGTGCAGAACTTGCAAAGTCCCTTGCTGCCAGGTTTCAGTACCCCATTTGGGAGCCTCAGAAGCTCTGTGGCCCTCAGATACTACTGTATCTGGTGCAATTTCAGCCATATTTTGAAGCATTTTCAAACAAATGTTATACATGTATAATTTCGGCTGTAAATGATTATTTATGAAATTTTAACCTGTCACCGATTTTCAAACCTTTACTTTTAGTTTCAAAATGCAAATCTGTCACTCTTGTTACATGTAGGCATACTCGTGGACCACCTTGAAAATGGGCTGCAAGCTCATCCAAAAAAATAAATAAATAAAATAATTACAATTTCCCTAATATGATGTCCCTGTCATACACAATAAAACAAGACACTCATATGAAAAATTTATCAACGCTGTAGGCCCATCTCTTGCTGCTACTACAATGCTAAGAATGTAGGCCTTCACGTACATGTACATGTACATTGTACATGTTACATGTAGACCAAGTAGTTTAAGGACTTCAGAAACCAATGTGACAATGCAGAGCTCTCTCCATTTCGCTTGAAGTGTCAATTTGCTTTGTTTACGTGCCCAGATACCATGGTTCCTATCCAAATTAAACCGGCAAAGTACAATGCACAAATCACATACCCTCTCTGCCTCTGAGGCCTTTATCCCCCCTGACCATCCCCTCCCCAAACCAAACAATAGCAATTGTAGAAAGCTCAATACTTTGGTTTTAATTCCTCTATTTAGCAAGGTATGGTAGCAATCACTTGACAAACAATTGAAGGCTCTCTGAAGTCCCACTCAAACTCATACCCAGGCGAGCCCCTTTGATCTTTTGCCATGAAAAGGCACAGAAAAGTCACAATTGCATTTCAATTCGTTTTTCATTTCTAGCATTGAATGAGATGGCAAAATAGGAGAGAGAGAGAGAGAGAGAGAGAGAAAATGAGTAAAGGGGAAAGACGGGAAGAGAGAAAGAGAAAGAGAAAGTAAGAAAGAAATAGAGAGGGCTCTTGCAAAGACTTACAAATTACAAAGCCACACAATTTACATGTACACTGTATCTTCTTTTACATATTTACCAGCAACAGAATGCAGCATATTATGCAGAGAATAAACCATCATCTACAATGTACATGTATGTAAAACATATACTGTATTTCCCATGAAACATGTAGGCCTAGCCTCCACATACTACATGTAGGCACTCTGGCAAAAACATGCTTCCAATATAACATTTTCAGTTATTATTACATCAACATCAAGTTAGTAAAATTAATTCTTACATGTATAAAAGTTCATGTACATGTACATGTGGAGCTTATATGTTTCAAGCAGGCAACAAAGGAATCAAAGACCTTGAAAAGAAAAAAACACAGGATTAACAGGAATTCTTATAAGTGTGACAGCTAGACTGAAATCCATGAACTTGCAAACTGTGCATAAATTAATGGGGTAATTTGCCCTTCGGTAGGATATCAAATGCATGTGTGAAGGTTTTTTGGACTCCCTACAGTTACTGGTATGTGAGTGAGAAAAATAGTTTTATATGGATACATGAGGTGTGCTAGACAGGTGAAAATTTAAAGCACTACGCAAGCTAGTATGCATGCGTACACCTTACATGTATATGTACACTATACAGGTATGTATTCTGTATATTTTTACACTTGATTGTGTGTACAGGATACAGACATTTGCTTAAATGTACATGTAGCCTCAATGATCAAACACACTTTTTTATTTTTCAATTTGTACCTAAGTTACAAGTCCAGGTATCCATATTCAAGGAAATTAAGTTGGTGCATGGCCAAGCTGATAATATAATTTGAGAGTGACATTTGAGGCAGTGCTTACATACTGAGTCCAAGGGCAAATTAAAAATGACTCAAAATTCTGTAATATAAAGAACCTCTGTTTATTTCAACATTAAAATAACCCCTGAAAATAAGAATAACATGTAGTATGGAGCCTTGTTTTAGACATAAAATCTTCTGGGAAGAGAGTTGGAAATGGGGTGGAAAAGGCCTATTGATTCACTCAATATTGACAAATCTCATCAACAGCAGAAGAGTATTTAGAGCAAAGAAAAGGCAAACAAAAGAGGGTCATAGAATGTTATCTGATTGACGTCCCTGTTCATCATTGTCTCGCTATTGATCAGAATACAATGCAGGTAAAACCAACTGCTTTTGATATGATCCTAAAGACGGGTGGGTGTTGACAGGTTCAACAAGTGGAAATCAATAAACAAATTACAAGACACAATCAAGGAATTGGTATGCCTATCATCCTCAGTCATAGGCAGTAGTAATAGACTTTATTGGATAAATTGTTTAATTTAAGGCTATAATCTGCCACAATTAAAAGGTACAAAAAAGTAGAGGCCTACATTCATAAAGACTAACAATTATTCCATATAGACCTAAGTTGATAAGCTAAATAACTTGTGCTAAATGAGCTCAGGCCTCAGGATAAAACTTGCCAAAAAGTTGGATAAAAAATACACAATTGGTATTTATAACAATTCCTAATGGAGAGACATTTCCATGAATATCCACATTATGCTGACAATCCGGGACATAAATTACTCTTATCTAAATTACTTTCCTGGGAAATTACAACGTCATAAAGTTTTATGGTTTAAGGTCCTGTTACGTCCCACTGAAACAAATGTTTTTATGAGAGAAACACAACAAGAGAATGCTTGTTAGTGCATGTGGTTACTCCCTTTTTACCTAAAAGATCCTCTTCAAGCTAAAAATGGACTACAAATATTGTCATCTTTTTCACAATTTGTCCTTTGACCTTACAGCTGCTCAAAATCCTGCAATTAGCTTACAGACAGATGACCCTTTAACCCCTCTGCTCCTAGTTTGACCTCATTCTGTGCTCTCCCCCCCCCCTTTTCAGTACCCCAGTCATCAAGGAACCTCCCCCAAGGGGTGGAAAGAAAACCACCCTGGTGGTTTATGATTGTGACAATAAATAATGAGCATCCTTGAGTTATCAGAAAAGGAATATTTACTTGTAGCGGCTGTGACCTATTAAATCATGATGGGAAAATTACCCCCTCCCACCCATCCCTCAGGTGGCATGCAATTTACATATGTAAGAAACTTGTAGTTTAGTTTGCCCTTCATTTGCAAGCCCTACTAAACAGCACAAGGTTTTTCTTATCTGTATGGCTACTGTCAGCTATAGGGTGCCTCATAAAAACAATTGCCCCACCCAGGGCCAGGGTAGGGTAAACAGTGTTGACATCAACGCAACAGATTCATAAACCAACAACAGAAAATTCAATTATGTACATTTACAAGCCTTCATATACATACATATAGGCCTACACATGTACATGTACATGTACATGTACAACAACAACAACAAGATATATAAGGCCCCCATCTACAACAAAAGCCTACAAATACATGTAAATGACTTCATTTCTAAATTGAATTTAGTCAACTTCTAGAGCCTTCAATGCTCAAATAGGCCAACTGGCAACATGATATCAAATAGAGCAATTTCTCACTTTGGAATTCTGGCTTATCTACAACTGGATCTAGCCTAAATCTAATGATCCAGGTCTAAAGACGTAAATCCACCCCAGCCCACTGTGCATGACAATTGATTGATATACATGTACAGGGCATACCTAACAGTCCAAAGCTACTCTGAAAGTTCAAGGTTATATCATAATTAAATAGCTTTTGTGATTAATGCGTTTGACCACAAGCACTCTGGATTATTCATTTCTGCCCATTGAATAACTGATGAACCCAAGATACGACCTAAGAATAGTTTCTTTTTTGGTAAAGGATCCACATCATCTATACATATAGCCTTTGTACTGTAGGACTACATGTACATGTTTTGTATTATATTATCTGCATACTAACATTTGAATCCTCACATTTGCATAATAAATCTAAAATACAAATTTGAAAGAATTGCATAATTATGCATATTAATTAATGTACATGTATACATGCTTTACATTGATTGGATTACAAAAGCATTCTAAAAGAATGAAATAAAGAAATCTACGCCAAAATATTTAAAAACTTCTTGTAGACATGCATAATGTAATGTACATGGTAGGCTATAAATAATTTAATAATACTTACAAATAGTCCTACACAATGTAGATGTAGATCAACTGCATGTACATGTACATACAAATAATTCCTTCAATAAATCATTGATCCAAATATCTGAAGCTTCTTCTTTAAACACTGAACCCACAAAAGGCAGGATACTGGCAGTGCTCGGATTGAAGCCACAACACCATGTCCACTCATTACGCAAATTCTTGGAAAGTGACCGACCAATGTCAATGACTTTACTCCGGTTCCACCATCAAGCAGCTGCAACTCACACCCACCACCCACTGATTATTACCCCACAAATCAATATTTCTCATTTGAACGAGCCTCCAAACCTAACAGTCTCCAACCGGGACAATGCATGCCAGCCTTGTGTGTCATTGTCAGTGTCATTGTGAATGTTCATACTCAAACAGCTAGTCAGCTGCAAAATTATGATAAAAGAGCCTTTTGCCTTGAGGAATTTCTAAATAAAGTTTGTTTCTTCCATATTCAAAAGAGCACTGAACAAGCAGAGAGTGAATACATACACGTGTACATGTACTACCTGTACATTTGATACAGGGAGCTCAGCAGTTCTTTGGCAGTTTTCTCATTTTTGTTGTATATATATGTACATGTTGGTACATCTACATCTACATGTACATCATATACTTCATAATGGCCCCTTACATGTATTTTACATACAGTAGGCCTACTGTACCTTCTAAACATACATGTATCACTCTGTATGTTAAAGGAGAATGAAACCCTGGGGAAATATCCATTTCAATGAATAGAGAGGATAGAGACTTTAGAGAGAAGCAATTTTTAAAAAGTTCCATAAAAAAAAATCGGTTACGAAATGAAAAAGTTATGAAAGTTTGAAAAGTCTCAATTTACTTTTCATGGCGATCCTAAAATTGGCAATGTTGCTTCAAAGTGGCAGGTTTAGTAATACAACTCTCAATATGTTTTGAACAGAAAATTTCATATTTTCTCCATTATCTCTAAAGATGCTGCTTGTCTTTTTGTGAACTCAACATATATTGTGTCAAATACATTTTCCCATGATATATCTTGAGCTAAAAAGGAGACAAGTTACACCTTTCATAACTTTCTCATTTCGAAACCAATTTTGTGATGGAACTTTTTTTTTAAATTGCTTCACTCTATCCTGTTTTCATTAAAACTGATTTTTCCCCAGGGTTACATAATTCTCCTTTAATGATTTACTTGTAAGTTTATTTATTAATTACAGTTTAACCTGTCTACAAAGGCCACTGAAGACATACGGAAAAAGTGGCCACTTTAGACAGGTTCCACAACACATACAGCACAATGTATCTTATCCACGAAAGGTCAGGTGGCCCTTGTACATGTACATGGCCACTGACATAGGTTTGGCTGTAATTTTGCACCAGATTTTCATACATGTATGTACAGTACAGTACATCTGTCCCACATTTAACTTGAGTTCAAGCAGCAGGACAGTATTGATTACAGCTTCCAAATCCAATTTCCAAGTGGTGCAGCCTATCCCCTACTTCATTCATACATGCCTCTGTGAAACCCTGCCTCTGTGAATTAACTGATTAATCATTTAAGGGTAGGTTGAATATTAATGTGAGTACAATACCATGAGGTTGTCAAAAGTATCACCTTGGTGCCAATTTGGTATGGTGGGCTGCAGGTGTTTTGTTTACTTCATGAGTCATCTATTCATTGCTTGATGATTCAAGAACAGTTCTAAGGAAATACTAGAGAACTCTTAATCATTTATGACAATTGGTACACATCGATGCAAAGGCCACAGTGGAGCAGGTCTACATGGTCAGCTTTACAGGGGGTTTTGATCACTATCAATGGATTGCTGGCTTTACAATATTCTTGCTGATTTTACATCAACATAATACATGCACTTTTTGAATGTTTCACTTCTTTTACAGAATTACTGTACAGGGCTAAGTAGAACAATGATCATCATTCAAGAGCTTTGAAAAAGAATTTGCACAGGAAAAACAAATCAATACTGACTGGTAATTTTTGCATGCCAAAAACTGATATTGGTGCAACACAGAGTCAAGTCCCAACTAGTAAAAAATCAACAAAACAGAAATACATACAAAACCATCAAAGTTTATGAAATAATCTTCTGCTTGGGAATTTCTGACAAACACAGATCAAGAATAGATTCCAATGATGTAGGGAATTTGATTTCTTGTAACTGATCTATTCATGAACGAGAACAACATCAAGTTTGAAGAGAGCCTTATCAAAAGCGTCCATTGTACTCCAGGTTACGGATGAATTTTCCCATGGATGGATTTCAATGGCTGGCCAGGATAATAAAAACCTGTAATCTGCCACTTCTCTCGCTACAATGTGTGCATTGAATTGGCTTGCACACATCAACGACACTCCTGAATGACATTAATGCACAGCCAAAGGACATGAACTATGTACATTATGAAAAGTATGGAGGAAATAAATCACAATGACTTCACAGTCGGAGCAGATTTCACCTAGAGAGTGGAGACCTACATCAGGGCTCGACACTAACTGAAAATTTTGGTGGTCCAGTTGGTCCTCCAAATTTGACTTATTTTCATTTTTGGTGGACCACACTCAATTTTGGAGGTCCACATTAAATAATAAAATAAATAAGATTTTTTTTCAAACGTTTAGAATTATTTGTTTGCAGTTTTTGTTTTTTCTATTTCATGACATGTGCTTGACCTTTCACTTTCACATACTGTATGTAAAAGCCGTAATTTTTCGCGTATTTTGCGAGTTGATGTTGGGATGCAAATTTCACAGCTCGCGAAAATATTCCCATTAATTGATAAATTGATTAACCACTGCACTAATTTGCGCCGCAAAAAAAAGTGAAGCCTGAGAAACCGGACCTCAGATCGCTATCATCAGATCAGGGAGGTGATGATGATTGAAGCATAAATTTTCACCTTAATTTCCTGTAATGTACATAAATTCTGCTACATAAAAGTTGGTTAGACACTTTAAAAATTGACTTGAATTTCACTTTTATTCTAGCTCAGAGCTAAAATGTTATGCCTTCATTCATTCTCCAGTAGAAGACATTTATATTCTTTCATTTAATATGGTTTTTAATTGAATTCCTGTTGCAATAATTCAGATTTGGTGTCAAATTATTGAATTTCTTCAATTATTCTCCATTCTCAAGTGCATGTATAGTCACATGACTAATGTTCGTGATCGCGATCGCAAAAATCTGCTATTGCGATCGCGAATGTGAGTCACGTGACTTAAAAGTGTTTGAGAAGGAAGGATATTCAGAGAAATTCAATATTTTGACACCAAAACCAACTTTTTGAAATAGGAATGTAACAAAAAATCAAATTAGATAAAATAATACAAATGTCCTTTACTAGAGATCGAATTGTGGCATGAGGTTTCAGCTTTGAGCTATAATTAAAGTGAAATTTAAGCCAATTTTTTGAAATGTCTAACCAACTTTTACCTGGCAGAATTTATGTTCAAATTAAATGCAAGACTTCAAAAAGGCAATTTAAACAATGATATTACACACTACATGCATATCACTTGCACTTGCTGTTTACCTTCAACACGCAAATGTTTTGTGAAAATGTGTGACGCATTTGAACATCGCGTTGAGCTCTTTCCTCGATTTGGGAGGGGATCGGCGATTTAAAAATTTTGGTGGTCACTATGGGACCTCCATTTCCTTGTTTTTTTTATATTTGGTGGTCCCACACATCATTTTGGGGGACTTTGACCTCCGGACCTCCGCTAGTGTCGAGCCCTGCCTACATCATGTAGATCTATCATTGCAAATTTCAGAAATCATGTAAAAAATATGAGACCGCCACATTTACATGTAAGTTGAAGCTGTTCCCCCCCCCCCCCCTTTCTGATGGATACATCAAACACATATTTGCCTTACTGATGATGATGATGATGGATGATGTGCCACACTAGTCATGTGAGTAATGACCGAGGATCTACAGATTTTTGAAATGCACAAAATTCAATTTCCTACATGTACATCTTCCGGAAATCTGTATATTCTTGTTATTTGAAAAATATCCAGTTTGGCAAGTTTGATAGAATTATTGGTGTAATCTTTGGGCAAGAAACTTTGTTCTAAACTAGAATGAGCTTCAGCGTGTAAAACAGTCAAATTCTTTTTGAAAGGACTACTTCCAAGTCAATACAAGCAATTTCACGCATTACAACCCTTTGACAGAAATTGATTTTATGGTGGCTTTTTTGTTTTCACTTTTTTAAGGGAGCTTCCGGCCACAACTGCTCTACGGTATTATCCTACACTGACCATACCTAACCCTAACTCTAAATCTCACCGAAAACCCTAGATTGCAACCCGAACACTAAATCTTTGACGAAATAAAGCCAGAAGCAATAATTGCAGAAGCAAAGTCTCTTCTTTTATTGCTAGAGCCTGCCCATTTCTTGGAGAGATACAACAGTGAGTATACAGTCACAGAAACAGCACATACACATGTAGATTACAAGTACATATACCTCCAAGAAATGGCTTTAATAACTTGTTTTTATTTTACCTCCTCTGAAAAAATAAGATCTAGTTTCTACTTCCACAAACAGCATTTGATTTGCAAAAATTTCACCTCATTTCACACCGTCGACATTTGTTTGCTTCACCCTCTACCCTCGCCCCTTTCATACAAAAGAACCTCGAACGTCTGCGATGAAACACCTCAATACAAAATGGAACCTTCCGCCTACACACTTTGCACTTCTGTATTTAAAGTTCTGTATTTATAGCCAGCCTTGGGTTGGGATTGGTGTTATATAGGACCAAATAGCTTACATTGAAAGAAACCAGGTACTGGAGTGTTGATGCATCATTAGTTATACCGTGTAGGACCATACAGTACATGCAGATCCACAACAATTTCTAAAGAGTCAATTATAGGGCTTCATTTAGACACACATTGCAAATTATACAGAGGTGTTTACAAAGCAGATTTCCTATTCTTGGAATACATGTATGTATGTGCTACAGGCAACACATCTCTCATTTTGTTTTTTTACCGTAACTAGACAGTTAATACTCTGCCCTGCTACATGTACATGAGCAAAGAGTGAGCATTTTGTCCGTCCATGATAGCATAAAATTAATTTACAGACTATCACTGCCATGAAATACATCAAGAGTTAATAGAAATTTGGTTCTTCAAAGGGTTCCAAGGTGCCCGAGTTCTGGGACCAAACTATTTTTAAGCAGGGGAGTTGTGAAAAAATGACACTTTTAGCAAAATTTCCATCTGTGATGCACATATTTCATATCTCATGGAATTCAAAGCTTGTTTTGAAATTCCAAATGTCTGATAAGGAAGCCAATTTATCTAGTATTTGCAAGTGAAAGTATTAAACAAGTTCATGTTGTTCTGATATTTATAGAAAAAGAGTAATGAGAAGTCAACACAAAATTTCTATCTCCCACTCTAAGAAATGGAGCAATTTATTGATTCTCATTGAAATAAGTAACCATGACAACCAAATTTTATCATTTTTCAGTACACCTAGTGATACCCTCCAAAATAAATCATAAGGCAATCGATCACATCTACTTATTTTTAAAGGCCTCCCAACTTGGAAACTTTTGAAATGTCTGTCCGTGATGATCACACTTCAAACATCAAGCGTACTCTAGAGCAGCACTTTAAATACAGAAAAACTGAGTGAAGAAACAATATCCTACAGTTCTTTGACCTTTCTTAATTTTCTGGTACATACATACAAACTATACATGCACATATACATCGTACATGTACCTCTAGCTCTGTCCCTTTGGATTCATGTTGTCTCTCCTTCTCTCTCTTTATAACGTCTCTCCCTCTATTAATCTTTTTATCATGCTTCTGAAAAATCTAGCATGTCTATGATATCATCTTCTTTGCTACAGATCTACAACTTACAAGGAAGATTGTAGATCTACAGTTCTAAAAGTTAAACTGCTAAAAGAGGAGCAACATAAAACATCAGGGTTTTTTTTTTTTGGGGGGGGGGGTCAATTAACTCATCCTAAATGAACATAACAAAGTAAAAAACAATAACATTCTTTTCAGCCTGGTGGAAGTTTTCCAGTTGTAACTACATGTAAACTTCTTCAACCAGGGATGAACTTTTCAAAGAATCTTGACACATTTGATTGACACAAACTACAAACATATATGTACATGTACAGGAGGTCTAGCTACATGTATGATTTCCAGAAATAATCTCAACTATCATTATCATGACTATTGTAAGTAAAGTGAACACTCAGAGAAGCAGTGCTGAAACTCAAATAACAGTAATTACAGCTAAGCTAACAAGTAAAGTGTACCAGTATAACACTACTATTACTCACGTCGTAACTGGTATTTTACAGCCCAGGCTTTGTATAGATTCTACAGAGATCTGTTTTAATGCATCCCCGGCCCCGCCAGCTGAGCGGCGCGAATTTTGATCAACGGTGTGTGTGCGAGATTGGCTTTGCAACGTTCAAAGCTCGTCACCGAATGTTTTTTTTCTAGGAAAACAGTTATGTTATACCACATAAAGAGTTAAATACCAATATATTTATGTTTATCAATAAAATTGAATGCTGCTTTCATTTGGGCTTACCTGAAGTAGATAAAGAACAGAAAACAAGGCCAAATTTGATCTTCTCGCCGTGGGATGCAGTACAGTCGCTCTGAGCTGAGAAAGGAGCTCGTGTGTACGTAGTATACATAGTACGGTACGGTATACTATGAGCGGCGCCGGCCGATTGCATTGCACGATGGTACTGGTACTCTGGTAGTGCAGTGGTAGTGGATGCTGCATGAATGCATGAGAGCGGGCGCGCATCACCAGCTCCAATCATCGGGGTTAAACTACAGTATACTGTATATAATAGTATCATGATGCAAGGGGTTAAGTTCTCGGCTGTAGGCACCTGTAGAAGAAGTTGATCGGTTTTACCTGAAAATTGCAAGAGAGCATAACACTGTTTTTGTGTTAGACTTTCAACATGCATGCATTTAGTAGTAGTTTACTACTAATCCATGCCGGGGGGGGGGGGGGGGGGGGGGGGGGGTACTCAGATTATAATCGGACGGGGGTGTGCGGCTGAGAACTCCAGACCCATACCCACATCCAAGGGTCCTTTTGCTGTAAATAGGCACCCATGTCTAAGGATTTTTTGTGAAAAATGGACCCATGTCTAAGGATTTCCCGGACAAATGAGGGAGAAAAGAGAGGAATGAAACAAATGATAAGAGCCGGGATAAGAGACCCATGTCTAAGGATTTTTTTGGGAAAAATGGGACCCATGTCTAAGGATCTTTCTTCAAAAAGTCACCCTTCCCAGCGGCACATCCCCGTATACCCTATATACGTGAGTACCCCCCCCCCCCCCCCCCCCCGGGAATCCATGTAACCACTGTAGGATATGGTTATAGGCCTACACTTATCCCATGAAATTTATTTTTTTAAACCAAACAAATCTTGTATAAAATAAACACAAAAATGGTCAGTAATACATATACATAATTAGGTAGGCTAAATCACCTTTTTGAAAAGCATCTGCAGATTTGTTCTAGGTGGCAAAAATTGCCCAAATAGGATATCATTAATTTCGTATCCGGACAACTACCCCCTGGACAATTACCCCCCGGACAACCACCCCCCGGAAAACCACCCCTGGACGACTACCCCCCTAGGACAACTACCCCCCAGGACAACTACCCCCTAGGACAACTACCCCCCAGGACAACTACCCCCCAGGACAATTACCCCCCAGGACAACTACCCCCCAGGACAATTACCCCCCCCCCCCGGACAACTACCCCCCCCCCCCGAACAACTACCCCCTGGACAGCTACCCCGGAAAAATTGTCCTGGGGGTAATTGTCCTGGGGGTAGATGTCCTGGGGGGTAGTTGTCCTGGGGGGTAATTGTCCTGGGGGGTAATTGTCCTGGGGGGTAGTTGTCCTGGGGGGTAGTTGTCCTGGGGGGGTAGATGTCCTAGGGGGTAGTCGTCCAGGGGGTGGTTTTCCGGGGGGTAGTTGTTCGGGGGGTAGTTGTCTAGGGGGTAGTTGTCCTAGAATCCATTAATTTAAAGAAAACTGTATAGACTTTCAAAAGGTACAAAATACAATGATAATAATGCACTTATAAGAGGGGTACTGTTGATCAAGCTGTGTTTCTGAACTTTTAATGGGAGTTTTTAACCAACGCATGTACCTCTCGGAGATGCAGGAAAAACAAATGATTGTGCATATTCTCTTTGACAGCTATTAATCAATTATCTTCATTGACAAGTGTTCTTTGTTTTATTTCATTCTGGGGGGGGGGGGCTGAGATGCCATTCATATAGAAAGCAATTATACAAAAGAAAGGTGATCATGCAATTAAAGTGAAGAAAAAAAAGTTAGCCAAGGATTTGATTTGATTTGATATGATTTGATTTATTTATTCTCCACTCATGGGTTGTATTGCCCTTGTCAGCTAATAGCTGTTTTTCAAAGGGGTCCAAAGGAAGATACGATCATGCTTCATACAGCATCTAGCCGTTTTAAATTCTGCACTTACTGTGGTAGTCATCATCTTATCATTAATGTTGTCAATCCTATCATCATCATGATCATCATCTTCACCATCTTCCCCATCACAATTATCATCAATATCGCAATCATCAATATTGCAATCATCATCATCAGTAATATCATCACAATCTTCGTTATCATCAATATCATCACAATTTTCATCAATATCATCACAATTTTCATCATCATTATCATCCATATCATCACAATCTTCATCATTATCATCAATATCATCACAATCTTCATCAATATCATAATCTTCATCATTATCATCAATATCATCACAATCTTCATCATCAATATCATCACAATCTTCATCATCATCAATATCATCACAATCTTCAATATCATCACAATCTTCATCAATATCATCACAATCTTCATTATCATCAATATCATCACAATCTTCATCATCATCAATATCATCCCCATCACTATCATCATCCTCCCATCATCATCATCATCATCAGTCGCCACCGCTCCTGTCATCTCCATTAACATGAGGGATATATACAATATTGCATGGCCTTGAGTGGGATACAAGGGTATATCACATGAGCTAATGAGCAAATTTCACGAGTCCGTACGACAAGTGAAATATTTTCAAAGCGAGTGCGATGTACCCTGTCGTGTCCCACAAAAAGCCATTCAATGTTATTATCATTAATTGTATGAAACCTAGTTCCTCAATTTTCACCATTACATGTCCTGATGTTTTTGTATTGATTTTAACATAAAACACAGGAAGAAAGCATTATTTTGTCCTTACCCAAGCATCTCGCATTCATTATCTTAACCTTTGCGTATGTAAACGCGTATTCACTTTTTTAGTCATCACGCATACCCAATCCACGAGATGTGGAAAAATATTGTATGATCATCCAGGTATTTTTACACGAACCATGAGATATTGAAAATTTCTGCATGGTCATCCGGGTACTTTTACACAAACCATGAGATACGCGAATTTTTCTGGTCGCCTGAAAACCCTTCATACAAATAGTAATTATTGATATATCACTTTTATCAACATAATTGTGTTATATTGTCAAGACTGTTACCTTTACAATGATCAACAAGCAAAGAAGTGGCATGTTGAGGCTACATTTTATGTCAAGCTGTCAGGATTAGAATTTTCTTTCTGTGATACTGCCTATTTGTAATCAAACACCAGCAATTTATTTAATTTGTTGTCATTTTTCAACAAATAGGGACTGTCAATTGTTGATTTGATCATTTATGTGTCAATTATGTGTTAATCATTCATATGAAGGGCATGCCTTCTCTCCTTCTTTCCTCAAGCACTTCCAATCTCTGAATTTATTTACAAAATGAATGACAAACACTACAAAGGTGCTAAGATTTTCAACAATAAATTTAATAGACAAGTTGTCTTTGTCATGAATCTTACAAAGAAAACTTTGTAACGTAAATCTCAACGGAAGCTCAAAATAGTCGTCAATGAAAAAAAAAAAGTTTGGGGAAAATAAGAGGGAACTATACACAGGACAAAGAGTCTAGCATACATTGATGTAAATGAGATAGTTATTATTATTATATTCCATTTATAAACAAAACTTTAGTACATTCATTGCAATCACGCTCTGTGTCAAAATGGTCAATGTACATGCCATATTTACAAGCAAATTAAATAAAATAAGGCTGCTTCAAACTGTACAAATTTCACATTTTCAGTGTTAAACCATATGCACACCAGAATAAAATTTAATTCCTACAATGTTTATTCATGTTTGGGGCCTCATGGATTTTATGTGTTGATAAGCAAGATTGTGAAACAAAAATGCAGATATCAATATCCAAATCATGAAAATATTCCGAAAATTTGCAACTTTAACTCCTCACCTCTTCAAACATTTGTCGCTTCCATAAATCACTTTGCAAAGAAATCATTTTTTTCTGGAAAAACATCTTCAAGACAGCAAATTATTTTTGTTTTTTCAAATGTCATGTTTTAACATTTTCACCTCTTCACAGGGTCATCAATGATTGATTATACACAACAAACCTCTTATTTAAAAAAGAAATAACATATATATCAAATATATCAAGATTGTGTGTGTGTGTGTATGATTTATAAATAGAATGATAACCTTGTTGACACGACTCCGACTGGGGACCTCTTTCTCTTCAAATGATATGTTGATGATAGTTTTCTCTAAATTTTGTACATTCAAGTTATTTTGGCAAAAGGGGCACTTTTCTCCTGGAGATTGATGAAGGGGCTAGCACTAATGAGTTATGACAGAGCTGCATTTTGAGGGATGCACTGTTCAACTTTTCTTCATAACATTTGATCTTTACAGCCGATAGTAGTTTGTTCTTAAAAGCATACATTTGGACAGGACAGACATACCATTCATCTGAAGGTGAACATATATATATATTCAAAATCAAAATTTCACAACAAAAAGGCATGGTGTATATCACGAACGATGAAACTTGACAGAAGTATCTCTGCTTTTCTCTAGGGATTTCTACATGTCAAGTCAGCTATCTTCATCAATCAAATTTTTAAAACAAACTCAAACTTCATCACAAGATTTACACTGTCATATAAGTTTGTCTGGAGTACTTTCCATGATATTCCATCATTACAAAAACACTTTGTACACCATGTCAGCACTCTACCAAAGATATGCATTTAAATACACAGTCAGCAAAATACTATTGAAATGTCTTTGAGGTAATGACTACTATTCTGCTCCATTATTTCACTCCGTCTGAATTACACAAGTTTGAAAATAAAGTGATATATCTCTACTGAAACTGAAGAAGGCAATAACAGCAGTAATATCATCACAAAAGCACTTTGCAATATTACAATAAACACCACATCAAAATGGAAAGAAAAAAGTCTGTTCAGACTTCAGAGCTAGTAGGACATAACCTCATTTACTATTACACAGAGACAATGCCCTTCTAGCTCTCAACAGACTATATGGTGACACCAGTTCAACCCTTCTCGATGCCAACAAATGGCAGCTACCTGTACAAGTACTAATAAAGCACTGTCCAACAACCTAAACCACTTCTTATCTAGCACTGCACAGACACTTTTCACTATTTGAGGATCCAGAGACTGTCAACTCGGCACAAGAACAATACATTTCATTTAGCACTACACTAGTATCAAACACTTTTAAAAGGGTGTCAATATGTCCGCATGAGAACATCATCTCTCATTTAGCGCTAGACTCAATATTTTTCACTGTTTGAGAACCTTAGGGTTGCAATCAATTATGAAGAACTGAAGACAACACACTTAAACCCAAGAGCACATTGCCTGATGAACTCTGAATTTTACGGACAGCTTATACATGTATGTCGATACTATACTTCAGTACTTGCTACGTAGACTAGAAGTGCATCTGATACACTGGACTAAAGGTTTAATGCAACTACACGTATCATTTTTCCTCTCCTAATGGGATCAAGTTCTTGCCTGCAAGATAATACACACTGATTCTAATACCATGGGGCTCTAGAAAGCAGAGCTGCCTAAACTAGAACTAACCAAGTTCAAACTCCAAAAAAACTAGAGGCCTATTTGCTTGTAATCAGATGTGCAATGATTTCAATTGGAAAACAAAAGCAATGAAAACCAAAAGGAAATTTAGATGGCAGGAAAGCCATCTTAATTCTTCTGAATATTATAAATACTCCACATTGTAAGAAACATATTTTACACATTACAGAAATGATTCTGACTGACTTGGGCTATGAATCTTACAATTCCCTTTGATGACTCCAATAAAAAAAGATGACTACAAACAAAAAGTCCACTTTCCCTCTAGACAATGGGGTCTTGAAAATCACTTGCCCAAACGCGGTAGATTAGCACTTTGCTAAACAAGCTTTCCTTTAACTTTTCCTAACTACTAATGCAATTTTCACAAAATCAATAACAAAAAACAAGAAAATATTAGAAAGCCTTGCTTTGTATAATCAGGCTACTACAGTATCAATTCCCTTGCCCATTTTCACATTACCATTGCTGCAGCAAACTTTCGAGTACATAAATAGCTTTCTGTTTCATATTGTAATAGGAACCTATCATAACTTGCATAACACACATCACTTGCTACCCTGAATTAAAGAGCTCAAACTCGACATGTACAGTACAAAGCAACTGTCAAGACAACAAATGTTACATCCAGCGTAAGCTTCACATAAGATACACAGTCGATACATTTATAAGTTTGTTATTTGTCTATACAGGTATGTGCAGATTATGTAAAAATAAATTACTGTGAATGTATGTTATACTTACAACACAAACTAATCGTTGACAAATCAATTCAAGTATATAGAGAAGATAATCAGGCCAGGTGAAAATGAAGAGATCTCACTGAAAATTTCAAAGAAGATCACATAAAATAAGACCACTCACTATACATGTAGTTTTATGTAACCTTTTGACCAAGATTCTCATATTCTATTTCTAACCATTCGAATAGTTTATAATCTTCACAAATAAATCAAGACTGAGTCATCTGGGGTGCAAGAAGCCAAACCGATAGCAACAACCTCATTTTTCATCCAACATTTGATGATAAAAAATCCAAATCACACAGAAATCATTCGCGAGTAATGATTCTATATACGATAACACTCCTTCTCATGTTTTGAAATGACTTGCATTCAGCATATCGCAACATTCAAACCACTGGTAGACTGACCCACTGAAGAATAAACCCTGGATAACTCAAGATAGAGCCTCGTGGAGTAGTTCATTAACTTAAAATGAAACAACCTCCGAAAAAGGCTTATTCCTAAAATCACTGAAATTTCCTATGGTACCTGCTATGGTCTAAGAAAATAGAATATAAGGATTATATTACAATATGTGTTGCATCTTGCATTTTGTCATTATTTTATACTCCAATGTCTGCCTGGACTCCCTCACTGAACACGAGAACTGGTATTATTGTCAAAGTGCAAGGTCTGGCAATCACAGCTTTAATTCACTGATAATAATTTTCTCCTCACCAAAGAAAATACATATTAGTAATAAGGTGCAGATATGTTAACAACATGACTGCCACACAGCCATATATCTAAAGTACCCGGAAAATCAAAATTCATGCTATGAAAAGTAGTAAATTTCATCTATTCCCAGACATATCCAAGAATTTGGCATCACAGCATATCTAGATATTCACAAAGTTGTTCATATTGTTCCATTATCCACATATTGTTACAACAGATGTGCTATAAACAACTCATCGGTGCATGACATATAAAATGTATATCCTCCACGTAACAGGAGCTGCCGCAAGTTCATTTCTGTCTGAAGTAGATCTCCATATGTTACACAAGTACTATATTCCACGAGAGTAAGTGTTCAAAACAGATCACTGTTCGCTTCACAGCTAAATCAGAATCTGCACTGGCACAAATGTGGTCCTCATTGACCGGAGCTTCCCATTTTGGAGATGAGTTCATCACAAATGTTCGTCAGTTCACCGACTTGTTTGGTCTGAAATAGAGAATGAATTAAAGACATTGCATCAATTAAGATTTTGAAAAAAAAATAAAAAATAAAGGGTTCAATTAGAAGGTTTGATTTTTTCGCACATACATTATAATGAGGTTGCTGATTGTACAATCATGGTCTTTAACTAATAAGAGGAATACAGGTTTTCATGGGTGCAAGTTGGGGCAAGAGAATTCTACATTTTTTTTTTTTTTCAGTTCAGATTTCTTGTCCTTATCCATACATTCGCTTACTCGAGCAAATCGAGCAGGTGCTTTGGAAACTTTGAGGTAACTAGGCACATGCACTTGCTAACAATGGCAGCACAAGTTTTCAAACAATACCACCTCATAATCTTTCATGAAAAACTATTACTTATTACTTCTTAAGGCAGGGCCCAACATAGCCGATAAAGGTTCTAAAGTGGTACAGTTTTAATTAAAAACATGTCCTGCTACTGAGAGCAAGAGTATCAGGGTACCGTAAGGCTCCACACTAATGTTTATGTCAGGGGGTCATCTTCAAAAATTGCAGAAAAAAGGTCATAACTCTCAACAAGAACATTCAAAACCTGGGGATCATGGTTTTATTTAGAGGGTACTGATTTGCCCTTAGATTCCTGAATAGTGTCGAGCCTTGGTTGGGATGCTTTATTATATTATTATTATTATGATTATAATTATTATTCATTTGGAGTGACCTGTGAGGGGAATGGAAAGTGCATAGGGCTATTAAAGGTAAATCCAACCTAAAAGGGCAATCCAACCTTGGTAATAAGATGATTTGTGTGAAAGCAGAAAAATAAGAAAAAAAGGATGGTGAAAGTTTGAGAGAAATTGGACAAGGACTAAGAAAGTTATGGATGTTTGAAAAATGAGATTACTACATCTATGCGAATCTCAAATTGGCAATTTGGTGAGTCAATTGTGACATTTTTGTGGACAACTCTCCCATTTGTTGTACACAAAAATATCATTAATTTGCGGTTTTCTTCGAGGCGCTTTTGCCCTTGGGGCAGTACTCAAAATATATATTGGAGATAGCATATTGTTGTAAGTCCTCATGAAAGAAAAAGATCATACTGAGTAATACATTTTGAAAAAAGTGACATTTTAGTCATTTTGTGTGTTAGAGGGAATGGGGGAGTTGTCCACAGCTTTATCACAGTGACATTCTTGTTCGGCCAATTTGAAATTCCCATAAATATAGTGATTACAACTTTCAAAAATTCATGACTTTCTAATTGCTTGTCCAATTTCTTTCAAACTTTCACCAATCAGCTTCTCTGATTTTTCATCATTCTTTCAAAGTAACTTGCTATTAAGGTTAGATTTCCCTTTAATGGCAAGTTGCTCTGAAAGAAAGAGGAAAAATCAGGGAAGCAGACTGAACAAAATCGGAAAAGCAATAAGAATGTTATGAATTTTCAAAACTAGTAATCACTATATATGGGAATTTCAAATTGGCCAAATAGGTAATGTCGCTGTGATGTAGTGGTAGAAAACTCCATTTGCTCCAACACACAAAATGACTAATATATCTTTTTTTTTTCAAAATGTATTACTCAGTAGGATCTTTTTCTTTCAGGAGGACCTATAACAATATGCTACCTACAATATACATCTCGCTTTTTCAAACATCCATAACTTTCTCAATCCTTGTCTGATTTCTTTCAAACTTTCACCGTCCTGTTTTTATTTTTCTGCTTTCACACAAATCATCTTATTACCAAGGTTGGATTGCCCTTTAATGCCAAGAGATGGTGACTCTCCTACACTAAGGGCCTCCATTAAAAAAAAAAAAAGTCCTATCTGAGAGGTGTAAAACAGTGCTGTAGCTCGCAACCCAATATTAAGAGGCACAGTTAAATCTGTCATCACAATTTTGACACCAATAAATGTTTGTTCTTTTCCTTAGAGGACTTTGTAATACATATTACAATACACTCCAGGCAGACATGTAAATATTCCCACAAATATTTTAGAAAAATGTACATTCTGAGTGATAAAAGATGGCAAAAAAGTAAACTTTTTTACAACCTTTTTTCTACCAGACCTCTGTTACCGCACTGACCCAATGTGAGTTTTAAGGGATGGTCACATTTGTCTGATTATGATAACAATAACAGGATTTCTCATTAAAGGTACACCCTAGAGTTGCCCTACTGTCAACAGATGCGAGCATACTTACATGTACTCACCATATAGTAGGGTGTACCTTTAATTGAAAATCTTGGTATTGTTATCGTTATCGGACAAATGTAACCAGCCCTTTAGGCTGGTTTGTGTCTGGCTTCTATCTGGCAAGTTCCAGACCAGGGGGGTGTTTCATAAAGCTGTTCGTAAAGTTGCCCATGACTTTACGAACGACTTGAATATGCAGTGCCAGATAGGATGCCCAAAGTTTTTCCTAATTGTTTTAACAAAGTGTGACTGTATTTCCAATAACCTCAATTAAATCATGGCAAAAAATATACTTTGCATTAAAAATGTTTGTCATAATAAGAATGTTAATCTACATCTGCACAGTTCAACTTTAGTTGATGCAGTTAAAGACGATTGAGCATCCTATTTGGCTTGTCATATTTAAGTCATTCATAAAGTCATGAGTAACTTTACAAACGGCTTTATGAAACACCCCCCAGTTCTGGTTACAAGCTACAGCACTAGTCATACATGGTTGAGATGGAGCTTACCTTTTGTTGAATGGTTTTCTCCAGACCTTCTACATTCATCTGTTCTCTCTTCAAGCTTGCCTGGAGACCAGCAATCTCAGATTGGTAGCTCTTTGTGACCTTGGTAATTTGTTCATTGGCTCTGTGGGAACAAATGTGAAAAAAAAACAAATGGAGATATTAAGTTGTGGGTTGAGGCGATATTCTCGCTTGGGTTGCAAGAGGTTCTGGGTTCATTTTCAGGATAAGCCCCCAATTCGTTAGCTTGGGGCTACAATAGGATTGCATATGTCAGTGGGTTCAATACAGTAAATGCTTCCCATGGAGAGGCAATATTGCACACACGGTAATATATGCTGGCCTGATATGAATCCAATGACTTGGGTAATATCTACTGTGAAGTGCTTTCAGCCATTGGAAATTGGATAAGTGTTATACAAGACACAATATCATCACATGATACACATTTCTATCGGACCGTTATCATCTGGTAAGACCTTAACCTACATTTGCGCCACTTGACCCAGGTGAAGTAAATGGGTACCATGTTACCTACCACATCAAAGGTTTTATGAATTCCTGATGATTGACATCTCTACTACAGCTGGGATCAGACCAAATATCAAGAAACGTAATAGTTCCAATGTTTATGTTTTTAATTCCATGATACTTGGTAATGCATTGAACATTGAATGAACCAATTACCTTGGACTTGCCCATGAGAGAAATAAGTGGACTTACTTTTCTATCTTCTCCTCCGCATGTGATTTAAGTGTCTGATACCTTTGCTCCTGCTTCTTCACCTTGCCTTGGTATTCAGCTACATGCTTCTTTAGTGTCTCTTCATTCTGTAATAAATATATAAGGGAGAGTAGAGAGTAGGAAATAATACAGATTATTTGAAGCTCTAGCTGCAAATGGTAAATTGGATTTGATATTGACCTGGCAATGTGTGAACATATCTGCCTGAATGTGGCAGCTTTTTATAAAGCTCCTTGCTTTTCTTGCTGTCTCCTCTATCTTGTAATTTTATATTTTGTACTGATTTGTATTTGTATGTATTTTTTAAACTATTGATGGAAATAAATAAATAAATGAAATCTTTAACAAAAAAAGAATGTCTTCCAATGTAGGTCTAATGTGATTTTCTGCAAGATTTTGCAATTTCATAAAATGTTTCCTACAAACAGGGTCTCCATTTGACATCCTGTATGAGGGACTTGGAATTCAATCTAATTTAGACATCCAAAGACATTATGGATCAATGTGTGGTAAAAGAAAATCATCTCCTAAGTTATCTTCTTGAATTGTGACTAGAAAGGAAAATACATCACCATTCCCACAGAAATTAACTTTGTCATCAAATTGGCAATGGTAAAATGCTATTTCTCTCCATGCATCTGGAACCACTTCAACAACAATCCACAGGACCCCCCCCCCCCCCCCCCCTCTATTTCTCTCTCTCTCTCTCTCTCTCTCTAAACACAGCATTACAAGGTAAAGAGGTGTTATGGTCTAGTGAATAAGTTACAAGACTATGGACCATATGGTGCAGGGTTCAAATCTCTAGAATGGCACTAAAGCCCTTTGGCAAGACATTAATTATTAAACACATTAAACATTTGCCACTCTCCACTGAGGTGAATTAAAGGAGTAACTGAAAGGAAGAACTTCCTCCAATGCTTCAGTACCTCACTGTGGAAGTCAGTCACCTAAAGCTCAGTTAATAATAGTATTCTATCCATAGGAAGAAACGTTTAACAAATCCAACTATTATTATTATTATTATTATTATTATTATTATTACAATCATACCTTTCTGTAGCCATCAAGAGTCTGTTTTAATTTCTCGTATCTCCTGTGCAGATCGCTAAAGGCACTCTCGACTGAGGCCAGGTCCTCTAGGGCTTGGTCTTTTTCTTTCTGCAGCTGTGACGCTGTGTCATTCGATGAGGACTTGGCCTGTGACACATCCACTATAATTCAAAGGAAAATATTTCATGAAATTACTCCAGAAGATCAGTTACATGTAGTTCAGAAAAAGAAAAGTCTATCCAGTTCGAAGTGTTCGAGCTATGATTTGGAACTTTATACATATCTGTTAAAATCTGACAAGAACTATTATATTGTCATTATATTTTGTGAACTAACAAGATCTTTAAGTCTCGCTTTGGAATTTCCAACAAATTAATTTCAAAAAGGCTAATCAATAGTTTATTTTCACTTCATGTTTACCAAAAGAAACTTTTAAATCAAATTAAATTGCGTTTTTTTTTTTTAAATCTTTGTTAAATTGTTCTGCATATATTTCATCAATACAAATGACATACATAGAAACTGTACATGAGGAAATCCATCAGCTGGTTTTGTAGTAATTTTTTAAAAATTTAAATATTATTTTCAGGTCTCTTTCAGTCACTTGTTTACAAGTATCTCTTACAAGTAACAAAAATACCATCAGACAAAGCTGGCAATAACTATTTTCCCATTTCCGAAGGACTTACCCATCAGTTGCTGAATAGATTTCTCATACTCCATGATCAGAGCTCTGAAAGACAATTACAATAATACCATGTAAGGACAAATAGTATAGTCATGGATTGTATTTCCGAACAGCATTGTATTACCGAACATGTACAGTTAAGCGCCTAAAATGGCTTTCATACGCGTGGGACTACGCGTATGTTCTCCACACTATTGAAACAAAGAACACAGGGTAGAAGATCATAAAATGAGGCAAAAAACATAAGTAATATCTTATAACCTGCTCTCTCGTCACCCCCAGTCTTCATCCCGTTGGCCCCAAATCGGGGTAGGTTGTGTCTTTTTTCCCATAGGTGGCACACGTTCGGTAACACAATACCTTTTTCAAGGGACCAAAATGCTGCGTCGTTGGGGAGGGGTTCGCTTGGAAGGGAATATCGTATTAAATCTACGTTGTCTTTTTCAAATTCCATCAACTTCTTTTTCTGTAGGACTTTGAGCATTCATTATGTAAGTTTGACAGATATTAATGTAATATTTTACTTGCTATGGTTGATTTTGTGAAAAGTGTTCGGAAATAGGGTTCACTACCATACTTCTTTCACTTTCATTTTAATACATAGAACAATTTCAAGCACAGTATACAGTATACTACACCATTCATATAAATAGGGGATGAACAATAGAACCTAGGCTCTAATTTACAAATGCTTTGAATGGTAACAGTATAACTTACAGCTTTTTAATGAATATTTTAAGTCTCAAAGCAACCTACTAGAAATATGATCTTTATTTTAGAAGGCCAAAATAAGTACAGTAAAATTCAATGAAATGAAGTATTTTCACATATAGGATTCTACTGCCTTTCCTGACAAAGTTTAAAGTACCCACCTCATATCTGAACTGGATTTCTCCAATGACTCCTTTGATTTTGTGACATCCTTTATCTTCTCATTGCTGGCCTGGAACTTCTTTTCATATTCCTTGTATTTCTCTTCAGCCTGGACAGCAAAATTAGAAATAAAATTATAAACAACAGTATTATTTTTTTTCTGTTTCAAATATACTTAAGTAATTTACTAATCTAATGATGAATCTTTTGCACAGCTCAGGTTATTAATTGAATTTTCACTATATGAACATTAGTTTAGTTAATAAACAAAAATATACATAGTTCTAGACAGTTTCATTTTTTCTGCTTCTTTTGAAGTAGAGTCATTAATTAGTAAATAACAGGTAGATGCATTGAAATTAAGCTTGTCACTCCTATCAAATCTTGACATAGTGAATTTCAAGGAACTAAACTGCGATCATTTATAAATTCTATTTCATGAAATATAATTTTGGTGATTGCTATACTTACAGCTCTTTGTGTTTCAATGGTTGCTGTCCTAGCAGCCTCTAATACTGCAGCATCCATATCTGCCTGTGAGTACCTCAAGAGCTAGGTTAATATGAGAGAAAGGTACAATGGTTGACTACGATGCAGTGTAATAAAGGCACATAACATAACTTATGGTGGATGTCGCTCATATATCAGAATGTAATTTCTAAATGAATGACCTGCAATGCTAGTATCTAAACAAATCCTACTTGAATCAAAATTTTTGCCTTTGGGAGTGTAGAAAAATAACATCCTTCAGCATCATCATCTTCACCATCATTACCACTATCACCATCACCATCACCATCATCATCATCATCATCATCATCATTATCATCATCATCATCATCATCATCACCGTCATCATTATCATCATCATCATCAGCTTCATCATCATCAGTACCATCATCATCATCTATCATCATCTTCATCACCATCAACATCAACAATATGATTTCTGTTACCTACCTGCACGATGCCTTCATCACTACTGGTGACTGTCTGAGGTACAGAGGGAGGAATTTCAGTGCTTGAGTTAGCACTATCAATCGCATCCTAAACAAACAAAAGTGTGAATTTAAAAAAAAAAAACGGTTAAATTCATCTATAGTGGGTGGGGCATCAGTTTCCATGCATCTCATCAAAGTATACTCTTTTAAGTAAAAAAATACAACCCTGTTTGAGAACTTATTATACTTGCATGCAACTTGATCTACAAATTGGTTCTGCAAATCTTTAATTTCTATCAATTATAAGATTATAGCTTGATATATTCTGTTTGCTATTTAACAAAAATTCTGTTTAAATACTACTCCAATTTTTAGTGGCATTAAAAATCGATATACCGAAAGTATAAGAGCATCAATTTTTAGTTACAGAACCCACAAAACAAATGTATCAGGACCCCAAAATAATTCAACGAATGAAGAAAGATAAGGTCCTGTGTATGTGGTGGTAGCCACAGGGCAATTCCATGGTAATTGATCTAATGTTACATCAGATATGTAAGATTAGATCAACAGCCTTTGGTTTTCAAACAAAAAATTCTGTTATTGCCAAGCAGTAATGAAATTTACATGTTAATGAGGTTGGTAACAGATGGATATTTTTAATGCCATATTGATGTCCTCGCGTTATCGACCCCATTAATATGCAAATTTCATTACTGCTTGGCAGTAACAGAATTTTTTTTTGAAAATCAAAGGCAGTTGATCTAAGCTTACATCTCTGTTTGAAATGTTCTACCATTACAAAAAAAGATTTGTAGTTATGGTTTGAAGTTGGTAAAATGTGTCTGAATGACCTTCCATTACCGTGGAATTGCCCAACAGGAATTGGCGATCTGACATTTGTTTGCTTCACCTCTATTTCTTAAAATTTTGAAGGTTAGGCAAAGTGTTTTGTCTAGCGTTGAAATAGGAATTCAGTAAGTGTAGAAAAAGTTGACAATGGAGCATTTATTGCAGGGGCATATGCCATCCAATGCAGGTTTTAGGTATTGTTTCAAGGATACAAGCAAAAATGTGGTAATGTTTTAAAACATGTGTGCACCTTAGCCACCTCAAAGACTTACCTCTGAATCCAGAGCATTATTGGGTGTGTATGCCAGTAGGTTGTCCACGTTCTTGCCGGCTGCAGTGTTCTCTGGACTCGTCCTGGCCCTCTCGTTGGCTGCTGCTCTCCTCTTGACTCGACCGTCAAGGACTTGGCTTGGGGAGGGCGTCTTCATCTGAAGCAGGTCCCCACCCTCAGGCTCTATGGCAGGCAATGCTGATGGCCCTAGAGGTCCAAGAAAGATGAAAAGCACATTGGACAGGATAAAAAATCAGAAAAATTAATTCCCTGTATCTTTCTTTCTCTAAACTGGCAGAAAGCAATGCAATAACATTTTAGAAAAAAAGTATTTCTTAGAAATGATTAGAGATTTCTCATCCATTCTCTCTTTCTCTCTTCACCCCCAATCTTTCTGTCTCTTTCATTGATACTTAAAATGTTGTCATTCTATCTGTATGCTAATTATAGTGCATACCAATGAAAATACAATAAGGAAAATCTTTCTGTCTCTTTCTATTTCATTCTTTCTCATTCTCTTCCTTTTTCTCAGTATCTACCCGGTTAAAACAACGTTACGCCCTTACCTTGCGGTGTAGGGCACCCTTTTACCAGAGGATCAAACTTGACATAGAGAGACTGCCTGGCCAGTGCTGACTCCTGGAACTGCATGTAAATAGATAAAGAAAAAACATGTCAAACATACTTTACAAAAATTTTTAAAAAGAGAGAACACACAAACACTTAAGACTTATGAAATCGATTATCAATATCTCAAATCAGAAAATATCAAGACACAGAATGTCTTTCAGAAAAGTGAATTCTCAAGACTTACATCATTTGAGCCTCCTGCTTGTGCCAAATAGTCCACGTCAAATTGCATAGGATCACTGTTGGCAAACACTGGGTAACATAAGAAAACAAACAAAGAAAAGCAGCGTATCAATTACATGTATCTTGTTACTAAAATTACAATAAATAGAGAAGCCATCTTGTCACAACAACTTTAAGTATCTACTTGTTGATGCATCTTCAAAGATTTTTTTTTTTTGGGGGGGGGACTATCATTAAGGCAGGTTATCCTTAAACCATTTATTACTGCAGAGCCCAATTGTGAATTTCCACACAATTGAAATTATGACAGTCCAATCCAGTTTATGAGGATATTAAATTACCTCGGGAATATATTTCGCAGTGAGGGGTAGGTCAACAGTATACTGTAAATGTGGAAATTTTAGCATATTTCCTGCAGCATGAAATTTGCACAAAAATAAAAACACAAAATATTTTGTTTATGTAAATTTTTGCCCATGAGCTAGAGCAATGGCAAAATTTAATATACAAGAAATTCACTTTACTAGGCCAAGCGCTACAAATCAATAGTGTGAAAATTTCCACATCTACAGTATTCTACTCTTCTCTATGGATAATCAATATAATGTAATATAATAGGCTCAATATCACAATTATAAAAACTTGAAGCTTTTACTGAAGCTATTCTGATTGATTTAAATTCATTTGTATGAATGAGTCATACAGGGAAACAATAAATGTGGCCTTGATTGACAGATAGCTGCTATAGACAGGTTCTTAAATATAATTTTCCTCCATGGGAATCACTTTTAGTGGCCACTAAATGCAGGTGGTTGCTATAAAGAGGTGGATGCTGAAGTACTTTCTCATATCATAATACCCACTGACAACCATCCATGTCCAATATTGTGCATACACAGTGAACTTTCCCTTGAGGGTCCAAATTACACTGTTAGCACAACTAGGCATGTGCACAGAAAATATGAAGTACTCTGCAGAAATTAAATACATGTACTTACAAAGCCAACATACAATGTTCTTGCAAAACACTGCAGTTGTCACCAGTATATCACACAAAACAGAAATATAATACTTCAACATGATGATAAAGCATCCAGCTTCCTTTTTTAAAATGAGATTTCCTCGAAATAAGCTCCAAATATTACTCATGAAGTTTTCTTGCGACAAGATCCAAATATTCCACATGAAATTTCCTGAAAAAAACCTCCAAAGCTACTACTTTCCACATGAAATTTCCTTCAATCTACATGGTTGGCACAAAATATTAGCTTTTGCCTTCCTCTACCATCCACACTACGTGTCTCTTTTCCAGTTTTGATATTACAGGAAGCAGAGAAATATGAGATATACGGAGTATGTGATGGACTTTGAAACATGTGTGAAGAGTCAGGAGACCACTTGAATGACATTGCAGACAAAATAAATATGCAGGCACCCATTCATCGATAAGGTATCATAAAACATGACTTCACAATAAAAGGGATACCCTCCCTGCCGATGCAATAGGTAATATAGTGTGTTAGAGTGAGAATGACAGTGTAAACATATGAGGTCTGCAAACAAGACTATCTGACTATCAGGCACTGGTAATGTAATGTACTGTGTTAGTGTGAGGATGACGACGTAAACATGCTAATGAATAGTCTTCACACAAGACAATCTGACAATGGCAATGTACTGTTAGTGTAAGAATGACAATGTCAACACACACACATGAAGTCTTCAAACAAGACTATCTGACGTTAAAGGTCAGTCCCCAGACGTAAATGATCATACCTGATTGATACACGTCTGTAAAAGCCCAATTACACACACACATATATATGCACAATTGCAGATTGGTAATGTATTGTATTGTGTTAGTGTGGGAATACATGTAGCAATGTATACATGCACATGAAAAGGTCCTTGAACAAGACTATCGACTATCTGGAACAGTTGAACTGGCAAGAGAATGGCACATTGGCCATGTAAACATGCACATGAACAACAGCCTTCACACAAGGCTATCTGGTATTGCAACAGCTCCTCTGTTATATAAAACTCTCACATAATAATCAGTGACCTGAAACCGAAAGCACAATAATTCAAAACGATGCTTGCAGCGCATTTATCTTTTGTACTTTGAGATGAATAAGTGAGGAAAATGGCATAACTGGAACTGAAAAGAAAAAGGGGGTGGGTGTCCCTATGTTTGTTTTAAAGTGACTACCCGTATTCAAGAGTCAAAAGAAAGAAGAAAAAAAAGGAAAATAAAAAGTGTATTAACCTAATAAACAGCTTGAAAAGCATGATGAAAGTTTTATGCAAAAATTATCTCTGCCTCTTTTGGTTCTTTTAGTCACAGACCCTTAAGAGTTGAACAGTACCTTTAAATCCCTCTCCCTGTGTGCGAAATATGTGTTTACGTGTGTGGGTGTGGATCTGTGTCTGTTCATGTATATGTGTAACTCCGACAAATGAAACCACATTGCCCTTGGAATTTTTTGGCAGCTGCAATGGTCCCACAGTACAGAAAAAGATGTTATTGTGTATGACTGTGTTGAATACAAGAACTCATGTATGCACACAAATCATGTGTTGGCGTATTTGCCCTCATTTTGGGAAAGGGAGTTAACTACATTTTTTTTTTTTTAAACAAACAAAATAATATACCAATTTTATTATTTTGAACTCATAATATACCAGAAATGAATGATGGAGGCTGGAGCGCATTACAAGTACTAAATATAAGACTATTACATGATCATTATTGAAGGTGAATAGGTAGCCTTTACAAACACCGACCTACATATAACAGTACAATCAAGGTTAACATAACAATTACAGTCAAGGTTCAAATCATGTTGTTATTCTGAGGAAGTTTAGACTTCGCATCAGTTTTGGAGCTAAATGTTTGATTGATATAAAGATTTGGGGTTGGATTCTAGCCAACAAATTTCTATGATAATTCAGGTGACGATCATGTGATCATTTATAGTACACATACACAGAACATTAAATTGTTATAAAAACAAAATTTTCATAGTTCTTCATAATAATGGAATGATTCCAACCTATGAATTTAAAAACTAGAAATTAATCAAAACAAATAGTTATGTAAACTTATATTAATATAATTAATGTAATGTTAAATACTTTAATACATTTATTAGCATATTTTCTCATACACTGTACATGGACCTGCTTTTGCAATATTGTGACAACTAACATCTAGTTAACATCTGAGAATATTTTTATACTAAATTCATGAATGATATCCACTACGGGAGTTCAAAGTTGCACTTTCCACAGATATACATGTATTAGACATACACATACATACTATACAAATATTAACAATCTGCATTTAGTATACTGAATTAATTGTTCGTGCAGCTTAGACTGAAGTTCAAAATACCACTGTACCAACAAACCAACAATTCATTTTCATGCAGTACCTTTGCGGGCAATCGCTGCTCTAGTATGTGGATTTGGAATATCTAAGAACCGGCCATATCCATGATTAACAGCTTCGATGCATATTGAAGGACAGAACAATATATTCAAAATATGAAAGAAACGCATTTCATGCACCACGTACTGAAAACATGCTTAATCATGGAAACTATGAAAACCTTTAAATTCATACTTAAAATGAAGTATGAAATATCCATACATACACGAGTACACACAAACCATAAAGATCAGAAGGGATTTCTTTACAACTCATATCACGATAATATTATATAATGATTTAATCTTCTATCTAAAAAAATAGCTAATTTGCAAATGTAAGACTGGAAATAGATGAATAAAATGTATTCATACTATCATACTTTTTAAAATAAAAGTATATATATTGCGTCAAAAGGATATTTCTCAGTCTAGCTCTACTGAGTACTGACTAAACAACAAGTTCGATGTAACTTGTAAAATATAATACAAGTATAATTATAATACATGTACATCATGCTCATGCATTTCAAAGACGGTATCATTATCCATGACACCCAAGTCCCTTCTATTGCTTTGAACCACCCACCCCTCTCTCTCTCTACAATGTATCTCTCTCTGCCTATCCCTCACCATCTCCCCCCCCCCCCCCACTTACAATTCACCACAATGGAACATGTGACATGTTGATATCACAGCATGCATGTGCAGAACAAACAAACGCAGAGGAAATACCATCCCCTGCTCTGTGACACATCACGTAACAGCCAAGGCCAAAACAGTGATCAAAGACTAAGCCCCCTTCCTCTCTTTACGTGGGAAGCAGAGCATGTTTAATTGCCTGCTCACGAGAGACATTGGGCTTTAACATAGCCACGTATCTCCAAACTACATGCACGGCAAAGGGGAAGCCAACCCAACAACATGCAAGCGTGTCAGTGACTGACATGTTAACCACATCCATGTACTGCATGGCACACAAAACAGTGTGCCACAATATGAAAACTGGTCAAAATTATGAAACAAAAGTGAAAATGGAATTGGTTGTCTTGAATATAAACATATTCTGATTGCATTTTTAAAAAAAAATAAGTTTTAAGCAAAATCGTCTTTGTTTTCATAACATATTGCATTGAATTGAGCCATACTCCAAATATAAAATGTATACACCCTCTACTGTTAGTTTAGTTACCCCATCCATCAACCAAATGTGAGAGAAATCACACAGCTGTCTTTGTCACGTAACATACACTATGAGGAAAATTCACAATTTTGCAATTCCTATTTTGCAATTCCTATTTTGCAATTACAAGAGACTTTATGATTTCATTGAAAACATAAATTCTTTAGAGATATTCAAGACATTGTCACACTGTTCGATTACTGTTCTAAAAATAAATATGGTTATCTTATGTACCCAAGCTAGGCTAAATTTAGCATCTGTTAACAATGAAATGACACACAATCAACACTTAGTGATACCATGCTCCTAAGAAATCAATCTATACCCTATCTACTGCATCAAGAAAAGGATTTGGTTGGAATCCTACAGAAAAATGTGCATTTGGCAAACTCCAAAACCGAAACCACATGCTTTGAATTTTCGTGCAGACATCGGCACATCACAACAGCAATTCACAAAATTTCTGCCAATGGGGTGCAATTAATTTTTTTTTTTACAACATCCCTCATCTCGTACCTTCTTCTGCCAACCTGAACTCCATCTCTTCAAAGCTTATGTCTCGGGTGAGTCCCCCATGACCGCCCCCTCTTCCTCCTCCTCCTCCTCCATCTTCTTCGGAGGCTATGCAGTGGAGGCAGTTGGGGTCAAAGGTCACAGAGGGCGTTAGTTGAATGGGATGGATAATGCCAATATGGGTGACGAGTTGGCATGGAATTTTGAAGGAATGGGTATGGATATGGAGCAATGTTATTTCGTATGAATGAATAAATGAAATGAATGAATGAATGAATGGGTATGGATGGATTGATGAATGAATGAATGGATGCATGAATGGACAAATGAATGAATGGACGAATGAATGAATGAATGAGTGAATGAATGAATGAATGGATGAATGAATGGATAGATGAATGTATGAATGAATCAATGAATGCACAGAAGAATGAATGAGTGAATGAATGAATGAATGGATGGATGAATGGATGAATGAATGAATGGATGAATGCATGAATGAATGCATGAATGCATAGATGAATGGATAAGTGGATGAATGAATGGATAAGTGGATGAATGAATAAATGGATAGATGGATCAATGAATCAATAAATGGATCAAAGAATGAATGGCTCAATGAAGGAACGAATGACGGAACAAATGACGGAACAAATGACAGAACAAATGAAGTAATAAATGAACGATGAACAAATGAATGAATGGTGATGATGATTTTTGAAAGGATAAAATTGAGGTGAGTACAGGGGCAAACGCGATACAAAATGTTTTATACATAGACATATGAGAGAGTGAGGGAGCAGCACAATCAAGTATGAAGATCATACAGAGCATTTTCAGAACAACACATGACAACCGTAGGAGAATCAGATAAAGTGATACACATGGAGATGGAACATCAGGAACCATACAGGTAGGTGACACAACGAGTAGGTATCGCAATGAAGAAAGAAAATACAAGAAGTAGACGCAAGGATAAGCAGATGTTGTAGTTGAAACGCGATGGGCATGGCCAAGTGGGAAGTGGGAATGAAGGCAGAATGGATACAAGACGTGGAATTTTCAATAAGTTCAGAATTTTTATGAAGTATTTATGGGCAGATCATTATCACCCATATTCAGATTATTCGCGACAGTTTAGCCATTTGGTTAGTAAAGAGCCAAGCAATCAGTAATCAGATGCAACGATATGGGAGTTGGGATGAGTGACATGCATGAATAAAGAAAGGTGGATTGAAAAGGAAATGAACATGACAAATTAGTAAAAATATGTGTACTTTTATTTATTGTAGTGGAACGAATAATGAAAATTCCCAGCACTCCGTGTAACATACTAGTTCATGAGTCACTGATCATAATATCAAGCCCCGAATAGGCTGAACGGTTAGATCCTTCTCTGAGACAATTCAAACTGGGAAGCGTTTCATCAAGCGTTTCGTCAGTGATTTTTACCAATAACTGTTATAAGCTACTGAAATCCTTGCATCTGATTGGCTGAGAGTAAATTTGTCAGTAAAAATCACTGACAAAACGCTTGATGAAACGCTCCCCAGGTAATCCAAGTCTTTAGAATTAATGGAAGTGATATGGAAATTGTAAATTTATCCACAAGCAAGATGTATTTTTTCACCTCATTCCAAACATGATGCAAAACATAACACAAATCAACACAGTTAGGAATGTGACCCCCAACACCTAGGCTTTCAAATGATTTATGAATTGTAAGGTTGAAGTTAATACCAACATTCTTTATCCCTAATATTAAAATCAAAAGATGTTTGTGGACTCATGCCAGCTATTTATCAGTTTCCCGAGTTTAAATACAATGTTTTAATGTAGATCTATACTTTTACACAAAGAGAGAAAAGGCAAAAGAAATCAAACTCAAATTCATTGCAAAGTCATACCGCAAGGAGGTTGATTAAGAATAAATGAATTACCTTCTGTGGCTGGTCTAAATTCGTCATCACCAATCACATCTGGAGTTCCATCTGTTAATAGAAGACAGAAATTTGTATTATTATTTGATTTTCACCCTAAAAAGCATAATGTTAAAATAATTCCACCCATTCCACTTTGTGGTAAAGAACATGTTCAACATGGCTAACCAAGGTATCTTTCCATTCAATTTCAATTTCAACTGAAGTTTCTCTACCATTAATTCAAAACGGGTTTCAATATACACCATTCAAACAATACTTATGGCATAAAATTTACAAAAGCTTTTAACCTTTCAAATATACACTAATACTTTTTTTCTCTATGCAGAAAAGGGAGGATACGGAAAGTCCTGCTTCATTTATATATAACTGAGTTTACAAGACTAATATGACTTCTGGAGAGAAAAATGTTTTGACTATGTTTGTATTGAAGACAAACAGCAAATAGACTAAAAAGCAGAAGTGATTAAGATACCTTGAGCATCAAATGAAGGCATGACCTCATCAGGCTGCCTCTCCTCGGCACTGGCAACCCCACTGTCCCCATCACCCGTCGACAGGAGCTGTACACCATTTTCCTCGTGTCTGGAGTCGTCTTCCTCGTCGAGATCGTTACCGCCATTCATTTGAGGGGACTGCAGCATGACGTCCTCCGGGGATGGCGGGCTGTGCTCTTCTCCATTCACCTCTTTCTCCACATCGGCTTTGACAACATCCACGGCGGGAGGTGTGGGGTCTGATTCGGGTTCCTTGTTTGGGGATTTGGTCTTGGGAGACCTCTTCTTCGGGTTCGGTGACCTGTGAATGAAGTCATGTCAATATTACTTCATTAGATACATTCTCAGTTGTATTCCTTTTAATATAACAACACCATCTTAGTTTGACATCAATGACTGTGGGTGAAGTGGGCTCTAATTCAAGTTCCTTGTTAGGGGATTTGGTCTTGAGCAACTTCTTCTTTGGGTTCGGTGACCTGTGAATGAAGTCATGAAAAAATTTTCTCCATGAAATATATTCTTGGCTGTATCAACTATATGATGATACTTTATGTATTATATTATCATTTCTGTAAAATCCTCCATCTAGTGCTTGTCCTCAAATCTTCTCTACATAACATAATTCAGGGGGACGTTTTATCAAGTGTCTTGTCAGTGATTTTTACCGACAAATTTGCTCTCAGCCAATCAGATGCAAGGATTTCAGTAGCTTATAACAGTTACTGCAACTTGCCAATTGATGACAAGTTTTATGAAACAGGGCTCAGATGATTTATTTCTATTTGTCCCAATACCAATTCATCCAATACCTAGCTCATCTAACCCAGTTCATTAAAGCCCATTTAGTCTATACCTAGCTTGTCTACTATCCAACTAGTGTAACATCATTTTATGAGATGAATAGGGAAATGGACAAAATGGCAATGGACCAAATGGTAATAGTTATTAAAGTTACCAAATATTCATTTCAATGATGTCAAAAGCGCATCACCATGTCAAGTGAAAAATTTCTGCATCAGAAGGAACATGGGGGCGTTTTATCAAGTGTCTTGTTGGTGATTTTTACCGACAAATTTGCTCTCAGCCAATCAGATGCAAGGATTTCAGTAGCTTATAACAGTTATTGCAACTTGTCATTGATGACAAGTTTTATGAAACTTGGCCCAGGTCCATGCACAGTTATGTTAATTAATATTAATCTGCGGGGATGATTACCTTTTGACACCCTCCGGAGTATTGGACACTTTGCTCGAGGTACCGAAGGGATCCTTGATGTTCTCAAAATCAAAATCTGCAGAATACTGGTTATCTGCCATGGGTTTCTTGGTGATTGGAGGGGAATTCTGCATCTTGTTTGTACCTACATGTCATTGAAGCAATCAGAAGAGAAGGATCAGGAAGTTGATTTTAACAGTTAAAGATAAAGTTGAGAGTTAGTCATGCGATTACATTGTCTCAAAGCTGTCTCAAAGCAATTGGGGAAAGGTTGGGTCATGTCTATATAAGAATTTGTGTATACTATAAGGTTTTTTAATCATCAAAATGATAAGAAACTGACCCAATCTCGCTAAAAGCACATGCACTGCACATAGAAATGCGTATAAGGGGCTGCACACACATGTGGCATGAATGTTCGGCCAAAACACTTCAGCTATTTTTTTCGTCATATTTCGAATATGAGGGCATTTAAAGAGCAATCCTATTCAGGGGACCTTTCTACTACATGTATATGATGTTCTTCCAAACTGACATACAAGGAATATTAAAGCTCACAAATTATTTTTCACCTCTCCCAGAACTCAACCTTCTCTTTAAAAGCTAAGTCGCTGATCTGTTTATCATGTTCAGTATTCTTGGTGAAAAAGAAATAAGATTCACTGCCCACATTTTATTCTGACTTGGTGATCATTTTACATAGCATGGTTTGTTTGTAGCAGCAAATTTTTTTTCTAGAAATTTGGTGAAAATAAATATGACACAATAAACACTATCACAGGTTTGCAAAAAATGGAATAATTATTGTACATTTAACATATAGCAGTGTTATGTTTTAATGTTTAACTAGTCAATGTACATAACAAGGGTACAACAATTGTCAGACTTATCTTTGTTATTGAAGAAAAGTGTTATCCAAAAAAAAGGAGAGTGGGATAAGCTCACAAATTTCATTTCCAGAACAAGCTCAATAGACATGTTCAATTTGAAAATGACGAATTTTCCAGAAAACTAATGATTGGAGCTGGTTACTACAATAGAAAGTGTTCAATATTTCACATATCAAAGTTCTGGCTGCACTGGTCCCACATTTAAATGAAAATATTATGTCATGAAGACACACATTTTTATTAGGGAAATCATCTGAATGGCTCCAAATCAAGACGATGTCAAACCAGTCCCTAGAATGTCCCTTATTTGAAGCTGAATATGTCTTTCCTATTACTGTCAAGGCTTCTATATATATTAAATGATTTTCACTTTAAATATTCTTACATCAGTTCAAAGCCTCAAAGAGGAGAATTTCATCTTCTTGTTTTTCAAGTAAGAGAGCACTACTCAAGAGTTGAAGCATTCATGCAGATTTTCAGTCATATCCAGGGTGCAATCAAAGTTATCACCTTACAAATTACGCATTTCATCAGAACTTGCCCCAACACCAATTTCACTAGCCCATATTTAAAAAAAAAAAAAGACTAATATGCAGATCAAAATACTCTTGTTATCCATATGGGCAAGTATGTATAACTCCAATTTCCTTGTCCATCATCACCCTCCAGTTGCCTTGGGGCAAGATAATTGTGGCCCCAGGGAAAAGGCTTATCTTACTCCACATGCACCATTTAAAAAAAAAAAAAATCAAAATGCAATTTTTCTGTTTATCCATTGCTACCCTTCCTCTATATACATCCTTTACTTGCAGCCTTCATTTAATAGTAATAACTCAGTCACGCCGCCAAAGCAACCCCAAATTGACTAATAATTAACAAAATATTGTCCATCCTGAAAAGAGCAATTTTTTGTTTGGCCTACTGTTGATATGGTGTCCGTTGAGGGATAAGTACTTTAGTGGAATACCTAATGGGAAACAATTCATCTACATGTACATGTACAACTAGAAAAGTGAATTATTTGAATAGAAAAAAATGCACAATTATGAAAATTTGCTCACCTCCAGCTATTTTTCCTTCAAAAAACGCTCTAGATCCTTGATTATTATGAGGAATATGAAAATGATGCAATGAGATATCCAGACAAATAAGTTTTTCTCAAAATATGGGAGGGGGGGGGGGGTGGCTAGCCACATCTCATTCCTCCAACACTTAAAGGAAATCAAAACCCAAGGAGAGAATCAATGTTATTGGAAAGTGAGAATTCAGAGAAGCACTTTACAAAAAGTTTCATTAAAATTGGTTAAAAAATGAGAGAGTTATGGAAGTTTGAAAAGTCTCGTTTTACTTTCTATGGGGATCCCCAAATTGGCAAAATTGCTTCAAAATGGCTGATTTTGTGAACAACTCTCCATTTGTTTTGTACACAGATTTTCAGATTTTCCCCATTATCTCTCAGGGTGCTCCTTGTCTCCTCCTGAACTCGACATATGTGGTGTAAAATACATTTTCCCATTATATATGTTGAGCTCAGAAGGAGATTAACTGCACCTTGAAAGATAATGGGGAAAATCTGAAAATCTGTGTACAAAACAAATGGAGAGTTGTTCACAAAATCAGCCATTTTGAAGCAATTTTGCCAATTTGAGGATCCCCATAGAAAGTAAAATGAGACTTTTCAAACTTCCATAACTCTCTCATTTTTCAACCAATTTAAATGAAACTTTTTGTAAAGTGCTTCTCTGAATTTTCACTTTCCAATAACATTGATTATCTCCTTGGGTTTTGGTTTCCTTTAAATTGCAAATTCATCAGATATTCATTTCAATACCCATCCACTTTATAAGATTCATTCTGTACGATTCATCCCTTGGGCTGTACGCCAAATCATAATTTTTAAAAGTTTTTTTTCTTTCATTTACTGAATTGTCCGCAGCCCAGGTACAATAAGACTGATACACCCTTAAGATGTAAGGCATCGGACAGCTGATGATCATCAACATACTTACTCTGGAAGGGGTTCATATTAGCGATGTCCTCTTCGCTCAGCTCAAAGATGTTCTTACCAGCTGGCTCAGGAGGAGGGGTGCTGACACTGTCCTCCATGGTGACCCCGCCCTCTGAAGGGGGTGCCTCTGTGTGACCCTTCCTAGGGGGTGATTGGTCTCTGGGGCTGGCTGGAGAGTCTTCTACCTGCTGGTTGGTCTCGGGAGCAGGAACAATGGGGGTGACTGAATCCGTTCCAGTTGAGTCTTTGCTGTATGTAGAATGAGAGAAACAAAATCAGTCCATAAACAGAAACAGTCCTTCGATAAAGGTTCCCTGAATTGACGGTTTAAATTTTCCACATGACCAGTCCAATATGTTGAAAGTTGCGTCTGCTGATTTTGAGTTAACGAGAGTATGGGTATTTGATTCTTTTTGACTGAGGTCCAGCCTTAGCTCAAGGGATAAAAGGCACCTCGAGGAGCTTTTCATTATATATAGAGAAGGTCAATGAGGAAAGGGTTCAAGGCTCATGATATTATTCCCCTTTTGGGGGGTCCAATTGCTATTAAAAATGCACTCAATTCTTTAAAGGAATTCTTTAAGAGCCCATTTGCTACACCTGGATCAAGAGAGACAACTCTAGACAAAATGCCTTTCCCAGGAACCAGGACAGGAATTGAAGCAATAACCTTTTTTGATTTATTGCAGAATGTATGAACCACTTTTCCACACAATTAATGAAACAAACTAATCTGAATATGATGAGGCAAAAAAAAAAGAGGCAAATGTTGTCTTACCTGACAGGTAGACTGAGGATGATATCGTTGATGATCTCAGCAGCGATGATCATGTAATCCTCATGGTCCTGTTTGGTGACCACAGTGGCCCTCTCGGACCAGCGTTCTTGCTCGTCCAACTCTCGGACGGCACCGTATGGAGAGTTGCTGTGAGGAGCCTTGAACTGTGCCGGCGTCTGGAAGGATACCTGGTAGACATCGTACCAAAAAGAAAAAAGAGAAAACCTGATCAAAATCTAATGCTAGAAAAAACGTTGTTTACTGACTTATTTCAGGTCACATCATGTGTGTGCACAGATATTGCCAGTGCACAACAGAGTTGGCGCTAATACCAAACGCAATGGACTTCAGAAAGAGATGTTTGTACCAAGGGTAAATCCTCCCTGACAAGGGTACCGACAAATGTAGCTAATACATCAATGCATACTTTCAACATACTAAAATACTTTGCTTTTTGCAATTCAGATTTAACAAAATATACATATTCAAGTATATTCAAATAATTTTTTAGATGTATGTATGTATTTCCAATTTTGCTGCCAAACAATTCATTGAGCATCAACTGAACAGTAATACAAATGCAAATACAATCATTAGTAACCAGGTCTGATTAAAAAAAACATTTATAGAAAATATGCAGTTCAAGTTGACTAAACTAGAAATAAAATCAAATGCAGACAAATAAAAAAATATGTATGCAAAAAGTGAAAAAATGCATGTTTTTAAATGTCAGTTATTCAAAGTTAGATTAAATGCGTTAAAGTAAAATAGGTGTATGAAAAAATAGCCTAAAAGCTTCTATTACTTGCAAAATTTTTATTACAAACTCAGATGAATTAAGGCTATTTCCTATAAAAAAAAATATATATTACAAAATAAACTTCCAAGTATGCAATTCATCAGTCTAAATTTCAACATATGCATTCTTTACTTTCATATTTCAATTACATTTCTATTATTAACAAAAGATTTTACAACAAAAACATTTGAAAACATTTTTTCCCCCCAAACGCAAAGAAATAATAACTATTTGGGTCATATTTGAGACAATTTGAGTGATTTAGACAATCATTTTATTTGCATTTTTTCAAAAAGATGAACAACAAATATATGTACATGTAACTCTTCATATTCACAAATTATGCTCAAAACTCCATACAAAATGGAAAATGTAAATATGCTCATTGATTTTAAAAATCATTAACACATGATATTCTAATTTTATTTCTGAATTATGTGTACATTTACTGTTAATGAGTGATGTACATGCATGACAATAACATAGTGACAAATAGAATTAGTATTCAATCTTCGCATACCATCTTTTGCCTGCAAACACAGTGCTTAAATTTTTTTGCAGATTCCCCTTTTCCCGCTCTTCGTATGACCAAGCATCAAAGACATCAGGTGGTAGACCGAACATACACGTAGGGTAAGTCATAGTTTACCACATAGGAAATGTCTGTAACATTCGGATCATTATGTGTTTATACAACTGTCAAGGAGCATCTCGTCTGTTGAGAGCCAGAAGGGCGTTAACTCACAAACATTCAATGATTTACATGATGTGACAAGTGGTTAGCGCCATTCTAGCTCTAAACAGACAATATCATACCCTGTCATAGTGCCAAATACACCTCTCTGGGTGCCTCTGGCAAGCTCAGGCTGCTGCTTAATTGGATAGATTCAATAACAAAGATACATGTAGCTTATGTACCATAAAGAGCACCAGCATTATAGCATGTGCAGTGCAGCTACATGTATACTAGGGTCTCTATACATTTTAGGGAAATATATGGGTACAGCAGAATCATTTGAAATCATGGCTGGCACCCTGTATTGTAAAATGGGGGACCTTAAACAAAAAACCAAAAAAAATAGACAATTTTCTCTATCCCATTTCCAATGTTCCACAGGCAATTTGTACATGTATACAATATCTTCAAAGCTTTATAAAACTTGTTAAGTATAAATTTCCAATATATTTGTGTCCCAATACACTTATAGCCTGCTAATATCAACAAATATTACATATAAACAGCATAATTGATGGAGATATGCAAATGATATGAAATGAAACTGCCTAAAATTGTGATGTTAGATGTCAGCTGGTTGAAGACTATACAATGAAATTGTATAGCTCATGGTCCAATCAATACAAGTGTCTGTGTCTACATGCCACTAAAATTATAGGCAAATTTTGCACATTAGCCAGGAGTGATTTATTTTCATAAATTAACACCACAGAGCTAAGAATTCTTTAAAACAAGACTTTAAGCCCATCAATCAATCAACCAAGATATTTTTGACAGCATCAGTTTCGATTTAGGAACCAATGTGGAACCAAGGATGATTTTAATAACACAGTATTATATGCAATACTCAAAGAGTTATTCCAATTTAAGGAAAGAAGAGGATAAGAAATTGCCCAAATTACCCAAATAATGCATCATGTCATAAAAAAATATCTGGCGGAGCTGTCAATGTGTTCCATATATATAAAAATACAAAATTCCTTGATTATTTTGAAAGAAACCAAAGGCAAAGGCTTTGGATTAACCCCCAAAAAGGCCGGGTTATTTTGGCGCTCTCTCAGGGGGTTAAATCCACCCCGTGATCTCGGCAATGGAGCGACGAAAATTTGTGCAACTTAGCACACTGATAGAATATCTTATATCTTATAAAGAATAACCCTGTAAATTTTCATATCTACATGTATATATCTCAAACGGTTTTTCAATTATCACTAATTTAATATTTACATATTCTCGAATTGATAATTCTGCATTGTGTACAATACACATGGAGAAATTACCATTTTTGCCGCATGCAGCGCGGTGATTTTTGACGCTGCGCAGTACCTGTTGGTCGAAATTTTATAAATTTGGTATCAAAAGATGCGCAAGATTGTAGCCGATAAAGTCATGAAAGCTCGCGGTGCAAAAAAATTATCCTAGAACGTATCACAGCGAATGTCCAGGGGGGTGGAATCAGCCCCCCCCCCCTGGGCCCTTTTAGGGTTAAGTCACCTTTGTTGCATGTAGCGCCGCTACCAATAGTACCAACATATTTGCAAAAAATCAAAATTAATGTGGTTGATATTCAAAATAAATCATAAGATGTACATGCATGCAGTGTGGAAGCTGTTCTCTGCTTACCGCATCGGGATAACGAGACTCGTCGGATGGAAAATGGGACTCGTTGGACAAGCAACCACCCATGTTACAGGGGCAGAGCTCTACGAGTTGTTATCTGAGTACAATTCCGGAGAGAGGAAGTTAAGTTCCGTTTGGATGAAAACAACTTGCAAAACATCAAACAACTCAAATCTTCTGTTTGTTTGGTTTAAAACAAGTTGCAAAGAATCAACAAATTCAAACCTGCTAATCCCCCTTCTCTTTGTTTGGTATAATAACAGTTGCAAGACATCAACCATTTCAAATATGCCGATCTTCTGTTTGTTTGGTTTAAAACAAGTTGCAAGGCATGAACATGTTCACCTCTGCCAACACCCTCTACTACGTTGTTCCTCTTGGCCCAAAACATGGCTAATGCACTGTTTGACTTATTCATGTTCAAAGGTAAGGACATGAGTAGCACATCTTTCAAAGATTAAATTCCAAGTTAGGATCTACAAACCACAAAGACATTGGGTTTGTCTAAAAATAAAACTTAGGGGTGTTGACTTCAAACTATCTTGCAATTAACAGATTATGTTCGAGTATCATACGGTCCCAAGTAGTGATTGTGAGTCATTATGTTCTTTATTAGTAACTTGGGCAGGTAAGGGAAAGAAGAATACATAAATGAAGGTCTTTCTTCATTGAACATATATGTACATATCTCTTTAAAACCCCTCAATTTTTTGACAAGGTAGCTTCTATTTTTATTTTCTTCATTTCAATAGACAGGAAATCTTTTATCAAATTTCCGGTCTATTGAGGCAGTACATACAAGGAAATATCATTTCATCATGGATTACAACCAAATTAGTGCTAAACACAAATTCAATATCTCATTTGGTTAATAAAGACAGTAACTCCAATGTTAATACTCAAAACCATTTCAAAATGTTAAGCTGTACACTAGAGACGATACATAACAGAATCAAATGTTCATAATGACAAATTTCATGATAAATTGAACAAAATCGTGATGAGATTCAATACCAAGCATTGGACATCTAGTCTACATAACTGCTCTTCATGTTCGTTAGAAATCATGCTCAACTGTTGGGGCAACGGGATCGTTAAAGTCTTCGTGAATCGGGGAAGGCTCGGTGGTGAAATGAGAGGGGTCGATCGGGAACCCATGCGTTCAGGACAATCATCAGTCAACTCCTTAACAACATGCTCAGTGAATCAACACTGCAAATCCCATGCACACACAACACTACCTGCGCCAAAGGGGAGTCTAGGTCACGTGGTGGTGAGCTGGCTGCGTTGTCAAAGGCTACACCTAGAGCAGAGTCACTGGAGCTGTGACTGGGCAACCTCATAGATTCCTTTGACGGTCCTGAGGAATCCCCAGGACAGCCCTGGCAAACGCCATTCACCATACGGGTGCCTCCAGGAGACAGCGGCTGATTGTCATCAGGAAGCAAAGCTTCATTATCAAACTCACTGCCGAGTTCTTCCTCCAAAGACCTAAGCTCATTGTCATTGTCTAGCTGACTGAGCTCTGCGTCTGTAAAAAGAGAATCGCTACCAGATGACAGGTCCTTGTAATCATCTGCTATGGAGTCATCAGGTACACCTAGAGCTTCCAGGACCTTCTTGACATCACGCTGCCTCAGTCGTGCCATGAGTTCATCATCGGAGACACCAGGATCCATCTCTACTGTACCGATGTCTGCAGGATCAATCACATCTGGAAGGGTACACTGCTCAATTTCTGGTTGTGTATCCACAGGAAGGTACACTTCTCCACAAGCAGGAGCGACTGTAGAACTGGCATTACTACCACTATCTCCGACCCCATAATTATCCGACTGTGCACTACCCATATCTAAGTCTGCATTAGCACTCATCAATCTACACGTACGTCGTGATCCACCACTATTACCGGCTCCTCGTTTGCGTTCCCTGGTTGCCGACTTGCGAGAGTTCTCACCTCTCTTACCATCACCAAGTGTCCTACTACTTGCAGGGCTGCCCTTTGGAGATGGAGCATTCATCACAGAGCCCCTGTCTTTGTTGTGTCTGCTCTGCACACGGGGTCTCTGACTCTCTGCTCGAGTGACTGGCATGGAATTTGATCTCTGCGGAGGCCTCCGTGCTATGCTATCTCTAGTCTGCGTGGAGCTGCTCAAATGATTGAAATTGATATTGACTTCGGTTGTGTAGGGTAGGCTCTGCACAGGGGCGTAATTTCTGGAGTAGAAGTGGGGTGATGGGGACAAACTTCCGTCGGATGAAAAGTCACTCATGTGAGAGGTCGTGTCGCCCATACCGGAGAAAAATGGCGGTTTGCGAACAATGTTCTCTAGGCAGAATGCTTGTAAGATAAAAACTTCAAATTATGAAAACAAACAAGAGATCTGATGAAAATACATTACTCTCCATTGCAAATTTACATAGGTAATGAATTCTGAATGGACAACATCCTTGATCATTACAATTGTTTGCACTTGATCTACACTACAACATAGGGTCGTAATGTCTGCACAATGAATGATGTGATATTGTTTCACCATTGAGTCCGCTGATATAATATAAAGGTCAAGAGTTGTTAGACAATGGATGCACATGGGGTACGTATAATGATACAAGCTGATGATGCTATACAGTGCTTAATGTTCACCAAAAGGCAGTGACAAATCTCTTGGAGTACTTGAAAGTGTTGTGATAAAAAAATATACAGAGATGCCACTGATTCAAACTGATCGCAACTCCACTTGAGTGTGACATCAGTAAAAAGAGATGAATGTAACGGTATTGATTGGCAGTCTTACGATCAATTCGGATCAATCTCAACTCCTTATAAGACAGGACCCTTGTGTTTATCGAAACTGATTATTGTACAAATCTAATTCATAACCTTTGCAGGGGGAAGAAACTTTACCTTCAAACTCTTGCAGACGGGCAGAGGAGTAACAATATTGATGATGTTCGATGGTTTCAGGATCGAGTGTGGCAGGCTGGATGGCGTTCCGACAGCCTTAGGAGTGACTGGATTTTCCTTATCAAGCACTGGAGAAAACGGGCACCCATTCATTGTTTACCTGCACAAATAGAGAGAAAATACGAAAGAGAAAGCAAGAAGAAACAAAAAAGATGGGAAGAAAAACAAGTAAAATAAATTATTTGACAATTCAATGAACTTCAACTATTTCAGAAAGAATGAAGATTTATCCACTTCTCTTAAAATTTTTTTGAGACTTCGTCAATTCCACACTGATAACAGATTCTTTTGAAAGCTATGTAACCTTTACACTGTACACAATGATCTGAACCTTTTTGTGTACAAATTCTATCATCGATGCAATATACTGAGCTCTCACGTTTGCATCTCACTCAAGTCATACACATGAACAAGTCTCTTGCTTTGCCTGCAGCCCTCTGGACAATACACATAAACACATAGATCTCTTACTTGCCTTCAGTCCTTCACACAATATCATTTTCTTAGCACAGACTGCAGAGTGATATCACTAAGATTAAGCACACATGAAAGAGAAAGAGGTCTGGAGAGCGTTTCATCAAGCGTTTTGTCAGTGATTTTTACCAACAACTGTTATAAACTACTGAAATCCTTGCATCTGATTGGCTGAGAGCAAATTTGTCAGTAAAATTCACTGACAAAACACTTGATGAAACACTCCCCTGAAATCTGATGCAAGGATCGTTGTATACACCGATACGCTGCTTGAAGCAGATCTGCATACAAGATATAATTTAACCCTGACAGAACAAATAGATAAATATACTCTGCATAAAGTCAATGCAATTTCAAGCTTGAGATATCAAGGGGGTTAACTCAAGTTCATGATGCACTTTTATCTGTCCCTCTGTGCATGTTCAAGACAAATGTCTCTCAATTGAGCCGCAACGCCTCAGCAATAAATCAAATTTATCACAACATTAATATGTAAACACTCCTACACCTGCTACTGTGCATGTACATGTAGTTCCCCGAGTGATACATGCATGTAAGTCATGCATGCGACTCCCCGTCCCTGTGAACATTCTCCTTATGAATGTTTTGTACTTTGATTTATCACTCGGTTTTGGCAAGAAAGGTCTAACCTAATGCATGCCCTATGGAACGGGAGTAACATTCATGTCAAGATGTACATCTTATTACAATGTGAGCTCTGACTAAGCAATATCATTGGATTCTATTGTAAGAAGCACAGCATTCTAATTCAAATCTAAGGAAAACTTATTTCTGAAGTTCTCAAATACACAATGTATGTGTACTTCTACGTTCTTGAGATGGGAAGGAAATTTCTCAGAAATATATAAGAAAACATATCATGGCAACACCTGAGAAGTTGTATTCTCTTGCTTATCTGGTGCTGGTACATACTCATGTACATACATGGACATATACATGTATATTGCTATAGCAAGAAAATATACCACACTTTTTCCATTATCCTCCACTTGCATTGTACTAAAAGAGTTTGCAAACAGACAAGTAGACTGTCCTCAGCTTTAGCCAGATAGCGTAATGCAATAAATTTTATGAAGTCTTAATTGCACAGCAGGTTCAGCCAAAGGATGATGCAAAAATTAATCTAGCCTAAATTGAACAGAAATTATGACAGTTATAAAGATAACAGCTGACCTTAAGTAAGACGTTAAATGGTGCTTTTGGGGAAGGGCAGAGACACCTCCCATTTCCATTTCCTAAGATTTGCAGAGGATGGACATTTTTCATGATAGCCCCAATAGACTTAAAATACAGCTTGGAGGGATACAGGATACAGACTTATGATGGCTTTAAGCAGAGTGAAATATTGAAGTACATGTAAGCCTAACCTAGATTCATATTACATGTACATGGAGGAAAGAACTACAGAGAGAGAGAGAGAGAGAGAGAGAGAGAGAGAGAGAGACAGCATCATGAAGTACTGATGCATGCACACTAAATGAACTTCAATACGTATGTATGTATGACATGTACGAGTGGGAGACATCTTAAAAAGAGACTGCATTGCATACATGTACAATGTGGTCATGTAGGCCTATGTGTGTACAGAATATGATAAATATGACAAGGGGAATTAACATTTTTGCTTTCAATCTTGTGCAACTTACTATACAGGCATTTATTTGTTAAAGTGCATTCACAAATAATTGTTCTAACACCTACACATGTAGACAAATACATGTCACAAAAGAAATGTAATGTACATGCAGTAATGTACATTTTGGCCTATCTATACCAAAATATCAAACATGTATTGACAGAAATCACAACACTCACTTACTGTACATGTGAATATAACAAGATGGTAGCTATATTTGCCTATGTAGTATACACCAACTCACTAATTTTGGTAGGTAACATACACAACACTATAATGGCATGCTGCAACATACTCAAATGTAATCACTCACTGGGGATGTAGATTTTACCCATCTACAAATCAATAATACACTTCTATGATGTGTACACAATGTCACATATCCATCACAGTAGTGTAAATGTGTATTCTACATGTAAGTTAAACCCCCCTAGTGATTCTTGTATCAATTTTCCAATCTCATACAGATGATACTTCATTACCTCTGCCATCTAAATCAAACTATATGTAGCACCAGCTTGAGAGCAGATCCAGGCCAATGATGAAGAAATATTCATCAAATCAAAAAAATGATACTGAAATATTAATAATCTCTTGGATAATCATAGCATCTTTGTAAAGCCCCTGGCAGATTTCCACCAAATGAAGCTCTCTCCGAGGTTGGTGACTCAATTTAGCTGTGACTGTCAGATCTCTAAGCGGGCAGTACACACATTAGAATATTGCCTGGTGGCTACTGATCGAACAGTAATGACTCATGAAGAAGGACAGCGTGAAAGGGGAGGGCAGTGCAACGGTACAATTTACACGTAGAATTTAAAGATGTGCTCACATGTTAATGGACCTACTTCTTCAAATGTTGAGAATCATCCTCTACATCTGGCATTTACAATTTAGCCTTTTAGAAGCAGATGTAAAATTGAGAAGGAACCTTTTTACGAAGTAATTCATTCAAATGTGCATGTTTTTATTTTAGACTTGACTTAAATCTTTAGTAGAGAAAATATGAAGTAAATTGCAAGAATAATTTCAATCTAGAATAGTCTTCTTTTTTTAAAAATCTCACATAACACAAATGTAGAAAGAGAGTTTATAAAAAGAAAAATGGGTCTGATTGAGAAAGGAGTGTCGAGATAAAAAATGAATGGATGGAATTAGAGAGTTGGAACGGGAGATAATATGAGAGGGTTGAAAGAATGTGAGGAAGGAAATACAACATCGATACCTGAATACCAGGGGAATACTTCGGAATAAGAACTGATACTACACATGGGCAAACCACGGAAATAAATTAACATGTAGATACATATAGTGATTCCCACACATAAATGTACATGCATCCACACATATACCCGATACAGAGAAAAAAAATTGAGAGAATTTACATGTATGGAGGAATTTAATTTGTTACATTTCACTATCATACACTTACATGTAAATACCCTACAGTCCACACTGTGCATTACTCATAAAGAGAGCTCAAATTGCACTATCACACTGCATGTACATGTACATGTATGTGTATAATGCGATAAGAATTTAGGTTGGATTAATATCTCCACTTAGACAAGAGTTGAACTAACACTGTACAGATGAAAACATGAGAAAAACAGATGTGACACACACACCGCACAAGACGTATAGTGTTCGGTGAAGACAGAGACATCATCAGTAAAGGTGCTATGTAATACCAAACCTCTCCTCAGTCCCAATGATAATGAAAGGTGCTGTGTTTTGACCCACTCCAACATCGTGACTTTGACCATTTATGGTCATGGTGCCATGGATACCACACGGAAGCTCATTTAGTGTAATTCTAAATTATGAGGGACTATTCCTCTTTCCCTCTCTCACATTTTCTCAAAAACTCCTCCTGAAGACTTCACATGTACAAGAATGTACAGTGTATGTAATCTACTTGTACAGCCTTATATGTAGGGAAAAAATATTTTGAACATATGAAGGAATGCACAGAATTCAGAGAAACAATCCTTGAGAGCCTACGTTAAACTACTAGTGAAATACCTCTGTAAAAGAACAACTCAGTCATAGACGAACTGCAGAAATACTCCCATTCCAAAAGTCTGTGGTCTTGTTCTAAAAGAAAACCAATATCTCTATAGCACACGAAAGAAACCAACCCAATAGAAGTCCACATGACCACAAGAAACACACAGCACATTGTGAAATGATGATTACAATATAACTGACCAAACAATGTCTCCAGTACAAAATGCATTACTGCACACTAAGCAACTTCATGGCAGAATTTTCCTTCAAATTTGCAATACACGTAGGTGACATCAAGCTGTATGTTCAGTCATCTCCAAAATCAGCATTTTGTACTGAAGTATAAATCCATTAAGTGTTCCAAAGTTTCTATTGGCAAAGTTCAAAGTCAACTGAGAAAATAATCATAAAATCCTAAAATAGTGGATTGTATAAAACAGAATCATGCATTAACATGTTAGTCCTTAACAAAATAACAACAACAAAAACTAAAATGATCCATACAAAGTTACCCTAATGACATCAAAGAACTACAATAAACTGAATTACAGTTTTTTAAATGGTGTTACCTGTTATTTAATTAGTTACTGTCTTCCAGCTCCATACATGTACATCAATGGTGTGCATACGCTACACATAAAATCATATCCTTCACCTAAGATCTGCACTCTTCAAATCTGAAAGAAAACTGCATTACCCTGTCAAACATACATGCACATGTTGCAGATACTTGATACAAATAATGAGGACGACCAGTCACCATGTGCAAACTGGCAAGAAGTACAGTGAGTAAGTAATGTACAGTATAAGTTAACATTGAATTCACCACATACAGGAAGCCTATGATAAACTTTCCAGGAAAAATGCATGTTTAACAAATGTCCATGACTGTCCCAGTTCTTACCGCCAAATGATCATTCTGACTACACTTCAGTCCCACACATGCAGTCTCACATTACCAATCAATGCTAAAAATAGCCACTTACATAAAGCACATAGAGAGATAGATGTCAAGTCCCCTAATGAATCTACAGTGCACTTACTGACCTAGCAGCAAGCTGTGACAGTGACATGTATCATCTTCCTTGAAGGACGAGGGCAAATGGAAGCTATCCCCAAGTCAGGCAGCGTGGATCTCAGTAAGATGTGGGTCTTACAATATGAGTTATGCATCAACTATGCACTGACAGAATGACTGAGGTATCAAATTTGGATATGCAGTAACAGTCCGACCAAGGACAACTGAAATCTAGAAAGCCTCCTGTTTCCTTACCATCAAAACTAGAGGCATTTATTAATAATAACATTTGGTTAAAATTCCCTGCACAGTTAGGCCTTCGATATATGAAAACAAAATGACAATTAAATTCTATTCAAACAACAATTCAACAAAAATGTTTCAGGACTACATATTGACCTAGTAACCTACTACTCATGTTTTCAGTGAATTTGGTCTATTATTTATTCAATGTTAATAATTATGTGTATTTGTTTTTTTGTTGTTGTAATGTACATGTACAAAATGTAGGCCTAGTTGCAGGGCTGCCAACATTGGATAATAGTTGAGAGTGAGATTATACAAGAAGTGAAGTGAGATCGAGGCTTTCGACAAAAGGCGGGAAAACTTTTACAACTTTTTCAGCGCTTCCTAAATTCTTGATTTGGTCACATAATTTATTCAAATCTATCAGTTTTTATTATTATTTAGTTATTTAATATTTGTGCATGAGAAATCTCATTTTTTGCGTGAGAGCGTGAGAATTGGGTGAAATGCATGAGTCTCACGCTCAATGCATGAGTGTTGGCAGCCCTGTAGTTGAACATCTTTACAACAATTGTTTCACTTCTCTCTGAAGGATGGAAGTGACATACATGTAGTTCATTTACACATATCTACATGTACATCCTTATGATTATTTTTTATTTTTTATTTTTTTGGCAGGGGAAAGGGGGGGGGGGGGTATAATACAGCAGCTTCATAGAGAGTTCAGTGGATCAGATCATGATAATGAGTACAATATACATGATTCAACAATAAAGAGAAATATCATGTACATGTATGTGTGGGCACGTTGAGCATCTATCCACGAAAAGTGCATGACTGTGTGTACATGTCACTATCACTCATAGAATTATCAGTGAGCAAAAGCATGTCAACAATGCATGGAATGTTCACATGTACCTCGTCCACGTCCTCCCGCATAGGATGTAGGTCCTACTGCACTGACAATACTTGGACTTCTGAGTGAGCATTTTCTGGAAAGGGAAGTGCAATTGACATTTTCTATCATACTCAATATCTTGATGCATATATGCATATTAAAAGTTTAGATCATTTTGCGTTGCACTACATTTCAAACATGAATATTTCAAGATACATTCAATTCTCTACATGTACATGTAAGCCTACATCTTTGATCCCTAGAGACATGTCTCCCCGATGAAAATCAATTCAACAATTAATTTTCACAAAGTAATGTGCAAATTTGGAGGCAAGGACAGATAGCAGATAACTATGAAAAAACACCCCACAATGAAAAAGGGTGTGAACTTTTACAGTCCAATTTTACTTCAGATGTAAATGTATGTTTTAGCCAGTGTCTTATCCGAGATCTTCTTGCATAAAACAGAGGTGTGAGAGCGCCTGTGAGAAAAAATCTTAAATAATCTGAAATGTTTGAAAAGATGTGCTTTTCAATATGTTCAAACTGCATAAAAAGTCTGACAATGGGGTTTTGTAAAGAGCAAAAAAATTCTGAAATCAGATTAAAATCTGAATTCTGAACTCTCACATCCCTGATAAAGCACCTTTTTTTCCAAGTCCCCCCCCCCCCCCCCAAAAAAAAATATTCACACTTCTACAGACATACATGTAGTTGGGGTATTTGAAAAATAACTTTTAAGGCATACATCATTTTGCTTCCAACGATCCTAAAAAAGTCTGTATTTACTGAACAATTTAGCTGGAAAATGCATCGGCCAGACTGGAAGCTTGCATACATGTAGTACCTGTACATGTAGGACTAAGTACACTCATGTACTAAGTACACCACCACGATCTGACTTGGCAAAGTTGCTAGTAGGGGTCAAGCTTTACAACCTGATCAGGAAATTGGGATAGGAAGGAAGCCGCTTTTATGACATTATATTCCAGTGCACTACTACTAGTATCCAGTCATTCCATATTGTCTGTGTCAAAACAGATAGAAGTTACATGTACTTGTGAAGGCACTATTGATGTCGGAGTGCTACTACTAATACATTAACAGTCTAAGTAAAGAATAACTTCTATTTTACTTTTTCTTCTTTGTAAAAGATGAGAAAGTTCTTTGGAATGTGCGTTGTTGTTTTGTTGTTTTTATTTGTTTTTTGTTTTTTTCTTGGGGGTGGACGGTTGCAATGGAATTATATGTCCAAAATTGCTCTTTTTAATTTTAATCAAAAATAAACAGAAAGTCAGAAACACAACTGTAATTGGGCCATAAGATTACTTCTGAAATTCTGATTATCTTATGGTGCTCAGTGTGTCTGAAATATGTAGTACTACAGTGCTAACTGTGATATTCTCACAGATTTCATATTTTTTGTATAATTTGGTCAAAACAAAACAACCCAAAATAACGTCAATTTCCCCTTTACACAATATCATTAACAAATAATGAAATATAACTACAACCTGTATATCCCCCCAAAACAATAAGCTACCTTTTGTTACTAATTCCCTTACAAATGTGTAACAGTACCCTGCATACAATATCATTCTCTTAAAGGGGAAGTTCACCCCGAAGATTACTTGAGTTTAAAAAATGCAGAAAAAATAAAGAAAAATATTGGCGAAAGTTTGGACAAAATCCGTTAAAGAATAACGGAGTTATGGACTTTTGAAGTTTTGATTTTGTGACGTCACATGCGAGCAGCTCCTCCATTATGTAATGTGATAAATATTCCATAAAATACAGTTTTCTCAGAAAATTTAGAATATTTTCGTCTCTGCATTTGATATATTGTCAGAAATGTTATTCAATACTAGATTCTGAAAAGAAACAATATTAATTTATCGTGGAACGTAAAAAAAATTGCGAATATATGGAATATTTATTACATGACCAATGGGCAGCTGCTCGCATGTGACGTCACGAATCCAAAACTTTAAATACTCATAACTCTTTTATTATTTGACCGATTTTCATCAAACCTTCGCCAATATTTTTCTTTATTTTTTTCTGCATTTTTTAAACTCAAGTAATCTTCAGGGTGAACTTTCCCTTTAAGACCCAATTTCCCACCTTAGCTCACAAGCCATATAGTCCTACATGTACATGTAGCTGCACTACAATGGATAGGGATAATTTATGTGTAATCCTGAAGTCACTCTTCCTGTTTCCCTTTAAATCCAAACAGGAAAATTTATTCCTGTGAAATCAGATTTCATCGATTTCCTTCAAAGCAATCAATTGAACGCATCATAAAAACCAGACGTTCAAGCTCACTGGGCCAGGGATCCGTTTGCACTTCATAAAAATATCACATGCCTCCAGTTGTAATAAACAGGGTTAGCTCATAATTCGATCATGACAAGTGACTCACATCCTAGCCATGCAATGTGGCATTAGCTGCTAAATCGCCACGACATGGACGCGTAACCATCTACCGTGGGGATATTGGGAAAGTGAATTAAGTGATCATTTCATCCAGGTGTTGATCACTCTATTTGTTGGAATACCTGCACACAGATAGCTTTTGAATCTAGTGCTAGATTGTCGTAGTACACATGTAGGTGTGTCCTGCAAGCATGTTCACCTGTTTTGCCTGTCACAGGATATTGGTCCATAACTGTAGCTATCAGCGAAGCTTCCTCACCGAGTTATCAGCCTAAATTTAAGGTGTGACTGTATGCAGGTTTATTGTACAAAAACAGCATCCTGAAGCAAGACAATAACAAAGTTCTAGAAAAATGCACCATGTTCAAAGTCTTTCAGTGTACATAAGAAACATTACCAGCAATTCATACTAAATTGCCTGTGCAAGAAAAAAAAATATGGATCCTTCTTTTTCTCAAATTTCTCCATTTTCTTACAACTCCCTATCACTCAGCAATGCATGCGCACTTGAGATACCTTGTAAGAAAACAAATTGGCCACTCACATGACCAAAAGAGGAAGACATAAATTGCACTTTCCAGTGGCAAGGACAGAACCACTGAATGCCAAAAAAAATAATTTGGAAGAATATAGATTAGGAGACACACTGTAATAATGACCAAGTAAAGTACAGTTTAAAAGGTATAATTTAAGTGGTAGAAAATAGCAAAATATTTTTCCAGCCATTTTTGTTTGTTCAGTGACCTACATATTCACAAGCATCTTGGTGTCTTTACAATTGCAAAATCTTACATGGTTTTGTCTTGGTAAACGGTTTTGATTTGGACTTATTTAGAACTCCAAACCAGAAGTGCCAAAACCTTTGACACAACAAAGTCAAGCAAATAAGTTTGTATTCTTCACTGCAAAGCTATCAAAACTAAAAACACATCAACGGAAATAAAACTTACTTGGAATATCTTTTAGTACCGTATTTTCTTGCCTCCTCCTCTGTGACAAGTTCTAGTCTGGGGAAAACATGCATGCAATCAATCAAAAATATAGAATCTGTCAACCGGCCAATTACCACAGTTGCTGTGCCAATAAAACAGTTCAAAAGTTGAATGAACAAGTAATCTGCAAAAAGCAACTGACAGTGAATCACCTCTTTGCATATAATGCAAGACAATCATCTCAATTACAAGTTGCCTTTGAAATTTCTTCCAGATTGTTACAATGCGTAGGAATGATTACTGTAGAATGAAAAAAGACAAGTTACAAAGTTACTGAAATTCTTGGGTGTCTGCCCTAAATACATAGCCTAACTCCTTCTTCCTTATTTTGTATTCTTGTACTTCTAGTCATAGTCTGCATTCATTAATTCAATAAATTCAGCAACATGTAGCTTCTAGCAGTTTCTATTCCATCTGAGAGCTGTGCAGCTGTGCAAAGTATACATGTGGCAGCAGATTATATGGGTGCAAGACTTTAGAATATCTGATTCAGATTCATAGTGCAGTATTGTATTTCTTTCAAAAAAACTAGCAAATCCTCCTACAAAATATGAAGGCAAATTATTATTGAAGGGCAAGTCCAAGGTATTTTGTCCCATATGCTGCAGACTACATCGCTGATTTAAGTAGTTGAACCTCGTTATAAAGAACACTGTTATAACAAACTCTCATTATAACAAGGTGATTTTGCCGGTTCCACTTCTTTGCATTCTATTGTTTTTTAGCCCTGATATAACAAGGTTTTGATATAAAGAGGTAATTTCCTTGGTCCCAAGGAGTTTGCTATAATGAGGTTCCACTGTATATCAGGCTGATATCCCTACTTCTTGGAACAGACCAAATCAAGAAAGATTAATTTTTCGATGTAGATTTATACTCCTTTTGAAAATCCTTGGAATCAACATATGGGACATAAAGCAACCAGATTCACATACATGTACAGGTGTACCTTGGAGTCTTGGACTTGTCATGATACTTGTAAGCCTTTTTTTGTTCTTTACCTTCAAAATTTTTCCTCTTGGGAAAATATTAGTCACAAAGTACAGACTTGTCCAAACACACTGAAAAAAAGTCTTGGCAAAGACGGCTTTGTGAAACACTTAGCAGACAAGTTGAGCGACAGCACCAAGATGTCGCTGATCTTGTACTTCAGACGGTATTGTGAAACAACCCTGGTTTTGTTCGGTTATAGGGGAATTCAATGTAAATATCTAAATAACAAAATTACTGTTTTTTTGCAACCTGTACTTTCGACTGACAACTTATACAGAGATGAAATCATATTAGACTTGATGCACCTAGCCAAGACTTGTCTCTCATTTTGAATTCCAGCATAAGCTTAATAGCACACATACCAACATTTCTATACATACATGTACACTTCGTGTGTATTAGTGCTGGTATCGACACGCCTGATGTCGCCACTATGTCAACAAAAGTACTGGTTTTGGACTTTGCCGACATGTCGACACGCATGCTCCGATGGCGACATAAAATGGGTCTTTTTACATGTACCTAGCTCGCCGTGGCGTTCGTGCGCGCGTACGTGATTTGTTTCACATACGCATTAGCAGCGCGTGCGCGCAACACGATCGCGCGTATCTAGCTGCGACGACCAGTATACATTACGTACATGTACATGCCTAGATATGCGACACTAGCTGACTCGCACCGCATGACTTTCATTAATGCTTGATAAATTGGATCATACAAAACAAATTTTGGGGCAAATAGTTGACAGTGTGCATCTTTAAGAACTGTAATTGAGTATGACTGCGAGTGTGAGCCCGTGAGGACATAGTGCATGTATTCCATGTAAAGCTCTTGTGAATTTGTGTCGGGTAGCTCTGGTTTAATAGTGTATGGTCACTACGGGAGCGACCCGAGTTTAGACTTGTTTGACTCATGTCCAGATGTCGACACATGTCGACATCGGCGTTAATTTTATTGCGACATGGCGACATAGATTTTCCATGCCGATACCAGCACTAGTGTGTATACTCGGACAGCCATACACCTTAACACTTCCAAACACCACTGCACAAAAGTCACCAACATTCACTTGAAATCGGCATTTGATTTAAAAATACCGACACCAACATGTCCATAAAAATATACCCCAAAAATTTAACTCACCGATGTTAGAAAAGATAATTCCAAAAATAAAATTCATAATTTACTGCCAGTTGAGTTCTGGCGAAGTGCTGTATCAGAGTCATTGTGTACATTACTTGGTTGCGATAAATCTCTGAAAAAATTTGGTTGTCAAAAATTTGGTCCCTATCTCGCACACGTAAAAGTCCCGATTTCCCATGTGCACGATCGTAGAGATTAATGTGCGCGCGGGATACCGCGTTTCTTTGTAGCCAAAAATTTTATTGGCCGAGTTTAATCTAACCATCCGCGGAATAAAAACAACATGTGATGTTGAAAAAATCAGGGGGGATTTCTTCAGTTTTGGATATGATTTTGACTTCAAATGGATTTTGCTGGAAATATCAGAAGTTCCCCCTAAAGGCCATTTAAGGTAAGATTGAGATTTTTTATCTGGAGCTAAATTTGAAAGGAAGTACACATATTTTAAATATTTATCTTCTTCCCCCCCCCCCATACAATTAGTACATTCAATAGAAAATATGTAGTATTATTTTGGCATTGTTTGTTCTTGGTGGTCAATAAGACCACTACTACCTGGTGTGCTTAAAGGGAAATCCAACCTTAATAGCATGTTGCTTTGAAAGAAAGAGGAAAAATCAGAGAAGCAGATTGGTGAAAGTATGAACAAAATCGGGCAAACAATAAGAAAGTTATAAATTTTTGAAAGTTGTAATCACTATACATATGGGAATTTAAAATTGGCCGAATAGGTCACTGTGATGTAGCTGTGGACAACTCCCCCATTCACTCCAACACACAAAATGACTAAAATGTCACTTTTTTCAAAATGTATTACTCAGTAGGATCTCTTTCTTTCATGAGGACCTATAACAATATATGCTATCTCCAATATATTCTGAGTACTGCCCCGAGGGTAAAAGCGCCTCGAAGAAAACCGCAAATTAATGATATTTCTGTTTACGACAAATGGGAGAGTTGTCCACAAACATGTCACAATCGAATCACCAAATTGCCAATTTGAGATTCACACAGATGTAATGATCTCATTTTTCAAACATCCATAACTTTCTTAGTCCTTGTCCGATTTCTTTCAAACTTTCACCGTCCTGTTTTTCTTATTTTTCTGCTTTCACACAAATCATCTCATTACCAAGGCTGGATTGCCCTTTAATAGTTACAGAAATCAAAGTCACCAGGCAGAGGTGTCACTTACTTGGAAATGATTTAGACAATTTAGTGCATGCTAATGCTCTCTGCAGATGGTGCAACAACTACTTTCTAATTCAGTGTATTCCACTCATAGAAAAGTAGGGAACCTTCTCAGAGTTTCAACTTTCGACTTCTTTCTTTTCTCATTTCTGCGCCCATTACCTCTACATGTCCAAAATCACAATGAACTAACACTTGTCTGTATCCAAAATAAAGAGAAGCCAGAGCTGCTGGCTGCTCTGTCAAGCCTGGAGTTGGATTTGCAACTTTTTCAACATTGTCTTGGAGCCAGAAAGGTGTTAACTGAACTCTGTACAAATTATGGGACTTAATGCCCTTCTGGCTCCAAACAGATGACATGTTCAACTCAACGTATATACTGCCGTCTATGCATGTGACGGTACGAGATATTAGCACAATTAAATTTAGCATGCCGCGTCAGAACCGCTCAGCATTGCACTGCCTTGTACTTCGTTCATCTACATGTACAGCGCCCATTGCAGGCCGATCTCGCCGTCTTTGTAAATCGCACAGCAAAGGCTACAACTTACAAGTGAACATAAGTAATTCCACATCAATGTCGCCATAAATTGTAATTTTTTGCATATTTCTCATGATCCGATCACTGAAGTGGTCAGGTGGTCTGGAACAGGAAGAGTTTGTCAAACTCCAAAGGTGGTTTGTAAGGTTCCCCGTACGCGTACGTGGAAATTGGTAAAACTTGCCCATTGATTTTTTTTGTTCACTTGTCTGTCTGTACAGGAGACTGCTTCCCGTTTCCTAAATTATCCTGTTCAATGTCGTATTTTATAAAACATCAAGCCCGTATGGCTAGTCACACTCGCATTCACAATCGTCATCAGCTGCAAAATTTACAGTTTCAAAATTATAGTTACTTAGGCAAAGGCCAAAGCCAAAGGCCAAAGGCAAAGGCAAAGCAAAGGCAAAGCCATGCCCATGCACATGATGCAATCATCACGACTCGAGTTAAAATTACAGGACAAGACAAACATTGAAACAATCAACAGTACACTCACTCACGCTTATGCGAGGTTATTGGATTTGGAGATAACACTAAAGACAAAGTTATTGGCTAGATCTATTGCATATGCATTACACTAAAGTTTTAACTCATTAGTTATTGGTATGGTGGTTGATCCAGTGTCCGAACACTTTTCAGGAAATCAACGATAGCAAATAAAATATCAAACGAATATCTGTCAAACTTACATAATGAATGCTCAAAGTCCTACAGAAAAAGAAGTTGATGGAATTTTAAAAAGACAACGTAGATTTAATACGATATTCCCTTCCGAGTGAACCCCTTCCCAACTACGCGGCGTTTTGGTCCCTTGAAAAAGGTACCATAATTCCGAACGTGTGAAACCTATGGGAAAAAGACACAACCTTTGTTTCAATAGTGTGGTTTTCATACGCGTAATCCCACGCGTATGAAAACCCATTTTAGGCGCTTAACTGTACACGTTCGGTAATACAATCTGTTCGGAATTACAATCCTTGACTATACTGTAGTATGGCACCTCTACTAGCTCTACTCTAAAAGACTGACATGATAGTTAATTCGAGAATGGAAAAATGTTCTTAATTCAATACAAGTTCAAAGTGCGCATACATGTAGACCCATAAAATACACGCCCAGCAGGCAGGCCAGGTGCACCTCAGCCACAGGCCGGTAGATGCTGACGCCGCGCCGGGCCACTGCTGGCCAAACCTCACACCCCCGTACCGTACGGTATCATATCCTACATGTATGCAATGGCTATATGGCGTTTCCGCGATAAGCACAACTTCAGTCATTCAGTGCACATCTCATTATCTTTCGAACCTGACCACACGTCATCACAGAAAACAACATCAGAGTACCCTTTTCAAGAGAATACCATATTTCAAATTAAGTCAAAACAAGCATTAATTCTTACCAAATTGTGAAAAATAACTTTCGAAGAAAACACTATCATTTGATCGTAGCCAACAAATCGCGAACAAGCAAATTTGAATTCCATGACGGTTGCTCCTGTTTTTCCGATCGGTAAAAATAACCTTGCATATACAGCGCATGCGCAATCCATTCACTTTGCTTCCATATCCTCGTAATGCAGCAATATTGCAATACGGTCTCTAGTCGATTCAGTTTTGAAATTTATGATTTTGAAAATGAAGAGAGTTAACAGGGGCCGCGGAGCGTTCTTGAAAGTGTGGGGGGGGGGGGGATGATTTGATTTCACTCATTAATGACAATTTTCAAACCTTTTTTCCGAGGTTTTATGAAACCTGTCTAATCAAAAAAAGTGGAGGGGAGGGAGGCTACAGCCCCCAGCCCCCCCCCCCCCCCCGGGTCCGAGGCCCATGAGCTAAGTATTATGTTCAGAGTCAGGGGCGGATCCAGGATTTTGTAAAAGAGGGGGCACAGAGCCGGAAAAGTACACAATTACGGGAGCAAATTTTTTTCATTGTGTACTTAAGGTATGTCAGTTGAGTTTCAAAAGGGGGGAGGGCAAGGGCCAGATTTCTCCCTATGTAGATCCGCCACTGTTCGGAGTCATAATTTGGTTCCATAGATTTACTTTTCGATTTGATTCAATCAAATGATAACCAAATACCTGGATGAAACAGAACATCGAAACACTCAAACTCAAAGCAAAACACCCGAAGAACATGAAGAAATATTTATTTATTCATTCATTTATTTTGTCTTCTTTATTTTATACTGCATGGTTGGCCTGTTCAGTTATGCAAAACTGCTTTCCAAATGCGCCCTGCATTTTAAAAATCATTCCACATGAAAATACAAAATACATAACAATTAGGTAACATGGTAAATTATACAACAACTAAAAATGGACAGTTGATTAATGGTATTATAAAATGTAGTACTTTATTTGAATAATGAGTCAAGGTTTAAAGCTTTGCATAGTTTTTAAACTTATAAAGGGATGTACACGTCTGAACATGTAATCAGGGAGTGCTTTAAACAAAGTGGCTCCAACATATGCAAAAGAATTTCTTTTATATTCTGTCCTTGGGCGGGATAGTTGCAAGGGGCATTTTAAAGAATAACGTGTCCTATAATTTACAATTTTTAGATATGTCGGTATTAGATTATTTTGTATTTTAAAAACAAAATGAACACAGTATTGATATTTTATCATATACTCAATACAATAACAATAACAAATCAAAGCAATTATGGGGGCCGGGCATATAATATTTTGCAAATCTCTAAAAGAGCAGTCCAATCATTATACAGGTCGATTTGAATGAAAATGGAAAAATATCAGAGAAACAAACAAACAAACAAACAAACAAAAAAAGAAGAAGAAGCTGTTACCAGTACTGGGTCGGATTTCATACTTGAAAAAGTCGTGCACGATAGTAAGAGGGTGAAGACAAATTTCCCATTTGTTTCTATAAAGGTCATAAAATCACTAAAATTATCTTTTTCCATTCTGATTTCTAAGACACAGCAGACTTTTCTTATAATGCATCATATATCATGGCAGCAAATAAAGTGAAAATATAGAATAAGTGTCACCTTAACTTTTGCGATACTAAAAAAAAAAAAAGAAAGAAAGAAAAAAAAAAAGGTACCGGTAGGGCCTACTTGATAGCTAAAAATCCAAATATAATTTTTCTTTCTATGTGAGGGGAGCCCCTCTTATATCCCAACGTAGTGTGAACAGGGCAGTGATCTCTACGGAAATTTCTGTAGAGATCAGTGGAACAGGGGCGTACGTATAGGGACGGGCAGGGAGTAGGATTACGTTCCCCATGCTAGCGTATAGCATGGGCGGCAAAATGGGGGGGGGGGCTGTATATAGGGAAGGTGCACAAAAATAATGGTGCGCGCTTCTATTTCAAAATTAGCGGCTACGCAGTTTGTGAGAATGACTTCTATTTTGAGCCGACTTTGTAAAGTTTCCTTACTGATAATTTGATTTCATGTACTAGTAACTTATTCTGTTTTAGGCCTATTCTCTTTTCTTCTTCATTTGCACGTTTACAAAATATTGACAACAAATAATTACAAAAAACGGGTTGGCTTTTGAAGGAGAATATACCAAACATTTGAGGGTTGACCAAAAAAAGGGGAAAGCTCGGATAATTATGACTACCCTTAAAATACAGTAACAATAGCCCAGGCGCAATTTCAGTGCTTGCCCTGTTGATACTCTCTCATTTGTCTCATTTGTCTATATAGTTTAATTGGGAAAATAATCTACTTTGGCTATTTCCCAAATAGTTTCTTACGAAGTAGGCAAAACGTTGTAGTTCTCTATAGTCGAATATAAATCATGTATCATGACACTGCATGGGTTTAGAAATATCAGACATTTAGCCCTAGGCATACTGGCTAGTTTATACCAGTGGGCTGATGCCTCTTGCCTGAATATCAACTTTCCAGTATTTTTTTTAAATTGTCACTTTATAATAAAAGTGAAATGTTATATCGTCAGCAAAATATACTAAATATGATTTTCAACAATTACAAATAAACTACCTTGCTGCCCAAATATGAGGTGACGGTTCCTTGAATATATTAATATTTTCAAAATTCTTGGAAGGAGGGCGGGCTGTAGCCCCAAACATATTAATTGCAAGATAATCTTGCTCTTTTCTAATTATTGAGGCATATACACACTAAGAAATAAAGGTACAAATTTGCACCTTTTAGGGTGCAAATAAATGCAACACTGGGAGCACCTTTTTGGGTGCAATATTGTACCTTTCAGAAAGGTGCAATTTTGCACCATTATTAGGGTGCAATGTTGCACCATTTAGGGTTCAATATTGAACCCTTTTTCCTATAAAAAGGGTGCAATTTTGCACCCAAAAGGGTGCAAATAAATGCAACACTGGGAGCACCTTTTTGGGTGCAATATTGTACCTTTCAGAAAGGTGCAATTTTGCACCATTTAGGGTTCAATATTGAACCTTTTTTCCTATAAAAAGGGTGCAATTTTGCACCCAAAAGGGTGCAAATAAATGCAACACTGGGAGCACCTTTTTGGGTGCAATATTGTACCTTTCCAGAAGGTGCAGTTTTGCACCTCACAGGGTGCAACATTGAGCCCTTTACTCCCATAAAAGGGTGCGATTTTGCGCCTTACAGGGACGCTTTTGGGGTGCAAAATTGAACTCTTCTAAACCTTCCCTTTTGTTTGCAAACACAGATACTGAAGAAAAAAACAAAAAAACAGAGAGATATACTTTTCCATGTTAAGTTAAAACAAAACTGAATGAGTTGTATTTAATAAGACATATAAGCATACATTGGAGCATCTGATCTTTGAATACATGATATTCCGTATACATGTTCAAGCACAGTACTGTAATTGTAATGAGAATACATGAGGTTAAGATGCACTTTGAATGACTTTCTAACAATCCCAACTTAGCAAGACATTTTTACAATAATTAAAAAAAAATGAATAGTTCTATATAAGCTGGCTTTAAAATAGTTGACAAACAGTGACAAGCAAAAGTCTTTTGTTCCATCACTACATTATCAGGGAATAATATTCTAAAATTTGATTAGCATTTTTGGTCGATGGGAAAAATACTTTAAACAAAGTTCTGTACAGTCCTATGTAAAAAATTTGCTACACAAAATAAATTTTGTGTAGCAGTCATATAGAAAATGCATAGCAAATTGCTATGCGACACCAAGAATTGATTGTTAAGATTGTCATTCTCAGTGGCCTATATATATATATATATATATATATATATATATATATACTACAATGGCCAGTGAGTACAACATAAGCAAGCAGGATTACATACCTTCATCTCAGTTAAAATTTTAACAATAAAAGGTACATGAATTGTACCAAGTACAACAAATCATTAATTATTACTCACACACATTATGATGATACATTCGCAAACGAGTGATGCACTAAAAAAAACAAAAAACCAGTCATAACAGAAACAGTGTATATAAAATTCAGGAACGCGTTCTAAGCTTTCCATTTCTAAAAACATATTTCTGTACTATATCTGCAAGTATGATATATTACATATGGTGTATACCTATGTGCGATATACTTTTCACTATACAGTACATGTATATTTCTTTTACAAGATATATTTTGTGTGTGTTTAGCTGTACATTGCTTCAGAAAAGAAGACAAATTGAGTAAATACTGACTCTATGAAACACAATTCTAACTAATGAATGCTTAGTCATTAAGGTAATCTAAAACAGATTGTTCCATGTATACTTTTTCCATTAACAATTATGAAATGCATTATGCTTTTTAATTGATACACATCTTGAAATTCAAACCTAGAAAGTTAAAAAAAAACCAAATATTTATGGGCATTCAAAAGGCAAGTGATGTGCATAATAGTGAAGCACTTTATTTTACAGTCTCTTTTTCTATTTTGGGGCATTCAAATAACAACAAATGCGCATGTTCAGTTGTTGCAGTAATCTAAATTACTGTAAAGAGACAACATGTATGTGGTACATAACTTATATAACATTTTCAGTAGGTACGAAACTACTAAAATTATACATGTACTGTGTACATTTGGCCTGTTATGAAGCCACACATAATTGTACAAGAGGAGCGGATCCAGGAGGGGGGAGGGGGAGAGCAGCCAGGGGGATTAAAGAGGGCTTTAAAATTTAAATGCCCCAATCAGGTCACTATATGAAATAAAATTCGGCCCACACTTCACACTTGTGACGGTTCTTTCACTCGCACAATTAAATACAATAGGTGGATTGTAATTATTTCCAGGATTTAAAAAAATTAAGGCTTTAGACAAATTGCACTTCATGACCGCAATTTTTTTTTTTTTGGGGGGGGGATTAAAATAACCAACTATCATGTAATAAAAAAGGGCTTCAAATGCCTTGTTCACGGTTCACTATATTGACAAAAACTTGGGCTCCCGTTACACGTATGTGCTCGCTTCGCTCAATTGATTTAAAAAAAAAAAAAATTTTCAATTTGCCCACCCCCCCCCCTAGAAATCCTAAATCCGCCACTGTTGTAAAATATATATGTGTCCTTTATGCCAAACAAGGAAGGAGCCAAGGAACAAGTAGCATAAATTATCTGCAGAAGAATACTCTGTCCCAACAGGGGCTGACACCCATTGTACCACATAAATGTCATTGCAGGCATCATGTACCTTGACATACATACATGTAGAATACACCATTTAGATTGTGACCGAAAGAAGCGAGTGGTGCTGCAGAGTGAACTCTCCAAAATGTATTAGACCTCGGTCATCACATGAGGAAGATGAAAATGACAAAGAGCATTCTTATTGAATCTTGTTTAGAAAATGCTACACCTTGAGGGGTGCAGGTTTGTCAATACCAAGTCTGACCAAATATTGTTGTATAAAGATTAAGGTATCTTTTCCCAGCTTAGGTACTCAAGCCCATAGACGTAAAAGAGGGAAAATATAGTGGCAAACCCTGTGAGTGCTCCAGAGCAGTGGCACACCTCGCCCCCTTCAATCCAGACTGCAGTTACAAGGTCTTCTTGTAGCAGCTTTCCTCTAAACACTGCAGTTGTTGCTGGTGTCACAGATTCCTAAGAATGTGGAAGGAAAGAAATTTACCAGGTCACTGTGCATGATAAAGTAAAATCATCTTATGATTCTCCATAGAACTACAGAAGTATGTAGGAAAAAGGGAAGAGGAAATGAGAAAAAATGGAGCTAAATCTAGTGTCATACTCTAAACTTTAACCCCATGTAATTTAAGTGAACAGTTTCCTGCATCAGATTCAGACCACTCCCCCCTCCCCCCCCCCCCCCCACACCACTTATGTTACACCATCTCTTAATAGTATCTTTATGGTAGAATGGAATAGTGGTTGCAACATGTTTGGGAAGAAAGAGTTTAAATTGTCATTTACCTTGTCTACAACATACATCATGTCCTTCTCCCCAAGCAGGTGTGGTATGGCCAGAAGTGAGACCGCAAGTGTCAGATCTGGAAGTTAATCAGACAAATTATATTAAATCTATGAAAGTACTGGCGTTCACATAACAAACAATTGATGTGGAGGAGCTTTTCACAGCAACTTGATTTACACCCCTGTTATTAACACATGTACAGACATATAAAACATGATAGTTCTGTGACAGAGTCTGAATAAGTAAAGAAAAAAATTAAATATTTTTTCGAAGACAAAAGCTTCAAGCCCCCTCCTGTTGGAATGGTAACCATGAAGAGCTTTGCAAAATGCATTCTAAACATTTAAACAAATACTGACCTTTCATTTTGTCTCCCTCAATACACTCCTGGATGAAGCCAAGGCATTATATTCCTTGAAGAGACAGCTTGTGGAGCCAAGGGTCGAATTCCTCCAAACGTGGATGATTTTCTCTGCTACTTTTTCGAGGGCAGTCCGGAAAAACTCCATCTCTTTCAGAATCTGCAAATTCAAAAAAATATATTATAGCATTGTTCTTGTTTTGTTCTGTCAGAGAAAGTATAAGCCATGAAATTTATCCCAAAAAATTCTAAGAATGGACGATATTTGTAAAGCTAATTATTAAAGCTGACATCCATAATGAATTTGTGTGCTTTGAACATCATAAAAACAAGGTAGATAGAGGGAATCAAATTAAAACATTCCTTTTGCCTGAAAAATTTTGTACATGTATGCAACTATTATCTGTTTCTGATAATTAAGTCCAGATTATTGATAAACCTCTACTTACCCAATACTCCGAGTCTCCAACCACAGGATGGGGAACTCCTCCACCTCAAAAGCAACATGCTCGGCTCTATATTGAGCTCGGTGAGTCCTAGTGCACCTCATGATATCTTCTATGACACCTTTATCCAGGTTGCGCCTCCTCGCAAGCACTTTTAACTCTTTTCATCTTCTCCTTGGAGATCATCCTTAAAAAGTGAATACAGAATATGTGAAAATAATTGTAAGAGATTGAAACTCCATTCTTCCTATGGACAAAAAGAAGTCACCTACATTTTACCTTACCAAATACGCATCATGTTGCTATTACATATAATTAGATATCAAAATGGAGATTCAGCCCACCTCATACAATGTGATTAGATGTGTTCAGATCAGAATTAAACGATTGCCCACTTATGCATGTACAAGCTTATCTGAAGATAACCTTGTACTCCACAGTAGCTTTAACGGGTGACTGAATAGGCTTCAATAGGTTTTGTGTGTACTAGCGGGAAGTGGTACATTCTAGATCATTCATACATGAGAGGAAAATAATTATTTAAAATTTCATTTTCAACTCTGAAACCTCAAATTTTTAGCATACATAGTGAGAGTTGACAAGTCCCTGAATAAGGTAAAATAGCAAATTCAAGAAAATTAAATCTTGCTTGGATCAAATTTATTGTCTGTTTTTTACTACTGCAACAGTGAATGTTTGACACAGTCCCACATAGGCAAGGGCCTATGAGTGACGATTGCCTAATACCACACTGATCATTGGACGGGATCACTCATAGCGGCATTATGTGTATACATCTTGGACGGTTGTACATCTCAACACTTTCAAACACCACTGCACAAAATTCACCAAAATTCACTCAAAATCGGCATTTAATTTACAAATACCGACACAAACATATCCATGAAATACGATAAATTCAACTCACGGATGTTGGAAAAGATAATTCCAAAAAATAAAACAGTAATTTACGGGTATGGAAGTCATTGTGTACATTTCTTGGTCACCGCGAGCGCTGACATCTCCCCCCCCCCCCCCCCCCCCCCCAACAAAAAATTAAAAATTTGGTCGGCAAAAATTTGGTCCCTGTCGCGCATACGTAAAAGTCCCGATTTTCCGTGTGCGCGATTGTAGAGATCAGTGTGCGCGCGGTACTGAGTTTCTTTGTGAACAAAATTTTATTGGCCGAGTTTAGTCTAAAACATCAACAGAATGAAAACAACATGTATTGTGATGGCGAAAAAAATCGGCAGGGATTTCTTCTGTTTGCGACATGATTTTGACCTTGGATTTGCTGGAAATATCAGAAGTTCTTCCTAACGGCCATTCAAGGTAAGAATGAGATTTTTAAGAGCTGAATTTGAAAGGAAGTATTTGAAATATTTATCTTATTCCCCCCCATACAGATTTAGTACATGCGATAGAAAATGCAGTAGTATTTTGGCATTGTTCGTTCTTAGTGGTCAATGACCATACCATGATAACTTGGTGTGGATTAGACCGAAAATTCTGTGTCTCGTTCATTTAATAGCTCTTCACTTAGAGACAGAAACGGTCGTATCACTCTGCTGCAAACCGACTATGCTGCGATGAGTAGCTGGAAAAATCACAATAGTTTGATTTTTCCTCATATATCTAGATCTACATATTACCAATGATTGAATTGGTTAGCATGGTTAGGCCTAGGCTCTACTATTTAAGGAATCGGCTCAATTTACCAATTTGACTGAATAATCCGTTTAAAGCTCCTTTTTCAGGTAATTCAGCGTCCAAGGTATTCTCCGTTTGAAAATCTTGCAGCCGTATTCAAACTGTTATTAGTGTGTAAGTCAATGTGTATTCGGTTTGCACAGCAGAGTGATACTGATACGACCGTTTCTGTCTCTAATTCTAAGTGAAGAGCTAACGAACGAGAGACAGAATTTTCGGTTTGCATGTATGATGTAGGTGTGGATATGGATGGGATGGACTTTGGTGGGATTTACTTACACTTAATAACAAAAAAAAGCAACGTAGGCCTACCTCAAGTGATTGCCTCAAAGCCTTCTTTACAGGAGAGGCCATCTTCTTTAGCATGTTTAGACTTTGCGCCAGGTACACTGCTTCCCTTTTCCAGCCAAGTAGCCCTCTTTTCTTTAGAATATCCTCATCTAGCTAGACTGTCGACCCTACTTTTATTTTGAGGGACTCCTTCCATGTGTCCTGTTGGATAAATGTATATCAGAAAAATATTGTGTCCTGATGCTATTATTACTGATAATAATTTCGGTACAATAAAAATAAATGGGGAGGAAAACGTGAAATTTGGTAAACAGATCAAATCAGAACTTGTCATGACAAAAACGTTACACAAAATTGAACAGATGGGACTGGGACCTTGACAAACGTAAATATTGTTGCTCGATCTTGTTTACACTGTTATTTTGTGTTTAAATTAGTGAAATATATATCAAAATACACATGATGTCATGCCATGACTTGATTACACAGAGGTTATATTCTACAAGACATAAAAACATATTTTACGCTTACTGTTAACGCTGAAAGCTCACCAGAGAAAGGATATCGCGCGGCTGAATTTGATTTGAATTTCGTGCGAGCAATATGCATATGCAGCTCAGAGATTGATCGGCCAATCATGGCGCACGTATTAAAGCGATACGAATATGGCATTTTTATTTTTTTTTTTTTTTTTCAATAATTCATGAATCAAATAATTTACATTTGAAGAAAATAGAGCTTAAAATGTGGTTATAATGAAATAAAATGCAATTCTAAAAGAAATACTGTAGCAGAAACTGTAACACTTACCCTGTTTAACATCATGTTCAGCATTTTCGTGGGCATTTTCTGTTGATCGCTTTCATTGGCCAATGATGTTTAGACGGGCGAAGTTGACGTAGTCTTTTGGCCAAAACGTTCAAAATTGTCCTCGAAAGTTCAGTTCATTTATGAGACTAAATAGTTTGCAGATGAACATGTTATTACAACAGTATGTCATAATATAACCGATAAAATATTACATTTAATGACAAACTTGAATAATTTCTAAAAAAGGACACCAAACAAAAGACTACACATTATAACGCAGCATACATTTGAGACTAACAAAAGGTACAAGTTTGCACCCTCTTCAGATTTATCATTGAAATTACTCAAAAGGGTACAATATTGTACCTTTTACGAAGTTTGCTACACATTGCACCTTTTTTTGAATTTTTGCACCATTTGTGCACCTTTAATTCTTAGTGTGTATTATATTGCAACAAGTATTGCAACAACATTTATATAAGTTTGTCCACCAATATGATTTATAAGCCTGTATATGTTTGTTTTTCACGAGCATAGTTTGTTTTAATGGTGTTTCTTAAAATATCAATATTCACAGTTAATTATGCGTATTCTTCTCGTAACCACTTTAAAACGAATCCCACAGAATTTTCTGGATCACATTGCATGATTTTTTTTTAATGTCAGAAAATTGTAACATTCTAATATACCAACTGCATGAGCTTGGCTTTAAGCAGGGGTTAATTAGGACTCAAATCTGAGTGGGGAATTTCGGGGCGATGGCCCTGTTTGTTGTTGACCGCCCATTTTTTTTTTTCTATGCCCGACTATGAATATGGACTAGCCCGTGGGGGAAAATTTCGATCCCCAACTCCTCATGACCAGTTTGCCCTTGGCTTCCACCTAGATAGTGGTGAATATAATTTTCAAAGTGGAAACTGACTTGCTGTACTCAATCAGGGCGTCGATTAGAGGGAAGGGGTGTCCCCATAATTCACTTTTTTGTGTTTAGTATTCTTTTATTCATTTCTTTTCAGTGAAATCAATGGTCCGCGTACAAATATAGAAAAATTACAATCATGAATAAAGTATAAACAGAAACTTTTAGCATTTACGAGTATATCTATATATGTACCCATAAAATGTATACATTCGATCGAGGAAGAACAAAGAAGTTATACATACATGACAATATTTGTAATTCACTTAAGATCTCAGCTTACTTCATTCATACAGATACATGTGCACAACTAAAAATATATCTTTATTTTAACTGTTCCCCTTTTTTTGCACTGAAAGAAAAATTCATAAAAAAAGAAAGGAAACAGAAAAAGGAAAGATGAGTGAGTGAGTGAGTGAGAGAGAGAGAGAGAGAGAGAGAGAGAAAATGGATTATATGCGTGTGCTTCTGATTAATACCCCCCCCCCCTCCCCACACACACACACACACAGATCGACGCCATTGGTCATAATTATACATATATCTCTGAACAGTGACGATGCTGATCCCCTTTTGCTCGTATTTTGTGTAAACTATTATCATGTTTGTGACAATAGAGGGAAGCACACAGCTTTTCACGACGGGTGGCTAATTAGGGCCTTTATACTTTCCCCCCGAACTACAGCATGGACCTACCTTGCCTGAATTGTAATTTTTATGGTTACTTCACTCTTAATATATTAGTATTATACCAATACGCATTATTTCCTTTGTTTGTGCTGAAATTCCCCCTGCGAAAGTTGTAAGTGCATTCATCGGAAAGGAATCTTTCCTGAAATTTGACAGGCCAAATGATGTGTGAATTTGAATACTTCGATGGTAGCAATATGTTTTCATTTTTCAGAAAGTCTCTTGGAATCAACATTTGATTCTTTATTTATGATATCAACAGCAATGTATGCTTTAATAGGGATAATTCAGATTCGTTCAAAGTTTTGTGCGGACTTAAGAGTTGGGGGGCCCGGGTTGGGGGGAATTCTTCCCCAAATCTATGAATCCTGACATAATTTATAAATATGATATTGAAAACAATTTATTCACTGGTAGAACTTTTCTTCAACCCGTTATTGCATTGAGTCAGGATAAACTTGAAAATATATAGGCATTTATGAACTGTGACTGAACAAAATAAAGAAAATTATGTTGATTCTATGTTTATCTGCTACTGACTACCATACATGTCTATTATTTTTGTTCTGACGATTTGACTTTTTTCTAGTCATTACAATGTATTTGACAACAGAGGGCAGCGCATAACTTTTCCAACTGATGGTTTTTCAGATTATGTAAAGCATAGATGTGAAAAGACAGCAAAATCTTGGCTGAACGTTTATTACTTCACTTCACATCATGTTTTATTCCTATGCATTGTTTCCTTTATTCTTTCTCGTGGACCAACATTTTTCTTTTAAAAAAGGTAGTCAAATCAAAGCAATCCTCTGAAGTCGTGGTGAAATTAGCAATACTTTACTTATACAATGTCACTAGGTTTTTCAAACTGACAAAATTTTCTTGAAGTTACAATTCGATCCGAACCAGATCCATGAACTGTTGAATGAGGCAGGGGCGGAACCAGGGGGAGGGGCCCTTCCCTATGAAAGAAAAGACACCTCAAAGCGGTGATGACCTTTTTTTTTGTTGTTTTTTTGCTTGCTTGTCAGAAAATTCTGCAGTAAAAGACACCCAGCCCCGAAATGCTGATGACCCCCCCCCCCCCTTTTTTTTTTTCTTGTCAGAAAATTTTCAGAATATTGGGCCACTTACTCACAAAATCCTGGATCTGGCACTGGTATGAGGTACACATGTATTTTGATTATTTTTGCCTTGATTTAGGCCATTAAGTTGACAGTCATTCAATCTTAAATTGTAATTACAAATATACGTAACAATATGATATCTCTCTACCTCTCCCATTTCTGTCTTTCTCTCCCCTCTCTATATCTCTCTTTCTCTTCTTTTAGGCCAGGAGCCTGTCCCGAAATAGTTCACCCCGTTTTACCCACAAGATTTGACCCCGTAAAGTTACTTAGACCATCTAAGTCATTGACAAAAAGGTTGTCAGCCTGACCGCAACCGCCGGGTTTAGCCCCCAGAGCCCCCAAAAGAGACCCCAAAGTCGGGTCGATTTCACCCCATCTCCCCCATGCACCAAACTTTGTCAGTAGGAAGTAGTATGACTGGACATTACAAAACACAAAAAACTGACAAAAATTTCCGTCGGGATGGGGTGTCAGACGGCCCCTAAAAATTGGGGTAAATTTTTCCCCTTGAAACCCGCGGACCAAATTTTGTCAGAAAGAAGAGCTTTGGATGTACATTCCAAAAATATAAAAACTGACAAAATTGTCCACCGGGAAGGGGGTGTCAGACCCCCTGAAATGAAAACCCCAAAGTGCCCTTTGACAACGCTTTGCCTCCCAAAATGTTTTTATTCAGAAGGGTGCTATTGCTCAAAACTTTGATAACTACAGTCCGGTTGATAAATTTTTGACAATTTAAAGCCCTTCTGCTTTTCAGGAGACAACATAGGAATTGTGTCATATCAAAGCAATGGTATACCCCAAGCATATCTTGAATACAAGAAATATACTTAAATTGTCTTCCAAAGGGGTAGGCTTTTTAGGTCAAAATTATACTTCAATAACTCCATTATAAAAACAATATAGAAATAATGATTTTTATTCCTTTTGAAAACCTTAGCAGTCATCATGAAGTTATGAAATATCCCATATACATGTGGCATAACTACATAGGAAATCTTAAGTCAAAGGTACATGCACATTATACACGTACACCTGAAATTTATTGCATTATAACAAAAATAATATATTGCAAATGCAAACTAATAGTTGATATAACTTTTGTCAAATGTTTCAAATTTCTTTATCATGCTGTTTAATACAGCTTTGTATTCAGGCCTGCATAAGGATGTACATGTACATGTATCATCATAAAGTATTTCCTTTTTCAAAGAAGTACTTAACCTGAAGGGAAAAAATATCTTAAAAGTTCTTTCTTTAATATCTTCTATTTTGCACCAAATTTAAGGAAAGCCACGCACAAACAAATACTGCTCCCAGATTTCGAGCTAAAAGCAACATCCATGCAGTCCTCTCTCTTGATGCTTAAGATGGCATCCACATGTTGCCAATTTGCAGACAAACCAATGCCCCTCACACAGGCCTCTTGGCAGAAATTGGTTTACCCTGGTCCAAATGGAGAGAAATATGGTCTTCGGCATCCTAGGTAGTTTGGGAGGACCACAGCAAATTTTTGCAAGTTGAAAGTAAGCACTGATATATTTAATACCCTTGTTATTATACCCCTGTCAGAGGGTAATTTGCCCTAGGTATTTTTTTCTTTCTGCATTCCCTAATGCTTGGTGTGAATACCAAGGATGTTATGTACTGACAAGAACGCTGCTCTCTCAGAAATCTCAGTCCACAGATCTATCCACAGTGACGTCACTTCTCTACTCATTTCACCTTAGTCCTTTTACACAAATGAAGGTGTCGTCATCAACTTTGCGTTGTCTTCTCTTCTTCTGCAGCACGTTGCTGCAGTTCCAGCAACTCCTCCTCACTCACATTGCTATCTGGAAGTTTGGAATACTGTCCTATGATGTTGCTCCCTGTGTACCTGACATCATAAAGGCTAGGATCCTTCAAGAACTGGGTCTCTCTGTACTGGTTCGGCATAAAACCTGAAAAAGTAGAATCATCAATGTAAATTTTATCAATAAACTTCCCAACTAATGGACATTCCTTTTTTATTATAAGTCTTGTCACATCCCCCTTTCAAGCAAGTATAAAAGTAAAATTATAACTTGAAGGTTATGTTTTCATCTTTATGTATTTGTTACGTCAATAATACTGTTCTTTTGGGCAAAATGTATTGTCTACCTATTTTATTCTTTCTGTATAAAATCCAACCAATGGTTGTAATGAATAAATGAACAACAAATTTCAAATATCCCAAGGAGTGGTCTATCTTTTGAATTCCTTCACATACCCATTCGTATGGCCCTCTTAATAGCCTTGGTGACACGACGTTGCTGGGCCTCACACAGCTTGGTGATGTGCCGACCAAAAATACGTCCCGTATTAGGAGAGACAAACTGAGAGAGAAGCTGGACATTCTGGAAGACATAGAATTAAAAGAAATGCATTCATCATTACTGTAAATCTGGGAAATTTTTTGGATAATATATGTATTCTTATGTAAGATAACAAAATAGCTAAATTTTGTAGCAGTTTGTCCCAGAAAAAGTGGGTAAGAGCAGCCTCGCAGGCCGACAACAATGTAATATTCTAAATTGTTTTAAAACATGAATCTCAATCTTCCCATAAGAAATGCTCAGCCCTGCGTCCCTTCTTCCACTAACTTTAAAGGTAATAGTTATGGGAAGCCTTCAAAAAATTTTCGTGAGATTTCTTTGATTTTAATTCATAAATAGCAGGGTACTAACATAACTAAGATGCTGAAGTTTTTTCCTCCTCAAGTGAAATATTTATCGAATGAGAGGTGAAAAGTAATAAAAATCCCTGGCCCCCAAAAGAGGGGATGTAAATTCAAACAACGGCCACATACATAATACTCACATGAGGATTGCTGTGTGTTACAGAATACGTTACATATAGTGTGAAGCGCTGGGTTTATTGTGTGGGGAACCTTCGGGTGGATATGGTCTTAGCGTGAGGCTGTGAAAAGCCGTTACCAAGCGTTTCTTACAGATATTTACACTAAAATTTGTTTGAAATCGTGAATGGAATGTTAAATAATCTCGTACATGTGTCTTATGATAAAAGGAGAATAGCATGTGACTATGTTAGATAAGTTTCTTACCAGTATGATTTTTGCTACCGAGACTGTCTATGAGCTTTAACAAAATTGTCCTTATATAATTATGATAAATGGTACCTTCAAGACACATTTTTTTTTTCTCAACATGCAGATCTATCAAATGAATGAAACAACATTACAGGGCAATATTCAAAAATTACCTTATATGAAACTGGGACTTGGTATTTGCATAATATGCACTTTTCTGCTTCTAATTTGTATGGGTCCTCCTCACAGTCAATAGCCTGCAAAAAAAAAAAAAAAAAATGGGAATATGTTGTATTCTTCTTAGGGAAAATGCTATACATCAATGTTCCTCCCATTAGTAAGATAAATAAAAATCATATGCCATTCTCTATGATGGCAAAAGCTGAACAACATAAAAATGAATGTATTTGGTAAATTGATATATATACTATTTAAAAAAAAGATAAGCAAGCAATAGAAATGGAAATCAGTTCAAACTAATCATCACATTATCATAAATATAGCTTCATATTTCCACCTTTCATAAAATGGCTAGGAGCATTTATTTGAAAAGAAAATAAAGTATGTATTTTTCAAATTCATTAAAAAATTTTTTTTTTTCATAATTACATGTAATAAATTATGGTACTTTCTTCCAATTTCAAATAAATCAGTCTGTTGGCCAAGGCTTTCACATATCCTGCCGGATCCTTGTTTCACCCCTGGGTAAAGAGCCATTGTGAATTCTCAAATATTTAGGTTAATACAGTCATCTTGAATATGAAAGTGTTGATGTTATAGTAATGTACAACTTTACTATTTTACAATTCGTATATACCTCAGTCTGCTGTGGCTGTTGTCTGTCTTTTTGAGGATTCATCCATTCGCTTGATCGACAGAGTGATCGTGCATGGTGTGTATTGGAGGTGCCAGCAGTCAAAACAGCTGTAAAACATGGAGGAACAAAGTGAGAAATGATTCTCATTTCATTAAAGCAAGGATGCAATCAAGAAATGACACTACCCAAAGCACTGGGCAACATATATTACAAATCAGTATCAAGTATGTGGACCAGAGAGGTACTTGCAGCCTTGTCTACTTGTGGCCAGTAGAGGTCTATATGCTATGAATAAATTTATTTTTTCATGTTTATTTACCGTACATGAAAAAATCTTGATGAAACACTTAATATGTAAAGGGAGGGTTCAGTATAGTACCATCAAATGGAAACAATAACTTGCAGGTCACATCTTCTTTATTTTATTGTCATGTGGAAGAATGAAGTTTGATGGGTGTCACAAAAACTTTTGCATACAATGAACAAGATTTATAAAAGTATGCTTTCTCAGTTCTTAGTTGACTTCATTTGCGAATTTAATATAAGGACTTACTTTCCACTGGCTTGTTCTGTTTCTTTGTCGAGTTGAATGAAATTGCTGCCATTGGACTGGAAAAGCAAATTTACACGTATGGTAGCTTGGTGCGGTGTTATAGCAAAGAAAGACCACTGATTTCCCGGGAGCCAGCACAGCTCAGCACGGGCATGACGGGTTGTCTCTCTTTGCTTTACTGCTAGCCACTTCATGTATATATACGTTATTATGTTTGCTTTAACGGTCCAACAAAAAAAAAAGTCTTAATTATAATTCACATTTTAATAAATGATTTTGAAAATAAATAAAAGTGAAGTTAACCTCTACTCTAGATTAAGTCATAACCACTCATTTGAGCTGAAAGCTTGTCAAGAGACAAGAGTCAAGAGTCTCCCCCAAATCGCACAAAATTAATGCAGCGGAGCATATTCCCAAACGAAATAGAGTGTGTGTAGCGTAGGGGCACGGGTGCTGACAGGGCATACCTAAGGCTTAATCAACGGAGCTCCACATGGAAGCTTCCAGGGGGAACTCCGTGGAGATACCGGCACACTTCCCTTGCACCGCGTCATGTCCCCTTTCGAAACGCGAAAGAGCTTGTATTACGCCATAAAAACTACATAAAGAATTAAAGATGACAATATTTTTAATACTATGAACTGAAAATTTAACATCTCTTACGTAAAGTACGATGTAATCTCAATGAAGCTTGTAACGAACAGATTTTTGTTGCTAATCTGACCAAATTTGCAGAGCTCATGTAAGTCGCCATCTTGATTTGGGCAATAAGTTCAAAATAAATTTATCATAAATGCAAAATAAGTGAAAATTTGTTCAATCATTTTGATTTTAAAAATATGTAAATAATTCTAAAATAATTATTTATATGATAAATATTTTTATTCTATATTCAAGATCAAAAAATATTTTAAAATAATATAATTGAAAGAGCCACTGAATGAGATTAAAATGGCGACTTCCAGGTAAACAAAAATTTGTTTTCTTTTCTTATCGTCATTTTTTATTTGCTAATTTTGTGGTAAACCGAGAGTGGTGAAAAATGAGAAATCGGCGATATCGTGAAATAGTTCCCCCCTTATTCACTCCGCACACTTTATTGCTATGGCTATGGGGATTTCATTCTTCTGCCTTTTCTGGGCTCAAATTTCATGAATTTCAATAGTCGACTCTAGACTCTAACTTAGTTCTAACTTTCTAAAATTCTAATTCTAAGTTAGACACAGACATACCTATTACTTACCGTACTTATAGTTTAGAATCATCGTGCGCACTGAGTTGGCGATGCATGCAACATAATCAAAACATTGTAGAGTCTAGACCTTCTAGGCAGGCAAGTGTGAATTCTTGATGTCAAAATGTCTGTTTAAATTAAAAGGACCAAGATCGCCAGCCAAAAACAGCCTGAAAGTGAAAATTTCACATGATCAAGGTTGACAAGGTGATTAAAGATACTATCATGACAGTATTGGAGAAATTGTCAGGAAATCAGACATTCTAATTTCTATCAGTATCGATCTAAAAATTAAAAAAATATTTTCTCAGGATTTTGCTGATTTCCACTAGGCCTAGTGTGTTTACCTCGGCAACTTCGAAGTTGACCACAGCCAAAATCGACACGGCCCCATACTCCATAGTGATGGTTTCAGGAGTGCTTGGTTACATATGGTGGTGGATCCAGTTTCCGAACACTTTTCAGAAAATCAACGATAGCAAATAAAATATTACATGAATATCTGTCGAGCTGACGAGCTGTCAAACTTACATAATGAATGCTCAAAGTCCTACAGAAAAAGAAGTTGATGGAATTTTAAAAAGACAACGTAGAATACGATATTCCCTTCCGAGTGAACCCCTTCCCAATGACGCGGCGTTTTGGTCCCTTGAAAAAGGTACTGTATTTCCGAACGTGTGAAACTTATGGAAAAAAGACACAACCTTTGTTTCAATAGTGTAGTTTTCATAAGCGTAGTCCCACGCGTATGAAAACCCATTTTAGGCGCTTAACTGTACGCGTTCGGTAATACAATCTGTTAGGAAATACAATCCATGACTATACATCACTGATCACATTATTCAGAAAATGGCAGTGGCCATATTGTGCTAGGAGATGCATCATACTAAGAATATCTTGATTAATAATATCTCCTGTACATTTTTATTGGGAATAGGTTGTTGATCAGTAAGTATAAGGAATAAGATACATTTTTTTGCATAATTCTGTTCTTTTTTTTTTTGGTCGAGATTTCCTTTAAAACTCTACAGATCCAAGTTTCATTATTTTCACAACCTATTTTTCTGCTTTACACTCAAATGCAACGGGGTATAATTCCTATACAAGTTTTGCTCATAAAATTTCTGTATCCTTTCCCACCTCCATGTAGCATGGACATCAGTGAAACCTCCGCACCTCCTGCCATCCACATCATTAGACCACCAGAAGATGAGGACGATGATGATTTTAATGACATCATAGCCGATGATGATGTACCAGAGGCAAAAGGGGATAACTCAGCCTGTGAGGCAGTCAACTACAAGGTCTCCATGGATGAGTTTCAAAATGTATGTGATTGTCAGTTAGTTCATATGTTGATATACAATTTCTGGTTTATGTTTTCATTTTGGGGAAGCTGAAGGTTAGCGGGAAATCCAATCTTGATAGCAAGTTGCTCTGAAAGAAAGAAAATCAGAGAAGCAGATTGGTGACAGTTTGTACGAAATCGGATATAACAAGCAATATGAAAGTTATGAATTTTTAAAAAGTTGTTATCACATAGATACATGTGGGAATTTCAAATTGGCTTATTTGGTAATGTCACTGTGATGTATAGCGGTGTAAATTTTTCTAAAAGTATTATTTGGTGGGATCTTTGATCGTTGGAGAACCTATGACAATATGATATCTACAACATACTCTTAGTGCTGCCCCCCATGGAAAAGGCACTTAGGAGAAAAAACCCAGAAATTAATGACATTTTAGTGTACAATAAACAGGAAAGATGACACAAGCATGATCAGTTAAGAGTGAGCATTTTCCCCTTCCATGACACAAAATATATTTTATCATAAAAATTAATTGAAAGATTATCACTGCTATGAGATACATCAAAAGTTACTAGAAATTCAGTTCTTCAAAGGGTTCCAAGGTGCCAGAGTTCTTGGACCAAACTATTTTAAAGCAAAAAATGACCCTTCTAGCAAAATTTCCATCTGTGATCAATGCACATATTTCACATCTCTTATGGAATCTAAAGCTTGTTTTGAATTTCCACATGTCTGATAGGGAAGCCAATTTATCTGACTAACATTTGCAAGGGAGAGTATTAGACAAGATCATGTTGTTCTGATATTAATAGAAAAAGAGTAATGAGAAGTCAGCACAAAATTTCTGTCTCCCTCTCTAAGAAATGGAGTATTTTATTGATTCTCATTTAAATAAGACACATCCGTACGTGCTCGCCAAGATAAGGGCTCACGCAGAACCTAACTCGGAGTTCGGCTCTGTGCGCAAATTCATGTTATCCTTTATTTCCTTCATGCTCCTTAACTGTTGACCAGTAGAATGCCAGATAAATTTCTTTAAGGTTGATTTTATACTTTCTAGCTGTACACAAATTATTTTTTTCAGGTGATTGGTACACCTTAACTTGTTTTTTTAAAGGACCATCGTAAACTCTTAAATATCAGTTTATTTTAATAAAGTTGAGAAGTATCTATCCCACATGGTATTAATTTTATGATTTATTCCATCCTACCTGTGACAGGTTGATGTATTCAAGTCATCATCTGGCCCCACCCAGACACCTGAACCCACACCCCCCTCTACCAGAGGTACCGGGGATGAACCGGATGGACCTACAGACCAGCAAACTGCCAAGGTCAGTGATGCCCTTATTGTGTTAGATGCATAATGGACAAAGAAAGCAATTTGGGCTTTTTCGACGCTTTTGCTATACTTTTGCTTGCATCTGCAAACATATAATATGACAATGCATAGCAGAATCTTAGAAGAGCAATTGCGAGGCTTTTGCTAGTCACTTTATGCCCTTATTGTGTCAGAAGCATAATGGACCCGAAAAAGCAATTTGGGCTTTTTCTATGCTTTTGCTATGCTTTTGCTTGCATCTTCAAACACGTAATATGACAATGCAAGTAGAATCTTAGAAGAGCAGTTGCTAGGCTTTTACTAGTCACCTTATGCCCTTGTTGTGTCAGATGCATAATGGACCAGAAAAAGCAATTTGGGCTTTTTCTATGCTTTTGCTATGCCTTTGCTTGCATCTTCAAACATATAATATGACAATGCAAGCAGAAGCTTAGAAGAGCAATTGCTAGGCTTTTACTAGTCATTTGGCCCATTGTCATTTTATGTACAAGGAAGAAGATTGTTCATAATAAGTGATCAAGTCATCAGTATGGTATGAAAATGAAGTCAAACCTTGACACAGGATATAGGGGCTAAATTTTGTAGAGGAGTAAAAAGTATATATTTAACTATTGAGTAAGTTGAACAAGTTTGGTAATACATGTAAAAGTTATGCTGATGTGCAATCCATGTGAAAATATAATATGTCCAATAAATGCCTTTGTTTATATGTGCCTGTCTCGCCCCCATTCGTCTTGGTTTTTCTCCCCTTTTCATCCCTTTAATTCTTTTCTTTGGTTTTCCTCAACAATCTCCTTGTATATAAAGTGTATATATACTATACTGTATGTAAAGGTATGAAAATGTCAATTTTCACTACAAAAGCCACCTCCAATTTTTTTTTTTTTTTTTAATCAGGCTAGTCATACCTTTTTCTTGTAGGTGGAAGAGTCTATCCATGAGGAACCTATGAAAACTGACCAATCCCAGCCTTCGGATGAAAGTTCATTGACCCACAACCAGTCAGCCCACTCTGCTGATCAGGATGACAAGACTAGTGATCCCATTTTAGTGAATGGAACCAGTCAAGCTAATGCCGAAGAGGCCACCAAAGGGGTCACCACTCCATCAGAAGATATTCTTAAGGTAGGAAATGAGATAATATTTACAATTCCCATTCTAGCACAAGCATAAAGATAAACAGGAAAAGAAAATTGTATAATCTTATGTTATAATGAAAAAAAGATTTCTTGATATTCATTTTCTTGAAATTTATTTAAATCTCTTGCATTAGAGCATGCATACCATTCATGTATGTTAGTTTTGACGTGCTTGGAACCGGTATCACATATCTTTACAATATTTACAGTCCCACATACTGATTTTTGTATATTTTATATTTGTACAGGCGGAGTTGAGTCGGACTGCCGTCCCAGAGCCTTCAGAACAGCTTCTAAGAGCCCAAGCTGAGTGGGAAGCAGTGGAGACCATTCAACCAGGTCAGTTGTCCCATTAATCATCATATGATATCCCTTTTTATTGAAGATTGTCATTAAATTTTTTTTTTTTTAATGTTAGTGATATTGATTTTGGCCAAGAAAGGTAATCCTGAGTATAACAGAGACAAATTGTGTTTGTTGTAGTACTTGATTTCAGCGCTTGCTTGCAATTTTTGACACATTGGTCAAAGGACACTTTGGATATTAGTCAGGTTCACTATGTATTTTTGTTCAAAGTTTTTGGAGATTAGCAAAACTATACATTTTTGGAATTGGTAGAACATGGGGAATCCGAAAATTGATGTTGGCATTTGCACAAAACCCTGACCGAGCAGCCATTTTGGATTTTCAAAATGGCCGCCATATGTAACTAGTATTGAACACTTTTGAAGATATTTTTGTAACAGAACCTCATTCTGTCATTTTTGTGGTAGCATATTAAAGGGCATTAAATTCTCTACAACATGACACCACATTCGATGGGTTTCGTGATGATTTGTACAATTTGGGGCAGAAAATGTGATTTTTATCATTTTTTTCCAAAAATATGAATTGCTTCAAAATACATATTTCTCCATATTTCAAAAGTCCATTTCACTAATGACTTCCAACTTTACAGAAAATCAACCATATATAGGGTCAATATCATATTAAAATTACAAGTTCATTGCTTATCTAACAAAAAAGTTATAGTACTCTAAAGTTCACACTTTGATATTTTCTAAAACAGAGAAATAAAGCCAAGGGCTGCCTTCTAGTCAGGTTCACTATATATTTTTGTTCAGTTTTGGGAGATAAGCAAAACTATACATTTTCGGAATCGTTAGAGCATGGATAAGCAAAATAATGATGTTGGCATTTGCACAAACACCGGCTTGGTGGCCATTTTGGATTTTCAAAATGGCCGCCATAAAATACATAATTTGCCTTATCTCAGCTTCTTTTAAAGGTATAAACGTAATGAAATGGGCCAGTCCTACTATTTATGGGTGCAGAAAACAAATGGTGACATCTAGACATCTTCTTCTACTGCTTCCTCGCATATGGAGGCCATTTTGGATTTTCAAAATGGCATACGTGTAATATATTAATTGCCTCCTCTCTGCTTCTGTTCAACCTAGGAACTTAGCAAAAATATTCTAATCCTTTTCTTGGTCGATAAAACAATTGGTGACATATTTAGACTTCTAATCTTAATGCGTCATCGCACACGGCGGCCATTTTGTATTTTAAAAATGGCACACATATGTATGTATGTATATATATATATATATATATATATATATATATATATATATATATATATATATTCAAGTCAACCAATAGCAACTTAACAGAATATGCTAGTACTTTGTTTCATGGGTCAGGAAAATGATTAGTGACATAATTAAACTTCCAATCTCAACGCTTCATTGGACATGGTGGCCATTTTGAATTTTCAAAGTGGCCGCCACAAATACATTTTTTCCCCTACGTCGGCTTCTTTTCAACGTAGAAACTGAATGAAATATGCTAATCCTACGTTTCTTGGGTCGAGAAAAGAATCTGTGACATTACTCGACTTCTACTCCTAACGCTTCATCGCATATGGCGGCCATTTTGGATTTTCAAATTGGCCGCCATGAAATATTATATTGCCCTATCTCTGCTTCAAGGCAGCCTAGAAACATATTGGAATATTTTAATACTATGTTTCCAGGGTCAGGAAAAACATTAGTGACTCAACGCTTCAAGTGGCTTCTATCTTGGATTTTCAAAATGACCGACATAAAATGCATATTTTGCCCTTTCTCTATTGTCAACATAAAAACTTCATGAAATATGATGCTTATGTTTCCTTGATAAGGGAAATATATGGTGCTATCACAAACTTATAATCTTGATTCTTCCTTCACTTTAAGCATTTGGGGCGCTAGGAGCCCTCAGACAAATTTCACTGCGTCTCTATACTGAGGCTATGCCACGTTCTGGCTTTTGTCCTTGAAGTCTTGCACAGGAGCCCTCAGACAAATTTCATTTCGTCTCTAAACTGAAACTGTGCCACGTTCTGGCTTTTGTCCTTGAAGTCTTGCACATATTTTGACACCAAGTTTATAAAAATTATACAGTCATGCTATATTTTAGTTTCTAATTTTCTTCTCTTCAGGCAAGAATTTATATTTTTGTACAATTTGAATGAAAAACAGCAATTTGATTTTATTTCTTTGTAGATTATTTGTAATTTCTTCTTCTTTTATTATCCCTTTTCTATCTGAATATTGATTCAGAAAAAAGACCCTCTAATAACAGACCTATAAAGCAAGATATGGTTGAAAAACAATTGAATGCAAATGAACAAAGTCACTTTTTAACAACTTTTGTTTTTCAGTCTACGAACTTTCCCATCGACTATCATCACTGGTCAATCCCCCCCCCCCCTCCCCCGGATAACTACCCCTTGAATTAAATACCAAGTGCAGTTCTTTAGCTGTATTATTGTAACCTACTATATACTCAATTATACTGTATTAAACTAGAGACAGACTTCTGTTCTAATATGTCGACCAGCATGTGCAAACTAAATAATTGTATTTTACAGTACAACAAATATTTATTGCATACTTTACTTGGCCCAAAGACGTTTTAGGGCACTCCAGTTAGGCTAATCTATTACAATTGTATTGTATACATGTAGGATCACGCCATTACAGCACAGACAGCTCACAACCTTTAAAATGCTCATTTCCTACATGTCATATTGTTTTGTTGTTTTTTTAAACTTTATTTACTTTCAGTTCTGCTTTATAAGGTAAATAGTAAAAGCTTAATAACATAAATAAGGAGAAAAAAAGATATACAAATAGAATATGAAATATTGCGTTTTAACCACTTTGTACAAAACAGAGAAAAAATCTCGAAAGGTCACATTTTTTTGCTTTCAGTTCTTCTATTTAAGGTAAATGGTAAAGCTTAAGTAAGACAATTTTTAAAAAATATAAGATAAACAGTGGAAGCAAGAAATATTGTGTTAAATCACTTTTTACTCAAAACGTCAGCTAAGTTTAGAGTGATCTTTCGTGGCAAAAGATTTTTGCAATGCTGAAATGAAGAAAGTCAAAATTTAGAGAGGCCTGAAATGCGCTGATTGAGACCAACCAATGAACTTTATCTACAACTGAGCCAAGGGGGGGGGGGGGGGGCTGACGCCTCTTGCCCGAATGTAAACTTTACTTTCAGCCCCTAGCCCCCACCCCTCCCCACCTCGTAAGACTGCTCGTTTTAATATTGAAAGTGCTAGGAAATGTTACAGGGGACCCAATTTTGGGGGTCAACCAGACTTGGATTGATGGTAAAAACTGTTTGGTATCAATATGACCTCCCTGTACAACTGGGGGGGGGGGGGGGGGGGGGGGGGGGGGGAAGGTGCGGGCGCAAGTTTTGAACCCCACCACCAAGTATCTACATGTTTTAGAGTGTAAATCTTGTCTATCACGTGAATACAGGTCCCATGTTATTTCACTGATGGCCTAAATTGCTTCCTTGTACCAATAATACTTGTAGGTATTGTTTTAAGTTAAATTTTAGAGGGAAAGGGGGTGGGGGAGGAGAAGGGTATAAAGGCATTGGCAGATATTTTTCCAGTAACCATGCGATTTTAATGATTTGTCAAGGCTCATTGATTTTTTTTACCATTATCCAAAGTACTTTATGAATATTACTTTGTACCAATTTGTCTCGTTTTAAAAACAGAAAGGGGGAGGGGAAGGCATGGACATGTAGGGGTGCAAGTTCTGTACCCTATAATCTAGTATATATACGTGTGTTGGAGTGTGAATCGTGATTATCACTTAAAACCAAGTTTCCTCATATACATTATTGGACAGTTAGCCTTTTTATTTCTCAACACATATCATCGGTTATTAGGCACATTTGTATCATAGCAACGGGAACTAATAAACAATTGCATATCACTAAAATATGATCGTACTGAATCATCTGACATCACACTTCCTATTAAAATATTCATCTGCATGACAATAGCATGTACTACCGAAATAATCCATTTCACGTCTCCCAATGTTACAATTGTCAGGGAGAAGGCAGCACTTAGTAACCACTTTTGTTATCGATTCTCTACTTTAGCTAATATCAAAGTGTCAACTTTAGAGCGCTATAACTGTTTTGTTATATAAGCAATGGACTTGTAATTTTTATATGATATTAACCGTACATATGGGCAGTTTTCTGAAAAGTTTGAACTAATTAGTGAAAATAACTTTTGAAATAATGAGAAATACATGTACGTATTTTGAAGAAATTCATATTTGTAAAAAATTATGTAAACAATCATATTCTTGGCCAAGAATCGTATCACAAATCATCACCAAACCCATTAAATGTGGTATCATGTTGTAGAAAATTTCATGCCCTTTAATATGATGATACATACATGGTAAGATGAGGCTCTGTTAAAAAATTATCTTCTAATTTGTTCAGTACGAGTTACACATAGCGGCCATTTTGAAAATCCAAAATGGCTGCTATGCCGGTGATTTGTGCAAATGCCAACATCAATTTTTGAATTTCCCATGTTCTAACGATTATAAAAATGTATAGTTTTGCTAATCTCCAAAAATTTTGACCGAAAGCCCATTTTCTTACATAGTGAACCAGACTATATTGTAAATTTAGGATTGTAGTTCCATTATGTCTTTTTTTGTCCTTTTTCTCTCTTTTTTTCTTCAAAATATGAATGATAAGTTTCTTACTGTAGCACCATTAAGCAGGAGCCTTGTTCAAGTGCTACAGTTAAGGTGATTTAAAACTAATTTGTGAGGCATAAAGTGCCTGACAGTTATTGATTAATTTCCTTTATGATTACGTTTTGTTGTTTTTATTACCCTTAACCATCAATAGGAGCTGCCTCACCAGGTATTGTGTTTTCATGTTGTCTCTTTAGATTTGTAGATTTTGTTGATTTGGTGGTTTGTTTTCTTGTACAATGGTTTTCAGTTTTGTGAAAATTGTTTGCTTGCTTTTTATTTAGTATGTTTGTTTGTGCACTGTGTAAGTCAGTGAAGGTTTTTTTGTTATTCAACAAGGGCAACTCATATGAACATGTAGATGTTTAAGTTTGATTTGTTTTCAATATTAAACAGATGAAAAGTGAATCAATTGATTCGAGTTTAAAATTATGTCCCCTTCAATACAAATGACTACCAGTAAGAGTAACTCTGTGTTATAGTAAATTTGCTTGTCAACTTCCAATCTTTCTGTCTCTTTCTGATCGCTTTCTGTCTCTTTATATCTTCTCTATTAGCTTCTTTCTCACTGTCTTGGCACCCATTTTAAAAGCAAAGTTGCTCACTTCTGATTGTTTTTCTCTTTTTTTCTTTTTTTTGTTGTTGTTGATTCTTTCTGTCTTTCCTCCTCTGCCTTTCCTCCTCTGTCTACCCCTCTTTCCTCTGCATTCTGTTGCTGTTTTTTTTTTTTTTTCTCACTCTTTCTTCCTCTGTCTCTTTTCTCATTTCAACCGCCCTAGAGTAGCTGTGTGAAAACTAGTTGTGATGTAATGTGACGTAGACAAACCTGTAATTGATGTGTCTGAGTTTGGTTTGCTTTGTTAACTTTTTGTGACAAGTTTCCCATTTGAGATGCTCTCTTTGGGTTTTAACATTCTGATTATTTTTTTTCAACTTAAAAGAAGATTGCAGTATGAATGATCACATTTTTATACTAAATACGCTCTGTAGATACTTGGAAGGGGTTAGAGAAAGTGCATTCACAGTTTGTGAGTCACCAAAACTTTGCAATTGTAAACTTCTTTGAAAGGGAAAACATCACATTATCATATATTTGTTACCAGAAATCAGGATTTGCATTGCTAATACCTCTTAAAAGGGGTTGTGGAGCCACTCAGAATATTTCACAAAGTTTGACAGTTATTTCAACACTTGAAAACATTTGAATGTGGAATGTTCAGGAATCTAGTGAATTGGAATTAAATGCAGAGGTTCCTGATTTGTAATGTATGTGCAGAAAACACAAGTTTTTGTACAAATCTCTTTATTTCTCTGATTTCATTTTCAGGAAAACACAGTACAGTGAGAAAGTTACCTCTGGTGTCATTTAATGAAGCACTGGGCTTCTTTCAGACGCGCAACATGGAGCAGTATCTAGTGTGTACAAACAACTCTTTACTTGTGTACTCTTTTGTTGAGGCTCATTTTTGCAAGATATATTGAAGATATTTTTAATACATAAACCTCGGTCAAAATATGATTCTGAATTTACTCTTAAAGGGACCGAAAAGTCGCCAATCGTGGTGTTTTGTAGCTTGGCCCGGCTCGGGTAATATTCAGGAATCTCCGTACATCTTCGGTAAACGCATGAACTGTGTGTATGCATCACGCATGCGACCGGAGAAAGACGAACTGAAAAACCCAACTGACAAACTACCCCACCCTCTACGGCAATTTTATTCGCTGCTCCAAGATTGTTGTTATGCACGGCCTTGTAATAGGGGCAAGCGAATGAAATTGAACGTACATGGATATCGAGCGGTGGCTCCCTTTAAGAATTTGAGATTCACAAAATCTCAAATTAAAGAGATAGCCAAGTGTGGAATCTGTAAGAAGAACATTACATTGTGTTGGAAAGCCTCAGTCCAGCTAAACATTTATATAAAACCCTTTTAATGGTTGTGAGACTTTTGGGAGACCCTGTACCAGGCATGAATAATACTAATTATCATTATGGAATTTATTTTTTAATTAGCTGTAATGAACCTGATAGAACAATTAGTATGATGAAAAGTCACCCAGAGCTTAATATCATGAAAATTTGGATAACCAGGGTTGTATTATATGGGATTTTATTATATAGCCAACAACTTAATCTAAAGGCTAAAACAGGGTTTCACCTATTCAGCCATTTATGATAACCAAAGAAAAGCAAACAATAGTCTCCCTGTATGTATTATGCTATTTTTTGACATTGATCAACAAGCAGCTTTCCCTTTGCCATCTTTTTGATAGAGTAAGATCAAACCTTGCGTTCAGAGGACAGGGTTTGCTGCCCTCAAGCATCTGGTGCTAGGACCACCCAAGATGAACAGGGGTCTACTGGATGAGAGGAACCTGGTCTTTGCTATTGCACAGTGTAAGTACTTATTAGCTGACCCATAATGAGATGGTGGACTTGGCATCTTGATAACCTAAGTACCAAAGCACACTCTAAGCTCATGGATTTCCAGTATTTTTCTCAAACATTGTTTTATCATTATCCCGTTTAGGTTGGGGGGGGGGGGGCTCTGGAGGAACCACTGCATTCAAAAGTCATAACCAAAAGAGTTTGGTATGGCACACCCTTCAGTTAGGGAGAATTCTTTATTAGTTTCAAATTGGGTGTGGTAAGACCAGTCTTCACAGCTGTTCCTGATTTATGCCTGACTGGATGGCTGCCATACAATTTGTAAACAGAAATAATGTGCCATATGAATGCTGAGAATTGTCGTCCAACTCTTGCAAGATCTCAGCTCTATAAAGGTCGAGCACACAAGTTTTTATAAATGAGACATACACGTAGGGGTAAATAAAATCCCCTGTCCCCATCTTGATAGTACCCATTATTATGTTTGTATTTTCTTTTCATGATTAGATCCATTTGATGACGATGAGGAGATCCATAAGCGCGTTCTTCAGACGGTCTACAAGCAGCTGACAGGGAGCACCATCGACTGTCCTAGGTTTGGTTCACACTGGGAGCAGATAGGCTTTCAAGGTAACGAAGGTTTGCCTCACATCACATCTCTAGAAATATTTTTATTACATTCTGGTCTGTAAGAAGGCAAAAGTTCATGTTTTGATTGCTCCCTCCAATATTGTGCTTCACATTCACCATAATAATAATTGTTTCAATTCAGCATTGAGCATTTAGGGTGAAATAAAACATGAGCTTGAGATACATGTATGTATACATATACATGTGCATGCTGTTATTATTTTTTATCCAATTAAAGTATTGGATTACTACAGATTTCTGCAGCAAATATGAACCATACAACATTATTTTATCTGTACAATATTTTGTTATGATATCATGTATTTGTATGTATTCCTTTTTACGACTTGAAGGAACGGATCCATCTACAGATCTGAGGGCATGTGGCTTCTTAGGTCTTCTCACCTTACTGGACTTTCTCATGGACTCGCAGAAGTTACATCTTGCCAAAGATATCTACAAGCTGTCCCAGCATGAAACACAGGTGGGTAGCTTCTTATTTCAGATTTTTAAAAAAGCCACTTAGTAGCTTGTATTTCAGATAATGAGCCATGAAGTAGTTCTTATTTGAGATAAAAGCCACTTCATATTCTAATAAATGAGCTCATGTTATCTCGATTGCAAGATAAACTAGTAAAAGAGTAGGGTTAGAATGACAAACATTTGTTACTCTTCTACATTGCAGTAAAGCCTCTAGTATGTAGTTCTGCTAGTAAACTGCCTAGAATTGAGGTTCCAAAAGTAAAATATAAAAAGTCCTTAGTCGTTGTTTTTGTGTTTCCAAGATGGAGTCCTGATGAAAAATGTCTTTATTTTCAATAACATGTACAGTGCATCCCAGAAAAAAAGGAAACCTAAAACAAAGGTTTATTGTGAATAAACTAAGAGCGTTACAAATATAATTCTTTGTTTTTCATAACTGTGTATACATATGTATTCTGTTTTTTTTTTGTTGTTTTTTTTAGAACTTTCCCTTCTGTGTGATGTCTATCAATATGACAAGGATAGCCTTACAGACATTACGAGAGGAACACTTATCAAGGTACTGTTGTCCTTTTCAGTTTTATAGGGCTAGTCAACCGTATTGACCTTGTGATGAAAAAACTAATGGGAAATATATGTTCAAGTGTATCAATCACAGTATAAAATCAACCTCAAAGAACTTTATCTTGCATTCTATAGGTCAACAGTTAAGGAGTATGAAGTAAATAAAGTTTAACGCGGAACCGAACACTGCGTTTGGTTCCACGCGAGCCCTTATCCTGGCGTGCGCGTACGCTTTTACGCTTATACATAGAGAGTGTAATTGAAATTGTAATATCTCTTTATAGAATTAGTATTTGAAGCCCATATTTTGAATATAGTATAAGGACATGGAACCACTAACATACAGAGCAAATAGTTTTTGGTGATTGGTACACTTTAAGTGTAAATGGCTCTGTCTAAAACAGAATTTAACCACAGTATTGAAGCTGGGCTTTTGTTTGTTTGTTGTATTTTTTAATTGGGGGGGGGGGGGGGTGGTGATTGTGGATCGTTGTGGCCATTAGATATTTTCCCATTTAGAACTTCGTAAAAAATATACAAGGTGTTTGGTTTTGCTTGCGCCTGTAGATGATCCCATAGCATTTTTTCATTTGTTTCTCTTGATCTAGGTATAGTAATACATGTCGGTATTTGGAAGGGATTAAGATTTAATTGTAATGCCCTATTAAGAAGCCAACTAATATTTGCACGTAGTAATATATGTCAGGCAATTTGGACAGTGTACTGATCACATATATCTGTCTTTTATTGCCACAGAGAATGCAATAGACGGAAACAAGTCTTTGGTGTCATCAATGATTTTTACGCAAGCATCTTTTTACAACTCTACCAGACTTGGAAACAGCAGAGAAAAACAATCCATGATTCAGGCTTTGTACTCAAAGGTAAATCAAAACACAAATTTATCTCTCTTTTTTGTCAAAGTAAGGTGCTTATAAGAATATTTACATATTTTGTTTTAAAAGTGGAATTGAAAAATCACCTTTTTTCATTAAAAATACTTTTACAACCTGATGCTAATTTTTTTATCATTATCATTTCATTACAATGTGAATATAGTTTGATGTATTTACTTTTATAATAATTGTAATTATTTAATGAGTTTAATTGTATATAATTATTCCTGTTTCTGATGCCCATTTTATGTAAATATTGCACTATTAGTCCTTGGACTACTGCATCGTGTATTTTATATTAATAAACTGAAATTGAATTGAATTGAATTGAATTGAATTGTTTTCAGGCTTAGCATAGCTTTGCCTGGATTCAAATACCAGTAGAGAAATCGGGTTCTAATTGTTTTTATGAAAATGTATACGTGTGGGTATATACATGTACATGTGCAAATAATAAGATTCATGTTGATATTTTTATGTTTACAGATTATCTCGTTCTTGGAAATGTCCTCGGGTGGCTTGTGCCCTGGACCATTTATTATCCTACTTATGAAAGATTATCTTTAGAATTAATCAATTACAAAAAAGAGGAAAATAGTGTATGTCTTGAAGTGTGCAGGGTTAGCAAATGGACAAGAATTGAAAACAAATCCTCTTTCTATAAGGAAATCTTATTATCTTTAATCTCAAATACTACATGTATCTACCAAAATGTCCAAAATTTTCCTCTCCTCAGAATTGGAGGCCAACTGCAAAAAGAACCCCAGAAATTTGATGCGGAACCTTGAGGTTTACCTCTCAGAGAGGTCGTCAAGAGGGGGTGACATGTCGCCACGGTCAGGGGCTACCTCGTCACCCGGGAAGGAGAAATCCATCATGGACTTTGCTGGTGTGCATGAACTAGAGGACAAACAAGGCTGAGAGGGGGAGCAGCAAAAACTCAGAGAACTGGAAAGATGATTTGTACTGTACTGTAGCAATCAGGAAAGCTTTTGATTTATATGTGAAATTGCCAAAGTGTTCTTTTTCTGATGATGCCTGTGAATGATGAGGATGAGCGTTCTTCGCGACAGCCCAGACAGGACGTTTATTTTGTTGCATCTTCAGTGAACTGGCTGAAATCTGATACTGTCTAAGAGTATGGCCCCAGAAGAGTTAGATTGCTGTAAGCTTGACAATATGAATTCATCATGCTATATTTTAATTGATTTATTATTTGTTTTACCGAGGATCCGAAGACTTTAGGTATAGTTAAACCTGTAAAGTCGGCTCAAAGGAGCTGTCCTTATGGACAGGGATTCTTTTGATACAGGTTCCCTTTGATGCAGTTTTCATCGAGAAACACTGTTCAAAGGAAACAAGTGAGGTGGCTTTTATGGACACGATGTCTTTGTAAAAGGTGTTTGTGAAAGCAGGTTTTATTGTGTTACTGGATTTTTACAGAATGTATCAATCAGACATGATTATTTACGTTTGGGGACCGACCTTTAATGGCACCATCCGCAAGACTTGACTCAGTCTTGAACCCGGGTCCGCTGAATCAGTTTATAACTTTATGATTGTATGCTTCTAGGTAATCATCCAGGGTTAAACTGATCTTAGCCCTAGTTAAGGACAAGGTACATGTTCAGTAAAGGATTAATGCCTTGCTGAATGCTAGGGCACTGCCACACTGATTTGATTTGAATCTGGGACTCTCGTTTCAGTGCCATTGCTCTGACCGCTGAGCCAATGTGACCTGAAATAAGTGTACTCTTTCCAGGTGCCCCTGTCAGTTCAGAGGCAGAAGAATGGATGATAGATTGCAAAAAGGGCACATGTCCTATAGACCTCTGCATTTACATGTACATGTAAGTACTTGCATGTGTACTGTATGAACCAAAGGCATTGTACATTTTAAATGATCTATGGATTATATACATGTATTTGGAATCTTTGTATGACAGCATGCCATCTCTAGCAGTCTTCATTTCGGTTCAACCTGTGAACAATTTCTTACTCAACTCTGCCATGCTTAAGAAATAAGTAGGCTTTATGAAAAGCATCATGTACATGTATAATGTAGAATATATCATGCGTCATCAAGTTGAATGATCATTAGTTGAAAAACATACATGTACATGTCAATGAGCTGTCATCATGTCTAAGATTTGAAATTGTTAAGAATCGTACAGATGGTTCTTTTTTCTAATTCAGACATGATTGGCAAAGAAAACCTTCGTTTAGGATATTAATAAATTGCATTTATTGAGTGCTATTAAAAGCTGTGGCAATACATTGAGAAAGATAGTTGAATATGGCATGTGGCATGGTAAGTTTCAATTTATTATGAATGTTTTCAGATAAAATTATTATCTTGAGAATTTTTTTTGCTTGTTTAATAAGCCTTTACCTGCAAGTGAGCGTGAAATCTGTTTTCCTATATTCAGTGCTATCATGGAAAACTGCCAGTTATAGAAGCTAAAAAAAAGCAAGGATCCTTGTTTAAGAAATTTTAAAGATGTTCATATCAAAAGTCTAGATATGAACTTTTAATATTATCATTATTATCACCTTGATATCTAAGTTGACATTTGAATCCTCTTAAAGCTGGAAAATCATTCACTGGCAATTGGCCAAGTCAAATTATGCCATGTTTTCTCATACAAAGTGGATAATCATTGGATTTAGTAATGAAAAATCATTCATTTTTTTCCGTCCTGTATTTAACATTCCTCAGACATGGAGCTTGTGAAATAAATCACCTTGATATTAGTTCATGCAATTATGTATATAAAAACAGGTTAATCGGGTAAACATTAAGACAATGCATTTCATTGCTAATTGTCTCTCTGAATCCAGGCGTGATAAGTTGGTATATGTTAAAGATAAAGTTGAGTTCTGGTCATATAATTTCAATCTGAAATAAATTCTATTAAAGCAACTGGGAAAGGTTGGGTATGTCTAGATAAGCAGTGGTGTATGCTGTGAGGTTTTGGAATCATCAAAATGATAAGAAATTGACCCAATCTCCCTGAAAATCACTTGCACTGCACACAGAAATGGGTATACAGGACTGCACATACATGTGCATTGAATGCTCGGCCCGAACATTTCAGCTATTTCTCGTCGTACTTCGAATATGAGGACATTTGAAGAGCAATCCTTTTCAGGGGACATTTCTACTATGATGTTCTTCCAAACTGACATACAAGGAATGAGAAAGCTCGCAAATTATTTTTTCACCTCTCCCAGAACTCACCCTTCTCTTCAAGTAAGTAAAAATTCCTTGAATACTCTATATTGAATGCTCAGCTGACATGCCAAAGCTCAAGAAGACTTCATTGTGCTATGCACTTTACAAAAGCTGATTTTTTTCATGATTTTCATCTTCTTGATTAACAAACTCATATTGATCAGGAAATATCTACTGAGCATTGTATATTCTATTTCAGTATTGCCATACAACTTGTGCTGATTGATTCTACTGCTTAAATTGTACTGTTTACTTGTCCAGGTTGCAATTCATTCATGGATCATGTTTTACTACATTGTATACTGATGAATTGAATTCAGGTGGCATTTTGTTATCGAAAATGTGTTTCAAAATAATGAATGTTCCAAGGTGTAGATATAGCTGTTCGTAGTTGTGTGCCGTAACAAGTGGAAAAAACAGTACTAGTGAATAGTGGTAATTTACAACATTTTTGTGATGTAAAGAACTTATCAGTTTCAAACAACTGTGATCTTTATATTAGGAGCTATGATATTTGCATGTTGCAATCAGTTGATTCCTCAAATATCATAGGTATTTTCTCTCAAGATGGTCCGCTCTGAAAAAGAGATTGGAGAAAAAGGCCATATAGAATTTGGCATCATCATGTGAAGATGATTCTTTTAAAATGGGCGCAGATATGGGGCATTGTGTACCTTGTTAATATAAGAATGAGATATTAGAGAGTTTAATGTATTTGTTCATATTCTGTCCCATATGCGTTACTAGGTGCATTAATGGAATGGAAGAAATTGCTTTTTCTTTCGTATGACGTTTTGCAGCACAAGTGACAAATCCAAACTTGTGAGCCAGGCAAGGTCATCAATCTGACACAGGATGGATGGAGTTCCTTGATGCCTCCTGGGAACTGTGTCATTTTACTTACAGGTGTCTTTTTGCTACATATTTCGGCAGTCCAAATTCTAGTAGATCAGCTTTTTACAATTAGTAAGTGAATTAATTCTTCATTGTCAGTTTTTGTTCATTAATTTAAACTGGTATGAATGTATGGGACCATGAACTTACAAATTTACATGTAGTAGGTCCATGATGGGACGGAAGTAATGTTCTGGACAAATTACTTGGACTTATCCTGATAATAACTGTGAAGTACTAGTGCTTATTTAGTTACAGGTCATAAACCTTGACCCTCTTCTTCAAAATGTTGATTTCCAATACTTCCACCAAATAATATTTTATACTTCTACAGTTTTATTAATATTTTATTATAGTTCCTTTGAAGAGTCCACTTACAATTAGGAATTTCTTATTAGGTATCAACCATTTTACTGAAATTTATGCATTCTTTTGATTCGTCAGTCAATCTGTATTCAAGAAGAGTATGGCCATCTTATTGTATTCTGAATTTTAAAAGGTTATGTATATTGTGATATTTAATTTAGAATAATTAATCAGCCTGAATAAAAAAATTACATGATGGTCTGTCACTTTTGCCCCCGAGTACTGATTGAGGGATTCGGTAACTTTGTGGAGGCCTGATTTTAATAAATTCTTGAATTTTGATATCTGTCTTGTATAATGATGTTCAGAAGGATAAATAAATAGCCAGGAATAGAAAGGTTTTCAAATATATAATGCTATTATTAAGATATCTATGACTGAATACTCCCATTTACGAAAGCCTATGGCCATACGCTTTAGTCTAACACTGAGTCTATGGGGGAAAATGAGTCTGGCATTTCTGGTCACTTGCATATGTTTACTTTTGTGAAGCACATGATGATTTTGAAGTGCTTTTGTTTTTCCTGGGCTTCATTTTTACACCATACACTGATAGCATGTAAGGCCAGGCAGCTCAGATTTTATCAAGCCTCTACAAAGTTACCAAATCACTTTAATGTTAAATTTTGATTGGTGAACAGGCTTTTGTTTTCATTATTTTGCAATATTGGGATAATAACATGCCAATTTTTTTGAAGTGTACATGGAATGTGAACCTGCCTTTGATTTTAATGAATGAAATATGCATAGTAAGCATCAGCTAATGTTCACTGTCAAATATCAACCTGTTTTGTCGATATGTTGAGTTTAACATAATATACGTGTATTTATTACAAATTTGTCTCGCACATTGCAGTTTCATTTGTTTTCATTTAGTGCTGTGTGCGGGAATATGTAGAGTGGGTAAAATAATGATGATGTGGAGTTTGATGATAAAAAATATATGCACTGACAAATTAACTTCCGAAGTGCAACCATTTTTGGGGGGTTTAATTTATTTCAATTGCATGTATTGAGGAAATTATTAAATATCTCTGGGTAAATATCTGTAAGTAAATATAGGGCGACTTACACTTAAAAATATTCGAAAAAGCTGAAAAAATATGAAGACAGCTTATTGGTATTGATAATCGATTTCTCTTTTTAATATTTTGATTTTACGCCCATTTTAGCATTTTTTTTGGGGGGGGGGGCGGCAGGGGAGGGGGTTATCTTGCTAATCACAGTTTAAGATTAATAACTAGCTGAAACACCCATTAAACATTCACCAAGCTTCCACTAGAGTTATTCCCCCAAATAGTTAATAATTCAAATTAAATTCAAAAGATTTTAATACAACACTCACAAAATATACTCGCACAAACACATGCATGTATTCACTCATGTGTCACTCTTCCCAGATAATTACCAGTATTTTGTTATTATATCACAGACTTACACTATAGCAATGTTAAATATTACCTTCACTCAAGCCCGTACTCCATTGAAATCACACATACATCGATAAAATATAGTCGATGAGTCATTTCAGGAACGACATTGTTTTTTTTTTTATCCATTTTTTTTTTATTTTCCATCATCACACGAAGACACAATATTGCAACTATATAAGCAGGGGGAATCCCCTAGTTTTCACAGACTACTACTTATAACTCACTACATGGCAATTCCAGAGGGGAAAAAATTGTGTGAGAGATGTACAAAAGAGGATAAACGCTCGCTAAAGTAGAGGCTAGAAAAGAGGAATTAAATAAAAAACATATTTCATAACAATAAGGAGTTCTTCATTGTGCGAAGTGTACACAACAGAGAAGCATTATATTTAAATTCAAATTTCAAAATTTCAAAAAAATATCGGTAATTACACTGGAATGCAATACCTTCCAACAGAAGCACTGGCACAATTTTTCTGTAAGTTTTTAAGATTCTTGTTTTACATCTCTGTTTGGTACTTGGGAAGCGTACCGAGAACGAAGTGCAGTAATTCAAAAATTTCTGTGTGGTGACAATCTTCATAAAATCTTGAATGAGATATTGATACTGTCTTTTGGGGCTTGGTTCAGACATTCAAGTACAGAAAGATTGGTCTTCTTACAAATGTGTCCACAATGGGAGGTAATTGTCGATATGTTATCATTCGAGGTTGGTTTTCAGAATAGAAATACGAAAATAATCTTGAGAGGATTTAAATCAATTGATGACATGACTTTAGAATACATGGGCACCATAAACGTAGCAGGGAGTATATAAGAAGAATGTAAAATTAAAAAATCCCATAATTCTGATAACCATTTTTGGCTTGAGGATGTCAAATCTACAATTGGATAACTAGGAAACATTAACTCTACCTTTTGAATTACCACTATGTATATACATGTCCGCTTTATCATGAAATCCGACCCATGTTTTGGTACAGAGTCTCCAGTCCTCAAAGTTATGGATGATCATGTATATACTAATGATTTATAAGTACACAATACAGTATACAAACATACATACATGTATTCGTCCTATTTCTAAATTCTGAAGTATCTTGGATAAATATTACAAAGCTCAAAAAGATATCCCCAAAGCCACAGCAGCTATAAATGTGTGCCTCTTTCATTGGTGTACCAAACAGAAGCTTATCCAGATAAAAATTCAACTACTTAAGCGACAGAAATATCTTCTTCTTGCTCTAGCAGATTGAATCATCAAAGAAAGATAGAAATTAGACTCCAATAGCCGGTGTAAGTATACGGTTCATCTAGAACTTTGCGTTATTACTCTAGTTTTTCTTTGCATAATAAAATTGTGGCAATTTGTTATTCAATAGTTCTACCAATCAGATCTAGCCCAAGACGTAAGAGGCCATATAATATGATTGCTGTAGAAATTTTGAAAGCTGAGCAAATGATTAAAGATAAAGTTTCCTAAGGCTTCAACAATAGACGTGACGATACAAAAACATGAAATAATAAAACAGCGACGTAGTACCTAGTACTGTCCCGATGGTAACATATGGGCATTTTAATGCCGTAAATGAATACAATCTACGAAATGGTTTACAAAATTCGACTATAAAGGAAGCAAAAGTAAAATGAAAAAAATTGGCCTTCATGAAAAAGAATGAAAATTTTAAATATACAGCTGTTCTCTATCCTGTGTCCTAGATTGGCAAATTATAACATTGAAGAAAACATGGATACGTAATTGTCCAATATCTTACTCGCATTTTTCCATCACTACATCGATGAATGTAAAATTACCAAATCAACGTTTATACATGGTAAAAGAGAAGTACATAATATGACCACACATGAGCTATGAAGATCATATAAAAACATAGCAGATTTTGAGAAAAGACTCGTATGCGTCTTCTCAAAACGACCACTTTAAAACAGGTATAAAAATGCAGTGTGAACATTTCCCCCCTTCTCAACCTCAACAGCATGCAATATGAACTATCTACTTTTAAAAAAAAGGGGTACTATGCTTGTTGTGTTTCAAAATGTGATAATAGGTGTCAAATGTGCTACCATACATATAAATGCAGCTACTTGTATATTTCAACGCATATTGCCCTAACAAAAGATTTTTGACCCAATAGGCATACTAAGCAAAGTGCATACATGTACATTTAAGAAAAAGCCTCTACTTTAAATTAAAGGGGAAAGGAGGGATTACTTTATCACCCAAATAGGTAATAGGAATACATGAATAGTCAACGCACCGAAGGAGAACAGAAAAATATACAAGTACTATAAAGTATATTCAAATTTGATACGATCCTATAAGTAGATTTTCGAACACAGTAGTCATTTAAATATGAATAGTAATTGTTTAAAATCCAAATCCACTGAATACGTAATAATTACAGTACACTGAATTATCTTATCAACATCGACAATGCATATGATTCCTATTTAAATACAAATCACAGTAACTGACAAGAGAACAATACAGTCATTTTCCCATTTTTGCCAATTCCTTTTTCTTATTTTAAATACAAGAATATCATAGCGCTCCATCTTTACGACCTCTCCATGTTAAAACGGCTGGCAGTTTATGCATGCTACTTTCTAAAACATCTCGTTTGCTACAGTCTAGCCTAACACTACAAATCTTTTGATTTGAACCTCCATGAATTTTAGATAGCATTTTAATAAAACAAGGCTTCTGTAAATATCTTTCACATCCATAGCGAGAGAAATAAAAAATATAATTTTCATCTTTATTTTCTCCTTCAGAAATGCCCCCATACTGTCCAATCATCCTGCCAAGGTAAGATTGAAACGTGGAAGTTAATTTTTCGTCTCTCTTTTTTTTCCTCATCTGGTATATGGTTGCATGAACACCACATGACGACAACATGCTGTGCATGTGATATAGGCACGTAGACCATGTGATGATCACATGATCGTCTCTCTTTTTGTTAGTCCTCACTCTTTCTCTCTACTTCGATTGTGCTTGCTCTTTAAAGTCGCACTAATCCTGCCTGACAATGAACAAACCCGTTCACTACACCAAGTATCAAAGCCATTGTGGAAAAAAAACAACTTTACAAGCAATTCCCCAAATTGTTGTGTCTGCTGATATCTGATTCTCTACCAGGTTCTATGATTCAGCATCGAGAAAGTTTAAGAAAGTCAACTAACCGTATGCTTTTGGAATTCCTTGTAACTAACCTAGTTCTCTGGCCAAGCAGGGTTAGTGCAACTTTGTTTAGATGTACATCTAGTACTACCAAGGCACTCATGCAATGCAGCCTACGCACGACCCTAACTCAGCCTGCCATATCATCATGTACACATCTGTTACACAAGATCGCAGGATTAAGATCTCAATCTATCCTGGTGTCCATTTATCTTGGCAAGAATATGTGAAGGTATACATGTCTCGATACGATCTCTCTTTGTACCTATGCTCAACTGTTGTCCGATCTGTCCACGCTATAACAGAGATTTCCTTTCCTATCCTACACATTTTTCATGAATTTTTACCACAAATGATGGAACGGGAAAATTTGCAAAGAATGAAAAACAACTGCCGGGCAAACGAAAAGACAACAAAAAGAACAGAATGATGTAACAAACATGCGTCCAACAAACCTTTTAAAAATTATTTTCCTCATTGTTCATGACACAGCTCATATTTACAGAAAACTGTTGCACAGTAACGCATGTACAGGTACAATTGACAAAAAGGTCATTTAGCTTTCCGCCACCGATTTCACAGCAAACTTCCAAAAAGAAATCTTGTGAGCAGATTTGTTTTGTACAGTTTTTTTTTTCCTCAGCTTTCTGACTGGGCCTATTGCACACCACACACAAACCTATCCATATTTGGATACACCAGTCCCGTACCTTCACATTCATGTCCTGTTTTCATAATTTACATAACAACCCCCAAATATAGGGTAACTCGATCTGGATGAACTTTTTCCCCCAATACGACCTCGACACACGTAAGACATCAAATGTTATATCTAGTCAGTCCCATAATCAAAAGGGAATGATTTTTTAATAGCCATTTTTAAAGTTAACATTTCACAAATTGTGTGAAGTCAAACAGTTTGGTGTTCACTCTCTATACACTACACATAACTACACTTCAACATTTCAGCAAATATAAAAAAATGAATCTTAAATGAATCTTCAGTTTACGCAGTAAAGAACATCTTGTTCACCCACAGGTTTGAATACACATGAATACACCATTTACTTGAATTGAAGGAATCATCGGAACGACAGAAGAAGAATTTTTTACACAACAAACTTGTCCCCACACATCACTGTCATTCTAATGGAACCACTTACTAAACGACTCCATGTTCGCTTTAAATAACATCCGCAATGGCATTGATTATACAATTTTATGCACAGCGCTTTCACAACAATTATATGATCACTTGTTGAGAATGCACGGTGCATTCATTTACATGACTATTTAGCTAGCATGCTACAAGTATCTTTTTTTTTTTTATAATAATGGGTGATTTGATGGAAAATTGATAGTTATGAATAGCTCTAAACCACTAAAAAGCTATCATGCATACTAACTCTTTTACTTTTTATACACAATACACATATTTCATATACTACATAAGAATAAGTCATTTAGCATTATAATCAGTATATATAGCAAGGAAAAAAAAAAGACAACCTACTTACAAGTACTTTTGGCAATAAACATGATTATATCACTGTAAATGCTCACCTAATGAAAAACACAGCGCTTTTAGGTGATTTCGGGTAAGAGAAAAAAACCATGGAAAATAAGAAGATGGGTATATGTGTAGTTATTTCAGAACATATCATCATCTGTTTTTTGAAGAGCCTACTGTGTAGCAGAGAACAAATGCAGTTCCTTTACTTCTAAATGCTTGATTCAATGCAGCATGAAATAGACCCTAAAGTTGGTCCTAGAACTTTACGGTGCAACTTATTTTCCATGGATTTTACCCTGCAATCAGCCCAGAAGCGTCTCACTTGTTGGAAAGGAACAGTCAAGGCAATAAGAATCATCCTCTACGAAAAAGAACATGAAATATTTCTGAAACCTTACCAGGCATGACGTACAATAGCTACAGGTTACGAACGAAGAGCCTGATTAAAAACCAATCATCACACCGTTTTTAAAAACAAAGAGATCAGTACTTTTTTTCATTTTGAAAAGAGATAAGAGCATTCCCTAAATCCTTATTTCACCTCATCTTATAATCATTTACACTAGAGTGGCTAAGACAATGCAAAGGATTAAACTCTATCAACTACCTTTTTTTTGATTAGGTACACATCGTACAACATTGCTCACTGCTGCCTCCACGAGACTACAGAGCTGTGTCATTTTGAGTCGTTGCATACACTTTATAGATATCATACACATCGCGTATCTTGATTCTTTCATAACCAACTCATCAATTTACATATATTTCGTGGTATGTCCCGAGTTCTAACATACACGGCGCCACATACCAGGTTACTTACAAATTATCAATACAGATTTCTTTGTATTTGATGAAAAAATTTGTCTTCCTTAACAAGTAAACAGACCATCTTTCTTGCATTGCTCGACTCAGAGAGAAGAAGGTGCTATTCTCCCTTCTTCTCCTTCTTCTCTTTCTTTTTCAAAAATGATGGTGTGCGGAATTTCTTTTTCGATTTCTTAGAGGGGGACATTGGGTCCTTCGTCGGTGATGATCCTGTGCTGTCTACACCAGGTGAGGGCTCCCTATCATCATCCTCATTCTCGTCCCTTCCGTTGATAGTTGTTTTCTCAGATACTCTCGTCTTGACAACGGTGGCAGTATCACCCTCTGCAAGTCAGAAATATTTTACATCACAGTGTTAGAATTTTCACCAATTACATATCATTCGATTTTTTAATACTTATATCTTACTTGGAAAGGAAGATGATAAAACAATTACAAGCAATTCAGGATGTATTGGAGACTACAAAATGTCTATTTCAAGATACTACATTATTCCAATGAAAAAGTTGATTGGTTTGGTTCACCTTCTATACATAGCCCTAGACCTCAATGTTCTGATGGAACATAACCCTGATCCTAGCTTTAACCTCACCTCTGGTCACGAGAGACTTCAGGCTAACCCTAACCCCAAACTAAAACTGTAATGCAGAACCTTGGAAGATACAGCCCATTGGTTGTACATCCCATTGTTCTAATAAAACATTATCCTAACCCTAAGTCTTTACCTTAACCTGGTCCAATGTATCTTCAGCCAGCTCTAACCCTAACATAAACCAGAATGTACAACTAAGCAAAATATGGACATTCCATCTTACATCTTATTGTTATCTTATCATAAAAAAGAAACTCACAGAATGGAATGTAGGATAGTAGAGACGGCCGCTTTTAATCGAAACCAAACCTTCAAATGTGTGTAAAGTTGGAAATCCCACAGCTCCCCTTCCCCAACCCCAAACCCCGTAAGGTTAAGAACAGCTTTCTTCTACTCACCTCCTGCGACTGTGACTGTGGTTGAAATTTTGGTAGTTGTGACTGTCTTGCCTTCACCCTGGGCATCTACTAGCTTGTTATCGTCCTCCTCGGGGGCTTGGAATATCAGCTCAATCTCTTGGACATCTAGAAACCAAACAACATAAAATGGGTCTAGTTAAGATGCCATTGCAAGGGGCTAGGAATTTCATTCAGCTCTTGTTAACCTGCATAACAAACAACTGGAAATGATATCAGTATTATCACAGAGATATGTTTATTACCAGTACCCGCTGCAATAACTGGGTAATAAAGTACCTAAATGAAAAGTAAATAGGTTCCATATTATTTGGGACTTCTAATTTTGTAAGTTTACAAGCACTCTTATTGCAGGGCCACTAATCCAATTTCAATTGTGATTTGGACTGCTGCGTAATGGTCCATAATTGGGTACTCTCACTGGACATGTACATGTATATCTCGGACCATCAGAAAGCAAATTGGGCATTTTCTTCTCCACCTGCTCAGACAATACTCAAAATGTGAGGTTCAAGGTTGGCAAATCCACTAAAGGCTCACCTTGGCCAGTTTTCTCTGCAATCTCCCTCTTGTATTCCAAGATATCCTTCTCTGTCATGCTGCAGAATGGGTTTGGCGAGTACACGGTGTAGACGAGGGCGTCGTTCTGATGGTCACGCTGGACAATGCCCTTTGACCCCACCGAAAACTGACCAGGCTGCACATTCTGGCCCTTTTTGAGGTAAACAAGCATAAGGTTAGGATTTAGTCAGTTAATACATTCTACATAGAGTATGAAATATAACTTGGAGGGGGGGGGGGCTTTTGAAAAAAAAAAAAATCAAAATTCCTGAAAGTTTTTTAACCTGTGGCCTCCTGGTTATGAGATAACTGCTCTACCCCTGAGCCATAATCACTATTCTAATAACCATTTTAATAACCATTAGAAATGTTTCAAGAATGTCCCAATCAGATGAAATCATTCAGAGATTTTGTTAATGGCTTGGTAATATCTTCTTAAGCACTATACTAGCCTCAGACTGTCATACAATTACTTTTTTTTCCTTTCATATTATAATGAACTTTCCCATTTTCTATTTCTATTTTTGAGTGATGTTTGTACAAAGAAAACTACTAGTACTCATACTGAAATAGTGTCTAAAAATTTATCAGTCACACCCATGTTCAAAATGTTCAAAAATCTTATTTCCTTGATCAAGTGTTCTGTAATACAGGATAGTGCTTCTACTTAAAACTATGGCACAAATTTGAGTAGGTTCATCCATTAATGACATTTTATATTCATGAAGATTTACATGTAAAGAAGGAAAAAATTTAAAAAGTAATTAAATGGAAAAATGGAATGGGCATGCAAACAAGCAAACAGGCATACAAGCTGGATGTTATCAAACACCCACACACACAGAGGAAACATTAGTCTTAACTGATGCAAAACCTCCAAAAGCAGTTATTACATCTGGAATAAATGTTACTGCTTAGTTTGCTTTTGACTTGTGTAAACACTACATACAGGTTTGGTAAACATGATTTAATATGCAGTCGAGCATATGTTTTCAATTACATACAGTATTATCAATCTGCCAGTGTAAACACTGATAACAGTGAGACTGAAATGTCACTTGGTTTAATTGAATTAAGTGGTTTTAGGCAATTAAATAAATTGCAAACTCTATGTGGAAAGGTGAGGCTTCAATTCCTCAGAACAAGGAGTAAATATGCAATAAGAACTATTAATATTTGTGATTTGTTCATTATCCATAACCTTCCACTCTGCTTCACAATACCTCAAACATATTAACATCACCAACTTACTAAGATGATTAAAATGTGGCCAAAAATGTTATGTGCAACCAATATTTTAAGGTACACATACAAGTAATGTAAGGTAAAAGTGATTGGTGCTCAGAGTATATATACTACAGGGTTATTGGGATGATTATGGTAGCATAATATTGTAAATGATAAGTTGCCTGTTCACCAAGGTGAATAATGAAACTACATGTACCATTAGATGATTAAAATGTGGCAAAAATGATAGGTGCAACCAGTATTCCAAGGTTAGATGTATTATTGTTGCTCAGAGTATATAATACTGGATTATAATTGGTATGATTAGCATAATATTGGAAATGACAAGTTGAACAACAATGAATCTACATGTACCATCAGATGAGGTCTTATATTATTAATAACAAGTGCTTGAAACCACAGCATGAAAGGAGTTAAATATCATTATCAAAGTGTGTTATGACATGTATATTGATACAGAGAAAAGTGAAAATGCTTTCAGGAGGGAGGAGCTGCAAAAAAAACCCATCAACATATCAAAGTTGAGTATATATATATATATTCCATTTCTCACTTCAGAATTTCTGATCATGTGTTTGATTTGATGGCAGTGATTTTGAAAAACAATTTGCCTTTAATATGGAGGTGGGAAAGTAATAATCTCTACTTCTTTCATGCAATGTATTGGCTCATTCCAATATGAAGCGGTAAAGCTCTTTAAAAAAAATCGCTGTGGCAAAATTAAATGAGATAAGCGCAGTTCTCCTCTCATCTCTGTATCTTGTAACATACAGATCAGGGAATACAGTTAGGGGCCATTATTATGCAAAGCTTTGTACTTTACCCCCAAAATAGAGCATCTTTCCCCCCATAGCAGTGCACTGTCTCCTTTTAGTGACACATTTGCAGTATGTTTTGATTCAAAATGGTTATACATAAGCAGAAAGAGGAAAAAAATCACTGAAAATTTGGAGTCCATTTTTAATGCAGTATTTTGTGCTTTTCTCAAATTAAGAACAATTTAATTGTAACTAATCATGAAAGTCTCTAAATTGGCAATGCAGTGTAAAATATATAATCACTAATTCCATGGCAATTTTTCTGTTAAATTTTCTAATTTTCATTCACATTGGTTCACTCAATAAAGAATTCAATTTGTTTTTCAAAGAATGTAGGAGTTAGAAGAAAAAAAATTGTTGCCAATTTGAGGAGGGAAAGCTGATTAATTTAGACCTAGAAAACTATGAACTGCTATGGGTTCAATAGAAGTTTTGCCAAAGCGATTTTTTTTTTTAGGTGGTTTACCACGTTATTTCTGGATGAGGCTGACAGTAGGATAATCTAGTGGAACTGCTCATGCTGATTCAATTTTTAGTCATGCCGCAAGATGCATATCACTCATACTACATGTAGATACAGTGGTGTACATGTACTCTAGGTTCTTCACCCTTTATTAAATATACAGCCATCATCAACAAAAATGCAAAACATTACTTTACATGAATCGGGGGCCCTTAGCATGAACATTGCAATTGACTGGAATGAACAATCACATGAAAATTCTCTCCACAGCCGATTAAGGCACACATTTTAAACAATGGGCATGTGGATGGCTAATGTGAAGGAGATTGTACTCAAAAGCATGTTCCATGCTCCGAGGCCAGGGCTTAAACAGGAGATTACAGGATAATGGGTCCAAAACACAGAGGCAGGAATCTGTGTGCACATCATGAACCTACAGCTTCACATTTCATGAGAACTTATGTTACTAATAAAGGTACGATTCACAATTTTCAAGGGTTTTTGTCTTAATTTTCAATCATCCATGCTCTAATTCAAATATTAAAAAAAAAACCAACAATATCAGATAAGTTTTAATAAGTGAATTGTATTAAATTGTACCGAAAGATTTCATCCTCTCTTGGATTACTACAGTATCTCTGTCTCATTGGCAAATGCACATAAAAGAAATACCGGTACTTATCTTTCTGATTTGAGTTGTTTCTTTCTTCAGAAATATTTAACTTAGCACTTGATTTTTTTTCAGTTAGCTTGTGGCAATTTATCTTTTGGTATTACAAGAACAGCAGCAATGGTCTAGAGGGATAAAGCCATCTGCGATTGAGAATCTACAAACGCTTTTCCAAGCACACACACTGGACAAAGGTAAAAACACACACATCCACACATAATGAATGGGTTTTGATAGAAAATCCCAACATTCAATTATGCATAAAGGTCTATTTAGTTGGGGGGGGGGGGGGGTTACCAGATCTCAAAATTTAATTACCCTTTGTTTCTCATAATGTATTATAAAGTTCTTCCAAAGGGATTACTTTAAGGTATATTTTTGCTTTAGCTGTGTTTTGATATAGTATTTATGCTGCTTCATATGAACAAGTGAATTCTCTCTCATATTCATTATTGACAAGATGGGATTTCCAGAACCGCAACTATAAAAGAAGGAATAATTCATTTTCAAAAATAACCAATGTGGTTAAATCATTATTTATGAGTAAGCTTTAAATGAACCCATCACTAAGTATCGATAGATAAGATATGAAAGGAGAAAAGTTAATAGCTCAATGTACTTTAAGTATTTGATTTATACCAAAAGGAACAAATTGTATACAAATCAGTTTTACGCTCAAAATACACATACTCTCTCTTCATTCTCTTTCCATGAGTCACGGTCACTGGCTTTGAAGAAATGCACTATCTCGGGCTGAGTTTTGTCAATAAGTGCATATTTTCATCTCTAACTTTGGAATCACATGAAAATATATTGACCTCTTCATGATATCTAATTGAGTGAACAATTTCATATGCTGAAACTGAAGAGTCATAAGAGTATAGGAATGAAAATGCAACTAAAAACCAGTGCAATTCATTGAAGACATGAAGATCCTTGTAATTTGGAAATTTGTGAAATATAATCTGAGCAAAGTTTAATGAAGGTGTTAAGATAAAAGAGTATTATTGAAGCATCACACCATGATTAATACAAACAGATCACCTGTGTGCAAAGAACAAATGATAGAGGGTTATGGCATGAGATGGAGCAAGCACAAAAATGCAAATGGGGGCAAATACAAAATCTATAAACATCATTATATGATAACTAGAATGATAGTGATGTTGATGAGGATGATGATGATGATGTTGGTGGTGGTAGTGGTATTGGCGGTGGTTGGACGAAGGAGTTGTACCTGAACTTCTTGGATCAACTTCTCCTGGGAATTGGACAACTGGGCGTCGTTTGCCACGATCTAGATGCCGATGTTCAAGACGGTTGTCATGACGACAAAGAGGAGAGTGATGGAGTGAAGGAACAAGGAAGAGGGGGAGGAGGAGGAGGACGAGTGAAGGAGGAGAACAAACAAGTTATGATGCCATGCATGATGTGAGAACAAGACTCACTTCACTACTGGCGCCGACATCATACCCTACGCTATCATTCCTACCAATTTATCAAACTGCTTTAACTAAGACTGGTCTATAACCCTTTTCCTCTGGTGTAATTAGATGGGTGATGGTGGTTAAAATGGAAGGGTAGTATGTTTTGCTGAATCAAACTACTGCATTCACTGTATTTGTAACACAGGGGATATCAATTCTAGGAATATGACAAATGAATCCGTCATGTTAAGGTATGACACTCGTATTAGAAGCTTATATGTGGAAGTCCCTGGTTATTTTGTGCAGCCTTTGCGGTGTACATTTATCTACATATGGTTTCAGAATAGATCAAGTATCATTTAGTATAACCAGTGTAAAACCAGAATAAATTAATTTGTTATTACAGATGAAACAGTTTGATAAATTGATAAGAAATTAAAGAAATTGCCTTAAACTAAAACAACACAACTATCTTTGGTAAAAATTCATGAATTTCCGTATAAATATTCAAGAATAAGCACTTTCATTCTTCCAATGATACCATTTATGAAGACTTTCCCCAAAAAGTTGTTTGCCTTTACTAATGGTGCAAAAATTCAGCGTTTTAAATTTCAATTACAAATTCTTGAGCATGGCAACAAATACTTTACAGCACTTTTCCTATAAGCATGAAAATTGATCCTTTTTATCACAATTTTAGAGTGAGGTTCTTTGACCCAAGTCTAAATCCAAATTCACGGAACAGGTGCCAGATGCCACCAAATGAATAGTTTTGCCATAATTTCCGTAGCATTAAAAATATTTTAACCTCACTATTGTACTTTAGTGATAAGACTTTCACTATCTGAATTTAAGAACATTCAGTTTAATATGTACCCCTTTCTTCAAACATAATTTTCCATTATGTTTACTTCAAATACTGTTGATATTAAAAAGACAAATTTTTTATCCTATGGATATTGCACACAATCAAGTTTGGCTATTGTATAGATTGTTACAAAGTTACAGCTGAGTATTGAAGTTTGGGATAAATAAGGATATTATCCACTCAAGCAGATACACAATTAAAATATCTGGTTCTAAAACATTAAATGATACATGTCTTAAAATAATGATTCTGAACTCCACTTCCTATGAATCATAAGATGAATTATTCTGGATTTCTCTGTAATAAATGTCATCAGTTAGTGTCACATCCTTCACAATGTCATTACCGTGCACAATTAGATGCCACAACCATTATCAAATAAATCAATGAAATCAAATTAATGATGATGAAGGAAATCATACTTTAATCATTCACAAATTAAGATGAAAATGTATGGCAAATTATCATCATTATCAATAGCAAATCAAAATTTTTGGTCAAGGAATATAAAGTATCGCATGCTAGTTAAATTATGGAGGAAAATTATGCTATATAAATTCTTACACAACTTCATTATCATGCAGTGCACTCGAGTGAACATCTTCACAGATCCTTATAAAGGGGTCATTAGTTTCTTTGCGCATCATCTAGTGATAATACTCACCATGTATATTTGGACTATAAATCAAGTCTCCATCTTTCCGACAAGACTGAGCAGACAGAGTATGCTCAGAGGTTTTAATTATTTTATTGTCTGCATATATTTTTTCCCCCCTACAGAATGTTGTACAGACACGATAAACTACTCTCACAACATGATAAGGCTGAAGTGGGCTACTAGTGTTATAATAACCATATTCCTGACAGAATGCCAGTATTTATGTTTAAAAATTGATATTCAAAGTCAGAAACCACTGTTTTTGCCCTTGAGAAATACCAAGGAAATTCTTCCCGTCTTCCTATCTTACATGTAGGTGTCCAGTGTTTACCTGTACTTTACGTCCATCGTCGATACCAGCTAGGACCTGCGACGTGGGTCCTGGGTTCTTGTTGTCTTTGAAGTGTTCAGCTGTCACCTGTGATGGGGAAAATGGGTGTGGAGAAGTTTAGCTAGGAGCGGAGAGGGCAAGTGTACAGGGCAAGCAGAGTGTCACTTATACCTTCAATTGCCAAAATATATTTTAATTACGCATTCCATTTTCTTCTGAGCTTTATTTGTTATGCTTTTGAAACATATAGGGCAAGCAGAGAAATATTTACTAGCCCCACTTATTCCTTAAATTGCCAAAACACGAATAATACATTTGATTTTCTTCTGAGCTTGACTTGTTATGTTTTTGAAGTGAAATTACGGGTACAGTTGAAACTTGATACAAAGAGCTCTGATATAAATATACTCCTGATATAACACTGTAATTTTGCTGGTCCCTGGTCTTTATGTTCCTTTGTTTTTACACCCTGATACAAGGAGATTCCTGATGTAACAAGATAATTTTCATGGTCCCAAGGTCCTCGTTATAGCGAGTTTCCACTGTATTACTTAATATTTGAAATAAGACAGAAGTGAAGTATGTCCCTAACTGTAGGAAGTTTGTAAGTAACTATGGCAAGATACATATTTATTTATCAATGTACAACTGCCAAAGTGAGGGAATAGTCCTTAATGGAAATCGGTACAATAAATTTTTTTTAACATAATGTATTTCCTAACATACTTCCACAGTCCAACCACGTTACAAGACTGAATATGATGTTAAATGGTACCTTTCCATATTAAGCTTGAAGTGCAGACTTACCTTCTTGGCCTTTGTCTTGAACTCTCTGGGGTTCTCACTCTGCTTGGCAAACTGCTGGGGATCCTGGATCTTGGTTGACTGTCCTGCCGTCTTATCTGCTTCACTCACCCACTACAGATGAGAAAAATTGAGAAAAGTTATGAATTGGCAGCTCTACAACACATCTGAAGAGAAACCTATTCCAGCAATTCCCATCTGCTTAACATGCTCATCAACAACAAAAAAAAGAGAGAAAGAAAGTTAAATTTCATGAAGAAACTTCACATTACACAAACACATTTGCACTTTTGAAGAAATTTTCAACACAAATACCACAACAGGACACATTTACCCTTGAAGCGGCAAACTGCATACAACATACTCATTGCCTGGAAATATCTTGGGCCAGATCATCCTGATTATTGGAATGGATGATCCTGATGGCTTTTGCCATATATGTGGTTGGGTATTGTACAGACATAATGCCTGTACAGCTCTGGCAATGTATAACATCCAGTGGGGTCTCTGTAAGGAATTCTGCACAAGACATATGCTTCTGCAACAAATGCTCCACTGTCAACATCCTACACTAACCAAATTCCAACTTCAGTCCTGGACCAAACACTTAACCTAACCCCCAACCCTAAACCCAACCTAGAACCTCAACTGCAACCCCAACCCTGACCCTTTACCTTTGACCCCCCCCCCCCAAAAAAAGCCTGGAGCATATGTTAAATCACCCTGTAAAGACCTATAAGAGTAACTCATAAGCACACGTATCGTAACATTTGCTTCAGCTGTTTCTGAAGACTGTGTTTTTGCTTGATTCACTCGTAAGGGTCCTTCTCGGTCAAACCTGCCTTGGTGACTTCCAGTATCTATAACTATCTGTCCATAGAGACCATTTTGTAGTCTCACTTGAGAAGTGTTTTTAATTAAGGCTCCAATCAACCCACCTTTGTCTTAGTCTTGGGACTCTCCTCTCCGTTCTGCTCCACAGGAACCTCCACCTTGGAGTACACGTTGGGCGTGTTCATCCACTTGGTCTTCTCATTCGCTTTTTTCCTGTTCAGCATCTTCAGCGGCGACTCGTACTTGCTTGCATCCACGTCATCATCATAGATGTATGTGACGCCAGTGGAGACGGCTGGGTAGGCAACATCGCTGCGTGGCTTGGGTTCGGACCTCACCAGAGGGGCATGGTAGATGTAACCGGTTCTGTGACCCTGCAGGTGGATGGGAGGGTATGTGGATGAGATGGTTACTTGTGGAATTTGCAATGACACCTTACGCATCATCATAGCATCAAGTACAGATACAATTTGTCCAAATGGGGCATTTTCTCATTTTCTCTCACATGGAGATACATGTATGTCTTGTAGAACTTGACTTGACAAGCCATTCCAAGAATGATGCAACACAGAAAACCTCTTACATGTGCATAGCTATTCTTTAGTATTCTTACAGTCCAAGAAATTCTGTGATCAATGACTATAATTTCCTGATGTATAATACAATCCAATAGATGTGGATAAATATTTTTCCATACTCTCCCCAATCAAAACTCAATTTTTTATGCCAATTGTAATTGACATTCCTTCAATTATATCACACAAAAAGCCACATGAAACCGAAAGACAGCACCATCCCCATCAAATTAGGCCAAACATCTTCTCTCATCTCACCATATTATCTAGCTGCCTCATCATTGCCTCAAACTCCAGCTCTCCCCAGCGCCACTTCTTGATCTGATCATCTCCCTGTACACCTCCACCACCCTGGGATGCCACTTCCCTGGTCTTCTCTGCAATCTCTGCTGACACGTGGATCAGGTGGTCTATACCTGCAGTCATTGCTTGAACCTGGTGAGATGGTATGATGTAAAACAATACTTTTCAATTAATCAAGATCGAGGTGCATTATCAAATTCTTGAGGAAGGGTTATCAATCTATATCTGCAGTCATCACTTTGACCTGGCAAGACAATCTTATCACCGTATTGCATCGAAATTTGATCAACTTTCCATGTCAATTCTGAAAGTAGCTCGTATTTCATCTTGATAAGGGACAAGATACCCATGTAAGTAAGAGGGTTTGTAAGCTATCTCATTTGAAGTTGATATAAAACTTGTTTTTCATGTCACTTGATCCTCTCATCTCTCAATAGATATTTAAGAGATACATCTAATGGAACACAGAGAGTAAAATGGGTACAGAATGGGTAGAGATGGATTAATTGTTACCATCAGTGATAGCTAATTAGGATTACAAAAAATTAGAGTACAATTATTTCTAAAAGTAGAAAATCACTGCTTCAATCAAATTAGAGCATGTTATTGCATCAAGGACTGGGAGAAATAAGGGAAAATATCTTCTTTAGCAAAAGGGAAAATGGGTGAGTTAGCTTACTACCCTCAAACTAACCTGTGTGTTACATGCAGCCATGACATTAACGGTAAGATAATAAGCCTCCTCGATGGTCTGTCCGCAGCAGACAACACCATGGTTACGTAAGAAGAGCACCCTCTTCTTGGGTCCCAGCGCCCTGATGATGGCGTCCTTCTGTTCATCATCGATGACGATGCCCTTGTAGTCGTAGTACGAGACCTCGCCCAGGATGAGAGCCTCCTGGCAGATGGGCAGTAGACCGCACTGCATAGCAGATACCTGGTGAGGGGTGGAAGAAGAACGGCTACTTTCCACATACATGTAGCGATCATGGGTACAACTGGAGCAACTACAAATAGACTTATAACACATACTCTGGCAACAGCTGCTCTGCTGTCATTTTCTTAAAGTAAGTGAATTCTCATCTTCATCCCAAGACCTATTAACCCTTCAGGACAGGAATTATTTAAGGCCTAAATTGATCACACTTCGTTATTCAAATTGGCAACAATGATATTTTTCTTTTAGCGCTACATGGTTCTAATAAGGTGTAATTTCTTTGAGGACAATTTATATGGTTAGAAATTTTGTTGAAAAGTTGAAAAAAATTGCTAATTTTGATGAAAAATAATGATTTTGAACCACTCAATGTGTTGCCAATTTAAGGATTTCAAAGCTTACTCCCGTTTTTAAAATTCCTGGCATCAAACACAATACGGTCATGCGATAAAAATGGACAAGGTGAGTGCAGAAATTTTTGCTCTTTCTACTCATGCATCTGGTATATTTTTTAGAGCTCCCAATCAAAAGTTATTGAGCCAAACCACAAAATGTGGTCAGTTGTCTTGAAAGGGTTAATATGATACCTAACCCTAATCTTAACTTCAACCCTAAACCAAACTAAAACCCAATTCCAACCCTAACCCTAAACCTTCATCTTTGACAAAATAAAGCCTGAAGCAAATGTCACCAGAGCAAATGTTGGATCACGCTACAAAAATCTTCGGACAAGTCTATCATGACAGACAAATTAAAACAAACTTGCACATCATTGTATTCCTTCATAGTGTATTCAGACAGAGAAATTGTTTTCCCATGATGTAGTACTATAATATCTTAAGTGGCCTTACATAACAAATATGCATAAGGCAGAGAAAATGAAGGCGTTAAAATAGTGAGGAGGAGAGTTGCTACTGTCTAGGAGTCTGTGGAGATACCAAAAAAAATCCAACATTTTATAGTATCTTTGGCAAATGAGGTTCTCTGCATTTTTTAAACAGAAAAAACATGAGACTACCTTGGTCTCTTGATCATGATGGCCATAATACTTACAGCAGCAACAACCGGCGTGTGGGCATGGAGGATGCATTTGACATCTGGTCTGGCATTGTGGATAGCAGAGTGGAGTGTAAAGCCGGCCAGGTTGGGCCCATAGGTTGTCGTGCCGTGGTCGATGATGTTGCCTACGGAGTCGATCTTGATGAGGGAGGAGGCGGTGACCTCGTGGTAGAGGAGGCCGAAGGGGTTAATCAGGAAATGGTCTTGCTCCTTACTCACACGAGCCTGCAGAGAGAGTTGGAGAGAGTGATGAAAAAGATAATAACATTAATGATGCTAATAATCATAATAATCAACTATTCTTGTATAGCACATATCACATCACAACATAATATCCAAATGTGCTTCCAAAGTAGTTTGGATATTGTTCCCCTAGCTTTAGCTCTGGCAGATGTTATGAGTGCAACAGTACATTTCAAGAAATGAATCCTGCCAGGTAATCATTTAACACCTGGGTGGAGAGAGACAACTGTAGATAAAATGCCTTGTTTAACCCTTTCAAGACAATTGACCACATTTTGTGGTTTGGCTCAATAACTTTTGATTCAGAGTTCTAAAAAATATACCAGATAAATGAGTAGAAAGAACAAAAAATTCTGCACACAATGTGTCCATTTTTGTTGCATGAAAGTATTTTATTTGATGCCAGGAATTTTAAAAAGGAGAATAAGCTTTAAAATCCTTAAATTGGCAACACACTGAGAGATTCAAAATCATTGTTTTTTGTCAAAATTGGCAATTTTTTCAACTTTTCGACAAAGTTCCTAACCATGAATGTTGTTTTCAAAGACATTAGATTTTATAAGAACCATGTAGCATTAAAAGAAAAATATTTTTGTTGCCAATTTGAAGAATAGATTGTGATCAATTTAGCCCTTGAATAATTCCTGTCCTGAAAGGGTTAAGGACATATGCACTGGGCAGAGAAAGCGAACTGTCAATCTTTTGATTGAGAGGGATTGAGAGGAATGAAAGGAGGAATAAAGAGGAATGAAGGAAAGGGTACAGAGAGGATTGAAAACAGGGGGTAAGGAGGGTGAAGGCAAGAAAAGAGAGTGAAATGGAAATATAAGCAGGGGAAAGAATAATGGAGAAGTTGAAGAGAAGGTTTGGCACGGGGAAAGACAGAGGAAAGGTGAAAGGTTTAGAAAAAAAAAAGGATAAAGTTGGGTATTGGGAGGGGATAACAGGAGCAAGATCGAGAGGAAAAGAGAGAAGAACGAAGGAGAAAGAGAGGAATAACAAATTAATATCATTAGTGAGAAGGCTCATTACAGTTTAAACAGGTGCCTAAGCTAAGTACCACATCAAGCCATGTTTCATTATGATGTAGAGGACTAATTATCAGGTATACACCGATGGCAAGAGATGAAAGGAGTTGGGATACCACATTAACTTGATGCTAGATCAGAGTTAAGCAGATCAATCATCAAGTAGAAAGAAGTACATCGCATTCTTCCTTTTTTTCATCAGTCTATGCAACAGACAACCACATTCCATAAGTTGAGTTATTGTCATCAGAATAACAGAGAAATGCTTCAAATCTTTCCAATATTCTGTCTAAATTTTGAGGCAGAAGTTGCTTGTAAAGTTAACTTAGTCAGAGAAGCAAAGAAATATTTAAAGACATTTCAATATCCTGTTTGAATCGTGCGAAGATTATGTTTGTAAAATTAATATTATCAAAATAACATAAGAATGTTTCAAATCTTTCCAATTTCCTATTTGAATCTTGCGATAGATGATTTTTTTTTTTTACACATCCAACAATTTTAATACTCTTTCCTCCTCCATATGAGATTACATATTAAATGCACTGATAATGACATTATAGCAGAGAACAAGACAGAGGCACAAAGTCTGTAGGTTTTATACAGACTTACGCCCATATGACTCAGCGGATGATATTTGCAAGCAGACATCCAGGGTCATTAATCCTGCCATGTAGTCATACGTAATGGTATGTTACCCTATCAAATGTTAGACACAGGCAGCAGCCTTACTTCGAGGTGGAAGGAGCCTTTCCTATCTCGACTCAATGAGAATGAATTAACAATAAGTCTGGATGATACTAACCCAACCACCTCTCTTTTATCTCACAAAGCACGAATGTTCAAACTCGTTGGCTAGCATCATTTCCAAAGGAATGGTCTGTATTTCAGACTATGTCAGTAATATCAAAAGGAGATGGAGAACCATTGAATACTGAAACCAAGGCTACTTCTGATGAATTCTTCTGTGCCTGTTGATGAAGACACAGTCTGTTCCCTTTTAGTAATCTATGCCTTCATCTAATTCTTACTTCCGATGAGCTTCTCCCGTTCAGGCACAGTGTTTCAGCATCACTAGACAATCCATCCATCCAATTTTTTCTACTTTGGGTTACAGTAATTTATCTTTGAACCTACTTGTCCATAACTCGATCCATCTATCAATTTCTTTGAATCAATTTGAAGACTGCTTTTCCTGTCATTAATGTGACTCAGCAAAGTCGACATCTATCCTACACTTTATTATATATATGAATCATCTTGAAAAGTAAATCACTTGTATTGCTAGTTGTCATACCTGTGTATATTATGTTGAAGATTAAACTAAACAAAGTCTCATTTTACAGGGACCTTTTGCTGTTAAAAGGTTTCACAAGAATAGGGGACTCAGCTCCCTTCTATTTTTCTGCTACATGTAATTAAATATCTATGTTGGCATTTCAACATTTTACAAGAAGTAAACATAACATCCTTGTTCTGGGGCCCGTTGCTCAAAACTTGCGTTGATTGCAACTCCTAAAAATCAAACACAAGTCCTTTAATGCGCACTTCTGATTGGCTAAAAATAAAGTTGTGTTTGATTTTCCTGAGTGCGTTCAAACGGGCCCCAGATATACTAGTTCTCTTTGCATAAACAGATCAGCTGCATATCCTTATCATCAGTCTAGTCAGTAATCTGTACCTCAATATATTCCTGTCTTACCCGATATACCCTCGTCTAGTCAGAGTCACCCCACCCCGTCTTCTATCTCTCAACATGTCTCACCCAGCCCCATCTTCCATCATCACGTCTCCTCCATCCCCACTCCAGACACAGTCCACTCTCGCTTTTGACTCAAGTCTGACTCACTCTATTAGTATGCCGATGTGAAGTCTGATGGCTGGCTGGCTGCATGGAGCAAGCCAAGGCAGGCAGGCAGGACGTTGGACACGGTCAATATTTGCCCAGTGCCATTTTTAGCGAAGTCCGATGGGATGTGTTACGACATCACGACCTACGATCAAAACAAGCTTCATCCATGCACGGAAGGCACACTGCAGCTTGTTAAGCGTGGCATCTTACTTTCGTCTTTGATTTTTCATAGCCAGGACACATGAGGGACCACTTTCATATTTATGCTGCACAGGTTCTCAGTTATTATTCTACTTTGATTTGTGGGTAGTCCTATCCAAGACAATTTTGGAGGAATTAATACTCGAGGGGCTTATGTAATTTCACACTCACTTGACTAGGAATTTACTTGCAGGAATTCACAGCACTTTTACTTGAATATAAATAACAATTTAACATCTTTATTCCCAAATTTGACAAAAACAAAAAATGAATACGAAAGATTGATATGCCTTCAGGATGTCTCGCTTGCCCAACGAAGCAAAAGCAATCTTAATTTATTTTGCCTGAAACTGAAGGCATATTTAGTTGCCCTGTGGGTTTTTGTAGTGCCCCACCCTCTGATATACTGCTACTATACCCCTTCCCCTCCAATACTTGCACCCCTCCACCACTCACACCCCTCCCCCTCCAACATTCGCATCCCTCCCACCTCCAACACTTGCACCCCTCCCCAACACTCACACCCCCCCCCCCCAACACTCGCACCTTCTCCCTAGATGCAGCACATCTACATAAACACCCGGATCCACGGCTAATCACTGCCTAGGCCCTACAGATTCAGAAATTAGATTTGTCTAAGGGTTAGCCTAAGCAAATATCCATCTTTGCTAATCAATATCAAACCGAGTATCTCCGAATACGTCTGTGCATGTACACCGTTCACTCACAGAGGACTGACAAGGATGAATACCAAGGAATAATGTTATGGTGATGATCTGTCATGTAGAGTAATGCCAGCAAATAAGCACACTTAGCTAAAGGTCATATCATGGAAATTAGACCATTTTTATGATGCAGTCAAATTTATATACACTTGCCCTGTATTAACAACATTATTTTCACTGTGTGGGGGACTGCATTACATGTTGCCCAAACTTGTATCTGACATACAATCAAAATAATCATATCGTCTCCTTTTGAAATATCTCATTTTTCTCCGAGATTCAATAATCCAAAGTGGACTATAAAATAAATTTACTAATCAGAACACTTTGGATATAAGCATCTGGTACCATCTACAGCATGATATATTCAGAATTAAAAGGTTAAATTATAAATTATAAATTCATGCAATGATGCATGTCAACATCCCTTGTTACATCATCTCGTAGAGTACTTTGCCACTTCTCTGTCCATCTCATGTTCACCCATCTTCAAAAACTAAGGCCGCGAAAAATATGAGCAATCCATTTTCTATTTCTCCGAGGCTTTCCTCATAGCAATTACCAATCAAAATGCCAGTTCTGAATTCATCATTTCTGATTCAAGCCTTAGCCAGTAATCCTTGCTAAGTTCATGTTGGTTGGTAGACCATGGAGTATTGAAGTGGCCTTGTGCAGCAGTGTCGACAAATAAGAGTGAAGTGACATCTATTTGTGGAAATTCAACATTTTACAGGCAATCGGATGCACGTAATGATCATGTTGCCACTGCCAACATTGAACAGTATCTCTTTCGTTTGCTTTGAAGTCCTGAGATACATGTATTCATGTATCAACAATGCAGGAAAATCATAATGGGAATGAATATTTGTATATTTCAATTTGAATAATCTTTTGAACATTCACTCGATGCAAAACTTTGATTAATATACCAAGAAAATAAAAGTGGGAAGGTATCCTTTTAAAAATAACAGATCATTTCATAGTGACAAATGCAATAATAACAATTTGCCCACAACTTTTTTGTGTGAGGCTTTTGGCGGGATATTTTGCTTTACTCTTTCCTATCAGGTTATTTCTCCCCTAAGACTATTGAATGCTAATAAACATACACATTGAAATCATATAAAGAATTGTATCATTTCCTCCATAGAAAATGTATTGCAAATATGCAAGCCTAGCTCTAGTCTATATGATATGACAATTGCCTTTATGGAGCTGTTTTCTTTCTCTATTTTTTTTCTCCAAAAAATAGCCAACTACACTTTTTAAGGGTAAACCCAAGTTGTGAGATTACTCAGAAATGCACTAGTTTAGAAGGCGAATTAAAAGTGGCACCAACAACGGGGAGTCTGGATGGCTGAGGCTACACCCGTGGAGCCACTGCTTATTCTTCAGGTAGGCTCATCCCCTATCCCTGGGGAATTCCTCTCACCATGGCAACCAAACATATATACAGAGATGGCTTGTATGAATGTTGAGAGAGGGGGAGAGAGAGAAAGAAAGACAGAAAGACAGAAAGACAGAAAGACAGAAAGAGAAAGACAAAGACAGAAAGACAAAAAGAAAGAGGGAGAGGGGTAGGGGGAGAGAGAGAGAGAGAGAGAGAGAGAGAGAGAGAGAGAGAGAGAGAGAGAGAGAGAGAGAGAGAGAGAGAGAAGCCAAGTCAGAGGATCAAAGAAAATACCTCATCTCTGATTGGGAAATACCAATGATACGGTCATGTAACCATGTAATGTTTTCAATTCGTCTCTATTTGCTTTACCCCCATCCCACAGCTCCCCTTACTTACTACCTGCACTCGGAAGATGTGTTTCCCTAGCTAGTAGTCTAAAATTGCATTTGAAATCTTTCCTTTCCATCTCAGTCCCCTTCCTGTTTTAACCCCGCATCCCTACCTCATTTCTATAACAATTCCCTTAAAGATAAAGTAGAGTTCTGGTCATGCAATTACATTGTGAAAGAAACTGTCTCAAGGCAATTGGGGAAGGTTGACCATGTTTACAAAATAATTTATTTATACTGTGTTGTTTTGGAATCATCAAAATAGATAAGAATTTTACCCAATCTCGCTGAAAAGCGCATGTACATGTACTGCACACAGAAATAGGTATACGGGACAACACACACATGTGGCATGAATGTTCGGCCAGAACATTTCAGCTATTTCTAGTCATATTTCGAATATGAGGGCATTTGAAGAGCGATCCTTGTCAGGGGATTTCTCTACTATGATGTTCTTCCAAACTGACATAAAAGGAATGAGATAGCTCACAAATTATTTTCACCTTTCCCAGAACTCAACCTCCTTTTAATATTATCACATTGAATCCACAATGTAAAAATCTTGTTACTGTACAATTTCATTTTGCAAATTCAGATTATCTAACATTAATTCCAAAAGAGGAACAATCTTGTAGTCATACAATTTAATGGTACATCTTTACAACATGAGAGAGATTTTGAATGCATGAGTAAAATATTGCTGCATTACAATGAGATTTTGCATTTTAACATCACTTGTCGAGTTTAGTAGACCTGTTTGTTACGGAATAAAATAATTTTGAATGTTATGTGCTTTGTAGACCATCAATATCCAAGTTTCACAGATACATCAGTTTCTAACATTTGAAAGAGACTGTGACATTGAAAAATTTGTACACTGTGGAGCAAGCAAGTGGCCTACTTTCTTTGCACTAATCCAGCATGCCAGGACAAATCAAATCAACCAAATCTATACATAGATCAAGGAGGACAGTCTGGTTAAGTCCAGCCAAGATCTGACACACGTCTCAATGCGTCGAAAGACGCGTAGCCACGCTCTCAACGAAATAAATACTCGATATTCCTTGGATAAGGGAGAGGGATCAACCGTCTTGAAGCTGGGGAGATATCTCTTTTCCTTTCCCCTCTATGCACAAGGAGAATTTCTCCCTCTTTCTTTCTTCCTTGGTAAATGCAGCCGAGTTAGCTTCACCTCGACTGAAGCAGGATGTAACCAGTGAAAGTCTATATGAAATCTGTCTTTTTTATTCTGATCGTCTCGAGAGGGAATGGGACAGGAGGTTGGGCCAGCACGGTATGAGGCGCAGCTGGCTAAATCGTGTTTGTCGTTTCATGTGGTATGTGCGGGTAAAGCCAATTGAAATGAAGTCCTGTCAAGTGACTGGCAAAGCTGCATCCTAGTGCTCTACAAGGACATGATATTATCAATCCTTTTTAAGTCTCCCTCTCCCAATGCATTTCTCTTCATCTATATATCTCTCGCTATCTCGATTTTTGTACCTTGTTTTCTCTGATATATAATTTTCTCAGACAGTCTTGCGCTCTCTGTCCCCTTTCCTATATTTCGTTCTCCTTCTCTCCCTCTTGATGTCTCTCTTTCTTTTCATATATCATCTCCTCGCATTAGATAATGTAATATTCTGTCAACATATCACCGAACATCTACCTATCTCTATCTACCATTACAGGACCCTGTTTCAAAAAACTTGTTATAAATAACAACTGCATCATTTCTATGACAAATTTGCTCTCAGCCAATCACATTCAAGGATTTCAGTAGCTTATAACAACTAATTGCAATTTGTTACTGACAACAAGTTTTATGAAATGGGGGCCCTGTTGTTCTGTCTTGACTTGATTCTACACATACAACTGTATTTCTTGTCAATTACATTCAAAGCCTTATGCTTCTTACCCTTTCATTAAAAAATCTACTCTTTTAACATCCTGATATTTTCTCCAATGTTGTTATTAACATAATTTCTTTACATGTTTTTCATTATTTTGCCAGAAGGGAAATAACCTCTTGCTTACATTCTGGGGATTTCTATCATACTATAATTCAAATTGACAAAATGTAATCAAACACACACACACATACACTTACATCAAAGACAAACACGAGTAATAGGCCAAATGCAATTTCGGAAGAAATGATAGAAGCGCACATTATGCATTCCGACCCTCCCTGTGTAGCTAAATGTAATGTACAATGTAACTGCATGTGGCTCACTATGCTCTATGGTTCATTTGGAATGTATGCTGCGGTAAATAACATATTCATAGCAGGAATAGGCGAACCACACAGCGTATATTCTATTTATGTGAGGTACCGCAGTGGCTTTTAGTTTGAGTAGCAGGGAGTGCTGAAGCTCGAACGTACTTCTTCAGGTAATGATATATATATATATATATATATATTGAGGGGACCATCAAGCAGATATATTTTTTAAAACATTGAGGGAACCTTACAGCAAAAGATAGACAGGACTAGCAAGAGAGAGTGACAAAAAGAGAGACAGACTGACAGAGAGATAGTCAAACAGAAAGAGAAATTGACATACAGAGGCAAGCAAGAATAGAGACAAAAGGAGAATTCAAATGCTTGTCACATAGAAACAGAGAGAAAGAGAGACAGGAGAAAGGAAATGACATCGAGGATCTTCAAAAAGAAATAAACACACAGGTCTGTACATTACAGAATAGGACAAAAAATATGCACATAAAGAGAGCGAAAAAGAGAGAGAGAGAGAGAGAGAGAGAGAAATGAAAGATGGATGGGGTGAGGGAGGAGGGAAGGGATGGACAGAGAAAGAGAGAGAGACAATAGAAATACAAAGGGAGATCCCTTAAGGCCACCGCACACCTTACGATCGGTCTGCGATCCGATTTGTGAAATAAATCGCTATGGCATTAAATATTGGCATTTTAACAAATGAAATCTACCTTATTCAGGTTCTGAAAAGTAATATGAATACTAAACATAGGGTTTTGGTGAGCTGTCAGCTTTCTACTGGGAATAAGGGCAAAATTGGTTTCAAATCGTAGGCACTCGTACGATTTTTGTGACGTCACTACGACTCGGAGCCGATTTGGCCATTCCACCGACTAGAAAACTCGGCAAAGGCCGTATTATCGATTTTACTATCCGTATGACTATTCAGACCCTCAATCAAAAATATTTTTCGTTTTTGAATGATTTGTCAAATGATATTACATTTTCTTCTGAAATCGGATCGCAGACCGATCGTAAGGTGTGCGGTGGCCTTTACCATTCTGACTTAAAAGTTAAAACTTATGAAATTTACATTCTTCAAAAGTGCAAAGTATGATACTGAACTGCATCGAGGGGCCACAAAACATTGATACATCACTGTGACACTGTCTGGTGTCTGCACATGAAACAAGACATGTTATCAAGAATGAAAGATAAAAGACCAAAAGAAGAACTGGGGAGTGGGAGGTGATTTGAGGAAAAAAAAGAAGGTTGAGAAACCAGTATGGGGTTAGAATGAGATACCCTCTTGGATGTTAAGAATAATACAGCCAATGTGTGCATCATAAACACGGCTCTGATATCACTAACCATGACTGTATCAATAACCCTACACTTGGCCTTAGTCTGCCAACATCAGGCATACGATCGTCCAGGCAACACAAGACTTTCAAAGAACATCAGGTATCAGAACATCAAATGTAATTAAAAAAAGAGAAAGAATAAAGTAAGAAGATACAAATGCCAGAATTGTAAGGAGGGGGGGGGGGGGGGGCAACATATCATTTCCTCCTAAACAGGGCTATATCACATATCACTCAACTTGACTGTTGGCTTTTTATGTGGATACACATGAGGAAATTTATTTTCTGTTGGCCTACTTTGAAAATGTAACAACTGTTGCCTAAGACAGATCTGAGGTCAAGACTATCTAACCCAAAATTGGGTTCTCCCATGTAACTAGATAATGCCCAGGTTAGCAGGATCAACAAGATCTTATTTCAAGATATCTTTCTTTCTTCCTCATCTCTTCTCTCCCTTTCTCTTTGAAGTTTCCCTCATCCCTGTGATGATTAAATCCAGGAGCTGACATTTAGGAATGCTGCCTCGATAGTCCAATAAATTAAGAGCTATGAATTATGATGATCAAATAATAGGTTTGGAGGACTCATTAATATGTCATTAAGATGGGTTGGGTCATATAGGAATGGGGCCAATTCCAGGTTGGCTATATATGCTGTTTTGCTAAATTCTGAGGAACCTTATCAGTGCATGCGACTGTGCGTTTTGGTTGTTAGCCTATTCCTACCATGTAAACTATAAACATACAACTCACATCTTTCATTGTTGTTTTCATTATTGAGATTACAATAAAAAAGTGCGGTTGACTTTTTAATCACTGAATTGGATGCAACCAAACTAATTTGAAATCTCAGATCCCATAAATAACCAACACTAAAAGAAAGCCACTGGGAAGACAAGCTGATCATGTTGAAGAATAGAATAATATGAAGGAAACTGAAGGAGTAAAAATTGAATTTTACATCTGCATTTTTCTAAAACATGCAAGGACATTCACCTTCTAAATAAGGTTGTTCATTTATCTCTTTTGAGAATCGAAAGAACAACCCAAATGGCCTGAGGACATATAAAGCTAATATTCACAATACAACAATGCATTATCTGAACATAGCAAAATTTATTTCAAAAAGGTGTAACAACAAAAACATTCTTTAGCAACTTGCTTGCTTTAGTGCAGCTACCTGATAAACTACAATTTCAACAATCCTTTTAATACTGTAATATTTCATAACGATTGGAATTTAAAAAAAGTGCACTGTGGCACTTTCCTTCTTTAACCATAAGAAATGTATCCTTACAAATAGCTTTAGATTGAACATGAATTCCAAAGTGAGTTATTGTCAATTCAGTCAGACTGAAATCTATTCATTTTACCTCAAATACAGGGAGGGGGGAGGCAGCAATTTGCATTTGGAAACATTAGGAAAGAAGAGCTTTTTAGAGTATGAGGAGAGTAAGGAGGAGGGGGAGGGAGAGGGGAGATAGACAGAGAGAGAGAGAGAGAACTAGAGAGAAAGAGACTGAGAGAGAGAGAGAGAAAGAGAAGGAAGAACAAGAGAGAGAAAGTGATTTTATATGGTTAAATTTGGTGATTTATGGACTATGGGTCACCAACACTTGACTCCCACCCAAAGTCCAAAATACTCTACCATGCTCTTCCCCCCTCCTTTCTTCAGGTTCCCCAAGCCTGCAAGATTTACAGGGTTAGCAACTCCTCGGCTCCCCTTTCAAACATCACTGAGCAATGTGTTACCGAGATCCCCAGATTTGTTTATGCTTCATTCAGCCTTGGGCAGTCTCCCTGTCTTCATGTCTACCATGGGTCATTTCAGGACAGACCATCTGGTTGGGGTCATTCCAAGACATTCTACCAGGCTGTGTGAGTGACTGATGACGTTTCTCCCTGGTAGAATCTGTGCTAAGATTATTAATGCTATCCAAAATGAGATATGGTTGCCTGCATGCACATGCAGGCCTACGGTCTCAGAATAATAGAAAAGTGTTTAAGCAAGAGTTTGCTCTGAATAAACTTAAGCAAAACACAATGGGAAAACTAAATTTTAAAAGTCAGCCAAGGGGATATAGTTGTACTGGAATTAACTTGCTACCACCCTCTTCCCTCTCCACTTTCTGGAGGGTATACCATAAAACATGGTCCCTTATAAATCATTATTTATGGCCTATCCTAACATAAATCATTTTCAATGGCCTATAAGTTTCTGCGAGAAAAGCTTTAATCGATATCTAGAACATGTGCATTATCAAGTAGGACCTATATACATTATCTGATCTACAGTCCAACAAATTCCTTAATACTGATCATCTACATGTATAGCATGATGATGTACTTTCCTGACTTAATGTATACTTCATGCCTAGGTCATTTTTGCAGAAGCCAGGACATGTGTAAGCGTAACCACTCCAAACTTCTAACACATGTATGACCACAACAAGCTCAGGCCAGGTAGACTGACTGCTGTTCCCTGGCCTTGACATTCACAAACCATGATTCATCTACCTATTTATCTCCCTCTTGTGATCATATCCATGACAGGTCTTCTTCACCTTTCCCACCCTCAGAACAGGTGTGGCTGTGATTGCCATCCAGACATAGTCTCCTAATGTAAACTTCAATACCTCAAGTCACACCGCCAGATTGACTATAAACCGATTGATACATAACAAAATCTTGGCCATTTGGGGTTAATGTAATTGTTTGTTCGGTCTGTTGTCAATCTGGGCCCCATTTCATAAAACCTGTCATCAATAAAAAGTTACAATAATTGTTATAAGCTACTGAAATCTTTGAATCTGATTGGCTGAGAGCAAATTTGTCATAGAAATGGAGCAGTTGTTATTGTTAACAAGTTTTATGAAACAGGGCCCCTGGTGTCGGTCTCGCTGGTGTGACTGGGGTATCAGGGTCCTGTTTCATAAAACTTGTTATCACTGACAACTGCCCCATTTCTATGACAAATTCGCTCACAGCCAATCAGATGCAAGGATTTCAGTAGCTTATAACAGTTATTGCAACTTGTTACTGATAACAAGTTTTATGAAACAGGGCCCTGGTGTCGGTCTCGCTGGTGTGACTGGGGTATCAGGGTCCTGTTTCATAAAACTTGTTATCACTGACAACTGCCCCATTTCTATGACAAATTCGCTCACAGCCAATCAGATGCAAGGATTTCAGTAGCTTATAACAGTTATTGCAACTTGTTACTGATAACAAGTTTTATGAAACAGGGCCCTGGTGTCGGTCTCGCTGGTGTGACTGGGGTATCAGGGTCCTGTTTCATAAAACTTGTTATCACTGACAACTGCCCCATTTCTATGACAAATTTGCTCTCAGCCAATCAGATGCAAGGATTTCAGTAGCTTATAACAGTTATTGCCACTTGTTACTGATAACAAGTTTTATGAAACAGGGCTCTGGTGTGACTGGGGTATGAACATGGATCGGATGTTCCATGGATTGACTTGTTTTTATCATGGATGTGTAAACTTGATTGATGAAGCAAACTTGTAAACATGAACAGGATGAGGAAATGTTTATGCTGGGTGATTTTGATTGTCACTGTACGATGATGTGGTGAGTTTTTTGTATTGATACAGGAGAGGGTGGTGGTGGCGATGACGGTGGTGGTTGCGTTGGTGGTGGTAGTGGTAGTGGTGGTGGTAGTGGTAGTGGTGGTAGTAGTGGTAATGGTGGCGGTGGTGTTGGTGGTGATGGCAGGCTGGGAGATGGTGGTGGTGATGATGGTGGTACTTGTGGTGGTGGTGGTCGGAGTGTTGGTGTTAATGTCTCTGTTGCTACTGTTGGAGAACATGTGGTGGTTATGGTATTGGAAGAGACGGCAATAGTGGTGGTGATGGTGGACAGTGGTAATAGTGTAAGTGCAGGTGACAGAGGCGTCTTGATGAATATGGTAGTAAAGGTGGAGATTATTATGTAATAGCCAGAGATGAATTGGCAGAAATTCTAATCATGATATCACCCCAAACCACAACAAGCTTTTGGTGGACTTTCAACCATGAACTTAACTTTCTCCAGCCACAAAACTCTACAACCATTTCAGCCAACCCAATAAAGCTGACCCTTAGAAATATAATACTAGCGGTCTGACTCTGCGCAGACTACATTCCGGTATAAATGACCCACTGATCAGCAGGAGGGTGTGTTACCCCACCATGCAGTCTAATGTGGTTTCTCATGTCACGCTGCAGTGCAATTATCACTATGTGACAGGAGGCTTATGACTCTGATTACAGATCTCCGATATTGCCCAAGCAGCTTAACAAGCATTCATGCAGCAAGATGTAATACAGTTCGAGGTGCAATTACTGTCAAACCACTAGATCCAATTGATGTAAACTGAATTCTGTTTCATTTCTGTACAAAGGAAAGGGGCAAATGTTTTCATTTTTCCTTAGCAATTAATTATATACAGATACATGTTATATTCTATGGTGTATGTAAATGTCAAATTTGTCAATCAACACCCCCTCCCATTTTAATAATAACTGTATGAAACTAAATAAACATTAGAAAACACTTGTACCAAATTTTTAGCTAATTTTGATGATTCAGTTTTCCTTATGTAGTTAATTACAACCAGAGCTCTACCTTTATAATACATGTACCTAGATAATGACAACATCCATGCATCCATGTCTGCGATTAACTTGAACTTACAACGGGAAGTGGCTGCTGAATACCACTGAGAATAGAATACTCTCTACACTTTCCTTGCCATGGTAGACCATCTCTTCTCTCAATCATGAACATACCAAGCCAAAGGAATAACCTGACCCTTGAAACATCCTGACAGCACATGTCTAAAAGCATTCTTCTTCAGCATCCAATGGGACGTGTGTTTACCTGGTATCCCTTCCAGCGAAAAACCATTTTGAGTAAACGCACCTGCTAGCCAGCTATTCATGTCCATAGCCATGACATTGCAACAACAATCGCTTACACTTTAAAAACATGTAATCAGCCATTTTCATCCTTTTTCATACCCCTTTTTATACATTATCATCCTACCATCAAAAGAAATTCAATGCATACTATGACCTAAACACACTTTACTGCAAAGGGTGCATAGAAAAAACTTTTTCAATGAATCTTTTTTTTTTTTTTTTCAAGCTCTACAAGGGCGAGGCCATTTGACATTCACAGTTCAGCAAGCATTCTTTATGAACCAATTTTTTTCTCCACTGACTTGTCTACTCACATTGTGCTTGGCTTAGATATGAATGATGGGACATCACACTAAATAGTGTCAATGAGGACTAAAATACTTGCATCATTTAGTGGTCAAACTTTAGAGAGCGGAAAAACTAGATCATAGTAACCAGACCCTGTAGGGAGATTTGAGTTATTAGTGTCGGTGAAGCCATATGAATGATTGACAAATTGCAGAGCTTAAAATAGTCATGCAGACAGTAAAGGCCTGAAAACCTAGTGCAGGTGCTGTTTGGTGAAATCATCCTAATAGCAGTTCTTATAAAATAGCTGTGTGAATCTTGATTAAATGATTGCCTGAAAGCCAATTATGTGCTGTGCCTATATTTTGCTTTCAAGTTGCCCACATCACCAGCAAGTATAAAAATTCAATGCCCATTGCACGGTAGCAAATTGATAGTTCGAGCAGGCTGTTCTCTAACCAAGAAACATCGCAAGCAGCAAGGATAAGCCCATGGCAATGTCAATCGTACACATGTTTCAGAGAGTAATACCCTATCAGATAAAATGAGAATGCTCAATGAAGTTATGATCACTGGCATTGAGTCACAGCTTATGTGCCAGATAGTAATACCCTGTATGATAAAATGAGAATGCTCAATCAGGTCAATGAAGTTATGATTACTGACATCAAGTCACAGTTTATGTGTCAGAAAGTAATATCCTATCTGCTAAATGAGAATGCTCAATCAGGTCAATGAAGTTATGATCACTGGCATCAAGTCACAGCATATGTGCCAGATAGTAATACCGTATCAGATAAAATGAGAATGCTCAATGAAGTTACAATCATTGGCATCATGTCACAGCTTTGCTAGATTTCAGATAACCTGCGCCACATAGCAGTCGGCCGAGGCATGATCACGTATTCTCCACGTTCCTTCTCGACATTGCCATTCAGCCGTGGAATGCTAGCCATGTCAATGACTACTTGAAATGCGGCTGACCTCGCAACGAGGCTCTGATAATATCACATAAATTTACATGCAATTTTATTACCTAACTGACCTAACATGTTGAGGACAGATCCAACAAATAATTTGTGGGACTATAATTGCACTTGCACATATACTAGCTTTCTATGTGGAAACAACAACAGCATGCCATAAAATTTCTCCCTGTAATAAAATTCTCCACCTTTCTATAAAATCAATAGTTTAAAGAGTCGTTAACTGCCTCCCTTTCATGGTGTATGCAATTACATTTCCCTCGTGTACATGTATGTGTCGCTACAAATACATGCACACCAATACAAAAAAATCAACTTCGGTGTGGATCAATGGGGTGGAATTCATAATCTTTGTATAAGCGCTCTTTGTTGTGATTAGGAGAAAAGCCTTTATAATATAGAAAAGTGTAATTACAATGGGCCATTTAAAATCAATAACCACTTAACCTGTAATGGATATTTGCACTCATACCAATGCCATGAGGCTCATGTGGCATGTCAGTGATGAAGAGTTTGGTATCCATCATGACTGGCATGTCATAAGTTATAGCTACATACGTGTATTGAAGCACTGCATATACAATGTAATTCAACCTATACAAGGTTTCAAATAATGTAAGAAAAATCTTCCCTGCAATTTTTTCAGAGGCTACTTTTGGTCTTATATTGGGTTCTATATCATACATGAAACTGTGCCACAAACCCTCTGATTTTGTAATTACCAAGGCATTTTGAAAGAAATTGTATCATTATTAAGATTTATTTATCGTCTTTCACATCCGTAACTTTCTCTGAAGAACAGTGTTGTTTTGATATTTCTTCTAGGGCAATTTGTGTTTTTCACTACTTTGTCTCTTGAGAGCCAGAAGAACATTAATTTGTGTTTGAAAATATGATTACCCCTCCCCCTTTCTTGCCCTTAGCAGATGATTCTCTTTATAATGCTGTCATTATTTTCTTAATTTTATTTTCCAACAACTGTCTCTGGGAGATTCCCACCGCCAAATGACTGTACTTATCCACTTCTGCATATTACAAAAAATAAATCTTTATTACAAGAGAAATATGATGTGGACTTACTGAGATGTGATTATATATGAGATGGGTCCATCCATGGAGGTCTACTAGACGATAGAGGGAGGCAAGCTTGCAGCGAAGTGCCTTCTCTCCCTTTGTGTAGTTGACGGAGTCGGATCCTCGGATGTCTGCTACTGGTATAACACAACTCGTACCTGATGAAATAAAGGGAGAAAAATGATGTTGTTCATATAGCCAAATAATTGGAGATCACTACAGTTTCAAAATGTATATTCAACCTAGCAATTTTTGGGGACAAAAATGTGTAGGTAATATTTGAATTATACTTGCAGGTCAGAATCTGTACCTAATGCCATAATCAGTGACAAAAATGTGTGTTTACATCATACTTTGTTCGCTCAAAATGAGTAAAATAATAACTGAAGTATAAGAATCTCACTTATACAGCATAATTTTGTTACTAGTCAAGTGAATACAATAAACATCAAGTTTAAGTAGTACCTATAGTAATGATGATCAAATAATACACATTCAACAATTACAATGGAGATCAAAAGGGGCAAAGTCATATATGCATATCCAATTTAAAAATAAAAAAAAAGTAATTAAACTGAATCAACCCAATGATAGAAACAAATTTATCTGAATTCATAACACAATGGTAAACAAATATTATCACACTGTTACAATCAAACTTCTTGTACTGAACCAAATATAACTTACAAAATGTGACTATTCTTTCTTACAAATTAAAAAAAAAAATAGCTGTTACTTTGATAATTAGAATCAATCCATCTATTGAGTTAAAAGGACACAGGAGCAATCAAGTGTCCACTATCAAAGACAGTCAGGCAATAACATTCAAAGGGGTTGCAAAACATATTGATAAATAACATTAGTAAATGCATAAAATAAAGAGTTTTGATTAGTAATCACTGGTTAACATAATGAAGCTTAAATGGTAATCCTTGGAATCAATTGGAGATCACGAGATGCAAAAAGAACATATGACATGATGCAAAGGCTGACATATCAACTTAGAATAAATCCTCATTTACATGTACTTGAACTGACAAATAAAAATTGTTTGGATGTATTGTTACCGGTTTAAAATAAGGAGAATTTGATTTAGCACAGAGCATAAATCCTTGAAAAAAAAAGAAGAATATTTCAGTTCTCTTCTTTACCCTTTCACTGTACTATAATGGAAAGATGACAGAATCTTAAAGCAAAATTATTGAACTATCTACACTAAGTACCATTTGCAATGATTACATGGAGTTTCCATGGCGATGATAATGCACTGCTAATGTATGTATATAACATACATATGTATGTGTATTCTCCCGATGTTAAAATGTGTAAGAATCAATATCACAATAATGGGAAAAGTACTACAGTTTTCAGAAAAATAAATATTTAGTGCTTAAAGAGAAATGCTTCATCTTTGATTCATGTTTACCACAAACATTTAACATGGGGTTGCCTAGTAAGCATTGAAAAAACAATGCATGGCTCTTAGCCACAATCATCTCATTTTTTAGTTATTTATCTATTTAAAAAAAAAATATATATATGAGCCGTATGTGAATGTAATTATCTCATTGACAATGACATCTCAGAAGGATTTTGCAATGATGCCATAATTTGAAATGTGAAAAAGTACTTTTAAACTCTATGACGGATTACCATCCTTGGAATTGTCTATTACAGTGTCAATGTCAGATGTAGCCAAACTAAGACCTTGAATGGCCAAATTAGTCTGAACGAGATTAGGATAAGGGAGAGAAAAGCTACATTGGATGTGCGCTATAAAGAAATGCTGGGTGTTAATCTCATGAACACCTCAAACTAGCCGTAATCCACAAGGTGTATTTACTTAGTGTCTCTATCGGATTAGAACTACAAGGTGATAAGAGCTATAACATGCTCATGGACATGAAGCTTAGTAGGTGGGCATACAGGTCTGAAGGTGGTGGAGTTAATGCTTTGTATGAATTATATCGTCTGTTAAGAGTCAGAAGGACTTTAACTCTGTGTTTAAGTACATGAGTTAACACCCTTCTGGCTCCAAAAAGATGATATGTGGTTGTTAGTATGTTAGGATTTGTGAAATGGAACATATAACAGCATACATTTCAGTGAATTACTGGGGCAGTTTGTAATAATGCATATATATTAGTGAGTTCTGCTAAATCTGTTTTGTTTATTAAAGAGACCATTGAGAGAGTATTTGAAGGACTAAACAAAAGGGCTATTTCATATCATTCATGTGCTAAGGGCATGATATTTTGCAAAATGAAGCTTTAAATGCTGAATAGATATCAATAATAACACTTTAATACAGACATAGTAATTTTTTAGAAAATATGGACACCTGAAAGTATCAATCAGTTTAAAGTACCAATCAGTTGAAAGAGTTCTTTTTCCCCCAAGAAATACAACTGTTATGTATTCTGTTTCTTAGAGTTTGAAAAATATTATGCATATATTTCTTTTAGAATTACAAACTTAGGAAGGTAACCCTTCCCTTTAAAGGTCATAAGCATCAAACATTAAGCAAGCTAAAAACCAATTTATTTCAAATGGGAAAGCAAAATTTCTGTAAACCCAAGTACAAGGCAAAAATAACTGATCATTAAAGTAAAGTTTAAAGGTAAATATTAAATGCTGCAACTGAATTAAACCATTCTGCTTTTGAAATTAGATAGAAAATTAGAATCCACAAGACAATGAAATACCAACACCAAGATAACAGTCCTACACATGAAATAACTGCTCTGACAACTTTCAGCAATTCTTCAAATGTATTGAAAAAACTACTGTACTTATTTCAGGAGTGACAGGTAGGATTTTCAGTGTGAGAAAGGGTGATTTGATAAGCTTTGAGATGATTTAGCAATGATTTGTATTTAAGATGCGGTTTCTTTTCGACAAAAAAATATACGAAGAGTGTACTCAACCTGTTCCGTATCTTCCTGCTGTGGTGATTGGGAAATAGTAATCATGCAAGAGAACAAGGCAAACGATTATTCTTACAGTATACAATATGGCGGATTTATCTTGACTACAGGGATACATCATACATGGATGGCGGTTACGGTTACATAACGAGTGAGGACATACACACCGCCACATGCACTTCCATCTTGCATAAAATATCGCCTCTTTTTCTTCAATGAGATAAGAAAGTGATATATAACCCATGTTTTGATTTCATAATAATCATTCTTTTAAAAAGTACGGATTTGATAGGGAGTCCATATCAATTTTCAGAAAACAAATTATGAAATCTTCAATTCAGATGGCTCCCTATTGGCCCCTGCATGTAAGTTTAGAAAGACAGAGAGACAGAGAGACAGAGAGAGAGAGAGAGAAAAAAAGGAGAGACATTTACTTGCCTTAGTGTGGCAAGGAATATAACAAAAATCAATGATAGATATGAATTCTAATTATGCAAATCAACACTCTCTTAATTGCCACAAATAGAACCAAAAGTTTGTGGCATAATATAGGTCCTACTGACTATTCCCTCTAGATTTTTAGCTTTTGTCAGATGTAATTCTTTGATTCTTTAAAAGTGTCAAACTAACTTTCTGACTAGGAGAATCTCATAGAAAACCGACTTGCACTCAAGCATCACTTTTTCCCACCTATTTTAATGCAACACAGATCATGCAAAACCACATAATCTGCAAAGAGGTGTCAAAATGTCCTTCACTCTTATTAGTACATTGTGAAATCTGAGAGTGGGAGTTCAGCCAAGGTTCAGACATAATGAAGAAAGTAACATGAATAAGCAGGCAGAGGCGGACACATGACTGGAGGGAAATTATGTGCTGTGGCCATTAACAGGTTGACTGGCATGCCTCTATTGAATAACTAACGCAAATGTGGGTTACTGGGCCAATGCATTCAGTCTAAGTACCTGGCTACTTCCCTGAAGTTCTTGAATAATCATGTTACCCTCTTTTCATAGATAAACCCATTTTGTCCATCTAAAAAGGGACCATGCTCAAGACTCGGATCATTGTTGCCGTTGAAAACACTCCACTTCGAGAGGGTAGATGGCAAAGAGTCAATCATTATTGAACAAATTTTGAACTACAGTATGTACACCATCAAAAAATAGTGATTTTCCCCCCACTTTTAATACAATGTTCTGTTTTTATATTTTCATGTTCAATAACTCACAGGTGTCATGTCCTTCCACTTTTTAATATTTTTTCCTTAAAAAAATACATCCTTTCAGAACCATGCTCAAAGCGACACGTTATACATCACCCAAACTAAGCATTCCCTTTTGTTATATCTCTTCTCTATCTGTATCCAAAATATCATGTAAATCTAGGGCATTTCGGGCTAGTGGTAACAGGTGGCTTAAACTCCGTCCATTGCCCCTCCCTGTCTCATAATCCTTTTTTCTTCCTCATCTCACCTCCACGACTCCTCCCAGCATAAACTGTTCCCCTGTTCCCCAATTCCCCCTATCCCAAAGTATACTGCTCTCCCTAATTTCAGTTCTTTTATAATCAACTCATTCCAGTGCCCCCCTCCAAGTGCCACATCCTAGGGTAAAGCATTCTCCCTCATAGCTTCCTCTATGTGCCTATCCCAACAAAACATAGTTTCCTCTTTCCTTTCCTGTCCTTTCGCAATTTCTACCAATACCCTGCTACCATTTCCTTTCTTTTACAGTTAACTTATCCTCATGCCCTGCCCAGAGCCACACCCTAGGGTAAAGCTTTTTACCCTCATTTCTTTCAAGACGTCTCTCAGTACCTCCTCTGAGCATACACTATGCCCATGTTCCTTCTTTTCCAGTAAACTCTGTACAGTATCGTATCCCAATGTAGACTAGTCCCTATTTCCATCGGTCAACTTCTCCCAGTACCACACCCAAGGGTAAAGTTCGAGCCCCGCCCATTGCCACACCCCATGATGGGAAAAGCATTTCCCTCCCTCACCTCCACCAAGACTCCTCCCTGTGCTCTGGTTGAAGCGGGACTGAGGCAGCACCAGTTCTGAGATTTGTTGTAGTGCTAGAAGGCTGGCAGGGTGTGGGCCACTCTGTACAAAGAAAATAGAAGAAAAGATGAGAGGGGATGATGAGATTTCTTTCCATGTTCCACAATTCATAACCATAATAATAATAATACAGTAATCAAATAACATGCAAATTATATCAGTTAATGTAGAGACACAGATCATCAGTGAATTCATGACAAGAATTGAGTGGTCACTCGGAGATGATGAAAGATTTATGATTCTTTTTATTAATTATTTAATATATTCTAGTCACTCACTGACCCATAGTGCAATAACCATTTTTCATGAATATTACAGCCGGACTCCTTTGCAAGAAAAAAAAATGGAATAGATTATACTTTCTATAATCTAATATCTTTAAAGCCACTCAATTACATGTATATTATGTCACTTCGCAACTGATGCAGACATGTATTGTGTTCATCATTGTGAAGGATATATGAATTACAATGAAAATACTATAAATAGAGCCAGATGATTTAAGTCATCTTATTTTATCTATTTGAATATTACACCAATATGTTAATATCACACAGATGTATCAATTACATTAGTGTGAACACCCCAAGGAGGTATTAGCCTCTTGCATAGTCCATGAATGTAACATACGCTACTTGTACACTTTACATGTAGCCTTGACAACCACTTATGCAAATCAAGATCTCACAACATCATCAATGTCATTATAATCATGCCTTCAAATTACATACTGTACATCACTGAACAACTTATCATGCTTTTCCGAGGCATCCAGTGTCTTTACCATAGGATTCGCAATACAAATAACACAGGCACACGCTATTTAAGTGGAGCGATTACCTTCGCCGCTCTGGCCTCTCGCGTATATACACCCAACACACATTGAACACACAAACACACACACCCTAACCAACTGCCCTCTGCCTATGGCAGCTGTATATATCTACATAAATAGATCTCATAGGGTCGAGAGAGAGGGAGAGAGTAATTAACATAGACCCATAATTCAGTTTCCAATTAAAGCGCTCTAGACAAATTTCATTGATTTTAGTGTATGCCTGCATGGGTAGGATGCCATGCTGCAAGCTGCTTTTGTCTCTTTTTCTTTTCTTGTTTTCTCATTCACACTAGAATGCACGGCTGGCTGCTTCAGACATGTGAATCACGGCAGAAAAACAAAAGGGGCTTTCGTCCATGTCTAGGGCACACAGGGGTCAGGTATATATGGGGTCATCCGTATCTTCGGGCCAATAGGACAATACAGATTGTCTGCCGATGATTCACAGTGCAAGGTGCGCCGATTAATGAATGAGATAAAAAGCAATGACAACTATTAACTGAATTTGGTATTGTGCGAAAAGACAGTGACACCTGATTATAAAAAAATCAATGGGTATCATTTTTTACATATATACATGTATTTAGAAACAGGAATATGATACATGATAGAGTTTAATAATCTTTGTTCTTTTAGCATTTGTGAGCAGTCTGCTTTATATGCAAAGGGATGACATGTACATTATTCCCCCAGGTTGAGATTAAAATATTCACATTGATTATTAAGTTTCTACTGAACTGTTTTGAAGCTATCTTGCATCACTTATTTTTGCTTTCATGTACTCTCCACAAAAGAGCCACTAATTCTTGGAAGGTAAACATACCGATGCACAGGGCAATTTAGCATCTTTACAAATGTAATAATCAAAACGAACATGTGAGAAACACATGTACATGTACATGTAAATGTACATGTATGAAATGCTTTCTTTTTAAATTTCATTAGGTTTTTGACAATGCCGCTCCCTTCTTCCATCCCATTTGGGTACTTAAATTGATATTTGCTTAACTCTCATAAGCTACGGGGTGCAGTAATTCTGACATAATAACTAATACAAATTAATCATGGAATTTCAATTACAGTTACAGAAATCAAGTTCTACTACATGTTGCCAAGAGCTACTTAGATTTAAAAAAAAACTATACCCACTGGTTCAAGATTTCTGGAGTCTCCTGTTATGTATTTGTTTCATATTTTATTCATCCCTTCTCTAAATGTCTTGAAAGTGCAACCATATCCAAATCAACTCCAAGTAGAGTGCATATCATTCTAATTATAAAAAGAAATAAAATGTGCAGATTTGCATTACCAGAAACATCTATGAATGCAAAGGTTATTTTCTTGCAGCTGCATGTACTGTCATTGCTATCTATTTATTTATGGCTGTAATTTTAACCTGATATTTTAATTTTACCTTCATCCAAAATATGTTTCCACTTTTTATCAATTTTTAGCACTCTATCAGTAAATACACACATTTGTGTCATTGTAGGATTAGATACTTGGCAATGCAATGCCAGAAAATAACTGCCCAAGTGGAGCTGGAAGATTGGCATGCCAGATATAGATATTGTAATTGTTTTGAACCACGCATCCTAACAGGTTGTTGGGGATAGCACCGTGTATGTGTAAGCAGCGTTGTCGGGAGGTGTGATGCTGGTTGATTTGATTTCAGGGTCTCATCTGCCCTGGTGAACCCAGCCACACCTTGTGCCCTCGCATCGCTCGGTGGTGGTGGCGGCGCTAAGGGCTGTCTGGGATGGGATGCAATTAAGTGGACCGCATCCTTCTGTGTGGATAGGAAATGGTGGGAGGAGGTGGAAGATAGGGGATGAGTGCAAAGTGGGGTTAATGCGAAGGTAGGGGATTGTTTTAGAGCATGATAGGGGAATTATGGGTAGGGCGTAAGGTGTGAATTATTAGGTATGAATATCTTGCCATTTCTTAGGGGGCTGGGGTTAATGAGCAGGGTTATTCAAAGGGGGGGGGGGGAACAAGGGCAGACATGATGAGGTACAAATATTGGGTGAGTTTCTTTACCATTTCCTAGTGGACTGGGGGTAAATAAGTTGGGGTGTTCAGAGGGTGAACTTCAACAAAAGGGGGTGAGGTATGAAAATTAGGTGTGAGATTCTAGCGATATTTTGTGGACATGGTTTAGTGAGTGGAGTTTTTTTTTAATAGAGGGTGAAAAGGGCAGAAGGGGTGACGATGTAGGAGTAAGAATTACAACACGATGTGAATTCTTTGTCATTTATGTAGACCAGTGTTAACGAGTGTGAGTGGCTGAAAAGATGAACTTGGGCAGAAAGCGATATGGATGATGTATTGTTTGAGGGATGATTATTATGACGGATGATTATGAGGTATGAGTATGAGGTATTGCTCTCAGCTAGCTGTGACGGTGAAACTGTGACTGCCTAAGAAAGGAGGGATGGTATCACTACATCATCTTGAAATAAGATGACAGCACAGCATGCAAGCATTCATCAGGCATTTTGTAAAGCCAATGAACACTCTTGTCATAAGGGAGAAGGGTTTCGATTCAGGAGGGGATGTTTTTTCCTTATACATATGTAGTACATGCAATGGAAATTACTTCCTAACTAGGGTTCTCACCAGTATATAACACCCTTGTAGATAACATCATGCATAGGGATTTCAGGAATGATATACCAAGGGCAGGTACACATCAAGCCTTTCGGAAGAACAAAATATGGATCGACCACAGTTACAGCCAAGGGTGTCATCCCTCCATCCACATCATGTATGATGAGATAATTCAAGAATTCAGAAACCAAAGAATCTGTAACCTTTTGTTTCTTTTTCTAAAAAAAGAATCACTATCATGAACCACGAAAATCTAATAACACGCAGAATGGTGGGGGACAGCGCACGTCATATTCTAGCCCAAGGTTCCAATATCACTTTTATATGAAAATGCTACGGGTAATACTTCATTGAGGAAATATGGGCTTCATAGTTAATTAACCTTATGAAGGAAACAGGGGATGCGAGGAGGGTAGTACTGAAAGTGGCGGGGGAGGACAAGTAATGAGTACCTTGGAAGATCGGAAAATAGAACAGTAATGTTCAGGATGCCATAATAAGAAGGTGTGATCAAAGAGATGGGGAAGTAAAAATGAAGCGAAAAAAGGGCACGGGTCTATGAAAAATATTGTAGAAAACAAAGAGATGCAATAAAATGTGTAAGTGGGGGGGGGGGGGCATTTTGTGGCAATAGAAGTAAGACACAAGTTTGTTCACAGTCTATATAAATAGAATATCAGTTGATTAATTAATTAACAATTTCATGTTGAACAGGACAGAATTGTTCTGTCAACTGGAATTCATTTCTGGGTCACAAAAATCATTTTCAAAAAAGTTTGCCATTCTGGTTCATTCTGGCTTATAATATAAATTATCAAAGAATGTTCTCAATTTGAATTGAGTTCTAGAGCAATAAAATGATGAATTTTCTCCTCATTAACATCCAGGCTGATTGCTTACACGACCTCTTTCTCTAGTCCAAGCTGCTATAGAAATCCTGCTTAATGTTATGTTACCCAGAGGTACCCCGCATTTATTATTCACCATGCGCAGGTGTAGTGTGTCCAATACACCTCCCGTAGTGATCAATCTCTATCTCTGAGTACATGACTGATATTTAGTCATTTCTGTGCTGCGGTTTATTTCTTGAATCAAATGTTCTCCATTATTTGAGGTAGTAACACAATCAGCATATCTTTCTGAGGTTACTTTGCTTTTGGAGCACTAACCCTGGCAGTATTTTCTTCTTATCCTGAATTTTCTCATTATTTGATTTTTTTTTTTTTCTGATTGAAACACAATGACAGATTTCCCACTGACTTTCAAATGATGTCCTATTAGCTATTCACGCTTCTGTGATTTAGACAATGTCCAAGTAATAGTTGTCATGACAGCTTTATCAAAAGATCTAAAATGAAACACTTTACATGTACATCATTTAATATTTCAAATACAACAAATGACATATCTAAATTAAGCAATCAAGTGTTTCAGGACAAACGGTGCTTTGCTCTTTTTTAATTTCCAGATTCCTGTTTAACCCTTTCAGGACAGGAATTATTTAAGGACTAAATTGATCACATTCTGTTCTTCAAATTGGCAACAGTAATATTTATCTTTAAGTGCTACATGGTTCTAATACGGTGTAATGTCTTTGAAAACAATATACATGGTTAGAGATGTTGTCAAAAAGTTGAAAAAACTGCCAATTTTGATGATAAAACAATGATTTTGACATCTCAATATGTTGCCAATTTAAGGATTTTAAAGCTTATTCTTGTTTTAAAAATTCCTGGCATCAAACGCAATATGGTCATGAAACAAAAATACATTAGTGTGTGCAGAAATTTTTGCTCTTTCTACTCATGCATCTGGTATATTTTCTAGAGCTCTGAATCAAAAGTTATTGAGCCAAACCACAAAATGTGGACAATTGTCTTGAAAGGGTTAATAACAAAAACTGCATATTCAAAATAAAGGGACGGTTATAATCATCAGACTACAGAAGGTCTGGGTGTGTTCCTTCTCAACATAAGGATTTTACAGCCAGCATGCTAAGAAGTCTTGGGGCTCTAGCACTTGAAATGCAAAACGGCATGCTGGGACAACCGATGTCGACCGCAGAGCATAGAGAGAAGGGGGTGAAAGGGAGAGTGGTAATGCCCTCTAGTGATATTTTAAGGCACGATGCGTTTTAGCGGTAGGGAGTCTGCATGCATTAGTAACTCCAGGGGACGAGGGCTTATGGTTACTGTCATAATTGGCTTTCTTTATCAATTGGAAGGTGGGCGTCGGATAGTCATCTCCGTGTATTTGAATGGTTGTCCTGGGAAATCTCTTAAATAATGTATGCACACTGGCACTCACGCGAAACACAAGTCATTCCATGTTCAGCACTGTGAAATTAATGACCGTACTCCACTTGTGTTACGCTTATTGCTCTCATCTACTGCTCATTTCCCCATAATTTCAAGTACTTTTTACCATATGAAGCAACAGCCACTTGTGAGGAAACTCATGCACTGCCAATCTGAATTTTCATTCATAATCTCCTTGCTAACTATTTTCAAACATAAATATCAATTAAATTGATTATTAGTACTTCAAAATTGAAGAATAGTTTTAAAAACTGTATTAAAAAAATTCCTTGAATATCAATGAATACAATTTTTACATATTGATATGAATAATATGAATTCTTCCAACAGTGCAAATGATATATTATTTAAATACTTTAGTCTTCATTTGCTACAAAAGTGTTCTTGATAAAAAAAATTCTGATAAACCATTAGGGACTACACATGAACATTAAAGGCCAAGTCCACAGTAATATCAAGTTGATTTGAATAAATAGAGAAAAATTAATCAAGCATAACAGTGAAAATTTTATTGAAATTGGATGTAAAATAAGAAAGTTATGGCATTTTGAAGTTTTGCATTATTACTTGAAACAGTGATATGTATAACATGGGCGGTATGCAAATGAGTGAACCGATGATGTCACACACTCACTTTTCCTTATGTATTTTATTATATGAAATATCATATATTTCAATTTTTTGCACCAATAATGTAAAACATGGTTTGACTCCTTATGGAACATGTAAAATCATCATTATTGTAACTTATTTTGATACAAGGGAGAGATTCTTTATTATCACATCTATAAAAATTGAAATATTTGAAATTTCATATAATAAAATACATAAGGAAAAGTGAGTGTGTGACATCATCGGTTCATTCATTTGCATACCGTCCATGTTATGCATATCACTGTTTCATGAAATAATGCAAAACTTCAAAATGCTGTAACTTTCTTATTTTACATCCAATTTCAATAAAATTTTCACTGTTATGCTTGTTTAATTTTACTCTATTTATTCAAATCAACTTGATATTAGTGTGGACTTGGCCTTTAAATTCTGCCTCATGATACCTTAGTCACATAAGAAAATAATTTTGACATACCTTGATGTAATGGTTGGTTGCATTAAACCTCAAAAGACATTTTCTATTTTGTTTTTGCTAAATGGTGTATGTGGAATATCCATGCTTCTGCATAAGAACTATTTAAATTGTTTTTTTGTTTTGTTTTTTTTCTTGTCATTGCCATTTCCTCCATTCTAATTTGATAATGTAGTAAATGTACAATTGTATTTACTTTTTATATGCTTTCACATTCTGTTGACCTGATTCTGGCAAAGAGTAAATAATCATAATGCAACAATTACTCGCTTAAATTAATGCAAACAAAAACATCACTTGCGGGGGAATTCTACAAGCTGTTGCACATACCAAACATTGAAATGAATTTCCTGCTTTGGTTTTTTTTTTAATGCATCTTTTTTTTTTCTTTTGTGGGCAGATAATATAAAACAACCTGACTTTAAAGTGAATAAGAATGTCCAAATCTAAACATTAGATTCAGCTTTCTTAATTAATGACATTGTAACCTGCAATAAAGGGATCAATTTAGTTGTTGATTCGTTAATCAAAAACATGCCAGAAAAAAAATGCATTCTGCAAAACATGCAACTATATTTTCATCTATTTCCCCTTTTCTTCCATTTCTCATGCATTAAAGACCAAAACTTTTAGCTGCCCTCATTTAAAGTACTACATGTATTGTGGATTTTCAGCATCTTATACACTAACTTCACCCAAAACTTTAATAAATATATGAAGAGGGATTGAAAATCACATAGGAAACCATCACAAAGAAACCAATTTTAAAATAAACAATTTTGTTAGTTCTGGGATGCAAAACCTTGAGGTGTAGTGATCAGTCAGTGCAACAAACCTGTATGCCCCGACAGAAATCGACATCTGCGCGACAGGTTGGGAATACACCCTGTTACGACAAAACAAGGGTGATACATAGAGAAAATACGGGCTTTTAATCTTATCCAAATGACACGTTTCTCACTACATGATGTTAAATACATGTAGCTAAACTTGTGAAAGTGTACTTTACACATGTATGTCAAGTCCGAGGCTAGAGTTGAGGAGCACATTTTCGCTTTTTTACTCTTTTCATATCTCCACCTTTCTCCCCCCCCCCCCCATACCCCTTTCTAAGTGCACAATCGTGTGATATACATGTAACTACATGTACGTGTACTTGCATATATTTCAAACCCATGCAACATATCTGACCATTACAATTTACCATTTGCTCAGAGCCAGAAGGATGCTAACTCGCATCATTTAACAGAGTTAATGCCCTTCTGGCTCTCAACAGACAATACCATACATGTTAGAAATTTCATGAAGTCTCACTATAAACATATATTATTTTGACAAGAAAGATTCTGATGATGAAAGACTGCTTCTAAATTAATGCTACATCAGAGGCCAAGTGGTTGAGATGCTCTGAAATTAGATGCACATTTATATTGATGGTAATATCATGGTTTATCTGACAGTACAAGACGAGACAGAACACTGTATATGCTTAGATGAATTTTCACCTTTTCTTCCATTTCAAGGCTAGAGAATAACCACCAAAACCAAAAGCGACTCAAACTTTACATTTTTTCAAGAGGATAACGTGGGAATTTCAACATTATTCGATATAAACGACACACGCAATCTGCATGTTTTTGCTTTTTGTTACAAGAGCAAATACTGACCCTGAAATGGGAAGAACAATCACTTCATACAGACCACATTTCACAAAGAAATAAGTTTAGCTCTAAACTTAACGCATGATCGATGATGAAAACTGAAAATTAAAACTTTATGTACAGTATACACCTTGGCTAATGCACAATGACTATCTAGTTCATACTCGATTCTAAACTACCTGTCAATGAAAATTAAGTTGAAACCATAGATGAAGAATATGAGTAGAAAATATTTTCACATAACAACTTTCTTGGTCTAAACTACATGATCAATACGAAAATGAGTTTTTAAAAAAAGAAACAAATAAAACTTTGGCTACATGTCATCACCTAACAATCTCCAAGGGACCCTTTTGTTGCTCTAATCTACATGTATGTACATGAAGATGAAAACTGACTTGAAACACTTGCACATAGGGTAATGTACATATTACAACCATCTCGCTCTAAAATGAATAAATAATGATGAAAATTAAGTATAAAATGCAATGAACCCTGACTAATGTACACCAACTATAAACAATCCTGACACATTCACATAAGACCTTCTAGTTTTAAATGACATGATGAAAATCGAGATAAAAAAGATATTAGGTATTTTCTAATGAACAGGACTAAAAATAAAGATGGTGGCCTTGCAGCCTGTAATGAATGAGAATGTGATGAAAGAAGAATGAAATGGCACACTAGAATAATAAGAAGTACAATCATTTCCTACTTGCAGACACAATGAAAGTCAAGCCTACATGTATTGTGCAAGAAAAACTGTCAAAACTAATTGTCTAAAATGCTACATGTACAAGAATAACAGAGGAGTCCATGGGCAAGAATATAACCCCTCCATCCCCTCACCCAAAAATCAGATCTGTTGCTAATTCCACTATTCATCTCTCATACATTTAGCTTCCATCTTACATGTTTTGTACACATTTCACATAGACATTCACACATTAACATTTCATTTGCATAGCATCAAAGACAGTATTTTTGTTTTTTTAGCATGAGATCACTATTTTCACCAAACTTCAGTCAAGCAAGATGCATAATATCACACAAGAGCATCCATGTACATACAATTTCATACTTGATGTTATTTTAGACAACCTGCAATAACATGAAATCACCATTATATTCATGCATGGATGTTCAATCTGGATAAGACCATGATTTCTCCCTAAACTGTGAATTTGCCAATTTTATATCATTTTGTATTTTTAGGAAATAGTACAGGATGTTTTCATTTGAAATGGTGTGGGTGGGGTCAAATTTTTTTTAGGTAAAGGAGAGAATATTCTCCCATTTTGTCTTTCAAAAGTGAGAAAGGTGTTAACTCTATGTAAAAGTATAATGTTATTCTGCCTCTCAGCATAGTTTGATAGATTGTTTTCCTACATGTCTTTTATTCATGGCAATAATATAAAAGCCATTAGCAAAAAAATTATTTAGGGGGGTCAAAAAGAAGTAAATCATTTTCCACTTGAAAGGGTATCTGAGGCCAAAAAATATAATTTGTATATACATAATGTTTATCATATGTATAATATTGTCTGCTGAGAGCACAAATTTTTAAAGCACAGAAGTTAGTGCCATCGGCTCTCAGGAGGCAATACCATTTGTTGCCCATGGTATCAAATGGGGCAAAAGGGGACATTGGTAGAGAAGTATAGTCTCACCCAGATAACTGACCTAAATTGGTAGCTCTTCTCAATAATCTAATATCAAATGGGAGTAACCTTCGAAACAGTATGTTACACGCATATGGCATGGCGGAAGCCAGGGAAATATTACAGCAAATAATAATGTAGCCTAGTTTCAAGCAAAGAGAGTTTTAGTTGTTTTCTGACAAGCTTTGATATGAATGTTCAGGGTAACTAAATTGATTAATGATTGACCTAGAATACAAGAATATTATCAATTTATTTTGCAGAAAAAATTTTTTTCACAATATTTCAGACCAAAATTAAAACTCACTTTAAGATAACAAGATTTAAGATGTATACCAAATTATCCTCTGATCACAGCATACATCTTAATTTTGGGTTTTGAGAAGAAAGGTTTAAAAAATCTGACACTTTTGCACAATGACCATTTATCTTTTCAGTCCACTGCAATAATATACAATCTTTGTAAAGGTCTTTTCTTATAATGTTATGAGGGAGTCATATGACTATCGTACAAATGTAAAAAAAAATCTTTATTCCTTGAAACTAGACTGCTCAGATTCATGCTTTAACAGAAATTATCTCTGCCCTGTAGATCCTCCTTAAAGGGAAATCCAACCTTAATAGCAAGTTGCTTTGAAAGAAAGAGGAAAAATCAGAGAAGCAGATTGGTGAAAGTTTGAACGAAATCGGACAAGCAATAAGAAAGTTATGAATATTTGAAAGTTGTAATCACTATGCATATGGGAATTTCAAATTGGCCGAATAGGTAATGTCACTGTGATGTAGCTGTGGACAACTCCCCCATTCGCTCTAACACACAAAATGACTAAAATGTCACTTTTTTTCAAAATGCATTACTCAGTAGGATCTTTTCGCTCATGATGACCTATAACAATATGCTATCTCCAATATATTTTGAGTACTGCCCTGAGGGTAAAAGCGCCTCGAAGAAAACAGCAAATTAATGATATTTTTGTGTACGACAAATGGGAGAGTTGTCCACAAAAATGTAACAATTGACTCACCAAATTGCCAATTTGAGATTCGCATAGATGTAGTGATCTCATTATTCAAACATCCATAACTTTCTTATTCCTTGTCCGATTTCTTTCAAACTTTCACCATCCTGTTTTTCTTATTTTTCTGCTTTCACACAAATCATCTTATTATCAAGGTTGGATTGCCCTTTAACAATGAGAAAAGACCCTCCCAGTTATCTCTCTGGGTAACTTACAACATGCATGACTGTTTTCAACACTATATACCCTATGATGTTTAATATTTATACCATCTGAAGGGCAAGAGGGGCATTAACTAATACATTTTACGATAGAGTTAATGCCCTTTTAGCCGTCAACAGAGATACCTTCGATGGATTGCCAACAATGGAATGAATATATGCTTTACATTTGATGGACATCAATGAAAATCACAATGATAACAAAACATGAGATGCAATGATAATGATGAAATATGGGATGCAAAATATATATATCAGGGATACTCTCACAGTGTACAGGAGGAAATCCACTCTTTTAAGAATCGTATTGTCTGTCTGGAGCCAGAAGGGCATTAACTCTGTACAAAATGATATGAGTTAACGCCCTTCTGGCTCCAAACAGACAATATTAGGATCACTTTGTTTTATAGTGGAAATCCACGCTCAAAATAGTGGAATCCACTTTTAAAAGAGTAATTCAAACAGCTACTTTGGAATGGACTCCAGTAATTTTGGAATGGATTCAATTCAAAACGAAGTGTTCTCTAATAATTCTGAAACTGAAAAAGTCTGCACCAAGCAGTAAAATTTGCGTTCAGTAATTCACAGCGGACCGCGCTTCTCTTACAAGGGCCCTTTCAATAATCAGCCCAAAAGGGAGCAACTGTCATGGTAACTGCACACGCATATGCAGGGCGAAGCTTCAGTAGCGCGCGCTTAATGTGACCTTTGACCGTGCAAGGAATTTTAGAGCGGACTTTGGTGCTGCTACCTTTCAGTAATTCTTTGGTCCGTACCTGGTGCGCTCCTGGTGCTCCTAAAAGCAGCTCTAAAATAGAGCAGACTATTTTGGCCCGCAACGTTCAATAATTCAAAATTTTACGACTTAGAGCGGACCTGGTCCAGACCAGCGATTTATTGAAAGGGGTATAATATGGCTCCTAAAATAGTGGATTTCCATGCATCTGCGTATAGAGAGTATAAATCAAAGAAAGCACAGTTGGTCTGATATGATGGGGCACATACACTGCCTGGGTTCTGCAACCACACCTTAAAGTGCTCCTGATTACGTTAGCAAAATGGGTCAAAGAAAAAAAGAAGGAGTGATAAATAATATATTAGTCTGGGAATATGCATAAGGTGAGTACATGTTTGATAATGTGCAGGAGAAAAAAAGGTAAATAACTTTAAAATATAGTAGGTTTATATCATGGGGTAAATAATCATCTTTATATGTACATACATGTATAAAGCATAGAATAAAACAAACATATACTATAACAACCAAAAAGATCGAATAGGATGACCTTATTCCCAGGTTCCCAGATAGCATCAAGGCTATCGTTCCCATCAGAATGCTCATATTCAACCATTTTTCAATTCTTTTACCTCAAGAATAGAATAACGAAATTACAAATTTGTGGTTTACAACAGCCTCCAACGGACACAAGACTCACACGAGGGCCTCCCCCACTACAGCCCAATGAGGCAGAACGAGGCTTTGCAATTCTACCCGCCAACAAACGCACACACGTTCAATCAGCCAAGCAGAAAGTTTTGGGATTAGAGAAGGGAGCACCATTGACGTCTATTCTTTTTAATGAGATCTGTCAGATGAGTGGGGCAGACAACTGTGTCTGAGCGACTGGCATATATATCCTATTTCAGTTTCTATTTTCCTATATGACCTAATTGATTACAACGAGGTGCATAATGAAATGACTGATATCTGAATCGTGCCAGAAATAGACCTTGTCTGATCTTTACAAACTGAAATTTATCACTTAATTAAAGAGAGGGGGAAGGGCTTAGGAAGGGTCCAATGCAGTCCAAAAAAATTAATTTAATGCAACTTCCCACCAACTTGCCATTTGCCCTGTACTGGTTTAATTTTGGAGGGATAATAGTCACTCTTGTTTCGACCTTTTTGACAGGGCTTCAAACTGATTAGTTTGATGATGTCTAGACTGACATAACAATAGGGTGAATACAAATGTAGGCCTATCTCAAGAAGGGCATCATGTTTACATCATAAGGATCTCCATCTCAAGACAAGGAAACTACCTTCAGTATTATGTCTTCACTTCAATCCCAAGAGCCTTCTAATGTCCAATACAGTGGAACTCCGGAATGATGAATTGTAATTTAAAATCATCCTTTAATCCCCTTTCCCCCAAAGTATACCCTTCTCGATATCACAATCCATAAAAATACATATCATCATTGAGGAGAAAGTCCTGCTTCATCTGGAGGCCAGACTACAGAATGTACAGTTAAAGGGAAGCTGGAGTTCTGGGATAGGTAAGAAATAATTTGTGAGCTTTCTCATTCTTATTATGTTAGTTTGGAAGATTATCATAGTAGATGTATGTCCCCTGAAAAGGATTGATTTTCAAATGCCCTCACAATCATAATTTGACAAGAAACAGCTGAAATGTTTGGGCCAAACATTCGTGCGTAGTCCCATCATATACACATTTCTGTGTGCAATGCATGTGACTCTCAGCAGGATTGAGTCAATTTCTTATCATTTTGGTGATTCCAAAACCTTACATCATACACCAATTCTTATGTGCTATATAAGCAACCTTTCCTAATTGCTTTGAGACAGTTTCTTTCACAATTCAATCTCATGACCAAAATTCAACTTTTTCTTTAATTCCAAATAGAAAAAAAACACCTTTTTTTACAATATGCACATGTGTGTAATTTCCACATCACTCAAGTAAACAAGGCTAATCTGCTCTTATCCCATTCATTAAACTTATCCTCCAAGTCTAGACCATGTTAAATACAATTTTGAGCACCAATGATAAGACTCTACATGGGCAACATAGTCATTTATCCAGAACTACACAATACAAGCAGGAGGAGCTTTTGCTGGGAATACTTTGCATGTAACTGGACTAGACTATAAATAAGTGATCCAGTTAATCTTCTTTGGGGATTACTGAGCTTAAGAAGGGTACATGAAGAGCCTTAATCTGAAAGAACAAGTCTTTTTCAATACCCCCTTCTGGCAAGGAGAAGCCTAAGCTAACAATAGAGTGAATTGTGTAGAGGGGGTTGTGACGAAAAGAAGAGCATTGGGAACAATGTTCTATTGCCTTGAATGATGGCTTGGTCTGGGCTAAGGAAAATAACTGTCACTCTACTAGAGATTTGAAGAGTCTGCCTGAATTGAAATTCAAGGGAAAATGAAAATGTTGAGAAGAAATTGTATGGATGGGACTATGATGGACACTCCTTGACAGTTTGATATTGGTCACAGCAAGATTTCCTCTTGAGCTTTTATTTTACATGACAAATAGATAAAACAACACTTTTAGATAAATAATGAGCTTTGCTCAAAGATTTGACCTCATTTTGATAGCTCTGCCTTCAATTTGTAACATGAACAGTAATGATGATGTCAACCGTTCCCCCCCCCCCCCCCCCCTTTACACCATGCCTTCTACAGGAGCATATACACATGTAGTCTGTAGTGATCAAATCCTATCATAAAAATGCTATTGAAATATCACCCAGTCTATGCATTTACTATAAAAAATATATATTTGAAATCTACCATTAGTATACATTTAGTCATAAGGGAGAAATGTCAAAGGTTGCAAGACTACTCACAGATACTAAAAATGAATTACTATTATAGGGAGTGGAGTGTACACAGTAGATTGGTAATCAGTTTTCAGTTGATTATTATCGCTTCATCACAGCAGGGTTCCCAAGCTGATCTGTCCTTATAAAAAGGTCACCAGCTCATCAGAATAAACACAGGCATTGAAATGTTTACTTTAGATTGCACATCCACAGGGGCCATAGCCTCCAGTCAAGACTCTTCATACTATACAACATTATCTGCTTTATAAATATGTCACAATCTTCAGAAATAAACATGTCCTGTTGTATAACTTGTATTAAAGTCATACACACATGTACATGAAACTGGATCTAACAAGGGAAGTACCAATACTAATAATTTCATTTTCCATCTAATCAGCTTGTTCTTAATATCTTTGCTAATAATGACCAGGATATGACTCATCATACTGATTGGTCAAGCATCTGGGTCTGTCAGTATGTACTTAGGGCTGAAAAGATGCGATTTATATCTCCACATTTCCACATCACAATTTGCAAAATAATGCAAGACCTAACTAAACGCAGAGCCATGCCTTATTCAGCACAGCAATTCTTCGCAAACATATATGGGAACAGATTCGGAATATTGCTGCTAATCATCTTTTCCTCAACTTTTAAAGTGAAAATTTACTACTGATACTTGTTTTGGAATTAAATGTAATGGATTGGAAATCTTAAACAAAGTTTTGAAAGTCAAGACAGACAAAGAAATGGGCAGATCAACATCATGTCAAAATCAATTGCAATATTCAGTACTAAATGCTACCATGACTTTATAGTCCTTTATTTCTTCAATCCAAAGTCTTGTATTGAATATACATGTAACACAGGGTTGGAAGCCTGAAAGCTACAAACATCTGAAAGCAATCAAAACTACAAACTAGATATGCCTGTCAGATGGGAATAATGATGGAGTTCGCATATCAGTGGACAAGAGCCAAAGTCAATCATAAATTATCGCACCTCTCCACTACCAACATCATCTCCATTCCAATTTGTTATGATCAGAACTCCCCAGCCCCCCCCCACTTAGTCTACTAGCACAGACTCTAATTTTACAATGAAACAAGATACTCAAGTCTTGAGTCAAATCTCTGTCAACGTCACAGTGATTGTGTTGAATACCATTGGAAGAAAAGGCTTTACTACAGTTCCGATGTAAGTTAGTCTATAGGTCGGATATATCAGCCCCTGTGCCATGTCTCATGAGTGATAAGTGTTTGCGTTTGTAAACTACCCTACTCTGGTCAGTCCAGCGATAGCTTGATTAGTACCCGACGAGCACGCACCAATGGCATAGCTAACGGTCAGTTTTTGCACGGACCTAGCTAGCCGCGTCCAGCCGACCGACTGAAGGCATGCGCTGGGGAATGTGTTTACCCATCATGCCCTGATATCAACAGAGCAAATAACGCGGAGTAAGTGTTGTCTCCATGACGTCACTGATTAGCCTGATCAAACACTATCAGTATTCATAAAACCTGCAATCAAGGACTCTATTTGCTCTGTTTCCATTCCCATGTTGGGGATAGATGGGAAAAGACAGAGACATGACTTATAATTGGATGAGTGGTATGAGTGGACTACATGCACTGTATCATTAGTTGGGAATAAATTATGCATACTTTTCATTACATGCCTGACCAGTCTCGGTATATTATGTTTACAGAATCTTTATTATGAACTACAAAAGTAGGGAGAAAAAAACATGTAGGCCTACTTTCTAATAGTTCTTGCAATAGCAATGTTGATATATGCTATACTCAGTGTCAGTGGCATTTCGGGTGTAAAATAAGAAGGTTAAAAAGAAGTTAAGACAGACACTAAAGACTAAGTAACCATAGATGGTTAGAATTTGACAAATATTTTTTCTTGCATTTTGTTCTTTGTTTTTCCAACCACAATCATTAGAGGTCTACATGTTATGCACAGTGTCAATGGCATATAGGGCTTGATTGTAACAAGAAAGTTGAAATAACTTGCACTAAAAAAGAAAGAAAGAAAGAAAAAAAGACTGGCTGACATGCCAACCAGTCTCAAAATTAGGGATAAAACAGTAGAAATGCGGACTGCCTGTGGAAGTGTATCCCATCCGAAACAGAATTTATTAGTAGCACACTAACCACAAACATGACCTCAAATTGAGAGCATACAAAATATGCAGAAATCCTATCCCAAGAGTATTGTGGTAGAGTAGTAAATACAGAAATCTATACTTGGTTGCAAGTCACAAGCATGGAAAGTTGTGAAACCATACAAAAAGCAACAATTATGCAGGAGGAGGCCAATATTTTTCTTACAAGTAAATCAGAGTACATTACTTAAAGTGTCTAATCCAATAATTAGATGCGAGTGACAGTGGTGTCAAGATGAGGAAATCAGGAAAACGGGAGAGAACGAAGGGGAGGATACAAGTTAATTAGCTGATGCAGACCATGGGGGAATTCACAGGCGATTGCACAGGGATTAGTAAATAATGAATGGAGCCATATTCCATCCCTCGTTTCCTTGGCGATGATTAACAGAGCATAATACCAGTCATATCCAGGCAAGGGATTTATAACTGAAGGATTATCTCTCAACAGTAGGATTCCATGCATACCAGGGTCATTAGGGAGTTTTTGCATTACCCAACAGCTCCTAAAAATAAATGAGGGGGGTAAGGGTGGGTGTCGGGCCGGTCAACCCGTACGGAACCCGGCGGGTTGGGGTTTTTTGCCGGGATCGGGCCGGGTCCGGGTTGCTGAGTGAAATGTCTGAACCCGGTAAAAATAACCCAGTAAATAATTGGAGCTGTAAAGCCGTTATGAGTATTAATTATGACTTTTTAATAAAAACTTGATAGTGGTAAATAATAGACTTGGGCGGTTCTGCTTTTAGAGAGAACCGATTCCGATTCCGACGCAAGGTCTCGGTTCCAAAGGGAGTCGACTTCGAGGCCGCATCGCACGCATGTCACTGCACTGTAGTCTATTGTGTATAGTGCAGCTTTCCCAAATGTCCGATTTTCATATAAAACTCCACTTTATGAAATAACTATCAAAATTCTACGTACATGGCTAGGGTAATCATAGTCCAAGCTTCAATTTCATAACTGTAATGACGAAAACCATATTGAATTCGCGCTGTAATGATGAAAACCGTTCGTCTTTTTCAAGTTTTCGCGAGCTGGCTGCTGGATGACTGTACATGGTATAACCAGGAGGTGGCGCTATACGTCATGTTCCTTTTTTTGTATTTTTCACATGGCCTGTAGGCGCCATGTTTTTTCTGTGGTTCCAAAAAAAAAGAAACTCATTCTTCCGATTGATAATGGGTAGCTTAGCTCAAATTATTATTTTGTGGTGTCACTGTGGCGTTAATAATATATGTTTCCTCAAATTTTGGGGGGTTTTTACTTCAGTTTCTCCATATTATATATTTTTTCAGTGAGATGATTTTTGACTGGTTGACCATTACTTTTGATATGTGACCAACATTTTTCTCCATTCTTCCCTCTTACGGTAATCTTTTAAAAAATTGTTAGCATTATTATTCCTTCTCTTAAAAGACTCGACATGTATTTCTTAATTCTGAAGTACTTTCACAATTAAAAAAAAAAAATTAAAGACATGTAAGCTCTCTTTTCATTTAATATTTTTTTTCTTAGACTTACTTCCTTTATCGTCACTTGATTTTATTTTTTGTTAATTCTTCAAATACTGAGTTTTCATTCTGGAGTAAATTTCATTGATTTGTTTCAATTATTTTTATATCATTACACTGGATTTAAATATGCAGTAACCAGCAATAACATAATTGTATATATTTTCTGTCTCTACCCTCTGAATATTCCTCTCGCGGCTTGCCATCTCTCTTTCGCTCTTTCTCTTCCAAGCTCTCCTGTTGATCCTCGATCTCCGACCTTAGCGGAGGAAGGATACAAGAGAGAGAGAGAGAGAGCTGATCACAACGAGGTGTGCGCTACTAACAGCGTTGTACACACACAGGCAGTCCGACATACACACTGGCTTCGTTTTGCGGAGCCGAGTAGCGGAATGTCTGTTATTTAGGTCTCACACCTTCGTAACTCTTTCATAGCTTTTAGAAGTCAGTATCTTCAATGTTTAATAATTATTTATCAATAAACTATCGTGATTGTAACTTAGCAAGAAGACAAACATAAGTTGTAATCATGATTAAATCATCTTCAACTTCATTCTTTCTCGAAATTCTCGCTCAGGTAGATGATTAGGAAAACACTAACGCGGACTCGCGGAGGCACGCAAAATAAAATAAAAGATATAAATCCAAAATTTGTTATCACGAGTAAATGATCCTCAACTTGCGTCTCCCTCGCTCAGGAAGCTGAATAGGAAACACCATATTTGCGCAATAACGTACTAAAATAAAAACATAAGGAAAATATAAACAAACATAAAATTTACCGGGTTTCGGGCCGTGCCGGGACCCGGTAAAAATTTTGACATCTTTACCGGTCCGGGCCGTTCCGGGTAATTTTCTACCGGGCCCAGGCTTAGAGGGGGGGGGGGGGGGGGGGGGGGTTCCAAAAAATGAAAATAAGGTAAAATTAATAACAAATTTTTTTTTTTGCTATATATATATTAACCTCAACACCCCCCCCCCAAAAAAATTCATTATTTATACCTCCATAAGGATTGAGAATTCATAACATTAAATCACCTATTGGATGAGCCTGTGATTCATATACAGTACATCTACTTGTTGAAGGCTGGACATCTGTTTAATAGAGGTATACACAATTGATGAGAAAATTGTCCATGGGTACTATGGTATTCTATTTACTTTACTCCAAAATTCTAGGCAAAATAAGTAGGACAGACAATGTACATTTTTCTCCTAGAAAACAATGCATACAAATACTACAAATTGGCAAAAATTTGACATTCATTTCAACTCATCTCAGGCTGCACTAAAGCCCAAAGCCAAAAGCAGGACACAAAAAAGATTATGTTGCTTTTCGAAATGAAGCTAGACGACCAATATCCTGGACAGAGATTGAGATATTTCCTTCATCAGGAAGTTCATGGAAGTAATACAGGGCTCAATTGCCACATCCCTTTCCTGAAGAGACATTATACTAAAGCTCTAGCCTCTAGTCCAAAAAGTACTACTGAACTGGCAGCATGGACTCAAGTGCATGAAGTTATTCTACTAATATTAGTAAAAATGCATTCCAAAGAAATATTTCAGAATGAGAGGGTCTGATACATGGCCTAGGGATCAGAAAACTGATGGATCTATTTTTGACTTTGTCATTTCCATAGAGAGATACACTAAGCAAATGGAATGTCTGGATTCAAATTGTAGTTTGATAAAAATTGGATGTCCTATTATGAATGATCAATCAACTACCCCCCCCCCCCCGAAAATATTGTAGTCTACAAACAAATGAAATAAACAACCAACGGTCCAATGCACATAAACAATTCTTTATTCCTTATTTTACCATAAATATAAAATCAATATTTTTATTAGTATTCTGTTTTTAACACACTGTACTTGTGTATTCATATGACAGACAACAACATATCTTTTTTCCTGACACTTGTGGGTTTTGTGGTTTAATAAATGCAATGTCAATCGGTTTCAAGGTTAAAAATAATTGTTGGATGACCCATAACCAAACAAATAGAATAAAAGCGTGAATGAAAACAACTACAAATCAGTGGTATCTGATTCACACATAAAATGCCCACATGCAATAATCAGTGACCCTCCAATACACATCCTAGATTCATTCATTTGCACCCAACCATTCGCATCATGATGCCACACTTAGGCCAACTTTTTTTTAGCGGGTTGTAAAACCACGATTTTAGCACTCCACTGCATTTGATTTTGATTGGAATAAAATAAGGGAAGACAACTTTTACCTTGAATACGAAAATTTGTGCTTTTGTATGATCCCGCCAACGCAATATGACTCAATTCAAATGAGGCGTAACAGGGAGACATTATCTCAGAGATACTACATGTACATGTATGTACGAATACATGTATATTAATACAGACTAGCCTGCAACCGAGTTGAATAACTAGGAGGTCGATATGTAATAAATTCTACAAAAGTATAGGATTTTCAAAGAAAATGCCTATGTTCTATTCATTAAAAATGATGATTTACAATTTAATAAATGCTACAGATATCCTCCTCATTACAAATATGTTTCTGAATATTACCTGAGTCAGTGCTTATGAGCAGGGTTGGCTTGAGATGGGCGTTAAGCAATAGAATTAGAATTAAATATTTAAAGAGGAAATGATTTATAGCACAATCAAAGCAGATATTGCAGGTAGTATGTCAGCTTATTTCATATTATAAATGTCCAACAACAGTGACGCAATGAGAATATCTGCCCTGTGCTGCACTACACTTTGCCGCTTACTCTATGACTCAGCCCCATGTCAGACAATGAGTCACAAAATTCGAGTACAGCTCATTCTCAATCAGCTCCGACTATTATCTTACTCTTATTTACCGTGACACACCGGCCCTCCAGTACATCTCGCACATATATCTGTCTTCGAGATTAGAAAGGCTGGGATAAAAATATTCAAAAATTCTTCCCTCAGGACTATTCCCCCCTGAGGTATGACTTTCTTGCATTATGCACGCAGAGTGATGCAGGGTGATGATTTTCATCAAAGTGCGTGTTGGACTTTGCAAGTGGGTAGGAATTTCACTAAGAACAGTAAGGTTGTTACATTGTATGATAATCAACAAATATAGATTTAATCCATATTTTTATCTCTCCAATACCCACAAGGCTTAGGACTAAAATCACCACGCTACCCGGTTCTGCATGAATAGCGGTCTGTTATAATTTGTTACAGTAGAAAGGGAAAAAAAATAATCAAATGAATCTCCACATTTATCAAACAGAGGGCAATGAGAATGCTAATATCTCATGCAACAGCTATCTACACTAACCAACATTCTAGTTCCTTTTAGAATACAGTAATGATACAAGTAATTCGAAGTCTAAAATAAATGCAAAAAAGGATTTTTGATCTTCCAGATATGTGTTACAGACAACACGTTTTTGAGTGAGACTTTTACATTTTTATATTTTTATTAATAAAAGGGAGGGGACAAGAGAGAAATATATTCATTCATGCTTGATAACGAAAAAAAAAAAAACAACTTATTCCAGCATGTATTTTGACAGGACCTGTCCTTGAAATATCACCGCTATAACTGTAGGATATTATGATTCATGACAATTTATAGGTTTTCCTACCACAATGACATATATAGGACAAAGATTATAAATAGTCACATGAATAAACCAGGATGGGGTGCTTCTCTCCTTCAAAAGCAGTGGCAGCATCAGCATTTCCAAAAAGTGGGGAGAGGGGCAAGCAGAGGGCAAGGAAATGGTGAGCTGGAAGAGGGGGCTTACTATTAAAGCCTCTGACACTCCTGTACAGAAGCTGACTGGGGTTAAAAGCAAGGATTCAATCAGAAGAACACCCCCCCCCCCTCCCTCACTTGCGCATGTTGCCAATCCTCAAATGTACAAATGCCCCACAAATGAAAAGGAGATGAATTATGATGCCATCATCCGTATAATTAATTCAAAGATGACCTTATTATGCCCAAGTTAGTCTCATAAACACTCGTCACTGGAAAATCAATCTGCCAGGCAGCTATATCGTCTCCCATATTTCTCACTCTTGCCCTACTTCACTTCAGTTCTTCCTGAGCACGTTGATGTCAAACATTTTGGGCAAAAAATGTTTATATAAACATAAATCATCAAATTCTAGTATCATTTTCACTACAGTACATACATGTAGTTGGCCGAAATAGAAACATTTTATGATCTCCTTATTGTGACACATTCCAGGAGTCATTTCCAAAAGTGCTTTCATTTCAAATTGATACTTATTTATGGGCCCCATGATATACAACTTGTATATTTATTCCAATGATGTTTAAATATCAAACTGAACATAAAAATGTTATATGTTCCTACCAATATAATTTCAACTATTTAGACTAGGATAATGCTTTTGGAAAGAATAAATATTAATCTATATATTTATAATGTAATCATATGGGCTTACATGTAGCATGAATGCATATCTATTATATTTTGTTTGAAGAAACCTGTTATGAATTAAGCCACAAAAGCACATTTCACCCCAATGCTTACAGGCCTCTCACTGTAGTGGCAGCTCATGTAATATGTGCCCAGACAGACTCTCTTGAATAATGCATAGAATTGAAGAAAAAAAAACAGTCCAAGGTCAGATCTTCCCACTTATATTTCAACCATTGGTGGAAATATGCATGATATTCTTTTCATTAGGGGGGGGGGGGGGGGTACATAACAATACGTTGTCACCCCCCCCCCCCCCCCATGAACAGAATTGCCTAATACAACTCTGCCACTGATTTCAGTTCAGATGCTCATGACCATTTTCTGACCTTGATGGACAAATCAGTCAAGCCCCCCCCCCCTCTTTACTTTGAAGCTCACAACGATCACATGACCTTGACAGCTTCATGTCTAACATACACATACCCAAATCCTTCTCCCAGTTAAGTGCACTAGGCACTGGTAATTTCAGAGGGGTAAATTCATGATCATGACTGGAATGCTGCCGCTGCTAGGGCATGTGAATTATCCGGTTATTACGGTGAGTAAAAGAGCATCCACATGCTCATGACCATCTCCTGACCTTGACAGGGGCATATCCAACACCCCCATCCCTTTCCTCCCCCCGCCCCTCCTCCCATCCTTCCTCCCAATCAAGTGTACTTCAAATGAGCTTGGTAAACTCAAAAGGTCAAGTTTATGATCATGAAAGGGGAAGGTAATTTACCTGGTTTTATAAGAAACAGAACATGCATATAGACTATGGACAATCTCCTGACCTGGAGAAAGGCATGTCCAACATCGACCCCTCCCCCCCCCCCCCCCCCCCCCCCCCCCAATGAAGTGCACGTCCATGAATTGAAGTTCATGATCAAGGGTGGAATGCTGATGTCAGGGTATGGTACTTTACCTGGTTATAAGAAAGTGAACAGGCACAGGCTATGGACATCTCCCGACCTTGAGAGGGGCATGTCCAACACACCCACCCCTTTCTCCCCCTCACCCAATCTTCTTCCCAATCTTCTTCCCAATCAAGTGTACTTGACACGAGCATGGTACACTGAGCACAGATACTTTCAAAAGGGTTAGTGTATGATCATGGCTGGAATGCCGCTGTTAGAGTATGGTAATTTACCAGGTTATAAGTAGAGTCACATATTTGCTTACAGTCCAACTCCTGACCTTGACATAAGCATGTCCAATGTCCCCCATCCCCCCCTCCCCCAATCTTCCTCCCAATCAAGTGTACTTGACATGAGCTTGGTACACTGAACACAGGTAATTTCAAAAGGGTTAGTTCATGATCATAGCTGGAATGCTGCTGTTAGGGCACGTGAATTACCAGGTTATGGGTCGAGCAAAGGTAAGGAGAGATGGCCTTTGGCAAAAAGAATATTAGCTGGTGACTCTAGCTGATGAATAGTCTGAGATTTTAGACATCTACCCCATTTCTTTTATTCATAATTTCACTGAAGAATTAGAAGAATGAGCATAAACTTTGGATGAATAATGAACAAGTCATAGTTGTACTTTGCAATCTACAGCTGCAATAAAATGAGTGCATGGGACTAGTTTAATATGAATTGCATAATGATCTAACTGCACATGCCTATTTAACCAAAAGAGAAACAACCTGTAAAATTGTTTTAATAAAGGTATAACAAAAATATTCTACAATAAAAGTTATTAACCATCATTCAAGCACATGATATGCTTTTTCTGTTATCACATCTCTAAACCTTAAACAAGTAGACAAAAGTAGTCATATCAAATGATATAGACATGTAACAGGTACCTCATTCTTTGATAAATCACATCTACATGTACATGTTACTTTGACAATGTTTCTATGATACTGTTCATATTCATATTCATTTATCTGTCTCTGCATATATTCTGTCACCAAAGAGGCACTAGAAAGAGTCTTGCATTACAAACTACCACACTATAGAAGGTTTGTTTTCCCTACACGAGACCTCCCCACATGTCCATGAGCACGAATCACATTCCAAAGATGCAATATACACAGATCATGCTTTGCGTACCCGTGCCACCACAGCCGAGGCTGCACAGCAGCATCAGTACGCACACTCTACCAGACTTCAGTGTACAGTCTGTATATCCGAATCTCTCTGGCTGTCTCACAGCCAGCAATCATGCTGTAGTAGTGTGTAGGGAGACACACCCTTATTTTGCAGCTGCCTTCTTCACGGAGCGACGCTGCAAAGTGTGGAGAGGCATTGCTGCTCCAACGAGAACATGAACATGGGTATGATCAGCGGGATGATCAAGATGATGTGAAGATGGGCCTCAGATGAGGGTGAGGAAAGGGGAAATATGTTGAGGAAATGGCTATCCAGTGTCTAATCAACCATCACACTGTACAACATCATGAATAGTATTTATGATTGGCTTTGCAATCAAATGTAAACTGTGATGCATTATCTGAAATGCATTTGGCCTGGCATAATGAAGCATTCATGGGAAAATTTATAGGTGGAAATAAAAGCAGCAATTAATTGCTCAGTAAGGTTTCAGTGTAAAATTATCGATGGGGCTGATTAGCAAGATGTATCAAGGCATAATGAGTATCATTGTAATGCATCCCTACATGTTACGTTTATACAAGTACTTTTAGGCCTATATGTATGTACATCTCCTTTCAAATAACTGAGTGATAGCATCATATGTAAAGCCTGGGAAATGTAAATGGTTTAATAATTCCATCAATGTCTCCATATTTTGCAAATATGTTTTTTACATTATTTTTGAGTTGTTTCGTTTCTACTGGAATAGTGGGTCTAGATTTTATCTCCTTTTGTTTTGGAGACCTACATGTATTTTTCGAATTTCTATTTGTATATATATATATATATATATATATGTATATATATACAGTCAAACCTGCTTTAGCGACCACCTGTATAGAAAGACCACCTGTCTATAAGGACCACAATTTTTGTTTCCCTTGAAAACTGTTTCTCATTGAAACATTTATTAAAGGAACCTGGTCATAAAGACCACCTGCTCATAAAGACCGCTTTTCTTGTCTCCCTTGATTGGTCTTTATAGACAGGTTTCACTATATATATATATATGTACATTTGGAAGATACAGCTATTTGTTGAATTTATACTCTTTATATTCTTCAATCTCCATTTTTACATCAATGGAGAACTATTATTTCCCTGAAAATGGGCTCAAATAAAAATAAATCTGTACATGTCGCATGTATAATTCCCACACATAGACCATAATGACATGTACTATACAAGCGCTCTCATGCAAACTCTGGAGCTAGAGAAAATATTTGAGGAATGACCTGGTAGTATATTTATTTGCGGTAGTTGCGGAACACTAGCTGACACCAACTCAGTCTGACTTGGGTCTACCAGTCTTTGGGAATGGCAGGAAATGCTAACTTTACCCAGCCATTCACTTCCATGTTGACACTACCACAGGGTAAATAGCTCACTATGAAGCAACCTGCAGGATAGAATATCACAAACTATATCAATCACTATAGTGGGATCATAGGTTGCCATGACAAACATAGCCTACGGTGACCTAGATCTTACCCCGTATGTATGTCGAGGCCTCAGGGAAAAATTCTCATTTGATACCGCTTAGCCTGGAAATATGAAAATTACTGGGAGTGATTGTATGGAATAAAGGTCGTTGATAATTGGCATATTGTATTTTTCTCTTTCCTCGAAGGAGTCTAGCTCATTCAAGCCAGAAAACTGTGATACAGCGACTATTACTGCATGGCCCGACTTAGAAATTTCCTTAGCAAAGCAAACAGGTAAAAACAAAATCTTCCCACTATGATCATGACTTAGCTCGGACAAAATATGCTGACATCAAACCAAAAGCTGGAAATAATGAACGTTAATCTGGGTAGCGATTTTTCTCATATCAACTTTTGTTGATCTTGTTAAGAAATGGAAAATGTCCAGCATTGTAATAAACTGGAAAATTGCTAAACTTGTCCAATTTTTGTTTTTGTTCCAATGATGAGGAGTTGTTTCCGAAACAAAGAACACAATTTGCAGTTCATCAAATAATATGGAAACGTAACAGTTTAAGATCAGAGTACAATTTGAAAACTAGCTTTCTCCAAAACACTGCCCATTTTCAAGACATCATTTTCTAATTGTATTCCTCCTGACATGTTTTACATCTGTAAGAGATCAAATTTTCTAAATATTATTAATTTCCTCTACTTATTACCATATATAGTATTAATGGTAAGAAGATATCAATTTCACATGTCCTTTTCTTGTGAAATGCATTGTCAAACAGTGTTTTCAAATATCAAGAGTTCTTATCTGAAAGTCATGCCTTGACAGACGAAACATCTAATAGGTAGAGCCTACTAAAAAAAATTTAAAAATGGAAGCAATTCAGCACATACTATTGTGCTCAATTATAGATGAAAACTTCTGAAATCTTCACAAGATTGCCACTTAGAATTTTTCTTTTAAATTTGACCTCCAATGTAAACATATCCTGCAATATTTGACATGAACGTATTGCTCGCAGCCTAGCACTAGGTCTACTTTTAGTGAAATGGGGAGCCCAGCTTCTGTCACTTTCACATGTGGGTTGGATATATTACATACCACAAAATTAGGCATGCAGGATGATTCAGCAGAGGTCCCCCATCTATATTCACTTCCTCTTCAGTATGACATTTCCCAAGATATTTCAAAGTTATTCACGTTCTACTTTATTAATTCATGTGGCAGCCTTCGACACTTTGAAACAAAATGTGCAGAAGTTTCTTCAAGGCATTCTGCCAACTAGCGAAGCCATCTTCTACTTCACGCCACGTCACATAAGTCCCTACATGTACCTGTAGGTTATGTTTTGAATTCATGAGGCATGCATCAGTGAACTACCCACTTGGGAGCCACATGACATTGGATCATGTTGGTCTCAGCAACATGAATCATCATCATCATTACCATCTTCCTCTTAGGCTTTAGCCTCCAGACTCAAAACATGGACTTGTAGTCTGAGTTGCACTCCCCAAACTTTAATCAGTCTCCAGTCTTGTAAGCATTAATTAAAACCTAGCGTGTCCCTTTGAATATGAAACCCAACATACCTTATGATGAAATCCACAGGAAATGTTTATTAACCATAGCAAAACAAAAACCTACCTCAAACAGGTAGGTCTAAATATTTTCCTTGATGACTGAGCTTAAGTAACAAAGAGATGCCACACAAATTATGCTGACTTCTTAATCCTATTTCAAAGTACTTGAAGCTTGAAACTTGTTTTGAAGGAAATGGTGGCTTATAAAGACACACAACAGAAACCTACACAAAGATCTGTGTAAATAATAAAGACTTGAGAGTGCATGTTCTACTTCTTTAATACCATTGTACACTTATCCTTCTTCACAAGAAGGCCAAGTCTTAGCAGTCTTAAAGCTGATATACTTTTACAAGGCTTCATCTTTGATTGAAATGTGCATATATTTAAAATGTTGGGAACAACAGGCAAAACTATTTGGTGTGAAGTGAGTTTTGCCTTCTTTTTATCCTTTTGTTTTATTAAAGTCCATTTGATTATTTATGTTCAGGTAGAAAGCAGGCTGTTAGACTTGTTATAATCATCTACAGATTAATTTTTAAAGCAACATTTCTCTTGGTGTTTCTTTTGTTTTGTTTTGTTTTTTGGGTTATTTTACCGCCTATTGCACTTTGCAGTGCAGACTGATTTTGTGTTATCATCTCAAATTATGACTAGCACCTTTAAAATCCCAATATATCTAATCCTCAGACCATGGTCTGACTCATTCACCAGAAATTTCCCACCGCAAATACTGAGTGACAATCATGTAGTTCTTTTTTACTGCTTTGATAAACAGCCAACAAACAGTACACAGGGTCATTCCCCAATCCAGGGAAGGTCCAAAAGTGACTTTTCCCATCGAATTTCACAATAAAATATCTACTGGATGCCCTTCTATGTTCTATATGCCTTTTTTACATATTGTAGATTTGATAGAATGTTATCAGACATCAATGGACAATGACCTCCCTCATAGCATTCTTGCCTTAGGCAGTTTGTGTTGTGATGTAGATATTGTGTCACATGATCTGTAACAGGAGCCACTCGTAACCTTCAACAAGTTAATTCTGCAAAATAATTCCTTGCAGAGATAACATGTAGGCATGGATTAGTCATGCTTTTGTGAAGATCTTCACTGAAAACAACTTGTAAAAATGAAGAAATCAGAATATAGGTATCTGGCTTTTAAATATCAGATGCTTCGTAGTCAATCGCTTTATTCATTTTCATAAGAAAACATCTTTTTCTAGAAACAAAGGGATTTCTTTGATTCTATTTCCCCCATTTTCACAATTTTACTGCCTACCTCCTCCCTATTTTGATGCCTTGCTTCTGCAAAACAAATTTCTTTGATTCTATGGCTTACTAAAATGAGAAACAACTTCTATGAATCCATACACACTTCTTTTGCAAGGAAACTAATTAAATGCTAGAGCTTTCATTGAATCATAACACAAGCTGTTAAGAGGGATGTTGCGGAAATACAAAAAGTACACTTATAAATGAGACATATCCTTGGGGAAATGTTCACGCCATTTGATAATTGGTTTACGGATACCTGCTCGGTGTAGCTGGGGGGAATTACAAAACTCCCCAGTAACCTTTGGTTTCCTTTACAAAGTCTATCGAAGTACAGAGTAATGTTTTCAAGATTGGTATGGTGTACAAATGACAGGAAACATCTCATAAATGAGTTGGGAAGGGATATCCCTTCAATAACAGTACTTTGAAGAATGGACACAGAAAAGCATGTTGAAGTGAATTTTGTCTATAAATTTACAATATATTTTTGGTATATATTTCGGTTTACCATGAATGTAGGTTAAAAAAGGCACATGCATGTAGTCCAAAACATTATGATAAATCTAATCATTATAGATCTATAATGCAAGTTAAAGAATTATTATATGGGATAATACTCCATAACCAGAAAGGCATCAATTTAGGAAGACCTCCAACATTACTAACAGCATGTGTGATACAAGGCAAAAACCAAGTCTGATAACATAAAGGATTCCGTATGGAAGAATTTTGATAACAATAAAATGGGATGTGAAACCTCTATATTCAATACTCTAATGTTCAATACTTTATACTACATGTAAATCATACTTCGTTCCTAAACCAACGTAGGATCAAAAATACAGACTCCATCAAGAATTATATGTGCATCATAAATAATGAGCCATATTACGTCGATTCCGCTACACTAATTCTTTCAGTTTCTTTCCCAAATGTCAGGACTTTGTCTATCGAATCTACTTCCATTTGCTTCAAATCATTAATTTTGGTGGCGCCAGACGAGTCAACCAGGGCAATTCAGCAATCATAATGAGAACAGAATGACTGGATATCAACATCTCTTCAGATATATTATATTTCTTATGGAGATGGTGTTGGTAATCTATCATGTGCAGAAGGACGTAATTCTAAGTAAACTGCTATTAGTTATCACCCTTCTGGCTCTCAAGAAATGATATGGCAGATTGTCAACATCATAAGAGAGATACTATAAGCAGGTGAGGGCCAGAAGGGCATTAACTCTACATAAAATGATATGAGCTAACGCCTCTCTGACTTTCAGCTCGATATCTGGAGAGATATAACCTTACACCATATGCTTGCTACTTATCTTGATCTTGAAACTATATCACCCTAAAAAGAAAAGCCCTCTGTTTTCAAAGTATTCAATTTAGAAGAATTTTGCTGACAATGAGAAGTATTTATCTTAATCTATTCTAACTGACATTTAATGAAATCCAATACATGGCTCCACAGAAGTGAATTTAAACCACATTTGTAGCTGATCCAAGTAAAGAATGTCTTCTTGACTTGAGACTTTACGATGGTGCATTTATTTGCAGGGTTCAAAAATCAATTTCATACTGAAACTGAAGGGAACCAAGTTGAGAAAGCTATGTAGCCACCATGAGTCTTGAACAGGTTTCAGACTTTGATCTTCTCTACACTTTACAAGTTTACCTGTCTCTGAATTTGAATATGAGTGGGCCGATGGGTAAACACCTGAAACGGCCTGTGCACATATTGAATCAATTCTGTATGAATTCTCTGGCTAGTTATTAAATGTGTAACCATCCCATACAACAGTCTTACGAAGTTAATAAAATGCTAGACATCGAATCACCGATACTATCAAATTAGTTTCTCTGTGTACATTGAAACTGCCTGCAGTGCACATATATGCAGTTTCTTGGGGAAGCATTCCATAATAATGGAACTATATGACCTATGAGCAATTTTTATCACTATCCCCCCCCCCCCCCCCATTTTCTTTTTACAAATAAGATTTTTTTGTTGTTGTTGATTTGATGGGATGCTTAAATGATTATCAAACACCAAACCAATCAGTAGCTTTTTTTTAAATGTAAAATAACAATGTCTAACATTTGATGAGATGAAATGACTTTCATCTTTGAAGATGAAAAAGAAAAAAATAAGACTCATAAGCTCAATCACAGATTAATCATGATTATTTGTATCCCAATCTGCAAAAAAAAATATTAAAATGCAGGTGCTGGTGATCACAAATTTTGGTGAAAATTTACAGAACTCAAGTGATCATAGCTGAATGATCATGATAAAATAGCAATGTTAAAATGAATACAAACATGCAAATAAAGTTTCCTGGCTTTGGCTTGGATATAGAACCTTACCTTTAGTTGACTGTCGATGATGGCTTCTAGCTCTTCTCTGAAAGCTTGACTGTTTAGGATGAGCGACACTCTTTTGTTTCTGTCCATCTCTTTGATATCGTTCTTGATGTGTGCCGGTCTCTGCATCTCCCTCTGTACCTCCGGGTCATCCAAGTCCATGTTGTCGATTTCCCGATGTCTGGACGACTTGCCATTCATCGCTGGACTCTGGGGAGACTCCTCCACCTCGTTGGGTAACGTATCTGCCATCCTTGTGTCTGTTTGTGTTTGTGTGTGTGTGTGGTGTGTGTCTTTCTACCAGTTATCTACCAACCTGTGAAAAGATGAAAAATATCATAACATGATCATCATCAAATACATGTACATGTAAATGTAATCATAATACCACAGGACTTTATAGCATCTTGTCGACCACAAGATATCAGTGATTTCAGTATATTTATGGTGCCATAATCACTTGTACTGTAGATCTACAGTAACTGACTCATATTGTAAACATCACAGCAAATAAAATCAACATTACCAACAAAGATGCAGGCCTACCACCACTACTCATCTTCACAATCACACCCAACATCTAAAAAGTCACAACTGCAGACCTGCCAACCCTGAAACCCAAGAAATATTGACAAATGACAAAGCAGAGCCTAAAAATAGGGACATTTCTGAGTTTCCTATACATTACTACAGACAGATTTTTGCAAAAATAGGGACACAGTGGTAGAAGTGGCTCTTTCTTTTACCGAAAATCGGGATTGTCCCTATTAAATAGGGACAGTTGGCAGGTATGCAACTGCCACCACCATCACCATCATCATCATCATCATCATCATCACTGTCATCTTCCCCATCAACATTATTTAGAAGCATCACCATCACATTTAATCATCTTCATCATCTTCATCATCATCATCATCATCATCATCATCATCACCAATCATTGTCAGTCAAAATCACACAGCTATCAATCACATGCAACTGTACATTAAAACATAACATTATACCATGTACATTCCCAACAGAAAACCCGATACACAAAAAACAGACACTGCTGTGATGGCTGCACATTTACTGAAAAATCTGCATTAATTCATCATCTCTTCCACACGTCATGCACAGCATCTGTCAATGTAAGAATATTATTTGGTTTCATGCCCATGGAAATACAGAACACAAAGAAAACTCTCCACAAAACCTGTTCCAGGTACATGTATGTGTAACCTTGAATGGTGAATAACGAGTATACAATTATCAACTTTGTAAGCAAGCTCTCAGACCAGAAAACAGACAAACCTTCATACACGTAGCATTATACATGAAATGGTCACAGCATGCTTCTCCAAGTGTATACGAAGTGCACAAGGCATAGGCAACATGAACAATAGCTGGTTATTCCTTATTTATTAGAAGATCTCAAATGAAATCAATACCATCATGTTAAGACAAATAATTTTAAACAATTCTCATTCATATAATACATAAATGCTATTTGAAACTTCATGGCAACAAAACATTGATGTGAAAATCTATCCATTACAAAAATGATTATGGCCATATAAAACCTGTATAAAGAAAAACTGATTAAAGGAAAATGGAAGAAAAATATATATAAATATTATGCAGGAATTTCTAGGAAATGCCATTAAACAGAGAAAAGGATTTCATTTGTCAGATTTCTTGATGGTGCGACATCTCCCTGTCTTGACAAATTCTTGTTTCCTTTTTTTTTTTCTTCTCTCTACTATCATCCAGATTAACCATTATCTGTAAAAAGCATTTAAATCGGAGCAAACAATCTTTGTTTGATTTGGTCATTAGTAATCAAATTGGTACAGGTAAGAACACAAACAGATTTCTGAACTAAACTATATTGTATACAGGCTGTTTGGACAGAGCATACTGTCTGGAATATGTGCTAATCTAGATTTGTAGCAGACACAAAGGTGTCAAAGAGACAGAAATTTCCATAACAAAGTAATTAATATTATTGATCTGTTTCATATACCTACATTGTATGGATGCATTTCAATTGTTTAAAACAGGGTTGAGCTTTATCCAGCCTATCACACTTCCAAAACAGAATGAAAGGTGAACATGTGCATACAGTTCTATGATTTTGGAGGACTTTGGTTGAAAAGCATTTATATGATCAATATTACACTAAAACAAAGCCTAAAAAAGAAAAGACTTCAAGGGAAAGTCCACCCTGATTACAAGTTGATTTGAAAAGAAGCAGAAAATTAACTTAGAAACTGATCAGTAAAGATTTGAGCAAAATACGATAAGAAATAAGAAAGTTATGAATATTTGAAGTTGTAATCAGTCAAGCACATATTGGCAACTCCGTGACGTATCTTGCGAGTTCTTCGCCTATTTGCCCTGTACTGAGCAAATGGGAGAGAAGCTCGCAAGATACGTCAAGGAGTTGCCAATTTTCGTTTGATTGATTACAACTTCAAAAATTCCTAACTTTCTTATTTCTTGTTGGATTTTGCTCAAACTCTCACTAATCTGTTTCTCCCATTTTTCTTTTGATATTCAAATCAACTTAATACCACGGTGGACTTTCCCTTTAAAAGAGAAACAACAAGCAAGTCCCATTTTCTTGAAATTCTGCATTAACAAGTACCCAGGGTATTCTCTGGTCTCGCACTAAATTTTCTGTTTTACAGATCATATAACTGCAAATATATTTTGTATGGTTTGGTGAACTCTGTAGTAAATGAAACAGGATCTTGAGCAGAAAGAGTAAATAATCTAATACTGGGCCCCAAAACTTATATCTGCGGACTTCTATAATTTCACAATTTTTAACAGGGGCTCATGTATACATACCCTAAAAATTTCAATCAGGACCACATACCTGAAAAAAAAAAAAAGTGTTGAACCCTGCTATATTTACTTGCAATCAGAAGCTCACTGATTTTAATGAAATATATATGAATACAAGATGTTATCCCCATACCCCTGCATCCATCTGAACTAAAACACATCTCAGGTGTGTATTATTCACTTGTTTACTTCGCTCTATTCTACATGCACACACGTACATTGCCATGCAATCCAACATGGACATCTACAACCCAGTGACAGACTGGTCACTGCACATCTCTCACACTTTCGCGTCTGACCAGTGTCTCCAGGTAAATAAGTCAACCTACATATGTCTCTCATCACCCTTCCTCCCCTGTCAGTGTTGCTATGAATACACAAGCTCTGATGGTGCCTTGACTGACATGGGTTCATAAACATCCTTCAAATCCATCAGGGGCCCCGGTTTCATAAAACTTTTTATCAATAACAAGTTGCAATAATCGTTATAAACTACTGAAATCCTTGAATCTGATTGGCTGAGAGCAAATTTGTCATACAAATGAGGCAGTTGTTATTGATAACGAGTTTTATGAAACAGGGCCCTGATGTATCATCTCATACAAGACAGGCCTCACTGTCCTGTCAATTCTTGGAAGAAACCTTCCTGAAGGAGACACAAATGAAAATTCCTAGGCATCATCTTCATTTTCAACTCTTTCTGGGTAATTCATCTCTGTGGAATATTTATGGATACTGATTGATAATGACAAGTCCAAAAATTGCCATTGCTCATGTCTGCTAAGAATCCCGTACTAGGTTCTGCAAAATATTCTCAATTCTTACTCCTTCATACAATATCAAACTTGTCTTTTATCCATCACTGTGTATCTCATTTTGGCAGCTACATGTACACTGTACATGCATGAATAACGGTCAAGAGACTGATGTTTGTCTCTGTTTCTATTGAAGGTGTATACACACAATACAATTCAGGGTAAATTTATAACTAATATCTGCTAACTTACGTCTTCAATATTAGCAGTTTGCAAAGGCAGTTTTATTTTTAAAAAATCCTCTTATAAATCCTGTGTTTATGGTTTGATGATCCAATTAGACAGCATTCTGTGAACAGTAAAATACCATTTCACCTGGCCTTCTAGGCATGCATGCATACTACACAGGACTACAAAATGGTGGATAACACAAATGGGAGCGATTCCCCGCCATTGCAATCAATGTTGTCTGCATATATGTTCAAGGTCATCAACAGCTTAGCCTCAATCACCACAAAGGATTCCTGATCGATACCGACCACATTCATTCCCTGAGAGCTCTGCATCGTCTCTGAAAGGGCAGATAAAGCGCTTCAATGGAACTGCAGGAGGACACATGGTGTGTCTGTAGATCGTGGGGTTCACATTTAACATTACATACATGTACATTGTATGTCCATCTTTTCAAACTCCATCTTCTGGAAGATACATGTAGCCCGCAAATAACTCATTCTTTGTATGAGAATGGGCTGATAAAGAATTACCATAGAGCTGCAGAAGGACTTGGCATGTGCCTAGATTTTCTCTTATGTTCTGTACATGTACTGTAGATGTTTTTTAACTCAGTATTCTGGAAGACAGGCTGCAAATGTGTGAGCTGTTCGCACTTACATGTATCAAAGACCACCTGGTCGGGTGCACAAGTGTCAATGAAACTGTTGTATTCATTCAAGTTGAATGTATGTACATACATGTACATTGTATATTGTTTCTTGATTTTGTTCTTCTTCTTTTGAAAGTGCCAAATAAATAATAATAATAATAATAATGATAATAATAATAATAATAATAATAATAATAATGATAATAATAATAATAATAATAATAATGATAATAATAATAATAATAATAATAATAATGATAATAATAATAATAATAATAATAATGTACATGTGCTAGCCTCTCATGGGAGCAGCTGGGATAATACATGTATTCTTACAGAACATTCTTGACAGCATACTAAATGTTGCAAGATTGTTCTTTGAACTTACAAAATACTACCTCTGAAGTTCAATAAGAATACCTGTGCTTTAACCTCAGGATCATACTAATAGCCTGACTTTCTGTTCAAACTAGAAATTTTCTACAAGCTGTAGTGTGAACGCTGCTAATCCAACCATACATGTACCTCGCACTATGGATGACAAAAGAGACAGCTCTAAAAGGAGATGATGCCCTTGAAAGCATATTCAGACGGAGTTAGACGTGTAGTCACGATCTTGCTATTTCTTTACATTCGATACATGCTATGAAAGGGTGGTATTTAAATGCTCAATTTCCACAATTCTATCTATACTAGAATTGCCTCTTCAGCTACATCAAAATACACAAATATTCCATACGGTACCATAATACTCCTTTCCATCCTCAACTTCAACAAAAAGAAATGAAAGAAAAAAGAAATTACAGATTGTATTTTTTTTTTTTTTTTTTTTTTTACTATAGTACTCTACACTCCCTGAAATGAGAAATGGAGCTTTAGATTAAGGTACTGGTAATTGGTTTTACAACCTCAACATCTAATAAATCACTTCGAACAATACAACATTCAAATTACGTTCATGTATACAAATACAAGTATAGCAGAAAATGTGCTTTCCTCATCAGGCCCATGTAAATTCTCCATGCATCATTACACTATTGCAATTGGAAGAATTGATTGCTATGATTGTGTGATTTTTGTTTTTATATCCTCTGTTTTCATGAGCTTTATGGCTGCTTGAGGGTATTTTGGGGAAATTTCAATCTCTCCAAATGTTATACTGGCTGATCTTTGTAACATCTTAACCCACACAGCATTTACAGAAACTGTTCTAACAAATTTATACCTAGTCGTCACACCTACATTTAAAGATGCATATTGTAACAGTACTAGTATTTAAATGTATTTTTAATTATAAATATTATAGATGACAGCTACATCAGAAGTACATTTGCAACGGTCCACAAAAGAACTCAAGTTCAATAAAAATGGGTCACTTACTGTACATGTCTTTCTCATTAATCTGAAAATTACAAATTGTATAGTGAAGATGAACACCTTTGGAAGCCAGAAGCAATATCTCACAAATTCCATGGACAAAACTGAGACATAATTTTGGCCTACACCAGGACTCGATGCTCACAATCTCTATTTCATACTTTATGTATGCTGTAATGTACAACTAGTGGCATCACTGAAATGAAATGTGCTTGTCAATGCAAATACTCTATCAAACATTGATGACTGTTGCACACATAACAGTTACCACTACACGAGCGTGATACTATTTGGCAAGGGGCTGAAGATAGTTTCCTGTCAGCGTAGCATGGCCGATAAATCACACAGCACTTTACTCGTAAAACACACTTCAAAAGAAATATGATCTCGGGTTCCACCGGTTCATGTAGTTACATACCTGAAATTAATATGATAATATCCACTTGAGTTGCACCAACCTTGAGCTATAAATATATTCCACCATGCAGCCTGGATGGATATATTCCAACAAGATAAATTCCAGGGAGAGAATGAAGGAAGGTTTGGCTCAACAGTGTTCCCAGTAGTATCGAGAGACTGTACATACATGTACAGTATATACTAACAGTCTGGCTCAAAGTTCAATGCCAATTTCGTTCAAATGCAATGAATGGCATAATAAGTAAGCATGGTACTCCAATGGCGCAAAATGAATAGGAGGGAATTAGCAGGCTTAGACTCCTGGCACAGGCTCTTTGATGATATAAACAATGGATATAGGAAGTGCAAATCAACAGTGGTCTTTGGGGTTTGGTGATTCAAAGGGCTTGTGTGCAAAGACAAAGACTGGTAATTAGTGTGTTCCTTTTTTCTTCATGCGCTGGACTATGGTCCGCCAAAATTTGAATCTGGGATTCTGGGTAACATGTGTACCATGCCTCTCTCAATTCACCTGATGCAGTAAGCATGCACGTGCGTACTGCATCATTATGAATATGTAGGCCTTCACGAAGTATGATGCAGAGGCACAGTTTTGAAACAGTTTTGTTCAATGTTTTTTCTAGTGATTATCAAACACTTGAGGCATCCCTATGATACTATTGCTACCCAGGAAAGAAAAATTTACTGATTATAAAAATATTTCTGCCAGTAAAACTGACCTACACTTGACCTGCACTTGACCTACACAAGTAAAAAAAAAAAAAAAAAAAAAAATGAAAGAAAAAGGGGGGAATAAAGACCCGACTCAAATGGCGGGAGAGAATGACTTTCGGCAATTCAACTATTCAGACAACAGGTAATCAATAAAAATTCATTCTTTGTGGAAGTTCTCCACTGTGACCACTAATCTAGACTATTCAGGCTTAACAAAGCTCTTTATTGCATTCCACTCAATTGGATTCCTCTCTCATGCATTTTACCTGTCATTTCCAGTTTGAGACTTTTGAGTGAATGTGATTCAATATTCCTTGTATTTGAATGCATGCATGAAATGTCATGTACCTGCTTATTACTGCAGATTTTGCCCCCCAAGAGAAAATGCGTACTACACATAATGTATTTATAAAAGAATTCATACAGATCCGGCAAATGCTCAACTACATGTACCTAAGGTCATAATTTTTCTTCTACCGATTCATATGATAACTGAATATCTCAAAGAAGGACCGTTTGTACTCTGCTTAGCCGGCATCCATGTACATGTACACAGGTTTGTTACAAGTAAATGACAACTCAACTGGATACATTACTGTAGCCATGTTACATGTAGACAAGTACAACTTGAGGTTAAATACTTAAAATTGCAAATCAAGATCTTCATCTAGGTCATTCAAAGTACAAAGTGAAGATATTGCCACCTCTGCTATTCTGGAGTCAAGACTAGTTCAGTGCCAAAAGGAAGAGATCCGTTACTGTCGCCAGTTCTATTGATTCTCAGCATCCTGAGCGGGGGTTCCTCTCAAAGAAATGGACAAAAAGAAAACATCAACATTGGTCAGGGGATGCTTGCAGCTAATGAGGCTCAATTATGAGGTCCATCCAGTTCCACTTCCAGGGGCTACAATAACGTTTTGATTGCCATTCGCTTGGTTCTAATGATGTCTTTCTATTGCACTAAATCTCATCACAACACAAGATTAATGAAAAAGGCATACTTCAAATGAAGCCATTGACCCATGTCTACATGTACATAAACTGTACTGAGTGAGAAAATAGTGCTAATCACTGTACCGCTGCTCTATAACAGTATTTTATCAAGTTTTATACATGTCCACCTATATATTTTTGTTTTTTAATCCTACTCATTTAAAATAAATTCAACCCTTTAAAAGCTAAGCCCGAGATAACTTCAGCTCAAATCTCATATCCAACGGGTTGAAAAGACATTAAAGAAGCACAGGCTAGGCTTTCAAGACACAAAAACAAAAACAACAAATTCACATAAGAAAGCATCATGCAGAATGACATGTTTTTCCTTTCATAGCAATGGAGGAATTTGGACTCATTCAAAATGCTGTGCCTGTGACACCAGCATGATCAGATGACCATTCATTTTTGTAGTATAACTGTTCCTTGAGTCAATATAGCAGATAAACATCAATCCACCTACACTACAGGCATAATACTGTAACTGAGACATACCATGCCTTCAGTTTCCTTACTCTTTTCACACGCAAATCATATAAGATCACCCATTCCTGTTCGCAAACATCTCATTAATATATAATCCACAGTCAGTCAAATGTTCGGTAAATATGCGTTAAGTCTAAACACTGCTGATAGCATAGACCAGTACAAAATGGAATAGTTCCGGACCTATGTGTGCACAAGCGTCACTCTGCTAACACAAACTAAGAGAAAGCTGAAAGGTGCCAAAGTCTACAGTGTGGATGTTCCTTACCAATTTCTGGCTCAGTCCAGATCCTCTTTTTGCCATCATACTAAAAAACATACTAAATACTACAGTAAGTACATGTAAAACTAGTCCACTAATATGTCTAGAATATTAACATCTTCACAACCATGTACATACGCATTTACAATGTGTACATGTATGTATCACTATCAATTAAAAATATCACTTTCATGCCATTTTAGTACAGTAATAATTCTAAATGGAGAAAAACAAATCAAGTAGAAAAGGGTACTTGTAAAAATTCACTCAAATTTAACACCATTCAATTCTATGCATGATTTTCATATATATGTAACTTCATACAAAATGAACCACAAAAATCTAAAGTTGCCCTGCACATTTGAAGTTATCATCTGTAAAAGACAACAGGCTTTATAAGAGATAAATAAAGGAGATAGATCAGCCATTTCCATGGTTACTATGACAGCAGCTAGCACGGAATAGAACCTGTTTGTGATAGCGAGAAGATCACGTAGCATTGGATGTTGACACTTGTTTTTGTCTATTCAACAAATGATAGATCTTTGATTTCAAACAATGAAGTCTGTGTTCTTAATCTTTTTACAAATTTAGATGGATGTAAATAAGGGCAGGTCCTTATGGGAATAAATCAGAACAAAAGTTGATTCAACCAACAAATGTTAAGGTATGATTATAATTTTTTGTGCAATAAATTTTATCCTCATCACAATTACAAAACAAAACAGAATGTCATTGGGAGAGGATGGGATTCCCCATAAAAACCAGAGTAGGTGCCATAGATCTCCAAATGCACATGGTGTCTACATGTATATCATGTCTAGGCCTATGATAAGGGTAGATTACTCTGAGTCAATGGCAGTCAGAAGATTTACATGTAGGCCTACCTAATACCAACAATGAATGCTTCCCTGGATGGCCATTGTCCAATCTTCCACTTATGTCCAACTAGCATTACATAACCCATTGAAAAATGTGGAATGAATGAATAGATTATATTGATTTTCTTTCTTTTCAAAAGAAATTTGTATTGTGTGTGTGTGTGTGTATTCAGTAAAGCATAGCTGATACTGTTACAGGGGCCATTGACCAGTCAATCAATAGGTGCGTCTCCATCAGCCCGAGTTTGCTCAAGCTCGAGATTCTAGCCCGATCAGCGCTTCTCGAGAAAAAAGTCCGAGTTTGAAAAACCCCGTCTCCATCAGCCCGAGTCGAGCGATTCCCGCTCTTCTTGGAATAAACTCGAGCTTCAGAGCATGCACACTTCGAAGATGGAAAATTTAAACAAATATATAGGATAAATGAAGAGAAAAGAGCAAAGAAATACATAAGGAAAAGATAAAAATAGAGAAGGAAAAAACAAAGAAATACATAAGAATAGAAATAAGAATAGATAATTGAGAAAACAAAGAAATATATAAGGAGCAAAAGGAGAGAAGGAAAAACAAATTAATACATAAGAAATAAAGAAATGCAAAAGGAAAAAAATAAGATAGAAAAACAAAGAAATATATAAGGAAATATGAAGAAAACTGGATAGAAAGAAGAACAAAGAAATACATAAGAATAGAAAGAAGAATAAATAATGGGGAAAACAAAGAAATACACAAGGAGAAAAAAAATAGAAGGAAAAACAAAGTAATACATAAGAAACAAAGAAATACATAAGGAAACAGATAAAATAGAAAGAAAAACAAAGAAATACATAAGGAAACAGATAAGATAGAAAGAAAAACAAAGAAATACATAAAGAAATATAAAGAGAAGAGGACAGAAAGAACAAAGAAATACATAAACAAACAAAGAAAAGAGGATAGCAAGATCGAAGAACAGAAAATGGGGAAAACAAAGAAATACATAAGGAAAGATAAAAAGAGAGAAGGAAAACAAAGAAATATAAAGGGAAGAGGGTAAAAAAGAAGAACAAAGAAATACATATGAATAGATAGAAGAGTAGACAACAGGAAAACAAAGAAATACAAAAGGAAAGGATAAAAAGATAGAAGAAAACAAAGAAATTAATAAAGAATCATAAAGGAAAGAGGATAACAAGAAAAACAAAGAAATACATAAGGAAAAAGATAAAATAGAAATAAAAATAAAGAAATACATATGAAGAGAAGATGACAGAAAGAAGAACAAAGAAATACATTAGAAGAGAAAAAATGAATAAATAATTGGGAAAACAAAGAAATATATAAGGAGAAAAAAGAGAGAAGGAAAAACAAAGTAATACATAAGAAACAAAGAAATACATGAGGAAAAAGATAAAATAGAAATAAAAATAAAGAAATACATAAGGAAATATAAAGAGAAGAGGACAGAAAGAACATAGAAATACATAAACAAAGAAAAGAGGATAGCAAGATCGAAGAACAGAATATGGGAAAAACAAAGAAATACATAAGGAAAAGACAAAAAGAGAAGAAAAACAAGAAATATATAAAGAAAATAGGATAGCAAGAAGAACAAAGAGATACATAAGAATAGAAAGAAGAATAAAGAATGGGGAAAACAAAGAAATATATAAGAAGAAAAAGAAAGAAGGAAAAACAAAGAAATACATAAGGAAAAGGTGGAAAGAGAGAAGAAAATCAAGAAATACATAAGGCAAATAACATTTCTAGGATTGGTGTCATGAATAAATTAACCCGAGTCAAAACCCGAGTGCGTCTTCACTTGCAAATTAGCAGGCTAATTCGCCAAATAGCGCGCTATTTCACAAAAAACCCGAGTTGACTTAGGCTTCTAGCTCGAGCTAGAAACCCACGAAATAGCCAGCTAATTGCGTCTTCATTACAAACTAGCTCGAGCTAGTTCTGATCGGGTTAGTTTCCCGGATCAGAATTAGCGGGCTATTTTGGAAACTCGGGCTGATGAAGACGGGCCTACTGTCCAGGTAGGTCTACATGCCCAAGGGCATGCATTCAGATGTTACACCAATCAAACTTTATAGTCTTGCTATAAGTATGAAATCCATGGGCTGGGACTCTCTTGCATTCATGAATAAATTACTGGTCAAGTACAGTTCTTGCAAGAATAGCAAATAAATAAGTGAATTCATACAAAGTCATCTTATTCATATCTTTTCAGTGTCCTCTTCCAAAATGTTAAACACTCGATATTGCTTTGCAAAGATTTCATCAAAAAGAAGCAGATTTTTAATGATTTAAAAATGAGGAATACCATTAACTCATTTCGTGTACAGTACTTCACGAAGACTACTTCTGATTATTTTTAGTCATTAAAAGATTAAAGTAGAAGGGGAGAGGAGAGGATTGTCATCAAAGAAATTGTAAGCACACAACTGAAAATCTAACGAGTACAGTTACAAAAAAATTACAAAATTAAAAATTGTAGTATTCTTCTGGAGTCTGGAGTCCTATAACAGTGTGTTGAACCTATCGATCTCTACCACAGGATATAGCATTGTACGCAATGCTCTATGCAAGCAGTTGATGCGGCCACGCAACCAAAATTAGGAGCCCTACACACAAACACAGTATGTGGGACGCCGTCTGCTGTGTACATTCCCAGTGTACTCCTATGCAAAATATACGTGATTTGATTTTTTGATTAAAAAAAGACATTATACTGATGTCATATTAAATTGCCTTTACGATTCGTAAGGATAAAGTTGTTTTGCCTGTTTGTGCAGTCAATTACTGGAAAAGACTTCATAGTGCTGCATTATTTGATTCAGAAAATGCATAAAATTGTATTGAAATAGTATAGCGGCAGTGTTTTTCTGCGAGCCCCAACATGGTGACCGGTCGCATCAAACGTAGGGGGCGTTGCTTTATCCACTGGTAGAGAATGATGGTTAATTCGGCTCTATTGGAAACTTTTCCACATAAATATTAAATCACCTGTTATTCGTCTTCCTGATAGATGATACCGGTACCACTTTCTATGGGGCAGAGGGTTAACTGGCCCCTATCAAAACTGAAGATGCCATGGTATTTGGTCTACATTACATCCTTCTCTCTCTATACTTATCCTCCCCCCCCCCCTCTCTTTCTCTCTCTCTCTTTATCTCTATAGATCTCCCTCCAGCCATGCCCCACCCAGTTCAGTCTTCTCACCATGGGGAGCGTAAATCAATGTGGCAGATATTTACTACCTACTACTGAGAGACAATAGCAAGAACGTGTTCTGCCAAACATCCATTCATACATGGGCGTTTCTTCTAAATCATTTCTGCCTGGAAAACAAATCTACTTTAAAATCATAGGCAGATATATTTTGCTTTGAGTTCTCAGTGCAAAATGGGGATATCTTAAACAGAATGCATATAAATACCAACATTTTTTCTTCTGAGAATACATACATGATTGCTTATTATCCTTAAAAAAAGGCATAATAGCAACAGCAACACATGCAAAAAAGAAGCAATGTCCATGGTTATTTATTTAGTTCTTACACTCAAAACTTAACAATTCAGTTCAATGTTCCTTGTGACAGGGGTTACTTCTAAAAATCAAACCATCTGGAAATTGAGTGACTGGATAAGTGTGAACAAGCATAATGAGTTTCATTTCTCCTCTCTATTTTGTTATTCCCCATTATTGTCTCGTGCTTTTAGGGCTCAGGTACCTGCTGTGCATTGTGAATGTGAGAGGTGTCAATAAATTGCTGAAAACAGATTATCCACAGACACTTTCATTTTCAGGCTAAATTGGCGAACAACAGAACAGAGAATGAAAGGCGGGGAATACTAAAACTTGACAATATTTGTATGCACATGTATGCTCATGTAAAAGTGAAACAACATTGTAGATATTGTGCCCCATTTTTCCTTTTGATTTTTGGAGGTGAACGTAGTGAAAAATTAGTTACAAATTCTAGCAATGTCAATCAAGCCTAAATTTTTCAGTAATTTTCATTTTAAAAGTTATATGTTTGTAGTAGATCAGGAAATGCTACGCAGATCACCCTATGAAAATCATGGGAAAAGTCTGAAGTAGTGTAAAACTCTCAGAGAAAATACCTCCATGTTTATTCAGCAACCACTTCTGCTTGGTACATGTAGTACTGCTCTGTCTACTTCATTGCTTTCCTTACAAGTACATTATTTGTCTAACAAGAGACTGGTGAATAGATGCTGTAGATGCTGCAACATGTACACTTGATAATCCCATAACTCCTTTTAAAAGCTGGGATTAGCATTTACATGTAGCACCCATTAATCCATTGTTACTTGGTGTAGTCTAAAATAGAGTAGACTTAAAATTGACTTAATAAGCACCTTTTAAGCTGATCAGTTAGCTACTTAAATGACACCCTATTTCTTGCTTCACTCATTTCCTGAAGATCTTCAGGCTAAGGGTTACTAAATGTGCTTTACGACCATTTGCATTTATACAGTAGGTTGACACACCTACACTACCGTCTAAATGTTTTGGCAGTTCGCTTCGCTTCGTGACGGAGCCCGCTGCACGATCTTCGCTTACTCGAGGTTCGATTCTGCGTTTCCACGTATTTTGCTCAAACCGCGCTTCGAGATCGAGCAGCCATCGGGCCGCCATCGTGCCGCCATCGAGGAGCCATCGAGCAGCGATCGAGCAGCAATCGATGGCTGCTCGAAGGCGCACACGCGCGCTATCGAGTTTGTTAGTTTCGTGTTCACTGCATTGCATGGCCGGATATGTGTGTACGTCAAAATCTTACAGATAGACATGTTTAACTTCGGCCCTTTCATTATAGGCCTGAGTCAAAACAATAAGTGCCCATGAAATCCTGTATTTTGCATTTATTTTGTGATTTACAATATTTTCCTCTCCGCTCCGCCTTGAGCAGCAGTGGGACTGCTATACATGTATTTCATTCGATTGCGCAACAGCGAATCATGTTATTGTTAACCCAAGTCGAAACGTTTCTGCCTTCCGAGTTCCGACAGCCTCTTGTCAGCCAAATGAATTACAAATATTTATAGCAAAAAAATAACGTTACGGGGGCTTCAAAAGAAGTTATGATTGTTAATTAATCTGTTGTAAACAAGTCTAAAAAAGAAAAATATCGTATGATAGATCTTTATTCGATGAAGCTACATGTAGGCCTACATGATCTATGTACATGTAAGACGACTGCCTGGAGATAGCGATGATGGTATATATATTCCCTGGCTTGATGAACTTTTTAAAAAGCCTGAAGTGAAAGACCAAGAGTGGTATTCTGAGCACCATTTTATCTCTAGAATATTTTATTTTATCTTTTTAAATAATCTGTATTCTGAAACCACTTTTTATCTCGGATATTATCTCATATTTTATCTCAGCCTGATACCTCTTACGTCCATATACAGCTGTACGCAGATCTATACACGCAGCTTTAAACGCTTACGCCCTTCATTTTTCGTGGAAAAGATAGAATAAAACTTAAAATAGGGTAGGCTATTTCATCTCTTGGACGCTCTGTTAGTGTGATAGTTTTTGGATAAATATGGTTCTAGTCGTGCGGTCAAAATGAACAAAAAATACTAAGTTTTGACAATATTTCTCAAGCAACATTCTCATATGATTATTGAATTCTGTTTCAAGATTTTTGCCAACTAATATCACATTTGAAATGATGCTTGTTTTGATGTTCTAAACTCTGTCATATTTGTTTCAAAATAAAGTTGTGTACAAATGTGTACCCATTTTTCAGCGTTAGAATAATCGTTTACTATTTATATTGTGATGTTGAAAGCAAAAGCCAACAACACGGGGCCAGGCGAGGGGCAGCACCCGCGCATCTCAGGTTTTTAGGAATGTGGCGGTCAATGATGCAAAGCGCAGACATAATCCGATCGTTTATTCCGCAAGGTGTGCAGTGACAAGAGGGTCTGCAATGTGCTTAAATGTCTCCCCTTTGTGTGATTTCACGTGCTCGGCTTTTTTTTTTTTAACGTTCTCAGTGACCCATTTCTCTCTTCTCTCTCTTCTCTTTTTTTAGTAAGCTTTCTTTTCTCCCGTTTCTTTCGTTTTGTATGCTTATGGAGTGTTGATTTTGATAATTTGATAATTGATATAATATGATGGATTGAATGGAAGCGATTGGTTGTGAATGTGAACTCTTTAAGGTATGACAGAGATCTGCGCATCTTACTGAATTCAATTTCATAGGACTTCTAAGCTGAGAGGAAAATTAATGTTCCTTTGGTTTTACCTCTAGCTTATCTTATTATTTTTTTCAACACAATTTTTCCCAATCTAGTTCCTTTGTCAATTTTGCCGCACTGTATTTCTCCTGTGTATTGCTGAAATATGTTTGCTGCTCTGTGCTCAGGTCGCTGTCGTGCTTTCACGCTCCCCAATCCCCCCCCCCTTTCCCTCTCTAGTTTCTCGAAATTATCTTTATTCTTTTTCCCCCCTCATTTTCTATCGCTCTCTGTCTCTCTGTCTCTCGTCTCTTTCGCCCTCTCCTCCTTTTTCCCCTTTTCTTCCGTGCACTTTCTATTATTCCTTATAAACATTCAATTTGACGCTCACCATTTTTTTTTTTTTGTATATTGTATCTTTTAATTATGTAATTCAAGCTTACTTTTTATCTCTGGAGACCAATCTCGCAGTGGAATTTCCCCTGGAATTATATTTGTCAATCATGATACTTAATCCCTATCTTTGTTTCCACATATGAATCCTATATTGTGATTGAGTATAGTTCTATTTGCACATTGCAATTTTGCCCCCCCCCAAAAAAAAAAAATTAAAAAATTAAAAAAATTGGGGGGACATTCACTAACATCTAGAACCTCACAAAGTTTCACACCATAATCATGCTTGATTTTTAGATTATGGCAATGTAGGATTCTTCTGTTTTCACGAAGTGCGAGTGACGGCTGACGGTGCACACTAATATCACTTCCTGAAAATCCACCAAAGAGCCACGTGCTTTCGGGGTCACGCGCGATGACGTCACAATAGCTCAAAATGCTCATCATTTCATTCAATATTTTTTTTAATTGGACTTGTAGGCCTACAGTTTCTTTAAGTCAGTTTTACTAGTGACTCTTAAGGATTTTTTTTTTTATAAAAGAGATATTTATCTTTAACATTATTAACACTTATTTTAGACAACTACCAGAAAAAAAAGTTGATTTTTTTTGTTGCATTTTTAAGAGTTTGTCCCACTTCTCCCCGACTGTCCCACTTCACCCCTATTACTGTCCCAGTTCACCTCCATGGTGTCCCACTTCATCCCGTTTAAGTACCTCATTTTTAATGATTATTTGCTTAAAAACGAAAAATATAGGTATTGTTTCAAATACCTTGTTTTGCAGCCTAGTATTGGTATTATTTACCATATAAAAGTGAAGAGACTATAATGAATATTTTAGAATTTACCCAACAAAGAGTGCCAAATCACGATTCTTGTCCCACTTCACCCCGATCTCCCCTATATGAATATGTCTGTACAGAAATGCCATATTCCTTGATTTCACCCCTTCTTTATTTATTGTATGACTAAATCCATATACAAGTACAATTTCCTGAAAATGAATAAATAAAATGGAAGAAAAGACAAAGGAAAACATGCATATTAATCGTTTTTTTTCCAGAAACGTAAAGGTGCGTTCAACCATAATACCATTAAATGTGGTAATAATGTGACCAATCCCATTCGATTTATTTTGTCTCCTCACATTTCGAGGCCTCCAAAATACTCAGTAATGATTGAATAAAGTTTTCTGCGCTTTTTCATCTCGAACTACGGTTTAGTCACTATCTTCGGTGATTTGTTTTGTTTCCTCCCAGTTCAAGACCTTCCCCCAAAACTCAGTAATGTTGGAATAAATGTTTTGCGCATTTTCATCCCGAACTAAGGTTTAGTCACTATCTGCGGTTCGGTTCCAGAGAGATTTTCACGATATACATCTGTATAGGTGTAGAATTCAAATTTTCTTTACATTCGCAAAATGGTACGCCATTCATACAGTTCTTACTTTCGATGAACGCCGAAGAATTATCAATTTATTTCTTAACTGTACATCCGACCTTGAATTTCACATCCGAAAGACGTGACCCAGGGCTCGAACCTCGAACCTCTGCATCAGTTCGTAACTTCTCCTTGTAACTTGGATCATTGTGGATTATAGGCGCACGCCTGTGTGTAATTGAGGGGGGGGGTTCTTCTTTCTTTTTTCAAACTAGTTTTAACCACATGATTTATTTATAAGTGGTCGATAATCAAATGATGGTAAACCACTTAATTATCTGTTAGACCCTTTTATTGTTGGGTCTTTCACGTGAAATGATTCCTTGATATTTTATGAATGAAAGTGGAACAAGCGCAAAAGATATATCGCATTGTGTCGTTTTACTATTTTGCGTTCGTCGTGGTCATGTCTTGCTATATAGTTTGCTCCCGATCTTAAAGTTAGGCACTCAATAATCATACCTATATCAGTCTATTTTTAAGATATGTATATCTGAAGGATATACATCGTACCAAACAAGGTGAAGTACATGTAGGCTATGTCGATTGTCATTTTTAAATCTTTTGAAGTTTTGTTGCAATGATTAACTATATCGTCGAACGTTTCATTAAACTAGTCAAAATAAGACAATTACATGTACATTAACGTTTAAGCAGCTTTCACGTTGAAATCTTCTTCCTCACCCTCCTCTTCTTCTTCTCGACCCCCCCCCCCCCTTCGTCGTCTTCTCCCTTTTCTTCTCTTCATCATTTTTTTTTTTTTAATTCCATCACCAATGGCGTATAAAACATGCATCATAGGCCTCATTATGCATTCACTCTTTTTTCATTATACGTCATCGGTGAAATTCGCTCACTTTCCATTCATTTTTCAAAATGATTTCTGTTGCAAATTTAATTAATAAAAAAATCAGCACGTTCCAGTTTAACCCTTTCAAGACAATTGTCCACATTTTGTGGTTTGGCTCAATAACTCTTGGTTCAGAGCTCCCAAAAATATACCAGATACATGAGTAGAAAGAGCAAAAATTTCTGCACACACTGTGTCCATTTTTGTTGCATGACCATAATGCGTTTGATGTCAGGAATTTTAAAAAGGAGAATAAGCTTTAAAATCCTTAAATTGGCAACATATCAAGAGGTTCAAAATCATTGCTTTTTATCCAAATTGGCAACTTTTTCAACTTTTCGACAAAGTTCCTAACCATGTATGTTGTTTTGAAAGGCATAACATTTTATTAGAACCATGTAGCATTAAAAGAAAAATGTTATTATTGCCAATTTGAAGAACAAAATGTGATCAATTTAGCCCTGAAATAATTCCTGTCCTGAAAGGGTTAAGAGTGCAAGTAAGCCCACTAGCATTTTAACAGGCATCGACATACATGTAAATTCCTCTTTTTACTCCCGCTCATCATGTCATCAATATCAAATACAAAGTATTCTTCATCCACTAAAAATGTAACCCCAAGAAGACAACAACATATTTGTGCCATATTAGATAGTTTAAGCCGAATTAAACATCCTCGACCAGGGCTCTCATTGTTATACATGTTGCTGGTTAAGTTCAGGCGCGTTTGTACGGGGGGGGGGGGGGGGCTCTAAGGGCTCAAGCCCCCTGCCCCCTAAAAAAAATTAACGACAAAGGTGCAGTTTTAATACTATATATTACACATATTCTTCAAGCCCCCAGTGCCCCCCCCCAAAAAAAAAACAAAAACAAAAACAAAACAAAACAAAAAAAAAAGCGTTTTTCCTCTAGAACCGGGACTGGTTAATTTCTGGGATTGGTCCTGTTAAAAATAATAATAAAATAATAATAGTTATAATAATAATAATGATCATATAATAATAATAATAAAAAAATATATATAATAAACATTCATGAACAAATTTCTTTTCCTTTAAAATTTTTTTTAACTATATGACTCGTCTTTGATAGGGAAAAGGAAAATACTGCATGCTTATGAACAGTGCTGAAACTAAAAAACGACCGGGGGAAACGAAAAAAGGCAGATCATCGACAACAAAAGACAGCACATGTATGCTCCAAATTCATTTTCCAGACTGCTCTTATCACGCCACGTATATATCATGCATGGCCGGCGTTTCAGTCTTTCAAACGCCCGCCAACATGAGATGCTCACATTAATAAAATATATTTCATTACTAGCGGGTACAAAAAGTTTCCTTCCCTCCCCCCCCCCCAAAAAAAAAAGGTGCACCGTGACAATCAACGTGTCATTAAGAAAGATTCCAAATTTGTACACTGTAATGTACGTCTTGTGTAGCGCATGCTGTGCAGTGAGATTCGCACGCACGCTCGACTCTCGATCTGCGAGCCGATTGCCAAGAAAGTCAATGTGCGCGCGCACGGCTGGCAGAGCTAGAGTAAGCTGCGTGCGCGTAACCGCTAGGTCCCATCGAGGAGCCATCGGGAAGCTGTCGAGGAGCTTACGGGGAGCTTACGGGGCGCTAGCGAGGCGATATCGAGTAGGCACGAACTGCGAGGATCGAGTATCGTTTCACCGTTCCAGCACGAAGTACGATCGTTCCGGTTATCGAGGCGTCTCGATGCCAAAACATTTAGACGGTAGTGTATGCTTATTTAGCTTGAAAGGCCCTTTGAAGATTTTACCACTTAAAGGGAAGCTTAAGTTCTGGGAAATGTAAAAAATAATTTGTGAGCTTTCACATTCATTTTATGTTAGTTTGGAAGATTATCATAGTAGATATGCCCCTGAAAAGGATTGCTCATCAAATACTCTCACATTCAAAATATGACAAGAAACAGGTAAAATGTTTGGGCCGAACATTTGTGTGTAGTCCTATATATACACATTTCTTTGTGCAGCATGTAACTCTCAGCAGGACTGAGTCGATTTCTTATCATTTGGGTGATTCCAAAACCATATAACATACACCAATTTTCAACCTTTCCCAAAATTTTGCTTTGAGACAGTTTCTTTCACAATTCAATCTCATGACCAGAACTAACTTTATCTTTAACAAGTGGTCTAACAAGTGGCTGCTCTAATAGACGACATTTAAGTACCGTACATGTAAGTATGTACATGTATGCCTTCAGATGTAGCCTACCTGTGTGCCGATGCTTACTTTTCAATCTGTTGAAAGACAAGTTGTAGGTGTAATGATAATATACAACATGGAGGCTTACATGTATATAAAAAGGTGTGAAATTATAACAATATCTCTCCGCATCAGTTGCCCTTTCTCCACATTCTCAGTATCTACTTGCAAGATAAATACCCTGAAATAAGCTGAAGGAAAATCTGAATTGAAAATATAGCTTTTTTGTTTTTAAGACTTCAATTTTACTACATCTCCATTTGTTACAAAATACAAATAAATCAAAAAAGGTTGGTTCTACACAAAAATCTTAACTTGGGATAAACCTGAACTTCTGATTTCCACAATAACCAGTAATGTAGGCCTACTGGTATTTGTCCATACATGTATACTGTAGCAATGTACATGTACCTGTTTCCTACAAAATAGCATCTAGAGGTGGATGCATTTCCATAAACAATATTGGGGGGGGGGGGGGGGGGGGGGGGAGGGGGGATGAAGCAGCAAATCCAATTTGTCTCTTCAGACAAACAGGAGATGGGCTGAGTGCAAGATTGGTGCATGTTTAGGATACATCTCCCACACATGCCTGATTTAACAACATTTGTGCATCCAATATCACTAAAAAGCCAGAGTCAATGAGCTATGAGAAATACAAAGCCAGATCTAGAAGCCGCAGTGGAGTGGTATCAAGGCCTATCTCAATTTAGACAAACCTGTGTACAGGGAGGGTATTAGTCAGATAATAATGCAGGATAGATTGTTGTGAAAATTAATACATAAGCCTAATGTATATAAAAATCATCAGTGTTATAATAGTGGGTTCTTGTACTAGCTTCTACATTGTATGTCTGTGATGCATGACACTACTTTATATGTTTGACAAGACTATCAGACAAACTTCTTTATTCTTTATGTCCTAACAGAAAAACATCAACAATAACTGCAAATGTGACATGATATCACTGTAATATAATAAAATCAAGGAATCAAATGTACAAGGATAACACTCATCCTCCACGTTGAAAGGCAAAATATTTCCCTTTAAAAGAAAGAATAAATGTCTTGATAAAAATAGGCCTGCATGTGTCCAAAAACAAATCTAACAAAATATTTCATATCTGGGGGAAACAGAGCCCTGCTCTGTGTTACCCAAAACCTCATATTTTCCTCTATGACTAATATGGCAACAGAGGTCGCAGGTCAATCAGGGAGGTTGTGACCCAGGAGCGAATACAGTGCTAAGGAGCCCTGGGAAGAAATTTTCTTGAGGAAGGTCGAGAGATTGTCTCTGCCAAGGAAGGTTGTAAAGAAAAACAGAGGTGCGTGGGAAGATGGACAGGGTGTGTTTGTATCATGTGAGTGGTTGTTGATGTAAAGAGCTTCACTGGGTTGGTTAGTACATTCACTGCTCACTTTGGGGGGGGGGGGGGGAGTGAACAGTCTGATCTTGAACGAATGTAGCATTTAAAAAAAAAAAAAATGCTGCTCAATCTCCCAACATGTACAAAGAATTGATTACCTTCAGTCCAGACAAGTCAAATACTCGGGGGATGGGGTTTGCAGAAGAACGGTTGCAAGAACTGTCTGAAGCCGTATGAAAATGCTGCATTCAAAACAAACGCTCCTATTCTCCTATGGTGTTCATGTTTATCCAGTTCACTTCCTCCACTCCAGATGAGTCAAATATTTATAAAGTGCAACTTTTATGTACAAGTATAATAAAAAAGCAACAGGACAAAGTCTGAACAAATCACTTGTCTTCTCTATAGATACTCTTTAAAATGTAGGCATACATTTGTACATATTTTTATAGTCCTCCATTCTCTTAATACAATGTAGAAGAAATTTACTAGCAGCCTGCTCCCTGTCCCCCTTTCATTCAGTCTCTGCCAAGTTGTCATTTATAACCTTCTATCAACAGTCAGACAAAACAAATTATATTCCAATTACATACATTCACCACAAACTCAATTGATACAAATGAGCATTACAGAAACTTATGACTTGGCCTTGGCCAGTAGAGCTTTTGCACACAGTTTGTACTTCAATAAGCTGAAACCCATCTTGTATGCCAACAGGCTTCTGGTATGAAATAGCATTTGCCTGAAACATGTTTACTGAACATGTCTTCTTGGGATAAGTTAGAAAATGAAATCAAAGTGCCCTTTTGTTAAAGCATCCATCTCCATTTATAGAGGGGTGGTTGAGGCCCCTCAAAAGGCCTCAATTATCCTGATGGGAGTGATGCGAGTATAGTGGAGCAGTGTCTGTCGCCATGGCGATGTGATTCACTGATGCTGGCGGCTTGGAGCCAATCTGACAGTCTGCTCATCGGACTGACAACAACCAGCACTCTGCCTTTTAGCCTAGCTACGCTGCGCAGCATCCCTCGTTCCCCATCTCTTATTCATGCAATGACAGAGTGTGTGTCATGGGGTCGGTGAAAGAGTCTCAGTGGCACTACTCTGTTAGCTAAGCCTGTGCATAGAGCTGTGTTAGGCTTAAAGTGTAACTATGCAATAAGACTATGACTGAGTACTCCAATGTTACACAGAGATTACTGAAATACACGTAGGTCCATAAAATGCATACATGTACAATGTAGATGAAAACTGACATCATAAAAAGTCCTGAACTTCTGTCTCATACTTCTCCTTTAAATTATATTTCATTTTTTCATTGTAAAAAAAAGAAGTAAATAAACTAAAGTAACCATTTAAAGGGCTTGTCTTCACTCAGGCCATGGAAACTTTAAAATGATCATTGTTACTATTTATTCTAAATCAACTGATGTAACCCTTTTTCAACAAACTGTCATCCATGGGTGAGGGCTCCCCGCTCAGGCCATAGGAAATAGGGATTATGGGTGTGATGTTATTAAAGCAGTACATCCATGTGCATTTATCGGAGTGATGCCGAGCAAAACATTTAAGATGGATTCCAGCATGCGCCCATGTTGTTGGACCGCCTAACGAGAAACCTGACATGGCATGAACCCTCCCCTGTCCCTGTTGCACAAATATAATTCCCCTCCCCATTTGGTGAAGTCATCAACATTTTCTCTACCAACTGTGCGACAGGGTGCCATGCAAAGGATGTCAATGTCACATGTAATTTGCAGGGTCATGTACAACTGCAATCTCTTTAAAGGTGATATTGAGTTTGGGTTATAAAACTATTTCAAGAGACACTATCTAAAAGTACATGTGTTTAGTATGGTTAATAAATTCATGAAACAGAATCGTCATTTGACCAGAAAAAAAAGTCAACAGAATTACCAAAACCAGCAACCAAAAATGCTTTCTGTAATCCTTATCAAATAATAACATGGATATGCACATATGGGACACCATGATTAACTGTACAGCTATAGATGGTGTATTCATACATGTACATGTACATATGTAGGTCCTTATAACTCGCAAACATTCCATGTTTATATTGCTAATTATACTTATTATCTATAAAATTTGAACAGGCAGATATAATTAATTGAAATCTCAATATTATACTTGAACTACATATACATTTATATTTTGTTGCAAAACTGTCAAAATCAATATTTTTGTAATTCTGTTATCATTAACACAGCTAAAGGCTACCTTTAACTGCACTCCATTTCTATTCTTACATCTGTCTCTTGCTCTTGATGTTATACCATTTATTCTGTTTTTGTGAAGGACAAGGGAACAAATTGACATTCAAAAGACTGCAGAGTACTTGACTTATGAGATTATATTTCTATCACCTTGAGATGACATCATAGGTTACTTTTGATTTCTCCAAACTTAATTTTCAGTAAGTGTTTTCTCCTACATCTATATATTGATCACAAACATGGTGACTCTAGTGACCAGTAATACTATTTACATGTATGTAATTCATACATGTGTTTCATCAGTTGTATAAAGAAATTCTATAGTAACCATTGGAGAAAAATCAGAGATAATATAGTTTACTTTTCAAAAATATAATTCAAGTAAATTTTACCTAGCATTTCAGAGCACTTAGAAATGTACACATAAAAAGAGCGGTAAATACACACCAGATAACAACATTACATGTAAATCCACTATCTTTGATCAAGAATTTGAGATGCTTCTCGAAAGCTGTTGAACTTGAAGTATATGTACACATGTATATTAAAACCTAAAACTGTGACTATTCTACATGTGAATGAAGCTACATGTACATGTATGTACCTGTAGTCTACAGTGAATGATTACATACAGGACAATATTATCTACTATTAAAACTCCATCCAAATCTGGTCCCACAGGATATTTAATTCCAAATTTTTATATTCCGTTCATTCCCCTTTGAACTTTAATCTCTATCAACAATTTCAACAGCTTCAAGGTCCTTCTTTAACTCTTAGAAACCAAAGTGCCAAATCAAATATATTCATCTTCATGATGTGTACACTAGCTAAGCAATCCAATGTACTTGTACATGTATGTACCTTTGCCCCCAGATGATCATGGGTGCAGCATATTGTATGTATTTATATGCACTTTACGGTTTTACCCCTTATTCATTCCACCAACACTTTTTCTGTTTATCTTCAAACAAATGGTCTCTTATGACTCCACAAACATTCATATACTTTCTGTTCTGTTCCACACGGTGTTGTAGTCCAGACCGGGGACCCCAAGACCAAGACCAGGAGGAAGACTTATGATTGATTACCGGTACATTCATTTCATTAGGTCTCAGGTTGGAGACCAAGACCAAGACATCAACAATTCGAGACCAAGAATGATCTCGGCCCCATCCCTGGTTCCACACCACATCCACATTTGTGTTAGCTAACTTATCTTGGAACAAATATTAGCTCTAGATCTATTTGATCACACCTCAATAGTGCAGGTGGGTGGGTGAACCATTGCAGATGCTAAGATGCTACATGTACTACTAGAACTTAACTTTTCTCTGAAGTGGCCACGATGGGATAGTAGATCATGGTGATATCCATGTGGTTCAACAGTGATGTGATAGCACAAAGACCTCAAACTCTTTCCACTGGACAAAATCTAACACAGGCTTAGAAATAGTATACTAAAATTATTGTTATTTGTCATGGCAACAGAACCACTCCAAAATGAACATTGAAATAGACCCACCAAGTTGGGAGTGGGTGCTCCAAAATATGCTTCAGCGACAATTGCTCCAGGATTTATTTCATGAATCGAAGATATAGGTTTAAGGGGTGCAATATGGTTTTAGGATAGGTCTAAGGTTAGGGGTAGGGTCAGTTTAGGTCCAGGATTAAAGTTAAATATTCGGTTAATGCAAAAAAATTTGACATCTTCGAGCAATTATCACTGGAGCATGTGTCTTACAACCTGAGAGTGAGCAATGTTCATGGATCTCAGGCAATATGATTCCATGAAATACTAGTACCCTTCATGGAATCTCGTGTTGCTCTGTTACAGCACTTTCCCTTAGTCTGTCCAACACCTGAAACATCACATTACAATGTAACATCTGCACCCACATGCCCTTTCCCCTTTTATGGTCAATATGTCTCTATTTGCATCAAAGTCTTTCTTAGCTCTACAAATCATCCCTTTCTACCTTTCTCTCGGCTTGAACATGTGGCTCAAATACAGCTAATATTTCCCCCGTTCCGCTCATGTGTGCGCCTACCATGTTCCTATGCTGAACTCCCCATCTATCTCCAGTCCTTTCCCATTCAACCAATATTTACATTCCTGTCTCCTGTACTGTATGCTTCTCTGTCTCGTTTGTTCCACTGAGCCCTTCCTCAAATACAAGCACAATACATCAAAGACACCATTTTGATTCATGCCATTTTGCCCATATACAGTGGAAACTAGCTATAAAGAGCTCCGATATAACAAGATTCCCGATATAACAAGGTAATTTTCATGGTCCCATGGTCCTCATTACAGTGAGAATCCACTGTATTACTCACCTGGTACATGTAGTTGTATGTGGAACACTTTGATTTGTAATCTTACAGTTTGATTTGAATCTAAAACTTTAAAAAAATCTCATTAGTACAATTAGAAATTAGTGGTATTATCAATCTAAAATATTAGTCAACCAAAATCAGCTCGGATGTATGTGGTAAAAGATAAATTACTTATTAAAGCAAATTAGATTACCAGTCAAGTTCTCAGGTTTATGTCAATATTCTATATTTACTTTAAAATTTTTCATCCTAACCTTATCATGAGAATCAAAGGAAAGTGTCCCCCCCCCCCCCCATTCTTTGTGTGATCAATTCAAATCCCACATTGCAATTAACTGCTCAAGGTACCTCCACAGACAGATCAAAAGATTTCCCTAGCCCTGGAGGAGGAAAAGAATACAACAGGCTGATCCATATTTCAAAGGTGGCCACTCGACCGTGAGGAAGCATACAAATGTTTCCTTTGAGCGACTGAATAACCGCCGCCGCCTACGAAAGGTCTGGCTGGATGTGCGTATGTTTGTTCGCGTACCCACCCAGATTTTCATTGTCTGGCTTCAATTTCACAGCCAATGGTGAATCAACAATAGGAAGAATTGATATTAATATAATCTTTCCAGATCGGCGAAATGGAGGGTCGACCCAGACAGTGGGTTGCAAGCAAGATCACGGCCGTCCGTATGCTAAAGAGACTACAGCACCAAGATTGTTTGAGGCGAAACCGAAACCTTCATGAGCAATATCTGAAAATGAAATCATTGGAGGGAAGAAAAGGTAGTGCCATTGTTTGATTTTTTTTTTTAATGAATGTTACAAAAGAAAGGTTACGAAAATACATAACATACAATGTATTTCAATATTCCAGATGGAACGATCTGACATTTAATTAAAATTCAAAAATCGTTTAACATTCAGTAGAAACTTCCTTTTTCCTTCTCACTACATGCACTTCTTTAGAGAGAGCTACTTCAGAAATGACACGGAGATCTTTAAATTTCAGATTCAATAGCTCTGAAGCCTCTGATCGCCTAAGGGCATCTACTATCAAAGCAGCTGAGCACTTTGCACATATATGCCAAAATGACACAAAAAGCTCAAAATATGGCACAATATAAATCCTACACACCATTGCATTATACAGGTGTGTCATGAAATGGAAGAGTAGACGATTTAAAAGGGCATTAGGAAGTTACACACAGATCAAACTTATTGAACTTTGCCATCTTTCAAAGCCAGCTATAAATTGAGTTGAATGAATTCTCTGGCACTTGAATGCAAAATGTGGGATTTTGACAGATTTTTCAAAAGATTTTGAGGCAAGCACTGCACAACAATTCAATGTATCATCTTGAAGCAGGAGTAATTCTGATCTAGGCTACAGCCCATCAGACCGACACATTAATCTCGCAGGCCTTCAGACAACTTTTTAGAAGGGTTCACAAAACCGACATTTTCGGTCTCATGGACTGTCAGTCTCTGGGGCCACCCTGGTCTACTGGAATGTCCCGATTTCAGTATTAGTGTGATAGTGTCATAAGAACATACTAAAACAACTTTGAACAAATTGCCAACAGATACAGTATCACATTCATATTTCAAGGTTTGAGCGGATGAAACCGTGAAGGGCAAGTGTTGACAGCGGAGTCAAAATGTCATTGGATGTGTATATGAGCATGGATACTGACCCTAATTACCTAATAGGTCATGTTGTCCCATCATCTCCTTGGAGTTTATTAGGAGGTGCTGATTGAAATAAACAACACACACACACAGAGTGCAGGAAACTGCATCTACAATGTACATGTATGTGTTGCTAGTATTGCAAGACACAGAAGTTTTGGAACAGTGCCTCTCAGTCAACTAAAGACTAAATAGATGTTACAAATGTTTCCAAGATTTAATTCCTGTGTTCTTTTATTCCTGTGTTCTTTACAACATTGGTCCAGAAATACCAGGAGTTTCCCAGTTCAAATTCATTTCAGAGTTTTGGTTTATTTGGGTGTGAAGCTTAAACATCAATGACCAAGTCCCTAATAGAGAACATCTAGCTGCTGTTTGGATACCTTCAACCATACAGTGTACCGGTAAATCTAAATGAAAATTTATATCCATCACAATCAAAGGAGGAAAATAGATGCATCAACTCAAATGAATATCAAACTTGAATTCTAAGGAATAATTTTGCACAGTATTGTATTAAAAGCAAATGGACCGGGTCTTAATACTGACAATACTGAGTTAATGATGATTCAGCTCTAAGATTATGTCTGATTCATAGGAGAAAAGATGGTTCTTAATATCTGATACAATGTGCATGAATGAACAGTTGGATAAGAATCACTTCCGCCCGTCTCCAAGTCAACCCTATGGCAGATGGCCGTCACGGGCGATACCTCCAGACTTCAGATCTCCTTCACAGTCTTTCCCTGTCTTGGTGACTCACTCACTTGGAACATGATCTCATCAATGACACACAAATTATGTGATGCAATCTGGACTTCTCAGAGTCTCTGTAATGGAATATTTCCTTCCTTCCATGCGTACATTGTAAACATTTTGGGAATTGTATACACATATGAAAACAAGTATTCTCAAAGAATGTACATGTACATGTAGGTCTACAAGTCAGATTCCTTTTCCATACTTCTTTTTAAAATCATACAAAAGGAAAAGCACTATGTTTGGTACTTCTAGAAGAAATCACAGAATGAACTTTATGGAGACATAGTATCGAAGTTGTGTATCATTTTACAGAGCTCTAGATGCAGGTATTTCATTTTATAGAAACAATCCTGACTAAAACTAAAATCAGGAATGCATCTTTGGTTTTTTATCTTTAATTTGGTATTTCCCTTGTGTCTTGCTAATTCTTTGTGGATACAGCAAAAGGAAGATTATCTCTGTAAAGCAAATATTGCTTGGTTACATATTGTTTTTCCGAAGGTTCATAATTCTGAAGGTTTTTATTTTCGAAAGTTCGTAATTCTGAAAATGAAATAGGGTTCATAATTCCAAAAATTAAAAAGGTTTCATATTTCCGAAGGTTCATAATTTCAAAAAGTTATGTAGGGCTCTATTGCATTTTCAGAATTACAAACCTTCAGAATTATGAACCCTCTACAATGGGAAAATTTGTGTTTCGGAATTACGAACCTTCAGAATTACATGTATGAACCTTTTGGAAAACGAACCTTGGGAAAAACAAATACCCGCTATTGCTTTATAAGGCTGAGTGGATGACTAAATTTGTTAAGAAAATAGATTACCATCAAAAGTTATACGGTCAGTGTTTCAAAATGTGATATCATATTGGAATTCCCAAAATTTTCTAACTTTTTCTGACACATGAAAAGACAGAGCAATTAGCACTATCAAAACTTTGACTAAATAAGGAAACAAGTACTTACATTATGGGAGAGTACCCTATGCATGTTTTCTAAACTTGCCTTGCCATTCCACAAAATTAGAATCCCATCATGGGGTTACGTTGTGAGCTCCCAGGCCGGCATGTGCCAATGTTAAACATTTTAACATTCATCTCCCATCAACTGTGGACTGTCGTTATTATTCATTAAAGCTGCCTCGTAATGAGAGGAGAGATAAGATGAAGTCTACAGATGTTGTAACGTGCAAACAACCCAATCAACTTGCGAGTCAAGGGTACGACGGAGCCTTCCTTACCGAAGACAGCTTTGGCAATAGGGAAAAGCAAGGATGACGATTCCTCAAGACGTTATTTTCATAAGATGGAGGTCGTATTGATTAAAATGTAATCATTTTCCAATTGTAAAATAAGATCTGTCGCTCGCAATTTATAGAAATTGTGATCTTAATAAGCCAATTGAATTATAGGTATTCGAGGCAGGAAAACTGGAATTCATTACACATTCATGCTTGTATAGGCTGAGCTGCAGCTCTGCTCTTCATTTTCTTTCCCCTTTACAAATGTCACTCATTTTCATTTCTCAAGCTAATTTACTTTCTTTCCTATATTTTTTCGAAATTCATCTTCAAGTCTCTCTATTCAAGCTGCATCCATGTCTCATAAGTTCATGTTTACAATACACAAACAGAAACCATACAGAAAACAACTTGTACATTGCTCTGAAAGACAAATTTATCCCTCTACTTCATAAAAAGATATAAGATAATAGATTTAATGAAAATATTGTAATGGTAAAAAGCACCTTATTTATTTTTTTGTTTTGTTTACCTGATGTCCAGTGAAGAACCTGATATCAACAACTATGAAGGCTTGTAGATGGGAACGAGTAATAAATCCAATAATAGATCCTCTTTAGCAGTGTATTCACATGTATAAATCCACAGCTTGGCACGGTTGACAATAAATACTACACATGGCTAACCTTCAATGAGATACATGTACATGAAGTATAAAACCCTTGTGCAGTATCTTAAATATTCAATATTATCACTTTACTAGGAAGCAGCAGCAGCTTGCTGGATGCAGGTGCTTAACTACACTGTTGCTTCACAGAAAATAAGCACATGTAGCAATATCCAGCTTATGGGTGGGAGTGGGCAAGGAGAAATGCAGAAGATTTGGAGACGAGGATGAGAGTCGGTGTGTCTCAAAAGGCTCATTCCTCTACAGTGCGAGTGGACAACACACGCCCATCATCATGCATGTACGAAGGTTCATCTAAAGTTCTCTACCGGAGTGGATGACAGAGATGGGGAGTGAGAGAGCGAGGCAGAGAGGGAGAAAGCTAGTTCATCCATCTACATTGCCTGTCTGAGACTGTGACAGCACCATCATCCTACACACCCAAGACAAATCCATTTCACTGCAGGGTGTGTCAACTTCAATACAAACAGAGGGACTATATTGGGGGCAGTAATTAAGCCTGCAAGGCAATAAGCTACCAACAGTATCCTGTACGCATGTAATGCTTGTCTCCTGCATACAAAGTAGGTGCCAATTTATAAATTGCTCGGCTGATTATTAAATACATGTAGTTCATCAACTCAACAAAAAAAATCTCACAAAGGTACAGACAGCTTCTTTTGATACAATAAAAGTCATATATATATATATACCTTCATTTATTGTTCCATGGCCGCTACAAGATTATTAAGGAAACTACATTTACTCATCCACATGTAGGCTATCCACATGTACAATGCACATCTTATCTACCTTGTGAACTTATCTATGCTACTCTACAGAGATACAAAGTACACAGGCCAACATGTGTAATTTCAAAAATCTATACATGTAGATTACAAGACAAATACTCATAAACTTCACAAGGAACACAAATCTACCATTTGGTGAAGAAGGGGTGGGTATTCATTCTCAATGTGCTCGTGAAACATTAACAATAGTTCTTTTCTGGATACTACATAGCTGAATAAGTTGTAAGCATACTATATAACATAAAACTCAACCACTTCATCATTTTCATCTTCTACAGTTCCACAGCAATCCCTAATACTTATCGATTCATAATGCCGACTGATGCATAAGGCATACACGCATTGTTAACTTCTCCAATTAAACTATTTATTTCATTATAATTAGCAGTGTACTGTAAAACCAGAAATTTTTGCTTGCATGAAACTTTCACGAATTTCGCGAGTGGTCGAGATTCACGAAAGTCTCATGCTGTGAAATAATATAATCACAATTGAAACAACATAAAATGATTGCAATTCGTGAAAGTTTCTTGCTGCAAATTTGGCTGTCATTAACAATATGTGAAAGTTTTAGGTCCCAAAAGTTTCTGGCTTTACAATTTATATGGAATGTGTTCATCTTAATGCAGAAATAAATAGATGCCACGTAGTAAGATCATGTGAAACTGCAAATATTCGGGTGTAAATTTACAGTAATCTCCCATGTATTTACCATTATCATCAACCTATTCAAAACTTGTACTTTCCACTCAATGTCAACAAACTTCACTTTACTGCCAGAAGCCAGACTTTGATGATTCAAATATTTACTCAGAACTTCAATATTCTCTACATGTACATCCTATAGACATCAATTTCTTGTAATAAATTCACAATTCATCAGCGGCAGTACAAAGAGATAAAGAGTAAAGAGATACACTGAGGTTGTTCACATTTTGTTCCAAGATCAAAGTTCCTTGATCTAACTTTTCCCCTCTTTGAGCTACATATCACTCATCAATGTTACTTTGAATTTAAAAATTGAATCAAAGCAACTGCATGGTACTGAAAAAAAAAAAACTTTCAGATAAAAACTAGTACATCTCAACACCAAGTAAATTGTTACCTCTTACGGTAATTAAAATACATGTTACTGTAGATTACAGAAGGTGCGGTCAAGTACATGTAAGTTGAGATGAGAAGGTCATGGGTTCAGGTCCTCATATGGCACTAATGTCCTTTAAGGATTGATGTGATTTCACAATTCATTCCAATCACTAAGAGAGTCACAAAAAAGGCTTTGCTTCATTTGTTAACCCTTTCAGGACAGGAATTATTTAAAGGAGAATTAACCCCAGAATATAAATGTTCTTATGTTCGAAGGTGTAATATATTCTTAATCATTGGCCTGTATCACTTTAGAAATAAAATATCAGAAAAGAGTTTAAATCAAGACATTCTAGCACACGGTATCCTCTGCTAACATTTTACATGGGGGCTGCCATTTTCTTGATGATATGGAGTTGTACATGAACCACTGGAAACTGTTCTGGTCAGGAAGATATTTTTAATCTTAAAGCTAAATTGCTTCTCTTCATTACAAAAAAATCTCTATATATGATGGAAAATACATAACGGGTGTATACATATTCTAAAATTTGAAATTTATAGATTTCTTTTTAAATTCTCTGGTTTTACTTAATAGAACTCAATTTCTTGGGCTTGGCTGGCAGAACAGAACATAATTTATACAACGCGCATTCTGGCTATTGAAGTCCATTATCCCAAAGCAGGTGAATGCATAGTTTGTCACTATTGACGCTCGGGAAAGATATCATCCATAAATTTGAATTAATTTGCTCCATCGCATACATGTACGTCATAGTATCAAGAAAATAGATTTATATTTAGTAAAATAGTAATTTTCAAAGAAATATAAAACACATTCTCCTTTTTAGAATATATGTATATACCTGTTAAATATTTTAAATCGTAAATGGGATTTTGTATCAGGAAGAAAGACAATTTTGTATTCTCCATTATTTGCAAATCTCCATCATTTGCAAAATTTTCATGCATGCAAAATTTTCTGGTTTTACAGACAGCCAGTGACAGGCAAGTACATGTATATCATGTGTAGGGCTCATGTACATGTAGTGCACTAGACCGAAAATTCTGTCTCTCGTTCTTTAGCCTCTTATTTGGGTAGGGTCGGCTCTTCACTTAGAGACAGAAACGGGCCTATCGATCTGCTGTGCAAACGAACTACACTAATAACAATTTGAATACGGCTGCAAGATTTTCAAACAGAGAACACCTTGGACCCTGAATTACCTGAAAAAGGAGCATATACAGTCAAATTGGTAAGTTGAACAGATTCTTGAAGGAGTAGAGCCTATAGATCTAGGCCTAATCAATCTACATGTAATCATATGCATAAGGAAAAATAAAATTATAGCGATTTTTTTCCAACTACACGTCGGTGAGTAGTCGGTTTGCACAGCACATCGATAGGCCAGCTTCTGTCCCTAAGTGAAGAGCCGACCCTACCAAAATAAGAGGCTAATGAACGAGAGACAATACTAGTGCACATGTAGCACACCATCATGACCATGTCCATGACGAACGAAGACTCTAAGCTCTGTGCCTGCACGCAGACATTAAAGATCTAACTTTAGTAGACTAAGTAATACCTCTAGATCTAACTGTTATTGTTAACAGTTAGATCTGGTCCAGTTCTAACATTACAACTTACACATAGATTACATAGACTACAAATTGCTGCACACTGTCATCATTTGAATCATCTCAACAAACATGTTTGTACTCTCTCCATACACTTGTCAACATGGTCAGGCACCAACACTGTACTTTTCTCTGTTCTACACACACTCTTGGTTCATATTAACCGTTAGATCATCACACATTTTCACAATACAACTTCTTTCATTCTTCTTCTACACCAATTGAAATAGATTGTGTGTGTGCATACATGCGAAGGTAAAAAGGGGCGCTGGCTTAAGTCATTTTCAAATCCAAGGTCAGTATACTGTGCGATACCGTGAAAAACGGGCACAGCCGATCACTGATCGTGAACAGAAATGACGCCTGAGCAACAGATATCTTACAAGGTTTCAAGAAAATCGACATATAAAGCAACAAGCTGTTAGGATCATTACTCACCTACTCTTGCTTATTATCCCAGAGTCGCCAAAAGACTATTCGAATTTCACGATTCTAGGCGACAGAGCCAGCAGCAGACGTAAGTACACAAGCACACAGTGGATGAGTGCAGTGAATGCATGCTGCTGTAGATATACGGTGTAGCTAGATTGGTTATTCTTTTTTGTGAATTTACTCCCTTATCAATACATAATCTGAATCTAATTTTGTGAATAACAGACTCCTTTTAACATTTTAAATTATATTGTAAATCATTTATATTATTAAATGATAATTAGTAACAATTTCTTTTATAGTTTTATTGTATTTTTCATTCTAAAATTCGCATTGAGATTTGCTTTATAATTTCACTGGTAGGAGGAAAGATCTCTAAAGTAACTTGCGAATTGCAGAGGGGGACAGGTCCTTTTTCACAGCGCTGCACCTGAGCTCGATCAGCTCAGGACACAAGATGGCGACATGCAAAAATCGACTAATCACATTTTCAAAGAATAAAAAATTTCAAATAAAAAAAGGGGGGAGGGCATGGACGCAAATCCGGGGGGGGGGGGGGGGGGGAGGACAAGTCCCCCACCTTTTTTGAAAATAGGCGAATGTCCCCCCCCCCACCTTTTTGAATAATTTTTTGTTTTTTGTTTTTGTTTTTTGCTTTTTTTTGTTGTTGCTTGTCAGAGAATTTTGGAGGAAAAGTGGACCCCAAAAATGTGATAACCTTTTTTTTTTGTGGGTTGTCAGAAAAAAATTCAGACATTTCGGACAGGTACAAAAGTTAAATCATGGGGTGACCCCCCCCCCCCCGAATTTCAAAATGGATTTGCGCCACTGGGGGGAGGGGTTGCACTTAAAAAATAAATAACTAAATGAATTGATAAATGGAAGCCTTGCTTACACATCTAATATTAAGTTCGGGATCATTAACATTGTAACAGAATATTTTGTTAAAATTCGTGGTTTGCATTATGAAAAGAAGTATGTGAATTTGAGCAATAACAAGTGAATACAAGGCCAGTGTTTTTAATACAGTAGGTTGTTACTTTACACATATCCGGGGGGGGGGGCACTCAACTATATTGATGTACACACTTAAAACAAACAAACAAAAAACACTGAGAGGAGCGCTCAGGGATTGGGATGGGGGAAGAGGGGGGGGGGGGCTGGAAGGGGCGAGGTATTGTACTGGGATGTGCGGGTATGTCTGTCTGTCTTTTTTTTTTTTTTTTTCCTTCTCCCTCTCATATTTCATTTTTCGTTTTTTTTATTTTTTTTTTCTTCTCCTTTTTATCTTTATACATTTTTCTTCAGTGAAAAAAAAAGAACATATAAAAGGAATAGTTATATCTAAGGTATATTTTCAGTTGTATAAATTCTTTGTGCGTCCATGAATGTATACATTAATTTTTTGAAGATAACGCAAAGGTTATTATTTTTCAGTTGTATATCTGTATGATTTCAAGTAAGCTGAGATATCAAGTGAATTACAAGTACATGTATGTGTATATTCTATGTTCTTCTTGAATGTATACATTTTCCCATATATATATTTACTTGTAATCAATTGTATAAGTTTCTGTTTATACTTTACTCATGATTGTAATGTTTCTATTTTTGTATATCTGTTGATTTCACTGAAAAGAAATGGATAAAAGAATACTTAAAACAAAAACACGCGCGACCAGAAAAACGCGTGAAACTGAGATCAAAAAGGCCAAAACCATTTCAATGCGCGTTTAGGATATCCTTTTTCCCCATACTTGTGTGGATTGTGTGAGACGAGTCTCTTGTTTAGGGAGTAAAATTTTCAAGAAAGCACCCGAAAACACTTGAATAGGGTGTAAATTTGACCAATTGGATTAAACGTGTTTAGGGGTGGTTTGGAAAACCTGTGGTCGTGCGCCGTGTGTACTGCAATATAGTTGAGTGCCCCCCCCCCAAGACACATATACAGTACAAGTATTGCTGTTGGTAATAAACTTGACATCCATTAAAGAAACTAAAACAAAATACAACCACTGACCAGATATATTTTGTTGAATACTTCGAAGAGATTCATTGAAATAATGGTTATTTTTGGTTTCTGTTAACAAGTCATTTTCACAGGCTATATAAAGTCTCCCCCATGTGATTATGATGTTACAATTGAATAATTTTGTGCTCCTCGTATTCTATAGATATTTGATTTTTCACCTCATACACAGGGGCGGCGGAGCGTCTTTCAAAGTGGGGGGCACCAGCCAAAAAGGGCACTTTGGGAGAAAAGGGGGCACCTACAAAAGGTGAACGTAATCAACTTCTTCTTCTTCATTTTTATTGTGGTTCTGGACATTGCTTCAGCTTTCCCAATAAGCAGTTGTGTGTAATGGCGAGTGAGCGAAGCGAGCGAGCAAAAAAAAACAACTTTTTTCTTAATGCTATGAAGTCCTTGGGTTGTGCATTATTTACAGCGCCTTTATAATGAAAATGACAACAGCAAAATTAATTTGGAGGGAATGACTAATGATCTTTTAATTCGTACATTAACCCCGTGTTAATATTTCCATGATTACATCGATATCATCATACTTTATGCGATCTGCTTGATTTCATTATATACTATAAGAGCGAGCGTAGCGAGCGAGTTTTGGGAAGATTTTCAGAAAATATTGCCCTTATAGTTGGTCATGTACGTAAATTATGGGCACATTCAAGTGAGGGGCATTATACCCCTCTTGCCTCCAGCGCCACTGCCTTACATTGTAGTTGTAGTATATGGGTACCTATCAAGCCCGTACAAGCTTTTTTTTTAAGGGGGGGGGGGGGTTGCAACTTAAGTAGAGAGATATGTGCACGAAGCGCACATCACGAGCGCGAAGCGGGAAGTCCCTTGCGGCCGGGAGGGGTTTTAGATGCTCTCTGGTGCAATCTCTGCCTTATTTCAGAGCATTTTGCCCCAAGTTTCTGACCAATACATCACAAATAATTTTACTTCTAAAACTTCAAAATCATGGGGAGACCGGCTCACATATGACTGTATAGTTCATCACTTTACTGGATATGACAGTCGAACAAAGAAAAAGAATATACTAGTTACTATTACTATATTACTTAGAGTCTACCGTAACAGTCAAGGGCGTCGCTAGAACATTTTGAATGGGGGGGGGGGGGGGGGGGGGGGGAGGTTGACACCCAAATTTGCCTACAAATTTTTAGGGTGTGAAACCTAAATTTGCCAACAAAAATGCTGCACCCTAATCCCCCCCCCCCCCCACACACACACACAAAGACGCAGATGTAGAGATCTTGAGCATACGGGCCCATTTTTCGGAAAGAGGGGGCTGACGTCTTTTGCCCGAATATCAACTTTACAATTTCCAAATGTTTGCGAGCGAGCGAAGCATGCATGCATTTGCATGGAGAATTAACGGCCCATCCCCCTTCCTGATTTTACAACATAATGCTCCGTTTAATTTTTCTGCTTAATTCAGTTTAGAATACCCCACCAGTATATAGGGTTGTGTACATGGACGTCCAAACCATACTGTTAAGGTAAGGGCAGTGTCGTAATGAGCCAAAAATTTTGAGGGGGCTGAGCTACGGGGCTGAGCCAATAAGAACTAAAATTGCAAGAATACCATGGACATTAATGTCACACTTATAAACGCCCTTGATATAAATCGTGCATGCAAAATAGGCATGTCATGTATATGCAAGGGAGATACCATTTACATGTTCTAAAAGACGTATTGCTGTACTGCTGTTTTTTTCTAGCCCATGCAGGGGTAAATAAAAAGGATGATTTTTTCTTTATATCTTAATCTCTTTTCTCTTTCTCTCCCCCCCCCCATGTCTTTCTTTTCTTCTTTCTCCTTTTTTCGCCTTTTCTTTCATTTCCACCTTTTTTGTGGTCGCGAAACTTTCTTCCTTTTGGGGGGGGGGGAAGAAGAAGAAGAAGAAGGAGAAGGAGAAGAAGAAGAAGAAGAAGGAGAAGAAGAAGGAGAAGGAGAAGGAGAAGAAGGAGAAGAAGAAGAAGAAGAAGAAGAAGAAGAAGAAGGAGAAGAAGAAGAAGAAGAAGAAGAAGAAGAAGAAGAAGAAGAAGAAGAAGAAGAAGAAGAAGAAGAAGAAGAAGAAGAAGAAGAAGAAGAAGAAGAAGAAGAAGAAGAAGAAGAAGAAGAAGAAGAAGAAGAAGAAGAAGAAGAAGAAGAAGAAGAAGAAGAAGAAGAAGAAGAAGAAGAAGAAGAAGAAGAAGAAGAAGAAGAAGAAGAAGAAGAAGAAGAAGAAGAAGAAGAAGAAGAAGAAGAAGAAGAAGAAGAAGAAGAAGAAGAAGAAGAAGAAGAAGAAGAAGAAGAAGAAGAAGAAGAAGAAGAAGAAGAAGAAGAAGAAGAAGAAGAAGAAGAAGAAGAAGAAGAAGAAGAAGAAGAAGAAGAAGAAGAAGAAGAAGAAGAAGAAGAAGAAGAAGAAGAAGAAATAATAATCTTTTGAAGTCCACTCCAAATTTTATTAAGTTAAACCCGGAAATGGAAATTCTTTTTGCCCAATTGATCGTGAGCCCGGCAGCCACTGAGCAGCGCCAGATCGACGTTGCTCTATCCCTTATTGTTGAACGCCAAACAAAGTAGCAGCAACTGACGCGGCCGGGGTTCGAACCCACAACCTCCCGGTTGTGAGGCGGACGCTCTACTGACTGAGCCAACAGAAGAAGAAGAAGAAAAAAAAAAAACCGGTTTTGACCATTTAATGTTATTCCTTTCTTTGCCTCATCTCTTCCAACCAGTTCAGGATGCGTTACTGTCTAGGACATGTGGAAATGACGCATTGTAATGCATGATGATATCTTTCACATTTACATGTTTGAGGAAATGTTAAAACATTATTTTATCAGTAAATTTGATATTCTTTTAAATTCTTATTCGTTGTATCGCCTCGGGTGTGACAGACTGTTCCAAAGGCACCTTATGTAGATGAATTCTTACTAATGCCCGCACTGGTGTATAATATTTTGTATAATAATTGCATCAAAATATAATCCATTCATAATCTGCTAAACATTGATTGACTTACAGAGTTGATATTTTACTTTCAGGTATGGGCTTAATTTGTTGGTTACGCTGATTCCCTTGCTCATCCCGTTCTCATTTTCCTCAAGTTTTGATTCTAAGCATCTAAACTTAGAAGTTCAAAGCCACAGTCATAATCATCTAAAGCATGTCACATTGCGACAAAGCAGAAAATCAATCTTTGGGAGACGGTCTGATTTGGGGTTTCCAAGAGTGCTCAATTTTCTGAATAGCTGAAAAAGTGGTTACTAAGTCTGTTTTTCTTGCATGGTGTTACGGTTTGAATACACGATTTCGATTTAATCAAAGAAGAAAAGCAAACGAAAAACAAAAAACAAAAACAAAAACAAAAACAAAAACAAAAACCCACATAATAATCATGTCCTCCCCATTATTCCTCGGACAACAAGGCTACTCCGTTATACTAAGATATAGGCTATGCAACTTGAACGTGATTGGTTCAAAGTTTATGTCAGTGCTTGCTGTCAATGTAAGGCGTAGTGTGATTGGACAGTAAATATTGCTTATTTTTTTAAATTAGTTTTCATTAAGTTTTACATATGTTTCATAAAACTAAAATATTGGAGGGGAATGATATTTGATATGAATATTTACGGGTCCCTTTAATATGATGAATAATGAGAGTGGTTCATTTTGATAATTTTGGATAATAATGATGTTCCGCAAAAAAAAAAAAAAAAAGATTTACTTTTAATAATGATATGCTACAAGCTTCCTGATTGGTCTGTAGTTGTGTGAAGGCCAGGAGACGTCATGATCATGACATTGACAATATCATTGACGTGTGACGTAGTCAGTGCGCAATCTATAGGGCGTAGTCATAGGCGTATTTAAAGCGTAAAAAGCGCCCTTGAAAAGGTATGCGCAAGGTGACATGCAGTTTGGGTATTACGTAAGAGAAGCGCGAGCGCGTTACCCTGTGACAACGCCTACATATTTTAACGCGCTTCACTCTTTCGTTGGCCCTGGTAACAACAATGTCAACAAACCACATTCTCTTGCAATTTGCGTTTTCAGAACTATCTGTCAAATTTTTTGGCAATTTTGGACTATTTTCTGAACTCTCAAAGCCTTGGATTTCGAACCGCCAGGTCAGTATCTTATCATTAGATAACATTGAATGAATCGAGCAAGTTTGACGAAGATTGAAATAATATTCCGTCTATTAAGAAGCAAAATGTGTTCATTTTTCCCACACAAAACACTTCGTATATGGGTCTCATCATATCGTTTGCGGATTTGTTTTTCCGAGCCAGAGAATTTGTGAGGGAAGGGGGGGGGGGGCCTTACCCCCCGGCCAAAATCCAGTCTGACATACCTTATTATGAATAAAATAAAAATGTGCCCTTATAATTATTGTGTCCCGGCACAAACTTCAAACCACAAAAGAAAAGCACCTGAAAATGTGATCATTCCCCCCCCCCCTGGATCCGCTACTAAAGACGGTTAGACCCTACTCCTTTCATTTTTTACAATTTTCATTTCATCTCCCCCACGCCATTTTTTAGATCACAGTTTCTAAAATTCTATCTCTGGAAACCACGGTTTGACGATGTATTGCGTTGGACGCATCCGTTCCCCCCGTCCATGGGTTCTTGGCAGACCGTTACCCTGTATCGGGTCAGCTTCTGTTGCCATCAAACCACCGATGGTCAACTCCCTGGATGTAAGAAAACATGCTACCTACATAAATCTAGCGTTCCCTCTGATGAATATAGAATATAATTTTAAATACGAATACACTTAAAAGAAACAAAAGTGATAAGACCCCCCCCCTGGAAAAAAAAAAGAAAGAAAAAAAGAAAAAGAAAGAAAAAGAAAAAAAAATGCACTGAAAACACACGACGTAATTAAGTCGTATCAACACAGAACCGATGTGTGCATTGACCATAAAACAACTTTCATTTCCCATAGAAAAAACAAAACATGATACGGACAAAAATTTCTGCAAAATCATCATTCTTCTTATTGCTAATAACTAAATATTATCATCATCGTTATCAGTGGCGCAAATCCATTTTGAAATAGAAAAAAAAAAAGGGTTATCACATTTTGGGGTCTAGTTTTCCTCAAAAATACTCTGACAAGCAAGCAAAACAAAAAACAAAAAACAAAAAAGGAGAAGAAGGTTATATCACATTTTGGGGGGGGGGGGACATGTCCCCCTGTCCCCCTGGATTTGCGCCCATGATCGTTATCATTACATTTCATGACTTAAACAGAAGCTGTGCTGGTCTTACGAGGATCCGGCATTCTCCATGTCATCCAACCCGCCCCCACCAGCTAGTCATCTCACAGGCAAGCTTCTGCTGCAATGCCTCAAGAGCTCTTCCGAAAAACAGGAACTCGAGGAAAGGCTTATCGTAAGTCTTCATTTTTACATGAATTTTGATTGTTAAATCTATCTATCTACCTATGTCAGGCGTTTTATTACAGTAGTGTTGGTTTATTTTTTTGCAAATTATAGATGAATGGAGCGTAGTCATCTAATGGTACATGAGAATTAATCCAACTTCAAAAAGTGTTCATATTGTTTGACATCCAAAACAAATCGAATAAGGATATATAAATAATATTCTAGAAATATATATAGAATTAAAAATGACAATATTAATCAAGTAAAATGAAAGTATCCCGGACATGTTAGTTATCGGCATATATAATCATAAAAACAATATAAATAAAATACAGTACCGTAATTTTCAATGAAAATTTTCATTAATCTGTCAAAAAATATGTCGACAAATTGCATAAAATGGCAAATATTCATGTCATGAATTTCGGCAATCTCAAACGCTTAATATATGGGTGGGGTGTCTGGACACACCCTACCCCTACTACTTATACTCTACTAATAATCTCATCGGCAGAACCTCTAAATATAAAAATCTAATCCTATCATTATCATGACAGAGCTTGGCATCAGAGCTTGGTTTTGGGGCCGGAGGAGACATCAACGAACTCGTGGACGACATCAGCTGTCGAGTCCGCGAGTCCGAGGAGAAAAGGCAGGCTGCTGAGAAGAGGGCCAGCGCAATCGAGCAGAAACATCTAGACTCGGCCATGAAGGTCCAAGTCCTGGAAATGGAGCTGGCTGAGGCCAGAAGACAGAGAGACGCTGCTCTCAAAGACCTCCAGGTGAATATATTGTTCGCTTTGTTTTAATAAAGAATAATCATGTGATAGGCATTAAAAAAAAACAACATAATAATAAATCAGATTTTAAAAAGAGGACGGTGAGATCAGATTTTGATAAGATATATTTTATACCATTGTTATTTGGTAAATAGATTGATAAATGAATGAATAAATAAGTAAATAAACAAAAGAATGAACGAATAAACAAAAAAATAGATGAATTAATAAATGAATTAATTATAGATTAATTTATCAGTGTCAGTATATAAGGCGAATAATGTCAATCATATGGTAACTAATTAAATTAATATAATTACTTTTTCTAAAACATTTTCAGGACTTGAGTTGGCAACCCGCCCTTCTCTCACCTCCTGCCGCCAGTCAGACTACTAATGTCACTTGGTAAGAATTCTTATGTGAACCAGAAACAAGAAAATGTATTAAAAAAAAAAAATCAGATAAATATAGTATAAACTCAAGTGTGAATTGTGTCGATTTCACGTGTGCAATTTGGGTGCTAAATGACAGCGACAAATATATTTTCATTGACATAAAGACAAACAACTAAACAATCTATGGGGTTAAAATGAAAATGGTTATTTGTGTCTTATATCATCATTCAGGTCTTCCGAGGATAATCCCCAAACACCTTCCTCGACCATGTCGACACCATTAGACACTCGAGTAGCACCCAACTTTCCCTCAACACCCATAACATCCTCCAATCCATCTACACCAGATACACCAGAAACAGCACCATATCCTACCACTATCCCAGACACAGCACCCATTGACACCATAGCTGTGTCCCTTGGGTAAGAAGACGTTATAAAGTGATTTAGAAAGCCGCCTCCCCCATTTTGTTCAATCTGATATTTGCAAATGAACCGTTAGTCGAAATGGAGGGTATTAAAAATACATCGTGATTCGTTTTAGAAAATATAAACTTATGGGAATTACAGATTCAGCTTGTACTTTCTACTCGTTCGTTTATAAGTTTGCACAGGAATAAAGTGAACAATGGTGTTCTTCTTTTCTTCTTAAAAAAAAACCTAGACTATCCCATTCCTGTCCAGCGGATAGCGGTCTGGTGCTAGAAGTCAACACTCCTCCTTCAGTAGCTCCCCCATCTGCCCAGACATCTGTGGTTAGCCTTTGTACACCTGCAAACTCACGGTATGATATTTAATATGTCAATTTTATTATATTCGTCAAGCATACGAAATATGGAAGAATTGAAGAAGTAAGACTTTGACATATTAACCCATGGATGCTGAAAATTACATAGCTTTAATCCAAAACAAACGGGCAAAAGCAATCATTCATTAAATATTTCAAATAATAAAAATTATCTTTGTTTCCTTTGCCATCTTCATGTATTTGTTTTTCCCCTCTCTTTAGATCTCCATCAGTGAGTGGGGCTGATGCTATCCCAGCCTCCTCCTCCTCCTCCTCCATGGTTTGGAGTATGAATGACTTGAAGTCATTCCACCAGGGAGGTGGCGACGTCATCCTGGGCAGTGGGGTGAGCGCGACAGTCCACTTGTTCCGTCATCGCATCACCGATAAGGCCATTGCTGTGAAAATCTTCAAGCTTCCTAGTAACATTCAGGAGATGCACATGAAGGTTGGTTCTTTTTTCATTATTGAGAAAAAAACACGATCATTACTGAAATGTATTTATATAGTGTAATTAACTGGCACGAAATTCTGAGGCACTACCTTGCCAGGAAAAATAATATAACTTGTTATATATTTAACAGATGAACAACATCCTTCAGGAAGCATCCCTACTTGAGACCATGGGCAGGAATGTCCGCTTCCCGAGTTACTTCGGTTGCCTGGAGACCAGCCCAGGCTGTGTCGGTCTCGCGATGGACTTTATCGGCGACCCGACCACGGGAGAGTCGTGGACTCTGTATAGAAGCATGCGGGAGCTATATCTAAGGAGAACAGAATGGTTAGATACTTGATTTTATTCAAATTACTTATGAACAGACAGAAGCACATGCAATGTCTGCATCGTTTTCTTCAATATACAGCGATTGATAATTATTTATTTCTCCAATTTCTACTGAGGAAGATTAAAAAAAAAAAATCATCTGACAATATTCGTACATAAAGAACAAAACAACGGAACAACACCTAATGCCTGGGGATTACCCCAAAGATAAACATATTAATTTCTGTTTAAGGGCTCTCCTAATTTGTTATTGTTTTAAAAAGCAAAAAGACAGTAATATACAGATACACATAGATATACGTGTAGAAAAACATTTGACAGGAAGGAGAAAAAAAAATTGTTCAAAATGATTTTACCATGGGACTCGTGTCGAAAAAGGGAATATTCTGATATGTGATTACGTTGCTTTCTCTTCATTTCAGGCTGCAACTAGCTCTCGACATAGCAAAGTCACTAGGTAGCATTCATGAGATGGGATATCTCATGAATGACTTGAAGGAGGATAACTGCCTCCTACAGAAGACTCCAGCGGGTCGATGGCAGGCAGTTATCGTTGACTTCGGTCTGGTGTATCCACGGACTACGCCTTTCTTCTGCCGACTTTCTGATGAGGACAAGGAAAAATACCGGAGAAGGGTATGATTATAAATCTAGATGCTTGGTATTCATGTTTAAGGTTTACTTGATTGTACAAATCTTGTAGTGAACTTTGCCAATCAAATTTTTTGTTGTTGTTGTTTGTTTTTAATTGTTCATTTCCCATTATTTAAAAAAAAATCAAATTATTTCTTTTTTTTTACATGAAATTAAAACTGAATTAAATTGTTTTGCTTTTAAAAACAGGAGGTGTACGTCCACATCGCTCCCGAGTGTGCCCTAGATGACCAGGGTACCACGGTCATGAGTGATGTCTTCCAACTTGGACGACTACTGAGATTGATGGGAGCTGCTGTGTACAATGCCGAGCTCACTTTCATCGGTAACTTGTGTTGCCAGAACTCTCCCCTCGATCGACCTAGCATCGACCAAGTCGTTGATGTGTTGGAGTGTCTGATCTAGAAAGCAGACACTGTATTCGAAAAGATGTTTACTGCAAAACAAGGAAAGTGTTTATTAATCTTTACAAAGAAAGAAAACGTGACGATTTAGTTGAGGGCCGATGATTCTGCTAGCTGGAAAGGGGGGGGGGATGGACACAAGTCCGAAAATCTGTAACAAGCAACCCCTCCCCCCACTCAAAAAAGAAAAAGGAAAGAAAGAAAGAAAGAAAGAAAGAAAGAAAGAAAAATGTCACTACTTTTCTTCTTCCAAAATTATCTGACAAGAAAGAAATATATCCATAATCAATAAATTGCTTCCATAAAACGACAACGTAATTTTAGGGGAATTAATAACCATTCTAGATTTAAATCAGGGTGTTTTCATTCACTGATAAAATCCGAAACATCTTTTCGAAACACAGTGTGTTGCTGGGTAAGTATTTGTAAATAGTTTGTTCCTATTATATTTGTAAATAGTCTGATATGAATACAGAAGGTACGAGGCACTTGTACCACTCGCTTATAAAAGAAAAACAAACCTTTGAAAATAATGGGGAAGCCGCGATTCCAAATACAAGAAGTGACAATGAAAACTATGAATATATTGCCAGTTACAATCGGGAAAACTGCAACGAGCAATAAACTTCAGATAATACTATCTGTCACGAAAACAGTAAATCAGTTACTCAGAAAATAAATACTGGCACTTCCTGGCAAAGATAAACAAAATAGGTGCTCTGATTGCTATATTGTTTGGAAAATAACTCAGGAAAGAGCACATTGTATTACAAGGTGACCAGCTATAGAATAATTAAAAAGATATATGTTTTAGAAACATACAAGCCATGCTTATTTAAAACATCAGGAGATGGAATAATCGATCAATCGAAGGTAGTCCATCACGGTACAGAGCGGGGAGGGGCTCTGTACACCTTTTAGAAAAATATATTTGTCGTGCACTTGCTGAAAATAGCCCTTCATATATCACCATATATTTTCCTTTCTTCTTGTTTTTTTTGTGTGACAGATATTAACTCAAGCAGTCCCTCTAAGGAAGTGACCAAAAAGGGCCAATCAAATTGATTCGCCTGCTGCTCAGTGTTCAAAACAAAAATCAAAAACATTATAAAGGTTTTGCATTGCATAGAACTGGAAATATTCGTGGAGCCCTAAAATACAACCTGGAAATTCCAATTCAAAATACAAGAAGTGACAATGAGATGATAACTAAACTAGTTTCAATGAGGAAAGCTCCAACGAGCAATAAACATTCAGATATTCACTATCTGTCACGGAAACAGTAAATCACTAACTCAGAAAAAAAGACAGTTTAATTTTATACTGGTTGATATTAGGGCCATTCTCCGAAAAAGTGTGCAGTTAGAGTTGTACAAATGACAAAATTTCAACATCAAAGATTTCACTAAATTCTTATGAATTCAGAAACTTTAATCCCTCAAGAATACAAAACAGTCAACGGGTGATTTTTGGCTACCAACATTTTTTTCAAGAAATATTTTCAAACTCAGTGACCCTTTTTAACATTTTGAAACCATATCTCAGATACGTTACCAGAGGTAGTATCTTAGAAAATCTCTGATAGTCTGCTTAATTGTTGCTTTAAAATTCAACACTACCTTATGTAAAACTACAAGCTTGAACTGTACAAACATCATGGAGGCATTTTGGAGTCAACCTTGATCTTTTCTGTAATAAAAATGATCGTCATTTATAAAGTGACGGTTAAATAAAAGGCCAAAAAAATATATATATATCTGCTTGAAATATATTACCCTAAATTGAGTTTCTATTTGTAGTTTAATTTATCAATAATCTCATTGATTATGTATGAAACGTTATCAATAGGTATTACACTTGTGATAAAAAACAAATGGCACGTAACATCTCTGCCAGATTAAATAAATTCTGGATGGAAAGAAGAAAGGTGTATTTGACGCATCGGAAGTTCCGTTAGCATATACAGCAACAGATCCAGTGCCAATTCTACCTCGTAGAACTAAAAACATTTAAATATGACTATATTCTTAAAAACAACATACTTCTAACCGTTAAGAACGATCTTTACATAGATAAGTGATTATATATTTCCATAACATTGAGATATATGTAAAATATGAATAACAACAATAAAACACAAAACTACAATGTTTTTTTTTCTGATATACTTCTGAAATTTGCAGTTACGGAAGACGGTAAAAATGAAGTTGGAGAATATTTTTATGAAAATAATACGCATATAAGTTCCACTTCCCCATTGTTCCTGTAATAGATAGTGTCTCAAGAAAACTATAAACTACAAATGAGTAATACATAAATATCTCATCAGATACGTTACCACCCTGATCAGCAAAAAAATTGGAAAAAAAGAAAAAAGAAAAAAGAAAAAAAGGGAAAGGATCGAAAGAGAAGATAGGGAATGTGTCAGCAGAAAAGGTTAAGATTTACATTATTGATAATTACATAATATATAGACATATATGTTGTGGTTATGGACTATGAAATGAGAAATAAATATCTTGTCAGATACATTACTAATCTGATCTGATCAGATACGTTACCGTATTTATATTTGGCATTAAGAGCACCCAGATGGATGGGAATTAAGTCGCCATGGCCCTGTTACTATATAAAGCCGCACCGATTCTTTGAAGATAGATAAGCCTCTTTATGTAAGAAACAGTGGGGAAATTTAAGTAAAAGGGGGAACTTATCAGAAGAGGAAAGGGTGCTTGTCAGAGGTGGAAAGGGGCACTTATAAGATATGAAAAGGGGCATTTATGAAAAGAGGGAAGGGGCTCATATTAGATAGGAAAAGGGCACTTATCAGAAGTAAAGAGGGGGCACTTATCAGATTTGAAAATGGGTACTTATCAGAAGGGGAAAATAGATACTTATTAGAAGGGAAAGGGGACACCTATCAGAATTGAAAATGCACTCATCAAGGGAGAAAGGGCACATATTAGGGAGAAAGGGGGAGGGGCAATCATTATATTCGAAAAGGGGCATTTATTAGAAGGATCAAAGGGCACTTATAAGAAAGAAATATAGGCACCTATCCGAAGTAAAATTGCATTTATCAGAAGGAGAAAAAGGCACTTACTAGAGATAAGGAGCCAATTATCAGATGTGAAAAGGGGTACTTATCAGGAGAAAAAGGGCAATTATTAGAAGGGGAAATGGCACTTATTAGAAAGGAAAAGGGGCACTTTTAATAGTAAAGAGGGTACTTATCAAAGGGAAAGGGGGCATTTTCAGAAATAAAAAGGGCACTTTTTGGGTACGTCGGAAAGTGGGGGCACTGTGCCCCCTGCCCCCCCCCCCCCGGGCGCGCCGCGCCTGATCATACAATATTCCCACCATTGCACTTATATGTATTCCATCACCTTTCCTCCTTGCAAAGTCAAACCCAGATCAGGAAGTAAAATTCACAGAGGGCACTAGGGTTGTGTTGGGAACACTTTAAAAAAAAAAATCATGATCCAGTCTGTACAAAAATAACAAATAAAACTTCATAAAGTGAAAAATGTATGTTCATAACAATACAAGAATTTTACATATCTATTTAATATAGGACATACCAAGGAGCAGCATATGTATAAAATATTTACTACGGGGAATATTGTGCAGCAAACTTTTTCAAACCATTTCAGTACGAAAGAATATATTAACAGCCTTTTCACAGAGGCTCCCACATGGTGTTACCGAAAACCTTCAATTGTGAACATTTCAGTATTGTTGAGTGTCATCCTAACGGATAATTTTGTGCTAAAAATTGTTGTGTTAAGGTACATATAGACGGATCACCCTATTGGGAAAAATATGCATTTTCCAGGGGTAAACGGAAACATCCCCTCCCCCCTCCAACTCGGGAAAGCCTTGAGAGGGGCGATGACTTTCTACGCGAAAACTATTTCGGGAGGGGGGAGGGGTCGAGGGGGAAAATGCTCCCATCATACCTGTGCCCAAATTGTAATCTTGCTGGGGAGATTTGCCGCGCAGCCTCCTTTTCTTTCTGAATTCTTGTCATAGTTATATATTACTACCATACATCTCTTCGTTCTTGATTTATGTTATCATTTTGTCACCGGAACACAAATCTACAGCCGCGAATGATTTTAATCAGTAAACCGTTGAAAAATAAATAAAGAAAACTGACAAATCCGGCGCTAGTTTTTAAAAAACAAAATGGTGGAAAGGCTCGTTTATAGCCTTGCTATATGTTATCTTTAAAATGTAATTCTCCTCCGTACAATCTGTCTTGAAAAGCAATTGATCCGAACTCAAATGAAAAAATAACCTTGCTCTCCGTCCCTTCATGCTACTCCAAAAATACATAGACTATTTTATGGATCCATATTTTCAGGCTGGCTCAGCAAGAACTGCTGTGAAATAAACTGCAAAATTCTAGTACTCTGGTACACCTTTATAACTCATTTTAAAACATCTCTGTTTAGAAATGCCTTACATTATTAGCCTATGTGGTGTGGGCAGCATATTTCACTCTCATAAATTTTCTCGATTTATTTCCATTTTCCCTTCGCATCTTTTTCCCCCAGCGCATAGGGACAGTGATATGCGCTATGTGAATATGGTGCATTATTATTACATCCATTCATCTGGTTTTCAATTAATTAGTAAACATGGTAAATGATATTTTGTCATCTTGTGTTTCAAATTTCGGTTTAAAAGATATAATTAAAATTTTAAGACGGAGGAAGGTCTTCAATCTACGCAGACTAAAAATAATGCATCATTATCACACATTGAGATATTCATATTCAGTTTCACTATCGTTATCCTCCCAATAACCACTGGCATAAAAAAATCGAGAAGCATTTTGTAGAACTGAACAATTCTCCTGATGAAGGTTTTTACTGAAAAAGCAGAAGGGGTGAGGAAAAAAGTGATATCACTTATTTCAAAACAGTCACAAATTGGGGCTGGAACTCTATGTTATTATTATATATGTTATTACCTATATTATTATTATTATTAATATATATCATTATTATTATTATTATTATTATTATTATTATCATTATTATTATTATTATTATTATCATTATTATTATTATCATTATTATTATTATTATTATTATTATCATTATTATTATTATCATTATTATTATTATCATTGTTATTATCATCATTATTACGTCATATGAAGGTATTAATGACAGAGCAAAGCATAGAGGATTTTAGCATCACAATGATAAGGGACATGTAGAACATTATGTTTTCCGCCAATGGCATTTAAGTTAAGATGGGACAAAATTTATTCATCCAAAAGCCTGAAATTCAAATTTGAAATGAAAAAAGGAGAAGAAGAAGAAGAAGAAGAAGAAGAAGAAGAAGAAGAAGAAGAAGAAGAAGAAGGAAGAAGAAGAAGAAGAAGAAGAAGAGAAGAATTGATAATTATACATTTCAAAACATAATGATAAACTGTTTCGTGTCAAAGTTTTTGTTTCTTGTAGCAGCCAGCAGTGGCGGATCCAGGGGGGGGGTGGGGGCCCGGCCCCCCCCCCCAGGGACCAAAAATGGGCCCAAAAAAATGCTGAGGACCTTTTTTTTTTTTTTTTTTTTTTTTTGCTTGTCAGAGATTTTTTAAGTGAATAAGGGGCCCCAAAATGCTGAGGACCTTTTTCCTCAAGGAATTGTGGATCTACCACTGGCAGCCAGTATTTTTATTTTCTAGAGGTGGGGATAGGGGCAAAACAAAAGTAATACAATGTACTTTACCCCAAAACCAACTCCAAACCGACCGATGAATGGTCATTCGGAGTAATGTATAATTTTTGTTCAGACTGATCTAAGTTGGGCACAAGGTTCTCTTTAAAGCCAAATTATCTCCGCATTTGCCGTACACCTATATTGTTGTAATAATCATTATTACCATCAGAATTCTCCATTTTCTTCCCACACCCTATTACATGTACTACCATACTCCTTATCACCTTTCTCTCGCATGCATTCATGTTCCACACTCCCATGCATTCATACTCGATATTCACCCCCTCTTCATCTTTACCGTTATCATTAATTTTCAACATGGTTTAAAGATTAATAAAATGAGAAAGAGAAAGAGAAACAAATGACAGAAGAGGAGACAGAGGAAGAGAAAAAGAGTGAGTCAACAGCATAGTTGGATTTAATTTCAGGGGGGGGGGCGGTTGTGAGCACCGAAGCGTGCTGGGGGGGGGGGGGGGATGTGCAGGAAGAGGGAGTTTCCCCATCCTAAGCTTTGACGTTCTAGCAAATTTTGAGAGAAGATAACTGCTCGTAGCACCATTTTTAGGCGGAAAGTTAGTTCGACGCCCTGACTGCTTTTCAATTATTTTGACGCAGTACTGCACTGTTCATGTAACAGGGGGTGGGAGGGGGAGTTTCAAAGCATTGACGTTTAAGCAAATTTTGAGAGAAGGATAAAGGCTCGTAGCAGCTTTTTAAGCGGAAAGTTAGTTCGACGCCCTGACTGATTTTCAATTATTTGGACGCAATACTGCACTGTATAACAATAGATGTAAGCATATGGCAGGCGGGTTCCTCACAATTAGTGTCCACAGCAGAGACAAACTCGACTCTTGAATGTATAGGCCTACATATGTCGAGCAGCAAATTAAAAAATGAACTTGTGATCTTATAACTTGATTTCTTATATATGAAAAAATAGTCTACCCCCCATTCTTTATATCGCTTTCATTTCATCATTCCTTCTCTCTACTTAATCTCACTTTTTTCCTCTCTCTTCCCCCGTAATCGCTCTCGTTTTTTTTTTTTTTTTTTTTTTTGGGGGGGGGGGGGGCGACTGCCCCAACCGCTCCCTGGCTATGCCTGGAGGATGGGGGGAAGAGGGAGGAAAAGAGGACGGAGTTAGGAGAAGGGAGAAAGGGAGGGATGGCAGAGAGAGAAAGAGAGAAGAAGAATAAGTCAGACATATAGTTAAAAAGAAAATGAAGGGCTGGCGAGCAAGAAAGCAATAGAGAGAGGGAGAGAGAGAGAGAGAGAGAGAGAGAGAGAGAGAGAGATGGAGCAGGGGAGAGAGATTCCAGGAGGTGGAGGGAGATAGAGAGATAGAGAGAGAGAAGGTAAGAAAAAGCAGAGACAAAGGGGGGGGGGGAGAGACAGAGAGAAAAGGAGAGATAGAGAAACAGGTTGACACTCAAACAGAAGAGATAAATAATTTAACATAATGAACACCAACACATGTTCCTCATCTTGTTGATAAATTTTCCTTTTAATTTAGCTTCCTTGTAATTACATATCAATAAAGGCTACATATCACCAGCGACTACACACACAATATCAAGACAATAGAATAACTCAATAACATTATAATACCTTTCAGTACGGTCACTCAGTCAGTGAGAACGACGACCAAGCTCCTAAGTGAAATGACAACCAATCAGGCTAGATTTACTAACGAGTTTTATTTTGGCCAAAATATGACTCTTATTGCACAATGCTGTGAGATTTAAAGGTAAATCACAGTGAAAGTCAAGGTCATGGATTTGGTAAAAGTGTTTTTTTCTGTTTGGATATTGATGGCACAAGACAATCAAAACAATTCATTCAATATGGACCAGTGTTTACGATGGCCCGAAAAACACAGAGAACTTCTAAATTGTCAGTCTGAATAGACTAACAAAATTTTTCTATTGAATTTTTGAATTTTAAATTGAATTTGAGATTCATCCACTCACCAGTATGTGAATAGAAATATACATACATGTAAATCACAAGCTCAAAATATTTTTCTCCTAAAGCTTTTAAAAAATATGAAATCAGCAATCAAATTGGGGGCACATGGTAAAAAAGGTTAACCCTAAAGGCATCATTTTCTTGAAGGAAAAAAAAAAGAACATCTTGCAGAATAAATTTGAAAGGGAGTGCATTCTACCCTCATAGGAATACCAGGAATGACCTTTAACCTACACTGACACTGTGATTTACCTTTTACCAATATCAAACTGATTAAAAAGTAGTCCTGTTCATCTATATGGGGTTTTTGATCAAACTGTAATGAAGGGGAACCACCAGAGGCCGTAGAACACATCATATAACAGAGCCATTACCATATACAATGATTTCCTAAGACTAACTCTACTTATTCTGGTTACAATCATTTTCTATCTAGTTTTGAATGAGTTAAATATTACAGGATGAGGTACCTCAATATTTTTTTTTATACATATGGAAAAAATAATACATTGGCACTTTGACATAGCCAGAGACAAGATTTGGTCCCAGCACTTTTTTTCCAGGTCACTTCTCAAAAAAGTATCTGTACAACGGACCTGCATTACGATAATATATTTGTAGTCACTTGTAGCCTATTTAACACATTTCCAAAAAGGGAGGGCTGTTGGGTGAAAATGTCTATAATCACTAAAAATCTCACACTACCTTTTATGTCTAGCTATGTATCTGAAGAGGAATGGGCCGATATCAAAGTGATGGAAACTGTACAAATGGGAGTAAATTTCTCAGTCCACATTCCTGGCCATTAACAACATTTTCATTGGAACCGTCCAAAAGAGATTAAGTATCATGGACAAATACCTAATTCTGCTTTTACAACTAATGGTAACAAATATTCCATATTAAGCTGCCAAGAAACGTATGATTCATGTTGATCAGAAGGGAATTGGGGGAGTCATATTTTGGGTCAAAGTCAGATTATTCAACATATTCAAATGTACTTACATCAGAAGCTACAACAGAACAAGACCTCACATATCCTCTTACCATCCCATCTTTTACCCAACTTCACTAAATGGCATTCTTATCTGATGGAATGTTTCACACTCAAAACCACTGCAAAGAATGAATTTTCATATCAAAATACCTGCAAGCAGGGAACAACAAGCCTATTTGCCCACTTGCCCAGAAGCAACCACATCTATTTCAAACTTCCCAGGTGTACAAGGAAATACTTTACTATTTCAGGATTTGTTGTTTTCAAATTTGGGTCAATATCAGTAATACTGGTATTAGAGAAGACAGTGGCATAATTTACTTGCACTGCAGGGCAAGTGTAAAACAAATATATTTTGTTGTTTCCCTGCCGTGAGGTATTTACAACCATTTGCAAAACAGTTCCTAGCGGCCTTATTGCAGGCACCAAGCAGATTTATTTGAACCTCCCTACTCTATTCAGTACATTTTACTGGGATTCTGAGTGGTTGTAAATGGCTTAATAACACTGGATGCATTGCTTACAAGTTGGACTTTTTACTGGTCTGATTGAATGGGTTCACCAATGTGAGACTGGGATCCATCCATGAGAAACAATTGGACACATCAAACACAGCACCAACAACAGTATTGCTGATAATGTTGATTCATAGAGTGATGTTTATAAGCACCGTCTATTGTCAGAGATGGTTTAGTGTCTTATCATCTCTACTGTTAAACCAATGTCTGGAATCAAGTGGTGTTTTGTCTCAACAATGGCATGGTGCAGAGCTGCCAACATTTACATCTATCAATCTGAGGTTTCAATGACAAATCAGGGAGATTTCAACTAAATGCATACAAATCAATGGAGAGAGTACTTCCGTCATCAGGGAGATGTTAAAATTTTGTTTGTTGGAGTTTACCAAAATTTCAGGAGATTCCTGCAAAATCGGGGAGACGTGGCAAGTCCGAGTCTGCATGGTGGCAGCGGTGGGATAGGAACCTACAAAATGACCAGTGCCTGGCGCGGAGGTTTCTGCATCCAGTGCGTCCAGCCTGTACCACCCATGAAACCTTCATTTCAAACACATCAACAACAAAAAATCACTCATTCCATCTTAAACAGCAACAGAGTATGATCATCATCTCTCCAATGGCTGAATTAGCTACCTACCTTCTAAAACACTACGATCTGTCCTAATTTTGTTGCACACAACAATGTAACTGGATGCAATCAGAGGTTGCTAAGACATATATACATAGGATGGAGTGCAGAAGCACGCTGTATACAGAGCCATAATTTACAGTCAGCTACTGTCACATTGTATATTGCAGCTTTATTTTTTTTTCCTTAAAAAAATGGTGTCCATCAAGCAAAAAAAATACACGCACACAAAAAGTAGACTTAAAAGGAACAGTGCTAACATCATTCAGAATATACATAGCCATTGCATTCAATTTTTTTTTCCCAATAAATACAAATATCTACATCAATATCATGACAAAAAAAAAAAAGGTAATGGAAAAATGCAATTTTTCCACAGTTATGTATCTCACAAAAATAGCTTTGATTTTATCTTTCACAATTTGTGATTAATATGTAAATCAGAAAAAAAAAAGATATTTTATACAATAATACATACTTTACATAGTATAATACAGAATGATATACAGAATAATGGATCACACCTGAGGAAATTAAATGCATTGTAAAGTATAATATGACACAAAGCATGAATTTAAATATCAAATTAGGCAAGTCTTGTAATCTTGGAAATATTACAAGATGATGATAGCAGAAATTGACAGTTACATTGTACCATACTCCTACAATGCGCATCAAGTTACAAACATAGAACAAGGCTGTAGTATGTTGTATGTAAATCAAAAATAAGCTTTCAATATTTCAGAACTATGCCGTTGTTGATATTGTAGAATATCCTCATGTATAGATTTAATACCCTTTTGCTTTTTTACAAATTAAACAAAAAAGAAAAAGAGTAGTGAAATACATCACTGCAACATAAATGCCCTTGGTGCATGATTCAAATGTGTGCCATGTCAAACAAATTTCTCTAATAAGAATTGATTGTTGACCGGAGTGCAACTTTTTGCCGGTATAATTCCCTATCTTGCACTCCCCCAGTACAAAATTTCTTGGAATAACAAGGAATAATGATCAGTGAAAAAAGTAATCTTTAATAAACTATCTTGAGAGAGTATTTGCAAGCCATACTACGGAGCAAGAAAGCAAAAAGAGAAGGCTATTTCAGATGGTTTATGATTGTTCCGTACTATTAACAGCAACAAGAGTAGAGTAATTTTCATTTCTACTTCTCAAAATGTAGCATATCTTTCATTTCATAACAACCCTTATCCTGTATTAAATAATACCATAAGTATAATTTGTATCAAGCATATACAGTGCGTCCCAGAAAAAACGAAACCCTAAAACAAAGGGTTATTGTGACCACACTATGTGCTGTATGACAATGATTATTCATTTTCCATAAACTGAAAGTATTATGCTTTTAAATGATACCTTGATGGCATCCACCGTACATTCTTTACCGAGCAGCGGCATTTTGAAAATGACATGTAAAAACTCAGTTGTGCCAGATTTGGGTAAAACCGTGAAAACGTTAGGATCACATGCGAACATAACCCAAATGTAACACGACTTTTAAAACCCTGCGAGAAAACTGTTTTCATGTGTTTCTTTCAATAACGATGCTAAGGATAATGCCCTCATCATGAAATAAAGGATGGTCAATGTTTTGTTGATGTTGGGGGTAAAGAAAGGGCATGTTTTGTATTGAAATTGTACCTGCAATCAAAATGAAAAGTAATTTTTTTTAAATTTTAAAGAACTTCAATTTAATTTAAGTACAAAGTGGACAGATATGTGATATTTTTCATAAAAGTAAAGATAGCGGCACTTTTCATTGTCATCAAAAGGAAATACAAGGTTGAAAGGGCACATGAGGCAGAAAAAAATATCAAGATTATGGCAATTTCCCACCTCAGGAGGGGCACCTTTTCTATCACAGGAGGGACACTTTTTCATCTTTTGAAGGATATTTACTGATTTAGGAAATTTGGGGGGCGTACACCCCTGCCACCACTGGAAATTGGTATCGGCCCATGTTTTGTGAATTTCTGATTGAATGCATGTCATCACAAGAAGGAATTTCACGTATCATATCTCTTAAAGCTGATATTTCCCTTGTGTCATTTTCGCATGTGATCCCAACGTTTTCACGGTTTTACCCAAATCTGGCACAACTGAGTTTTTACATGTCATTTTCAAAATGCTGCTGCTCGGTAAAGCATGTACAGATGGATGCCATCAAGGTATCATTTAAAAGCATAATAATTCTAGTTTTTGGAAAATAGATAATTATTGTCATAGAGCACATAGTGTGGTCACAATAACCCTTTGTTTTAGGGTTTCGTTTTTTCTGGGACGCACTGTATAGTCCCATGATACTCTTTGCACTTATATTAAGGTACTTGCACTTAAATGTTAAGGTAAATTTCAGTTTAAATATGATTAAGTTAGTGTGTAAGTGCATACAAATTTCTCAAGTTAATAGATACATTTGAGATGATTTGGGTAAATATTTTCATAGTGTAAGAAGGATTTGTAAAAAGGCAGGCTACTTTTTTTGTATTGGTTTGGAGACAGTAAGTAGTAATCAAATATCAGAATAGAACTTCTTGAGATAATTCTTAGATCATGCTAGAGTTTAGCAGTATTTCTTAGATAAGTTGATCACTAAAAGAACGATGTGAAGTATATGACAGTTTTGTGTTTAGTATTAACCGCCTCTATATAAAGGCAGCTCGTCTACAGAGGCTGGTTTTTGATAACTTTTGATGGCATCGTTATGAGGAAGTGTAAATTTTGAGATTGGACAGGGCTAATGAACCCTCATATCTAGTGTTACTTTGGGTCAATTTTTATTGGCATTGTCATATTAATGCAATAAGGACCAGTGAAGCTTTTGGAAAACATGTCTGGTACAAGACCTGTAACCCCTTACAATTAAATGTAGACATCCATATACATGTAGTATGTAAAAAAGCATGAAATGCAATAGTTAATCATCTTTGGAAAGTGAAAGTCTGAGTGATAAAAAGGTGTGATCACGATGAATGAAACCAAACATGGAATGATAATCATTGCAAACACCTCCCACAAAGCAGCAGACTTTGAAGCAAAGACAAATACAAATTGGAGCAGTCATTGGTGAAACCCTACCTGAGGCTTGGCCTGAAATAAACACTGAAGCAGCTGGTTACTATGGCTGGAATTGAAGCATTCAATAAGCATTATAATCACATCATCAGGGGGGCATTTCATCAAGTGTCTTGTCAGTGATTTTTACCGACAAATTTGCTCTCAGCCAATCAAATGCAAGGATTTCAGTAGCTTGTAACGGTTATTGCAACTTGTCATTGATGACAAGTTTTATGAAACAGGGCCCTGATTCTGAACAGAACACAATTGAACAAACCAGTCACGCCAAAGAGAAAGGGTAGTTAAATCCTGCTAGTGTCATATTGTCTGTTTGGAGACAGAAGGGCATTAACTCATACTGTAACGCAGAGCTAATGGCCTTCAGGCTCTGAACGGACAATGTGCTGAAAAAAAGGATGAAAATTATTAAAGTGGGGAATCACAATTGGCAGCAAAATATCTTCAAATTCAGTGCAATTTTTTCAAGATGCCTCCTGTCTCAAAGATTACTAAGTCAATGAAAGATATGTCAACTAATATTTAGCTTTATGATAATGCACATGACCGAGAGTCTCTACACACTTTGGGAACCATTTCCAAGTTTTATGCCAATAATGCATTTAAAGGGAAGCTTGAGTTCTGGGAAAGTTAAAAAATAATTTGTGACCTTTCTCATTCTTTTTATGTTAGTTTGGAAGATTATTATAGTAGAAATCTCCCCTTAAAAGGATTGCTCTTCAAATGCCCTCACAATTCAAAATATGACAAGAAGCAGCTGAAAAGTTTGGGCCGAACATTTGTATGTAGTCCCATATACACATTTCGGTGTGCAGTGTATGTGACTCTCAGCAGGACTGAGTCAATTTCTTATCATTTTGGTGATTCCAAAACCTTACAGCATACACCAATTCTTATGTGCTTTATAATCAACCTTTCCTAACTGCCTTGAGACAGTTTCTTTCACAATTCAATCTCATGACCAGAACTCCACTTTATCTTTAAGAAATTTATAATTTCCAGGTATGAGATTGCTACACCTGGGTGGAGAGAGAGAGAGAGAGAACTTTAGACAGAGTGCCTCATCAGTGTCCTTCTATTCCCTCTTATTCTCTAGATCGACTCGTCTTTCAATGGTGCTGACATGTTTCCACTGTCTGACATGATCTAACCAAAGTTTTATAGAGAATTTTGATTTCTGGTAAAGGTGAAAAAAAAAATTGTGAGCGTTCTCGTTCTTTTTATGTCAGTGTAGAAGAATATCATAGTAGAAATGTGTCCCCTGAAAAGGGTTGCTCTTTGAATGCCCTCATATTCAAAATATGACGAGAAATAGCTGAACTGTTTGGACCTAACTTTCGTGCCACATGTGTGTGTGTAGTCCCATATACACATTTCTAAGTGCAGTGCATGTGACTTTTAGCAAGATTGCATCATTATCTTTATCATTTTGATGATTCCAAAACCTCACAGTATACACCAATTCTTATGTACTACATAAATGTATATAAATCAGTCTGTTTAACAGAATTGCTTCGCAACAGCTAGTTTCTTTCACAATGTAATAGCATGACCAGAACTCAACTGCTTTAAGAAAAATGTCCGTATATAAAGAGATGTCAAATACTTCACTTTAGCAGTGTAGTGTACTGCTTGTTGCATTAACAGATAAAGCATAATCCACTGCATATGAACAATTCTTTGCTGTTTCAATATGCATATAGAACAAGCTTTTCTGATTCTACATTAATTTGTATGTACATTTTAATGTATCTTAGTTGTGCAATCACATATAATTCAATTCTCTATACATTAAATTCAGCAAATAATAGGTTTTTATCACATAGCATATACATATACCAATAGAGATCTTTCTCTAACTTAACATTATCTAGCACCATTACTTATTTTACTTCAACTTGTAATTTAAGAAGACACAAATTCTTGCATTTCAGATGTATTAAGAGTGAAAACACTCCAAAATTACACTCTTTACATGTATGTACAAAGTCTGTGATGAAATCCGATTCACTTTACCAGCTAGGTACAGAATACGTATATAATTGCAAATACTGGAGTGAGATAGTGGATCTATTCGTGAATAGGAGATTCTGGGGAAATCTGTCAATTTTCATAAAATATCCTGTTTGTTTGATTAAAAAAACTAACCAATAGAAAAGACTGAAATACCACTTCCCATATTCCTGGTATAATGATGTTAACAATATTTGGATTTTTAAAGTGCCTTTACTGAAGGACAAAAGGTACTGTATAATCATGATTACCCCGACATAAAGAGCTGAGAAGCCACGATAAGGTGCGCAAGGGTATCTTCCTACCAGCTAACCTTTTCGTACACCTAGGTGAAGAGTGGCAATTGTAGATTAATGTCTTACCACGGGTAAAGGTCATGTTCGGATTACATTCAGCACTACAACACGTGCATTTACGATGACATCACTGATTACCAGTACTCGTCAATCAAAGAGCGGCAGAATACTGCCCGGTCAACGCGACAAACGGAAGGAGAGACCAAGAACTGTCTTTGGTTATGAGAAAGGAGTCGTCCAAGTATCTCAGAGGAAATCATCTGAGACACCACTTGTGTTTCTTGGTCCTGATGTCATTGCCTTTCTTCAGCTCTGCCAAACACTTCTCAAAGTACGCCGCCTCGTCTAAGTAGTATGCTGGTGGCCAGCGCTGGCGCTCTATCTGCTTGCGGTACTCAGGAGCGAGTTCCTTGAAGAGCTTTGGCCGAACCTTCTGGACATCAATGTAGCGTATGGTCATGTAGTGAATGCACCAGCTATGGAGCTGGTGGGCATTGTGAAGCTAAATAGGGAAGCAAAAAAGGGAAGCAAATAAGACAAATTATATAGTGTATAAATTGCCAATTTGTACAGAAAAGACTTATTTTGAAGAACCTCTTAACATGTTGCCAGATTTATGCCAATTTATAAATCCTTTCATAAACTCTTGGCCTCAAATGCAACATCAAAGAGTCTGCAGATCACTTATATCTGGTATATCTTTTATGACTCTTAATCAAAAGTTCTTGAGCCTGACCCAAATATGTTGACAACTGTCACTCAAGGTTAACCTTGTCATGAATGAGACATGGTGAACTCTAGGGGTTCATCAGTACCAACCTTCGCTATCTGGAGGACGCTGACAACAGTCTCATCAAGGATATCTTGTGTCTCCATGCTGGACTGGAGCTCATGGACAACACTACGCTCACAAAGGGCAACCAAGTGGGGCAAGCAGAGGAAGTTGGCTAGCTCGAGGACCGCCAGAGCATCCGAGTTGCTCTCCATGTGACACTGGTCAGTGTAGAGGTACTCCAAGAAGAGTTCAAAGGTTGACTTCTTGAACGTTTTCATCGAAACCTGGGCCAGGGCCAAAGAAAATGATTGATTTTTAGAAAAAAATTAGAAAAAATTTAGAAAAAACCATAGAAGTCTTTACACATTGAGTGTTGCAATACATGTGATTGTGGGAAGAGAAAAGTTGCTGAGTCTGCAGCTTTCCTGGAATCCATGCATGTGAGTGGGACGAAAAGGTAAACCGGATATTGTCTTACCTCTGATGAACTCTCCTTGAAGTTTCCGCTGAGCATGGCCAACATCGGATCACATCTCACCATCACTAGACACTTGTGACTCTTCACCTGCCCATCCTCCACATTGATCACCAAATCTGCAAAGGAGTGGTTGAGGTAAAATGTCACGTTGAAAATTTCAAATGATATTGCATTTTCAGAGAAACAGACTAGAAATTCTTCTGAATGACTGACTTGTGCCAAATTGGAATCCTCGCATATACATGTAATCTTGCTGTTTGGAACATAGAAATGATTAACAATCATTGCAATGATACTTCCAGTTAAAGATCCAAGTGGAACAATCTGAAGTGATGAACACAAGGTACAAAGTTATGAAATATTCCTGAAAATCATTTGCACAGATATGCACATATGGGACTAGCAGTCCAAATTATGGCCATTAGATAGCATATTCCAAGGATTCATTCCATAATAAAACAAACTCCCAGGGAATCTATGTTATGTCATAGAAGTACAGGTTCCAAGTGATGTATTGTGCTTACAATCCAACAAATTTAGATTCTGTATTTCAAATATCTACCCCAAAGTTTGTAAACAGCACACAACTGGGAGATATCCATGCCATACCTTCAAAGAGCAAATTATTTTATGGATAATTTGTGGTGTTTTTTAGCATGAGGATGACAGCAAATATTCCTCTGAGAAGTCAAGGAAATATGGGCTCACCTGACAGAAGGCCTTCGTTGGCAAAGAGTTTGGCAAACCTCTCCTTTCTCCTGTGCAGAAAGTTTTCTATCAAGTCCACATTAAGAAATTCTTCCTGGTTCTGTACATTGGCCACAAAGGCCACCAGGTCAGACAGATCCAACAAAGATGCAGCGGTGATGATATCGCTAAGGCTACTGTACATCTTGACATCCAAGGAACCTGTGTAGAGGAATTCCAGAACTGCCCTGAATGCTTCCGCTGTGATCTTGGGATTGAGAGCGACGATGTGTCGCTGCGTGGTCCGACTGCCCAGGTTGTCAGTCACCTGCTGCAAGTGGATGGAGTCGAAGGCCTGGTGCTGCAGAGTCTTTGTCGGAAGGCATTGGAGGTTGGCAGGCACTGTGGGCGTGTTGATCTGCTGCAGCGGTGAGGACCTGATGGAGGGGGACGAGGAGCGTAACCTGGTGGGTGTTGAGGTCTGTTGGTGGTGTTGCTGCTGGTGGTGTGAAGGGGATGACCCTATCATGCCAGGCGGAGCCTTGCTGCAGTTGTGGTGCCGTGAGGAACCAGAGAACAGGCACGTGTTCCCGTTTGGTGAGATACTTAAACACTGGTCCTCTGCAAGGAGGGCGTTACAGTTGGGATGTAGCCCCAAGGGAGGAGAGGGGCAAATGTTCTCATGGTTGCCATCCGGTGATTGGGACCGGTCTGGCATGGGACTATGACAGCACATAGGGGACTCAGAACGGGGACTCTGATGGGTGGTATGGTGGAGGTGTTGTTGAAGGATGTCTTTGGCTTGTGACTGGTTCTCATTGCTTGGGTTGCTTACAGACAAAGACTGTTTGGACAGTTCTATTTCTTTTTTATCATCAAGGAACAATTCACTAAATATTGGTGATGCAGCCAGAAGGCAAACCTGTGAGGATGTGAACAAAATTGAATCATTTAAAACGACCATGACCTATAATACACTCCAGGCACTTCTTCTTGCACTGAACTACAGTTGATGCTGGTTTGTATTCATATTTTTCTAAATAAAAATGATTTGTATGATATTCGACAGCATTTATGCATGAAATATCCTTAAGTTGTTAATAAAATAATCGTTTCAATGAATTTCGACTTGACACCAGAAAAATTCTGTATTTGAAGTTTGCCAAAGGTTGGTCACTCCATTTCTTGGGGGTTATTTCTTATAAGTGTTTATGAAAAAAGTAGGATGACATTCATTTCTAAAAAATAGGATAAAGAGAAAGAGAGAAAGAGAGGGATAAGTAGTTAGGTGTAGAGCTAGAAATATAGTAAAGGAATGAGAGAAAGAAAAGGAAAGAAAAAATGAGATTTAAAGAGAGAGAGAGAAAGAGAAAGAAAGAAAGGGAGAGATGTACAAAAGGGAGAGATGGACAGAAATATAGCATTGGGATTGGGAGAAAGAAAGGAAGAAGAAAAAATGACAATGAATTAGGAGAGGGAGAGAGAAAAGAGTGGGGAAAAAAGAAGACTGAGAGAAGTATTAAGAGAGGAAGAAAGATAGAGAAAATAAATGAGAGATAGGGGATAATGAGATAAACAGAATGAGACAGAGATAGACACAGAAACAGGAGAGAGAGAGAGAGAGAAAGAGACACAACAATATATAGATGGAATGATAATCCTAGCTAGAATACCTTGTGTGCACAGATCAACTCCCCATGAGCTGTGAAGAGGACATCAGCACAGGCAGGTTCCTTGAGTAAGATACTAATATCTGAAGCATAGGTGGACTCCGGGATGTGGATGCAAGGCTCTCGAGGGCAGCCTGGTAAGTAGGGTGCTTGCAGGAGTGGCTTCTGAACCTGTACAGGAGGACAGTGGAAACGAGTGTATACTGATCTTGTTCACCCTCTCTCTTTGGAGCCAATCATCCAAAATATTTTGCTATGAATGATTTGGGTTTCATGCCAGTATACTATATTTCAAACATCTGCTTCAAATATTCCTTGTGTCAACAGAAATCACAAGATGAAATGCTCTCTAAATTGAGGTAAGTATGACTCATGAGTATAGTCAAGGATTGTATTTCTGAACAGCATGGTATTACCGAACACGTACAGTTAAGCGCATAAAATGGCTTTCATACGCATGGGACTATGTGTACGTTCTCCACACTATTGAAACAAAGAACACGGTACAAGATCATAAAAAGAGGCAAAAAAACATAGTAATATAACTGCTCTCTGGTCACCCCCAGTCGTCACCCCGTTGGCCCAAATCGGGGTAGGTTGTGGGTCTTTTTCCCATAGGTGGCACACGTTCGGTAATACAATACCTTTTTCAAGGGACCAAAACGCCGCGTTGTTGGGAAGGGGTTCGCTCGGAAGGGAATATCGTATTAAATCTACGTTGTCTTTTTCAAATTCCACCAACTTCTTTTTCTGTAGGACTTTAAGCATTCATTATGTAAGTTTGACAGATATTCATTTGATATTTGATTTGCTGTCGTTGATTTTCTGAAAAGTGTTCGGAAATAGGATCCACTACCATACTAGCTAAGTACACTACTTGACTGCCTGCATGTCCACGCAAGTAGAGGGGCACCTAAATCTGATATAAGTTCCATGAGCAGAGCTTTTATATCATCCTTCATTTCATTCATACTCCTTAACTGTTCACCCACAGAATGCTCGGCAAAGATTTTGGGGTTGATTTTAAAATACTATATAGCTGTACAAAAATCATGTTTTTAGGTGATTGGTCCTCCATAACAACTCCACTCTCATCTATCTATACAAATGTCATCATCTATCAATCTGGCATTTTCTCAAGCACTTTTGAACCATCCCTCCCTCCCAGTAGACAGTCTCACCTTCTTCAGGTTGGACTGCCAGAATCTATGCTGCCGCCTGTAGATGAGCGCTGCCCTCACCACATTGTCAAAGACTTCCTGGACTCCGTAGAGAGTGTAGGAGCTTGTCTCGTAGTAGACGCAGTTGGACTCCTTGGCGATGTTGCGACCATCTTTCGGAGGTAGAATCCCCTCAGGGTCAAAGGCTCTGTGACGGGAACACTGATGGCTGCAATGGGAAAATGATAATTACATAATTAATATTGCAGGATTTGCACTGGCCAAACATCAGTTCGCATCTTTAATGACTTTTAACATACATTTACATGAAGTAATGAAAAAGCACTATTTGTTGACCAAAAACAAAACTGATGAATTCCTCCATGCTTTCAGTTTATAAAAAGAACTTCTTTAAAGAATTTGATATAAATCTGACAAACATCACTAAAAAATTATTGAAAGTAAGAAAGAAAAACTTTCCACCCTTTACACCCTTCAAAAATTTCTTGAAGCTGGCTGAAGTGCCTTGCTACTTTCTCCATGCCCTCAAAGCCATTTTATACATTACTGTCAATCTTACCATTTTAAAAGTAAACAATAATTTAATAGTTTCCTTTTTTAAACTAATGATCATTATGTCAACGGGAATGTTCAAATATGCCAATTTTAACATATAAAGGACATTCATGCACAATTGAACCCGGAAGAATAACATACAATAATGTTTTTAAGAGATAGAACAAGTAAAAAGATAAGATCACAATATGAACTGCTCAGCAGCTACCTGTGACAAGGATTGAAAAACGGAATCTCTTTCAGTACAAAACATGGAGACTGAACATGTCATCAGTAACATCATCAATATGATTCACTAATGAGGAATTGTATAGCCAAGGGCATAGATGGAGCAATGTCCTATTAGAAGATAATTGAGAGGATAGAAGAGTTGGGAATATATAACATATTGGTGCATCTATGAAGTAACATATGGAAAAGATCAGGGCCCCGTTGCATAAAACTTACCGTTAATGGTAACTCTGCTATCAATGGTAACTACCATGGTAACATCACTCAACAGCCAATCAAAATCAAGGTTTCCATGGGAGTTACCGTTGATGGCAAAGTTACCGTTAATGGTAAGTTTTATGCAACGTGGCCCAGGTCCACGTTGAGAGATGATTAGGGAGAGGGGAGCATTTGGATTGTGCTGTCGACTGGGTTGGTTGGGAATTCATGTCAGCTTTTCCTCTCACATTTTCACAGAAACATAGGAAGGGCATAGGACATGGACCTCTTGATGATCCTTTCCAATTATATGATCTCCTGATCTCATAAATAAAATATAGACTTTTGAACTTTTTTATAGCCTTACTGCTCTAGAAAACTGGTCACAGGTACCATTTTTCATCCTTTTCACAACATGAGGGGGCGGCCATATGGCTTAATGATTCAAGAGATTGTCAGCTAATGCAACAGTGATGTTCAAAGGTGCAGTGCCTCTGATAGGACTTAAGCCATAGGTCCTCTGGAGTGCACTTACAATCTGTAACATACATGTAATTGCTTTCTGAACATTTAGGAAAGATAAAAAGAAACAAAACACACTGGATACAGGTTTGAACTCATGAACAAGCACTAAATGATCATTGTGCAACAGCATTACAGGTACTGGAGGGTCTGTGGGTGCTGCATGCTGAGCAGGAAAGCCATAGTCACAGATGCGGTCACCGCGGCAACTGTATCTTAATACCCTCCTCATCCTGAATCCCTACAATGCACACCAACATCATGGCAGTGATTCTTACCTCACAGGCCCCCTTTCTTTTTTGAGGGCCTCCAGGTCGGCGTATCGGAGGTCGTTCTTGCATCCGCACATGATGATGGGCGCCCGGGGGCAGAAGTGACGGATCTCTGGCAGCCATTTTTTCTTAACGTTCTTCAGCGAGACGGCGTCCGCTATGGAGAAGCAGAGCAGCACCACATCCGCCCTGGAAGGAGAAGGAGGGAGAGAGAGAGAGAGAGAGAGAGAGAGAGTATGAGAGAGAGAGAGAGAGTATGAGAGAGAGAGTATGAGAGAGAGAGAGTATGAGAGAGAGTATGAGAGAGAGAGAGTATGAGAGAGAGTATGAGAGAGAGAGAGTATGAGAGAGAGTATGAGAGAGAGAGAGTATGAGAGAGAGTATGAGAGAGAGAGAGTATGAGAGAGAGTATGAGAGAAAGAGAGAGAGAGGGAGAGAGATGAAGCGAGGTCATACATCATTTATGGAAATCGGTGCAGAGAGTGTGTGTTTTCCATCTTTTAAGCCTTTCACATAAAGATGATTAACTCCTGTGGTGCCACTTCCGCAGTTTACACGATGCGGTCTTGAAGGAGGAAGATTTTCTCAGTGTCTCAATGGATCACCATCCCCTTACGTATTGGCAACATTTACATTTTACATGTATATTTGTTTTCTGCAAATGTATACAGGCAATTTGACATGATGATGTACTTAAAACAAAAAGGTCCTACATCTATAAGGGGACAATAACTAAAATAACTTTAAATAATTACAAAGAAACTACAATTTTATAGAAAAAGAATGTTTTTATCTTTGCCCACGTTTAGCCAGTGCTTCAAGATTCTATTTGTGAAAAGAAAAACATAAAATTTCATTCAATACAAAACATTGTGCACTCCGATAAGAGCACACAAACTTCACACCTATTTTTACTCTTTCTATTGATGCATCCATATATTTTTTGCACACTGAATTGAAAGATGATTTTCCAAGCCACAGTGTCTCAAAGGTTTAATGATTTATTGGTACTCCGTAAAAGAGCTTTTAAAATGTCAATGTTCAACAATTCGCAACTTCCTGGCTAAATTCATCACTTGAATAAAATCACCAACATTTGATCTTGCTTGATAACCATCAATATTCCTACTAAATATCAAATAATTCAGAATCAAACAACTTTTTACTCTTGACTCACATATTACAGTAAAGTATTTCTGTACCACCACCATTGTTTCATTTACATTAGTATAAAATAAAATATAGGACACAAAAGGAGTACAAATTATACAATATTTTTTCCCTCAAAAGTCGCAGCTTCAAGTTCCAAAATAACTATGATATCACCTCAAACACATTTTCTTTTCCATTACCAAACTAACTATGATATTATCTGACTCCCATGAGTCCATTTTCATCCCAATCACTCTGAGCTGATGTTACTTGCAGGAGCTGAAATTTTTCATTCAGAATGTATTTTGATGAGGGTGAACATTTCAAAGGCCATTATATCCATAATTGCTAGTCGTGCTAATCGACGATAGTGTTTGAACTACATGTACATTTAGATATTGAAACAATCTGGTAACATGTCATATAATGACAAAAGCATCCTTTTTGTGCTTCCTCCTAGAAGACAGTGGTCTTGAAGGGGAAAAAGAAGATGATGTGTATGAAAGAAGCAGCCCCGAAATAGTAAGGAGAAAACTCAAGATGACCCTTGGAAGGGCCACTTTGCTCTCAGGGGGTAACAACCTAATTCATAATTCAGAAAGGTTTCATTTAATATTAGAAGAATGCGAGGCATGGCCCTTAATAAAAAGGCAGCAGGCACGTCACCTCATCTCTGCCGTTCGCTGGCAAGTTGACGGTCATAATAAACAATCATTCACTCCACGACTTGAATTAATACCTAATTTACAGCGATCCCATGCCCGAATGCATCGTAATATAATGCAAGACTCTGGAGATATTTCTAGTTGCAACGCAATGAATGATAATCAGACACAATTCTGTCCGAATGCTACTCGCTTAAGTGTCAAATCTAATTCAATTCTTTGCCCTCTGACATGATTAATTCTTGAATTATCAGGTGAGTATAATTGCTGCTTTGTAATATGGCTGCACGTACACAAAGGTCCATGATTAATGTAAACGCATCAATTACTCTGTAATGTTCAACATCAGCCCCCATTGGCACACAATACTCCTCTCCTTCAAATGAATTTGTGATCATGTAACATAGGTAAATTTGGGATGTACAAAACAACTTATAGTCTCAATTAATCACATGACCAAGCGCTGATCTTATCAATTTACATACATTTCTTAAGAAGCTGTCTGCCGAAAATGTCATTTTCTGGAAGTCTCTTCAAGACAGACTAAAGGACTGGTCACATTTGTCCAATAATGATAAAGACAATGAGATTTTCAATTAAAGGTACACCCTACTATATGTATATGGTGAGTACATGTGAGTATGCTGAATGTCTGTTAAAAGTAGGGCAGCTCTAGGGTGTACCTTTAATGAGAAATCTTGTTATTATTATAATTATTGGACAAATGTGACCATAAGGGGAAATAACCTTTCAGGAGCTAGAAAAGCATCCCTTACTTCTTGTAACCTAAAGCAAGCTCATAAGTTTTGAATTTTGGTAACAAAGAACACTGTTAGTAGCAAGATGAAAAATGACAAAAACCATCCACCATTAAAACTTTGTTCATGACATGGTATCCATGATAAATGCTTGTAAAGTTGGTGGCAGCAGAAGGGTTCAAATCTCTATATTATCCAGTATCCACTAATTGAATGACTAACTTTGTAATAATATTAATGACATGTCCTGTATACCCAGGGTAACCTCATCAGCATTAATACTGTTCTCCCTGAGGGCCTTGCAGTCATAATCATATTATTGTGTTCAACACTGAACACAGCACTTTACCCCAATCCTAACCCCAAATCTAATCTAAAATCAAATTGCAAACAAAGCTCTACAGCCGTTTATTTCTGATATTACAAAGCCTGCATGGAGCATTTATTGTTAGAGAGAATGTTGGATTAACACCAATAGGGATAAATTAGTTTCATATTTTAGAAATGAAAATGTTGGAAAATGAATTAGATTTCTTACAGCCATTGTGATGATACATTCTTACTAAGAAGTTCATACAAAGGTTTGATTTACATAATTACATGTACAACGTTATATAGTCACATAATGATCTACATGCTGAATGTACTTCCTCTACTGGTTGTGTATTATTTAGTATATAATTGATGATTTTTTTAGTGCTGCAGAGTACTGTACATCCAATTATAAATAATCTTATCATCTTCTAGAAATTCATATAACTGTTAGCGCATTGAGAAACCTAAAAAAATGAATTCCCTTCTAGAAGATTCTACAATTAAATAACATCATCTGTACCTTCCAGGCACCTTTAAGGAGGGAATAACCTACCATAAAGCCTGGAAACTAGGCTAGCTTCGGAGGGGCCATGTCGAAAGGGCGTGAAGAACTCGTTAACTTCTCATTAAGTCACACCTCAACAAATTCAGACATCACAAACCACTTGAAATGAAGATGAGAGACTTGATATTCTTGATGGCTTAACAGATAATGCAATGACATACAGTACACCATGTTATATTTATACGTCATTAAACATAAAAAGAGAAGTCTACCTCGAATACAGGTTGGTTTCAATGAAAGCAAAAGAATAAGCCAGTTCGTAAGTATAATTTGCGCAATGCAGATAAAGGTCATTTGTACCAAGTACTATTGACCTTTACACGCTTTCATAGGGTGCAAACCAGTATGATTTCCGTTGTGAAACAAGTAGGGCATCCACCAAAACAGATGACAGTGCTCCTACAAACAGGGGTCATTTCTGGGTCATTTGTACTATTTATTACAAACTGGCCTATTAGATAAACTAATCTGTGAAAGTTTTATGAAAATTCAATAAAGAATAAATAAGTTATTAATTCTGGAAGCTGTAATCAATCAAATGTAAACTGGCAACTATGTCACATGTTTTTAGCAGCTCTCTTAATTGCTTTGCACCGAAAATTCCATAAATTTTCTATTTTCATGGTTGCTGATGAAGGAATCCGAATCAATAAATTTTCAAGGAGAGGGTGTTTAAAAACATGTGTGTAATGATATCTCACTGGCCCAGGTAGGCCTATATAATGAAATATTTTCGTAATTTAATAGAAAATCATGAATGTATGTCACTTAAGTTTTATTATAAATAAAAACGTTTTTGTCTTCTTACGATTTATTGAGATTATATGGATGGTTTCAATCCAAAAAGTAGAACGCTATCTCACTCAAAATATTTAAGAGGGCTTATAAAAGCTTCATGGAATTTGATGAATGATAGTTTTATACATCCCCCACTACTGGACAGAGACATTTATGTTGGCAGAAAGATATATTGCACATACTCAGAGCTTAGTTCAATGTATCTAGAGCCGCGGTTTAATATCGTTTCTTTCAAAAGCATAATGTCCTTTACATTTTCTTCATCCCCACTTGCCGTTCATTTACAAGTAAAAAAAAAAAAGAGAAAAAAAGGGGGGGGGGGGGTTTACAGTGGTGCGTGTGAATGTCAGTTATAGACCTTTTCATTAAATAGCCCTAAAAAACCTTGGCAACTTTACCAGAACAAGCTCTTTTTTTCTAGGAATACATGTACATGTAGCTGTATTAATTACTGAGGAGGCCTTTATGAAACAGACTTTATTCATCAAATATGTACAGACTCAACATAGATAGATATATGGAGACTCTTGTTTTGTCAGAGAAACAGCTGGAAACATTATTCATTATGATCTGGGCCCTGTTTCATAAAACTTGTTATAACTGCTTCATTTCTATGACAAATTTCTACGACAGATTCAAGGATTTCAGTAGCTTATTATTGATAACAAGTTTTATGAAACGGGGCCATGAAGTCTTACTCGCATCAAAATAGAAACATAAATTCTTGTACAGATGCGCCTGAAACCAACTCAACAGCTTTCCCAAAACAATTTGTTTACTAAGATGTATTCCATGAATAACTTGACTTTCGTGCAACCCATTTTATGTTACGGTATTGCCGCACTTGCGATACACTGCACCTACTAAGTGCCAAATTCAAACTCATCCGAAGTTTGTTATAAATCTACCTCGCACACAATGGTTTACATCATGCCAAAAATATCCTAGCCAATTTTTTATAATAGCACATTTCGGAATAGACCTATTTTGTGAATGACAAGGCCTTCTTGGAACCTACATTCATTACACATATGCTGTATTACCAAAATACAAATACTGCTCCATGCTGGGGCCTAATTCAGATTTAGCTTATAAATCTAACTTGTACACAACTGATCATCATGCCAAAAATATCCCAGACGATTTATGACAATAGCACACTTTGGAGCAGACCTATTTTTACAAATGACATGGCTAATATCTTAGATAAACATTTTAATCATAGACATACTGAATTACCAGACTTAAGATGTATCTGCACCCACTTGAAGCCTAATCTACATTCATCTTAAGTTTCTAATATAAAATCTACCTTGTTCTTCACCCTGCACATCATGATTAAAGGGGAAGTCCAACCTGATATCAAGTTGGTATTAAGAAAAGCACAAAAATTATAGAAACAGACCAGTGAAAGTTTGAGCAAAATCTAAAAATGAATAAGAAAGTTTATGAATTTTTGAAGTTGTAATCAATCAAACACAAATTGGCAACTGTGTGATGTAACTTGCGAGGTCTTCTTCCATTTGCCCTGTACAAAAAAAATTAATAATTATATATTCTTTAAAGAAAATATTAAATCATACATGCACCCTAGACATAATCATTTCATCTATGTTTTGACATGAAACCTGTATGAAACAAATCTATTCCTTCATTAACAACTAAGAAATTGAAAATTTATTAAATTTCCAGTATAGAGCAAATGGGACAAGACCTCGCAAGATATGTCACAGAGTTGCAAATTTGTGTTTGATGGATTACAACTTCAAAAATTCATAACTTTCTTATTTGTTATCGGATTTTGCTCAAACTTTCTCTAACCTGTTTCTGTCATTTTTCCGTCTTTTACTTAAATTAACTACATGTAAATACCAGGGTGGACTTTCCCTTTAAAATACCTGAAAACATTTACTACAGCAAGAGATACATTTTGGAATATATCTGAACTACAAGGCTTTCTCTGAACACTATTTTCCATGACATACAAATCATGAACAGTGCTCCAATGAACTCACTATGCGGCCATGTTACTCTGAATGTGGTTGTTAGTCCCACGTCTACAAATCACTGTGGCTTGTTTAGATTGGCGCTGCATGCAAACAGTCTTCATTAGGCCAGCCAATTACTTGACATCAGCGGCAGGTCTAACGCAGGGACTGTTAATCATATCACCTCACGTCATAGCACCCCCAGAGTTATAGGCCAACAGTTTGAACTTTTACATGTTTAACTATTTTAAGCACAGCTATACTTAAAGGTAAACATAAACATTATTTGCAATATCGATCGGAGGCTACCTACACACTTTAGTCTAGCTTTTTATGACATTACCCATCAAAGGGTTTTAAGGACAATTGAACATTTCATTCGATCACCAAGCTGTCACATCAAAATTCAATATCATGTGCTAACAGACCATGAATTAATTCAGATTTTTATAATTTGGACGCATATAATGCTCTTGGCAACCTGCAAGCTTTTTAAAGACTTGCCTTACACAGCAACAAGTCAAAGGTGGATTTCATCTATAGATTTTAATTTCTTAATAAATCAATCTTCATTTCATAAGTAAAACGCTTGATAGAATGTGCTTCATGTAACTGTACATGGTAAGGTGTGAAAAGCAAATTAAAGTTATTCATACAGTTTAAAGGATTGTAGGGCGCTATAGGAACATCAGGTGTGAAAAGCTTATGGAGTACCTACCTGCCGTACGCGAATTGCCTATCTTTCTCATGGTCACCGAAGGTATCCCAGAGACGTAGGGATACGTTCACCCCATCAATCGTCTCCCAGGAATTCTCAAGGACCTGTCAACAAAGAGTAATTAGAGCATTTTAGTCAAAGGGCTGGTCAGCGAGAGAGAGGGTCCCTTTGCAGTGAAGGGTCTTTTAAAACACCGTTTACACTTGCAAATTAACCCTTTCTGGACAATAAATATTTAAGGGCTAAATTGATCACCTTTTGTTCTTCAAATTGGCAACAATAATATTTTTTTCTTTTATGGCTACAAGGTTCTAACAAGGTGTAATGTCTTTGAAAACAATATACATGGTTACAAAATTTGTCGAAAAGTTGAAAAATTTGCCAATTTTGATGAAAAAACAATGATTTTGAACCGCTCAATGTGTTGTCAATTTAAGGATTTTAAAGCTTATTCTTGTTTTAAAATTCCTAGCATCAAATGCAATATGGTCATGCAACAAAAATGGACATAGTGTATGCATAAATTTTTGATCTTTCTACTCATGCATCTGGTATATTTTCTAGATCTCTGAATCAAAAGCTATTGAACCAAACCACAAATTGTGGTCAATTGTCCCGAAAGGGGGGGGGGGGGGGGGGTTAAAACTCCATTCACACTCGCAAATTAAGAACACTCTGAAGGCTCATTCACCTATGATGAGGGAAATTGTCCTCATAAGGGTGCTTTTACAGGGGTGAGGAGAGAAACGACTGGGTTTCTCTGGAGTGCTTCAGTAGAAAAATCTCTGCAAGAGTGTCCAGCAAAGCAAACAACAGCACACAAAAATGTGCTACATGACTCCCCAAAGGTTATGGTATATCGGTTGGGGAAAGGGAAGGCGTCCAATACGCCATTGCACTTATTTTTTCCTGTTTTGCTATTAAGATTGGCCTCAACATCGGTTTATAGGGGGAAGTACATGTACATGCCTCTCAAAATGGCTTACTACCCACGCCGATGAAATCGGCAGGGTTATGTAAAGGGTTCCGTATGTTTGTATGTTTGTTTGTTTGTGTACAAGATAACTAGAGAACGGGTGAACGGATTTGCACCAAATTTTCAGGGATTGTTTGGATAGTGACAGGAAAGAATCGATTAAATTTTGGTGATGATTGGTTGATCCCTGCAAATTCTGTGTGACCTTCTAGTCTTCTTCGTTGAGAATGGTGCTGACGCCATTACGTAAGTGTTAAGCTATCGATGCGCTTTGTTGGGATAATGGTATCGGCTCCTTAAATCTGAACAGCGGTGTATACGCGTACGTGCGAAACGGTGAACTATATAGAGTCACACTGGTAATGGCGTCAGCACCATTCTCAACGAAGAAGAAAAAAATGTTTTTAACTACTGAATTATTAGTCTAGAATATCGTAAAATTGCCCGAATAGTCCGGTGATTCTAAAAGCAATCCTTATTTGATCTAGAGACTGGTAAGAAACTTCACAGAAATGGATAGTATTGATAGGAACAGTAAATTTAGATTTAATTTCTCTCGAGTTTCTCACTTGCAGCAGAAAATGCTGCAGTAGCTAATGCAGCTAGACGCCGGATCGGACGGCCCAGCGCGTACATGGCACACGGCCAAATTTCGGGCATCGGCTCAGATTAGCCGTGAAGTTTCATTACTTTTGCATTGTGATTGTTGATTTAGAACTCATCCTAGTTAATAATGTGGATTCTCTGGGTCTTTTACTACGGAATATCGAACATCATATTTATCAAATCTATCTGGAAAAAAAACTAGGTAGGATTTTTTATTCACTCATTCCGCCCCTTTAAAAAGCAAAGGTAGATCTAGTTCCTTTCCGTGTGCTCTAGATCGAACGTTGGACTAAATGTTGGCCTAGATTTAATTTCAGACCTATATGAACATACTACCTCATAACACCTGTAAAATTACACTTCGAATGATGCCTACTGACTTTATTTCTCACGGCTAATCCCCCAAATTTCCCGTATCTAGCATACAAGTAGCAACACCAGCACCAACACCGACCGTGAAATGAAAATTTCTTAATCCCTAGGGTATAGTGTTAGTGAACGGAATTTTGTACATGAAATTAAACACCGGCTGCCGAGCTCGGTTCAGCAGACAACATCTGACAAAAATTAAACACTGGCAACCGGAACTACGTCAGAAAATCAGAGGTCAACACCTAACACCGACTGATTTTTTTTCTCATTTCATAGTCGGTGTTAGATCATGATTTCGTGGCAAAATAAACACTAACCACAAACACCAACACTGAGCGTGAAATCACCCAATGTAGATTTCAGTTTTGACCCCATAGTATAGTATTGCAACTACTCTGTAGCACCGCCAAGGCATGGGTCTGCCGCCTTTGACGGCCCCTCTAGTTATGACTGTAAGAGAAACTGACCAGGGCCCTGTTTCATAAAACTTGTTATCAAATAACACCTCCCCTATTTCTATGACAAATTTGCTCTCAGCCAATCAGATTCAAGGATTTCAGTAGCTTATAACAATTATTGTAAATTGTCATTGATAACAAGTTTATGAAATGGGGTCCAGAGGTGGCAAGACCTTCAGGCAGTAGTGCTTTTGTGAAAGCTATTGCAGCATCCCACTGTTGTGTTCTTTATTCAAGGCACATAAATGGGGTCAAAGAGAATGGCAATGGATTGGTAATGAAGATATCTTTACAAAACACTCGGCTAGACAGCGTGGAGTAAATACAATTAATCGATCATTCAAAGAAATTTTTTTTCAGTTCAGAGCACATATTACAGGCACCTACTTATTATTTAAGTCTTTTACCATGGCTGTTTTAAGCAAATAAACATCTGAAGTATAGAAAAAAAACATTGGAAATTTTCAAACAAAACAAGGAACATAAAACTTGATTATTCAAAGATAAAAACTTTCTTGTGGTGAACATTGGCAAATTAGAGAATCTTTGGAATTGTTTCCCATTCAACAGAATCAGATCTACAACCCTTACAAGGACGGTAGCTGTCCAGGGGTAGTTGTCCTAAGAGGAAATTATCCTCGGAGGGTATTTGTCTAAAGGTTAGTAGTCTTGGGAGTAGGAGTTGGGTAGTTTTCCAAGGGCTGGTAGTTCAAGGGGTAGTTGTACTAAGTTGTAGTTATCCTAAGAAGGTAGTTGTACCATGTGGTAGTTTTCCTAGGAGGGTGTTTGTCCAGGAGTTGAGGTCATATGGGGTAGCTTTAGTGGTCCTAAGTAGTAGTTATTGTATGGGGTTAGTTGTCTGGGGAGAATTGTCCTAAGAGGCAGTTACCCCTGGAAGGTAGCTGACCCAGAAAAGCACCTAACCTCTTGGCACATGCGATACTGGTCGATGGCCCAGACGGAGGGAATGTGTGTCTGGAAGAGCTGGGATCTCGTCATCGCCTGGTTGGTTGCCCGGGCAACGATAAGCCTGGTCTTGCCAACTGCGCTGTCGCCGACCACGACGCACTTGACCAGTTCCTGACGGGGCAGCTCGTTGTCCATTATGGTAGCTGGTCAGCTAACGGTCAGTCAAGGCAGGAATTAGGACATGGCCTAGTTGGGCAAATAAAAAAAAAGAAATGAAAAAAATATTCAAGATAACAATCAATTGCTGAGTAATAAAAAAGAATCATAGCAAAACTTTAGGCATAGCTTGAATAAAAAAGTAAACATTGAATGATAAAGAAAAATAATGTACCTACAAGTTGTTAATGTTGATGCTCACTCTCTTGCATGACTTTTAAACTTTTCACACCCCATGCAGTTCTAAGACCTAAACACTGCTGGCATCATTTTCTGTAATAGGGTCCCATGACTCCGTGAATGCATGCTTCTATTGCTAATGACAGGATATATGTTAAATACAAAAAAAACAGGAACTACTTGGGAAAGCGTTGGATTTATGGACGACTCATAAAGAAGGTGTAAAAAGATATGAGGAAGGAGATTGAGATTTAACTCTGGAAAGCTAAAAACAAAACCTATGATATGAATATATTAAAAAACTGCAGGCGACAAAGTCCTTTTTTTATTTTTACATCTGTAAGGTATGAAAGTTGTCGTTTATGCAAGACAACACATTCATGGTCAGAGATAATAGGGAGAAGTGAAAGCAACCAAGATAGGTAATGATCAGTCTAGAAAGTTATTAAATTATCTTTAAAATACAGAGCAATAGCCATAGCTGCTAAGTGCCTCATGACAAGTGGAGAATATGATGAAGTACATATAGTATCAGTATCATACACAAAGCCCATGTGTCACTATGACAACAAAAGTGATACCACATAAATAGTTAATGATGAGGTGATTATGCTATTAATTAAAAAACCATTGATGTATATAACCTGTAATGAAAAAAAGTAGCATGCAATTGTATACAAACTAAAATGTTGCAAACTAAATACAAAGATTTATCTAGACAAGAGCTAAGAAAATAGCAATAATGAGAAATATTTTTTTGAAAAATAATTAAAATGATCTATAGTTATTTAGTTACAGCAAGGAGTTATCAGTTTCATTCTGCAGGCACTGGTCAAACAGAAGTACTCTTTAACCAAGAAAAAAAAGTGTCATATTTCCATATTTACAAATGAAAACTTCACTTCGATAGCTTTTTCAAGTAGTGTATAAGCCGATATTTTCACATACAGATAGAATAGCGGATGAAAATAATCAAGCAACCCAGGTTACTTGCGGTACATGTTCATATGTGCATTACCAGCTCATTTTGTAGTGTTCTTACATTTGCACATTTGCAACCCACGACGATTTACAAAAATACACCCTCGCAAAAAGAACAGTTTACACAATTTTTAAAGACATGTTCACTGTTGCGTTGTACCTTTAATTAGGATTCCTAATTGTCCCTTGAGCTACGTTCTCTAGTTTCTAACCACCACCATACAATGCTGAATATACCAGCTCTCGTCCGACAATCACAGGACATAAAATGAACAATGAATGCATGTCATGCTTCCTCAAGGGTTCAAATTAGTTCATATGGCAGACATAAACACGGAGTTAGCCAGCCTGGTAATGAGGACATCTGTTACGCTCATGTTTGGATGAAACCATCAACCATCCTCCTCCACCTATTTTGGGCCGGCCGGTACTAGGAAATCCATGTGCCTTCCTGTTTGCATCCATGGTGTCATGCCGGGTGCTAAACTGGCAACAATTTTAGGACAAAGTCACGGTGCTGCAGGTTTCGGCCTATTGTTCAGTGGCTGTTAAAAGGAATGATTTATATCCCATCATTTCCTGGAGAAACATGGTTTAATTTCCTGTCACCATGCTGTTATCATCCCTGAGAGGAAAATCAAATAAACTTAAGGGAAATCTTAATCTTAAAAAATCTACAGGGTACTATCTTAGTGCATAAATGACAGTTCATATCTTCAGAAATTCACATATATCTCTTTTTGCAATGCCAAACAGAAAACTTGAATATAAAATCTAAAAGCTGATTTTAAGAGCTGTTTATTTCACTGAAATATTGCACAGGCAATATGACTCTACTTTCATAATCATACATACCATGTATGTCTGTGGCATTCCCTTTGCCTTCTAAATGTAGAAGATGGTCTCGCATGACGCATTATGTACTAAGTGCCAAAATACATTTGGAGAATTCATCTAGGGTTCACTTAGAGTCATGTACATGTACACTAACATCACATTCCCACAGGCAGGCTATGAAGGATGTAGGAAGGATTGTGGAACACATACTCCGGCAAAATTACTCTACGGTCATTTTTAAAAACTAGTTAAATTCATAATTTCAACCCTTAGATTAACAAAACAAAATAAAACAAAACCCTTCCCCCCCCAAAAAAAACCAAAAAAACAACAACACATAAATACAAGAAGATAAAGAAAACAGCAAAAGAAATGAAAGTTATTCGTAGAAGAAAGAATAATGTTGGAGGACAAAAGAATATGACGAGAGAAAAAGAAATGAAGATGGTGATGAAAATTTTAAAAACAAACAAACTCCACATGGCAGATACACATCAACTAGAACTACTACAGTAGAAGCTCATTCTAAAGAACACAGATTATACATGTAACAAGATTCCTGATATAACACAATAATTTTGCTGTTCCCTGGTCTTTAATATGTTCTTTTGTTTTTTTACCTTGATATAAGGAGATTCCTGATATAACACTGGCAATTCTTATGGTTTCAAGGTCCTTGTTATAGCGAGTTTCCACTGTTTATGTACTAAAATAAAACTGTTACTAAAACCTATTACACACCACACACAGCACCGTCCCATTTGCAAACAAAGCAGGGATGCAATGAGTTATGTGACGCTGATACAGAACATGATATCAGCAGTAAGCAAGCTTTTCCATAATGATTTCATCTCATGGAAATTTTTCTACCAGGTGTATGACAAGAAGAAAAAAAAGAGGAAGAAAATCTGCTCAACAGATATGCACCAACCAGAAAAGCCATTCAAATACTAGCTTCCTCATAAAACCATTACCAAAACCTACATTTATACATACAGAGCATGCCCCCATTAGCCATGTAAGCAAGGATACTTTGAGTCATGTGCCACTGATACAGAACATGATGTCAGCAGTAAGCAAGCTTTTCCATAATGATTTCATCTCACATGGAAAATTTTCTACCAGGCGTACGACAAGAAGAAAATCTGCCTGACAGATAGGCATCAACCAGAAAGACCATTCAAATACATCCTCATATCAAAAACCATTACCAAAAACCTACATTTATACGACACACAGCATTCCCCCCCCTATATTAGCCACGAAAGCAAAGATTCTTTGAGTCATGTGATGCTAATACAGAATATAATGTCAGCAGTAAGTAAGCTTTTCCATAATGATTTCATCTCACATGGAAAATTTTCTACCAGGTGTACGACAAGAAGATAAAAAACTAGAGTTGAACAAGTACAACTATACAGGTGGGCTGTGGAAGAGTTGAAATACGATAGAGTAATAATATTGAAGTATGAAGTAGGCATGTTCCTACATAAATGCTTTGACGCGTGCACAGTACAGTGTATTAAAATGTCAAAATGATGCGCAATCAACGTTAGAATCAATTATAGACCAATAAAAGCATTTCTACATGTTTGCGCGCATGCAGGTAATGCGCGCGTGCGCGTACTAGGAGTTATAATGCACACACCAATTGCAAATGTTCAACAATGCCCTGTAACACATGCAGTCTATTCCAGTCAATCTAAGGCATTTTTACCGTTTGCGCGTGTATGCGCGTACGTATGCGTATGCGCATTTTTAAGAAAATATTCTAGAAATCATGTAGGATCAATTAAAATGCTAAAACAGTCCAAGATAAGTCATTTTCATGCTGTATACGGAACTTAAGGCCACTGATGCGCGCGGAAAATTTTGAAATGTTTAAAATGGCCTTAAACATGCCCAAAATTGATTATAGACTATTTAGAGCATTTTCAGTTTTTACGCACACGCAACTTCACCGAATATTGCTATGTAATGACTTTGTATTGCAGAGATATAGCATATGTCAGAATTTTACAAAATGGCGCCTAGATGACGTCACGATGCATTGACTATGTTGAAAAAATTTCTGTGCTGAGACATTAACCATATATACCATCGTACCAAATTTGAATACATTTGAATAAGCCGTTTTGGAGATATTGTGCGTACAAAAAAGTGGGTAGAAATAAAAATAAATAATAAATAAATAAATAAAGAAAAAATCGTACAAAAACATAAGGTGGTCTGTACTTGAAGTACAGCCCACCTAAAAAGAAAAAAAAAAAATAAGTAAAAAATTAAGAGAGGAAGAAAATCTTTTCATCAGATATGCATCAACCAGAAAGGCTATTCAAATGTATTCTTGTGAACTCTACATGTATACGACACACAGCATCCTCCCATTAGCCGCGAAAGCAAGGGTTTATTGAGTCATGGGACCCTATTACAGAACATGATGTCAGCAGTGAGAGAGCAGCTTCTCTGCAATGATTACATCACACTGGGAAATAGCATCATTGTTTTTGTATAAAAAAAAAAATCCAACAAGGCTAGGCACCATTCAGCTTATAAACAAACAATGCTAATCATATCCCACAAAATTAATGAATATTTTGTATTTAAAGCAATCTGTAATACTCACGTGTGAAATATTCAATCATACTGAATAAAAAAGAACAATATTTCACATGTTTAGCTTTCATGCATTGGTTTGGTGTATCAAGGTGATGAGTTGACAAGACTTGGATAATGCATTTTAGCCAATTGGTTTATTGATAATGTTGCTCAAATTTTCAATGCCCTGAGTCTCCTTTAGGAGTTAATTGGCTTAAAATGCATTATCAGAGTCCTGGGGAGCGTTTCATCAAGAGTTTTGTCAGTGATTTTTACCGACAAATTTGCTCTCAGCCAATCAGATTGGAGAATTTCAGTAGCTTATAACAGTTGTCGGTTAAAATCACTGACAAAACACTTCATGAAACGCTCCCCTGGACTTTTCATTGTTCTCAAAGAAATATATCACATCTTCTCTAAAAATGTTAATTTACTTGTATGTTGATTTCAAGAATACACAAGTAAAAGTGAGCCATGTCAGGATTAAGTTTGTTTTGTGCACCTGTTGTAAAAGCCTATACTAACAACATTTTGTTAGATGTTTGCGTAGTTGGGAGAAAGACAAATATATAAGAAGTATACAATATAATCCTTGAGAATTTGGAAGAAAGGAAACACGCAGTAATGAGAAAACTGTGAACAATCAAAGTGGCAAAACCTACACCACATACCACAAACAGCTTCCTGTCATTGGCAATAGAAGCATGCTTTAATGGAGTCATGGGACCCTATTACAGAAAATGATGTCAGCAGTGTTTAGAGGCCTTCTCTGTAACAATTACATCACATACTGAAATAACATCCTCTGTTTTATAAAATATGACCCTGTTTCTAAAGGTTCTATGGTTTTTACAACCCTCAGAATTAAGGAGTATATTTTGAAAAGCAGTTTATTAGCACTTACTTACTTAATGCTTGTAAGTTATTTCAAATGCCACAATCTAGAATTTCTTTGACCAATAAAAATGTTGAAATAATTGAATTGTATGATTTAAAAAAATGCCAGTGAAAGTGCACCATTGGCAGATTAAGCGCAAACAGTGCAAAGAGTTTATTTCATATGCTCATTAAACAAACCTACAACTTTTGATAAAACATTGGGTTGGGAGAAAGAAAAATAAAAGAAACATATTGCTGAAAGTTACTAAATAAAAAGAGGGAAAAAATAATGAGAAAGCCACAAATCTGAAAAGTTAATATCAATGTCAAACTGGCAACAAAACCCCTCTTTGCATGAATGACCAGTGACTGACCTAAATACATACTCATGGCGCATCATTATCTGAAATAGAAGATATGGAAATATTGGGTTTCAGCAAACAGACCACTTGAAAAGTGTGTCAAGCATACACGAGGCACCAACATTTCCCCCACACACCTCTCAAAACTTGAATACTGATGGTGAATCTGCACTCCTATCATTTACAAAGGAATCATGAGCATGACATAAGCTATAAGAAGTAGCTGCACTCTGTTGACCTCCTTATATATTCTGTACATACAGTTAAAGTGTACCAATTACCTGAAAAAATAATTTGTGTACAGCTACAAATTATAAAATCAACCTCAAAGAACTTTGTCTGGTATTCTATAGGTCAACAGTTAATGAGTATGAAGGAAATGAAGGATAACATGAAAATGCTCGCGTGGAACCAAACTCAGAGTTTGGTTCCGCGTGAGCCCTTACCTCGGCGAGCACGTACAGTGCGTTGAGTAGTCTACTCACGAGTCGCTTTTACACTTATAGTGAGTGTAATTAAAATTGCAATATCTCTTTATAGAATAAATATTTGAAGCCCATATTTTGAATATAGTATCACGACATGCAACCTCTAACATACAGAGCAAAATTATTTTTGGTGGTTAGTACCCTTTAATCTATTATTGGATGTGATTACAAGCTACAAGAACCACAGTAGAACTAATCATTTTCCAGCACATACTGAATGAAAGTTTGACTGTTCTAGAGTATCTAGACCACTTCTCATTGCATTTTCTTCCATTGGAGAGGAGCATGCTTGACATGTAGGAACACACCCTTTCACAGAGTCTTCAAATTTGATTAATGTACCAAAAAAATTTCTCCGATAAATCACACAACTGGAACATTTCTTCCATAAACATATAATGCAAATTGTTCCTTTGAATTTTGATAGACATACAAATGCATGCTCTCAGCACTGCATACATGCATGTTGCACGGGGTATAAACCAATGGAATATATACCTCAGTTGAGAGCCAGAAAGGCATTAACTCTGTTAAAGGTATTAACTTTGCACAGTAGTGGTAGCAAAATGAAAGTTGGCATGAAACTGCTCAAAAACAGTCTCACATTGTTCGGCTTGCATAAAAAGATACATGAGTGAGATAATCCAGTATTCTATTCATGATTTCCGGTGATTTTCAGTAAAATAATTCAAATGATCGAATATCAATGGTTACCTTATACCCTCGCTAAGGACCACCTACCCCGACGCTCCCGGCTCAACGGCGCACAGCGGTTCGCACACACTGTTTACACGTGTGTGAACTGTCAACGCGGTACCGCGCTTGTAATTCGATGTTTATTTTTGGGGATATTTTAGCCATTTCTAAACCATTTTTCTTCAAACAAACGTCACCTACGTTCGAAATTAATCATTTCACAACAGTATATGTAGTAATTTCCATTCCAGCTGACAAAGTAGTTAAATATCCAAAGCACCACCTTTCCCACTACTGTACGATACCTTTAAGAGATATGATTCAGCACCCATTTGGCTCTCAGCAGAAAAAAATCTTTGAGCAACAAAATGGTTTTACATAATTATCTGAATTCGAACTTTTTACATAAATATTATGGCAACATCTGACGAGCATTCAGACTGATGTGAATGCATTTGCAGTTAACAATATTCATGCTATTTCATCTGAACATATATTGCCAGTGTGCAATGATGTTGGAGCTTCACTCAGACTACTTTAAACTCAGCATTCTCTTTAATGACTAAGACGTTGATTTACACGAGTCTCCTAGCCATGCTGGTTAACTCTCAGAGATGACTCCAGACTGTTAAATAAGGATGAGTTCTAGTCATGCTATTACATTGTGAAAGAAACTGTCTCAAAGTAATTGGGAATGGTTGATCATGTCTACATACCAATTGGTGTATGCTGTGAGGTTTCGGAATCATCAAAATGAGAAATTGGCCCAATCTCACTGAAAAGCACATGCACTGTACACAGAAATGGGTACAAGGGACTGCAGACACATGTCGCAGGAATGTTCGGCCCAAACACTTCAGCTATTTCTCGTCATAATTCAAAAATGAGGGCATTTGATGAGAAATCCTTTCAGGTGGTATTTCTACTATGATGTTCTTCCAAACTGATATAAAAGGAACGAGAAAGCTCACAAATTACTTTTCACCTTTCCCAGAAGTCCAGTTTCTCTTTAACAATTTCCAGTATGCGCACAAATCATTACACAGTGAATGCTTGTCTGTCTTTTCTTTCATGGGTTATTGCTGCTTAATGGTTTATATTTCTCCAATCTGAGTCACAATATTACCAACTCTTTGGTCCAATACCATCTAAAAGGCTACAATGTTTACACATTAGTGTGAGTCTTTTATTTTAAAAGAAATCCTCCATTCAAAATGGAAATCTACGCACGAAATGGAATGGTGATGTCTCAAGGTTGAAAAGTTGCATTATGACAAAAGTATGGCTACATACATGTATTATACAATTTTCCAAACTTTTATGGAATTTTTCAGTCTGTATAATATGCCCTGAAGAAAGAAATAGTTATCTTTGTGATTTTTCTCCACTCTTTTGACAATACTAGAGTGGAAATGATTTATGATACCCTAATATAGATTACTTGAAGATTAGGGATTGGAGTTCATCATTAAAAACATCCACAATTGAATTGGAATGATGTGTGAGCCTGTAGAAATGTACTTTGCATTCTTGTGAAGATGAAAGAACTTTTTAAATTCTACTTCCTTCCTCATACTGTGTCTTAATTCTATGGTAAGTTATCTAGCTGATCAAAAATTCTGTAAAATGGTGTGGGGGGGGGGGGGGCACAATTCTGAAAAATTCCTGTCAAACAAAAGTTTATCTTTGTGTACTTACAGACTGACAAGTTTGGTTTTAAAAAAGGGGGGTGGGTGGCACAGGCTGTTGCACACCTTAAAACGCCACAGGTTCTACTGTTAGAAATGTTTCCCATAGTGTTTGATGGTACCTTTAACCTAACAATGTCAATGACCTATCATGAGATTAAAACAAATCCCACCAAAACATGCCAAAATTTGCTAATCAAGTTGATTTCACAGATTGATTTGTGTGATATTACTGTGAAATGGCAGGAATTGATACAGTCATGATGATAGCCAACAAAGCTCCCCCTCTGTTCTCCTGAATAGAGAATTAGCAATGTTTGCACAATCAATATAATCCCTGAATAAGCCCCATTTGAGATTCATGATCACTGCTGGGACTCATTAATCATGGATGCAAATCTCATCAAATGACACACAATGCACTAGTGCCCTTTTGTAAGGCATTAATCCTCATTACCAAGTCTCTCATAGAAGACTCAAAGCCATAAGTCCCCTGTTTTATTAATTACAAGCATGTATACAGAAGCTTTCTTAGTAGTCAGTTCAAATAAAGAATCAAACCTTTGCAAAATCTTTTCATATATGATGAGGTAAAAACTATTCACTAAGTTTTGAAATAAAGATTGCAATGATCTCGCTTCAGTTTCGTATCATCTCACACCTCCTAACAATTTTAAAGTTTGCCACAGAGCTCCAAGCTATGAGAAATTGATTTGCCTGTCTAGAAGGAGCAAGAGTGGATGCATTTTAAAGAAATGATTATTAAAGAATGTAATATGAACCCTGGTTGGCATAACATAAGTAGGTTGCACCAGGGCCCTGTTTCATAAAATTCGTTATCAATAACAACAGCCCCCAATCAGATTCAAGGATTACAGTCGCTTATAACAATTATTGCAATTTGTTATTGATAACAAATTTTATGAAACGGGGGCCCAGATATAGAGGAAGGTTATAACAAGAAGAAATACACATGGTAAGATAATTCATTTAAGAAAAGAGTACTGAGGGGAAGTTCAGAAGAAGAATACAGACAAGATTATGAAAAATATAGAATAATGAAATACGACCATTAATTCTAATTGGAAGATATAATTTCTTTCTGATAGATGGGTGATTTCAACAGATGTGCAGTACAAATTGTCTCAATCTGAAATGCATGGATCTCGATTGCTAGAGCGCAGAGGTAAATCTCAGTGGCAATGTCTGTAGCTGGTGCATAATGACTCTTAAATATTTAGACAATCCCATCATGCACTAGCCTGGCTAATCAACCCTCGCTCAAACCCCAGCAAATCCTTCCCATCCGACTCATCAGTCATTCAACAATTAAAGCTGCCAATAAGCGTGGCTGGTCTGATCTGTAATTGGTATACATGTACATGTTCCGTGATGCAGCCAGCCTATTGTAACTAGTCAAAATGGGTACTTAGACACTTGCTTCGAAGATGTTTGCTCTGAGCTTTACTAGGAAGCTCTACTTGGTCAAAGATAGGCGAGTTATGGCTTTGGTTGCAAAATACGTTTCAGGTTAGATTTAATCTTAGGGTTAGGGTAAGGGACAGTGTTAGATCCAAGATGAAATTGGAAATATGAATAAATGTGACAAATGGACCATGGAGCAATCACTGCCAGAGCATATGCCGTGTAATCAACCATATGACATGCTATCTGATCCATTGTCATAACAACTTCACATCTACCTATGATGTTGTCTGCTGATAGCCAGAAAGGCATTAGCTCATATATACTTTTTCACCCTTTTTGCTCTCACCTGACAATACTACATGGATGATGTTAGGTCCTTTGTCATAACAGCTTCACATCTACCTATGATTCCATCTGCTGAGAGCGAGGACATAGACTCATATATTTTTTATATATAGAGAGAGCTAATGCCTTCTTTCTCCCTTATCAGACAATATGTTATGGATTCTATCTGATCCATTGTCATCAGAACTTCACATCTACCTATGATACTGTATGATGAGAATCAGAAAGGCATTAACTATATAGTTTTACATAGAGCTAACACCATTACAGCTCTTGTCTGACGATACTACATGGATACTATGTGCTCCATTGTCATAACAACTTCATATCTACCTATGAAAGTGCTTGCTGAAAGCCAAAAGGGCATTAACTCATACTTTTACATAGAGTTAACGCTCTTCTGACTCTCACCCGATGACAATTTATGGATAATATCTGATCCATTGTCATAACAACTTCACATCTACTTATGATACCCCTTGCTGTGAGCCAGAAGGGCATTAACTCATACTTTTACATGGAGTTAATGCCCTTCTAACTCTCACTGAATGAAGCAACATTGACACTATCTGGTCCACTGTCATACCGACTTCATATCTAAAATGATACTGAGAACCAGAAGGATGTTAACTTATACTTTTACACCCTTCTAGATCTCAGCAGCTGAATATTACTACAGGTGTATTTGTTCAATGCCATCTCAGTGAGGTCTTAGAGGTAACAGTCAACATTTTGAAAGTCTTCTCCCGTAATGATTGAGCTTAGATCTTTCTAAAATGCTGGGGGGGAATCTGGAAAGCATAATGCAAAATGATAATAATTTCATGTGCCAAATAGATAATGATAAAATTATGATTTGTACCATGTACATGTACTTGTGAAAATTAGTATTCATTTCACTGCATGGATTTTAAATAGTCCAGTTTTCAAAAATCTATAAAAATGTTTTCCTTTTTTTTTCTTCTTCTTTTCAATCAATATATATTTAGCACAATTTACAAAACTGTTCACATGCATGCTCTGTGTACAGTATAAGTGGCCAATATCCCATGGAAAAACTTGAATATACAAAAGAAAAAAAAACAGAGAACACAACAGCTGCATGTCAATAAATGTGAAATTGACAAATATGGAGGAAAGTGATTTCCAGGTCAAGCTATAGACATATCCCAAAACAAATGAAACAAAAAATATTCGTATTCAGTTTGCTTTTTGACTGCGCAGTTCATCGGCAGTCTCAGATACATGTATCTTTAATTGGGTCTATCCAAGCATCTACGCTAATGGCAAGCATATATATATATCTATATATGAGAATCTGGCGGAATGCGATACTTGCAGCTATGATTTCCTGCGTGCAGGCTCCGACGACATGTGCGGATCTCTTTTATGGCGGAACAACGTGCAGCTGGATGCCATATTGATTGGAGACGCGGGGGAGAAGCCTTTAATCTAGGACACACTCGAGTGTGCTCCCTGAAAGTGGCGTCCATATTGAGTCAATCTCAATCAGGAATTAAACACGACTGATTAACTCACGACTCACGAGGTGAACATGGGTGGGATTGGACGAGTATCATTTGACAAGTATTATTTGATAAATAAAAGCAAAGACCATCAGTCAAATGACTGTACAACATTGGAACCTAATTCACCTGACTTCGTAATTATTGAATTGAAACAAAGAATCTTTAATCACCAGAAATCTGGTCCTGATTAATTTCGATACATGTAGCCCTTTATTGAGACCTTCAAATTTAACCTATATACCATCTAAATGCAACATAAAACTTTTTCAATAGCAAACTCATTTATATGGATACCAACCAAATACTTCTCTCCAAATGGGACAATATTACTGATATTAATAAGAGCTAACATTGTTTATTTTGGTTTCTAATTACAGCATATGTTGACAGGTAATTATATTTTCTGAGGCAATGCAGTTGTACATCATCCTATAATTTACATAAATCTAAATACATTTCAGACAATAATGACAAACTATAAATGATATTACATCGGTAATGATTGTGGCTATTACCGGCTATAATGTCATTCAATAATCATTACCAATAAATGCAGTTGCATATATCATATTCATCCCTTTGTTAAAAAAGATTAGAATGATCTATTTGTGTAAAATAGAGGTTTACATACATGCAGTCTGCCAGGCCTTTAAACGAGGTCACGTAAAGGCACACATAATACGCCATGTTCACATATTCAGTCGGGTAGGGGTACATGGATGCTTGTTTTAAGTGCAGGTATATAATGTCTTGTTATATTACTCCTCATTGCTGGCGAGACTGACTATTGCAATATTTAAATCTCTTTTTCTCTCTTCCTCTCTCCATTTTGCTCTCATTCTTGTTCACCTGGATCAATGATACATTAAAAATTATTCTGCTTTATTCCAAGCTTTGTGCAATCCTTAGCTTTTTCCATTCCCCCTTTTCAAATAAATATGTTATTTATCATATTGTTAATTGGTATGAAGAAGAGTAATATGAAAAATAATAAATGTAAATCATATTTTCATATTTGTTGTCATGTTTTTGGGAGGTGTCATGGTACAGTGGTTCATTCACTTGACTCTCAATCCAAGGGTTGAGGGTTTGAATCTCAGTCTGGCATTAGCATCTTTTGGCAAGACATTAATCCACATCTGCCACTCTCCACCCAGGTGTTAAATGGGTACCTGGCAGGATTTATTCCTTGAAATCCACTGTGCGCTGATTACAGCTGCTGGAGCTAAAGCCAGGGTAATAATATCCAAACCCTTCGGAAGTGCATAGGGACGTTACATCATCATATGATATGCTCTATACAAGAACGGCTTATTATTATTATTACTTGTATTACTCTTTGTTTAACTAGGATCCTTTTTAAAAATATCAAATTTACAGCTTAGAGGACTGGATACCTTACATTAAATGCTAACAGATGTACATGACAAGCTGCCATCAATTTAAGCTACTTTTAAAAATTTTACATTACATTTTATGATAAATCTAAATCAGATGCACATTGTTAATGAGCTAAACAGCTGTGCTGGTATGATGTCTAATGGAAGTAAAACAAGATATTAAGCTAGCATGCTTCATGGATTCAAAAGTTAAAATCTTGGCTGAACCTGTTGTAGTTAATAGCCCCATACATTTTCAAACATGTTGGGAATTCTATCACTACATGTACGAACACTTTTCAACTGTCCAACATTCTCTATAAAACACCACATCAATGTCACACACTGTTGTCATATCAATATGCATGGTATTATGGGCATGCACACTTGAAAAAAACCTGTGTCTGGATTTAGTCAAGTGCTGGCAGTGATTGAGATCATTTCAGCCCATCCTTCATCGAAATATATCCATAAACATAACTAAGGCATTCTCTGGATACTGTACTTTAAACTTGAAACTGTCGCAGAGATTTGATCCCTAATGCTGACAGGGATGGACCTTGTGTAAACACACCCTTTATCAAAATGTATCTTGGCTTACCCTGCCTCTAAAACAGAGAATGCTTTATAGACCGGTTTTGATAAGGGGACATGGGATGGAGCTAGTAAGAACACATTCTTTGTCACAGAGGTGCTTACTGCTTCTAATATACTGTATATGCCATATATTTTGCAGAGGTTTTATTTTCGCGAATGGTTCGCAAATTTGTTGTGAATTTAACAACACGCTATAATATGATATCACGAATTCAACCACTCGTGAAATAGTCTGGCTAGTGCTATTCGCGAAAATTTATGGCCGCGAAATTTATGGCATACACAGTATCCTAGTATAAAGTGTACCATGGATGCCAGCCATGTAACAAACCCTTGGGTAAACTATACGAGGCCTTTCCTACCTTCAACATATCAAAACCCTGGAGCAGTCGACATACCTTCTGCTGAATGTGAGAAGGGCGTATACACTTTTATACAGAGCTAACAGCCTTTTGGCTCTTGATAGTGGATATATCGTCTGCTGAAAGCAAGAAAGGGCTTTAACTCAGGTATTTTTACACAAAGTTTGCCTTCTGGCCGGCTCAACAGATGACCATTGTGGTACATTGGCGAAAGCTTTTGACTCTCGTACAGAGGTCCTGAGTTCAATCCTTGCTTGATGCTTACATCCTTTGACAAAAAGTTATGTTATACCCACTACTGTCCCTCCTAATATAGATGTATTAAAAGGCTACCTGGCAATGCCAAGGTAACTGTAATTGCAGGGCCCTCAGAAAGAGCAGTGTTATTACTGATGAAGCTACCCTGGGTAATTAAGTTAAGACCATGACATTATTATTGTTATTATTATAATTATCATTATTATTATCATTATTATTATCATTATTGTATTGCCTAATGAGAACCTGGAGGGCTACCCCCCCTCCCCGAACATTTCAATTATCATCCATCTGTTTATCAGCAGACAACATGATACCATCTTTTGACTCATATTACTTAACACATAATTATCGCCCTTCTGTTTTTTAGCAGACAACATAATATCTTTTGAGAGCCAGAAGGGCATTGACTCATTTTTATTGAAAGTGTACCAATCACCTAAAAAATAATTTGTGTACAGCTAGAATGTATAAAATCAACCTCAAAACACTAAACCTGGCCTTCTATGGGTTAACGGTTAGGGAGTATGAAGAATGAAGGAAAACATAAAACCCCCTCGCACTGAAACCAACTCAAAGTTCGGTTCCGCGCGGGCCCTTATTCTACAAGAGCGTGTACGGATGTGTTGACTAGTCTCCTGACAAGTCGCTGTATTGTTTAATAGGAGTGTATTTCAACTTGTAATATCTCTTTATAGAATCAACATTTGAAGCTCATATTTTGAATATATTATATCGACATAGAACTATTTTTTGGTGATTGGTACACTGTAACACAAAGATATCACCCTTCTTGTACTAAGCAGGCAACTCAATCTGCTCCCAGGGAAAGAGGAAAAGTGTGAACGCATCCTTTGGAGGATCCATTGACGTCACTACCAAGGCAACGGTATAATCCCAGCCCAACGACTGATATGCCTGCTGCCAGCCTGCTTGCATGCTTCTTCTGCCTATATGACCCGGCCTCCCTCAATATATACCTGCGTTATCTATGTGTGTGGAAATACATTGGCTTAGTTGTCAGGAGATGGAGATAGAAAACGGAGAAGGGAGGAAGGGGAATAGAGTGAGAATACAGAGAGAGGACAATAGATGAGTGGAGAAAGGCAGAAAGAAATAAGTTGTGAGTGAAGAATATGGAGAGAGAGTGACAGAGAGAGAGAGAGAAAGATATGAGAGAGTGAGACAGAAAATATTCTAATACGGAGAAATTGAGAGACACGCAGAGAGACAGTGAAAAAACAGCCAAGCAGAAAGACAAAGAAAAAGAAAGAGAAATGTAGAGAGAAAATGAAGCAGGCAACATTTTTATTGAGGAGAGAGAGAGAGAAGAGAGTGAGGAGGGGAAAAAGAAAATGGGAGAGATGGAGAGGGAGGGGGGGGGGGCACTAAAAATAGAAACAAAATTGAGGTGCAGAGAAAGAAAAAGAGAGAGAAAAAGAGAAAAAGGGTAGAGGTGCAGGGAGAGTCAGCGAGTCAGAGAGAGTCAGAGAGAGAAAAAAACACTGTATTAAAGCAAAAGAGAAATGAAACAGAAAAAGAGAAAAAGAAAAGAGAGAGAGAGAGAGAGAATAAGAACAAGAAGAGACTGGTTAGTGGTTGGACAGATGAGAGACAAACAGAGAGAGAGAGAGAGAGAGAGAAGAGACAGGACAAAATAGTGCACATCTCCAGATAGGGTCAAAAAGCATCACATAATGACTTCATGGTGCAGAGAAAAAAGGCATGGATGCATGTACACAGAAGAAACACAAGAGAGATATAAAATAATTCATGAAGCCAAATCTCGCATCCATGTACCTTATAGGCTGGCTTGTTTGCGGAAAGCTTTCATTTTGTAAATAGCGTGGCGGACCAAGAAAGAAAATCACATCACTTCTGGCTAGAGAGCTTCCAATATTATGCACGGCTGCAAACACTGAAAAATGAAAAACCGTGATATGGCCGATGAGATGAAAAAACACACACAATAAAGGGAACACCATCCAAAAAATATGAACAATGAAGATGGATGAGATTCAAGTCTAAAAGGTGAAGAGCAATCGTGTCAGTATGTAAGCTTGGGTGGAGTCCAGCTCGCATCTAGATAACTATTATTAACTGATGAATTCGAGCCAGGGGATTGACTGAATTCATCATGAAATTCTTTAAATGTCTGTCAGAGGGATGGGTGGAGTACGCATCAAAGCAGCAGATTATGTCAGCAAAAAGGTGGAATTCAAAAGCCTGTGATATGATCTCTTTAACGTTTACCTTTCTCTTTCAGATTACGATTATTATTGGATGTTCTTGAAATAATTTTTTCCCTTCTTAATAATTCCTTTTCACATCATCATATACCTGGCATAAGGATGGGTACACAAATTTATGTAAAATCTCTCAACTTTTTAGTTATGACAGTAATGACACTGAAGTATATACAACAATCACACTGTGCATTTATATCTGTAGTGAATGTTGGTCCTATTTCTTTTTTGAGATATGGCGATCATATCTTAATCATATACTTTTCTACAAAATTTTACTTAACCTATCTATTGGAGGGGAGGGAGGGGGGGGGGAGGGGAGGGGGGAGGGGGGGGAGGAAGGGGAAGGGGGCTTAGCCCTACCAATATTACAAGGTTGAGCTTAGCCCACTTTGTTTTCCCACCATATTTTACCAAAGTGGGCTAGCCCTATTGATAGTACGGGATTATTGGCCCTCATACCACCATTTTTTTTTTCAGGGCTAGGGGGTAAAAATATTGTGTTAAATGTTCAAGTGAGAGCAGAAATCAAAATAGTTGGGTGGTTAGGAATCGCAGTAAAGGAAATGCCATATAAATATTCATGACCTATCCACATAGTCCGTGGATGACTATTTCAAGTGAAAACAGCATAAATTTTCTTTGCCCAAGTTAATTTTTTTTCCAAGTACAACAAAATGATACAGTTTGGGGCTAAGGATGGTATGGGGTTATAAAGAAACCCAAGTGTGAAAGCATAATATTGTTTTATCAATCACCCCCTACCGCACAGAGAAAACGCTGTTTAAAAATGCAAACAGTTGTTTACAATATACCGTTGTACAGTTTATACTGTAAACAGTTTGTTTAAATATTAAACAGGTTGTATAAGTTTTAAACAACCTTTTAAACAGCGTTTTTACTGTGTGTCTGTGGAAGGTGTGTCTGTAATTAAACACTACCCATAGATACAATATATATATATATGCAGAGGGCAAGACCCCTGACGACCTACTAGCATAATGGTATGTTGATTACTTCATGGTAAATAAGCCCATGTACACTTGACCCTTACTTGGTATGCACATTGTGTGATGTCAGTCAAACACAGTGGCAGTTAAAGGGAGCTTGGGGGGGGGGGGCACACCTGACTTATGCCCCTTTTAAAACCCAGGTATACCTCAAGTATACAAAAGAATGTGCCTTTTGCTTGTCAGATTTTTTTGGAATGTGCCCTCCCCCACCCCATTTACAGAATCCTGGATCTGACCCTTGTCAGAAAATGTTCAATCATACCAAAAAATGTTTTGCGGAAGTAGAATTCTGTGCTACATTTTGAAAACAACCATTACATTTAATAAAAACTAATGCATGGGAGATTCTTCTGACGAGGGTGGGGGTGGGGAGGAGAGGTGGGGCAGAAGAACATGTCCCCCTCTCCTGTTTTTAATGTTGATGTGGGGGAACATATATGACCAAATGTTTTCCCCTCGTTATGAGTTTCAAAACCAACCTTCATTTTTTACTCAAGCTGCTAGACTGGTCAAAGTTAGCAAGTTTCAGACTCTAACAACTATTTTGGCTGCTGAGGACCCCCCCCCCCCCCCCCCCCCAATTTTTCAAACACTATTTTGTAACTCCTGTCAACTATCTTGAAGTTGACTTCATACAAACAATGAAATATAAATGTTTATTGTATCATGACAAATGAACATGATTACACATATTACCCTACCATCATTTTATTGACAATATCATGCTTAAACTTATATGAATTGAATTAAGTCAACAGAAATCTTTTCTTTCTCCTTTGATACGAGTATCTCAAAAGTCTGATATTCATATAAAACAAATTTTTACAATAGTTGAAAACCTACACTTGTACCAATAAAACATTTAGCCGAAATATTTGTGCTAATCAACACGTACATCAGCTTGCACATGATTATGCACCTAAGTCAATAATCTTGATGATTAGTGCAAAAATATTAATACAAATATTTTTGTGACTACCTGTTTCTATATATTCATTCTGAGGTAGCTACCTAACAATCTTGGCACAGTACCAAGACAAAAAACACTTGCTGACAGACAGATGTACTTGTTTCTGTTAATTTTGGCATACATTCTATTCATTATAACACAAATACTTGTAGGATCATAATGTTACCTTTATACTTTTAAGGTATTCGACGATACAAAATTGGCATACCATCAAAAAGATGATGACATTTTTTTTTTATCATAAGGATTTGTCTCTTTTCATTTTGGGATAGTCCTTCTCATCATTACAGCACAAATATTTACAGAAGTCTGTTTACACAGGCCTACTTTAAAGGAAGTATTGGATAACGATAAAGGAAGAGAAAATAATCTCTGAGTTATATCTCATTGTTTTATTTCATTCGAAAGAAGATCATAGCAGTAATATCACAAGGAGAAAGAATTGCTTTTCAAATAGTCTCACATTTCAAAAACATTTAGTTGATATCTCACGCCATTAAATTTTAGCCATGATTATGTAGTCTATGTCTGTAAGGTACATGTATTTCCACACCCTAGAAGGGGTGTTGTGGTCTAGTAGAAAAATCTGCAGACTATGAACCACAAGGTACAGGGTTCGAATCCCTGCCGCAGCACTTACGTCCTTGGGCAAGACATTAATCTACATTTGCCACACTCGACCCAGGGGTAGTAAGTGGGTACCTGGTAGGATTTATTCCTTGAATACAGTGAGAGCATGCTACGGTTGCCGGAGCCAGCAAAGCCGGGTTAATAATATCCAAAGCCCTTTGGAAGTGCATAAAGAGACGTTATATCATAACTATACAAGAACGGATTATTATTATTATTATTATAATCATGATCTTTTGCAGCACTTTTCAGAATAATCTGCCAGAATTTAGTAATTTTATCATTTTTGGAGTTCCAAAACTAAAATCTCATAGTTATTTTCATTTAGTACTTCAACCTTTCAGGAGTGATGTCAGATGATTAAATGCAATATGAAAGTGATCATCAGTGTTCAGATTAGCTTAATTACCTGGGATGTGTACTTGGGTAAAAATAAAAATTATATTTGCTACAATGTGGCTACTTTTAAACAGCTGAATATTGTGCTCAAAGATTTGTTGCATTACAAACCATAGACAGATATCAATATTTAACAGCGGCTATTTTTTATTCACAGTGCATTTTTTTAAATTCAGGGAGGGACTACATGTATATAGTATTGATTAGAGATCTTGATCGTGAGCTAATCCAAGGATAATTTTGAGTTATGGTGATGATAAAAAATCAGTTCAAACAGAATCCAATAAAATTATTCTCTAATACAAGTATCTCCATAAACATATACACAGCATCTGCACAATGATTCTGAAAGAAAATGTGCAGTTCTAAGTCACAAGGAAAATACACAAGGTATTCCAGGTCTATGTTCAGAACTTGTACATTATCTGCATGCAACATTGTCCCACATGTACATTTACATAACTGTGTAGGTGATTATCATGGCACATGGTTTTTCAGTAATTTTTTTGTCTAATCTATCCCAACTTTTAAATGATTACTTGAAAACAATAGACTATCATTTCCAAAACTGTTTTCTCATGATGAAGCTCCATCCTATGCAAGAACTCAAAACTGGCTTTGATATGGCTACATGCATGTACCACATGACATGGCAGGCGCAAATCCAAGGGTGGGGGGGGGGGACAGGGGGACATGTCCCCCTACCTTTTTGAAGAGAGGCGAATGTCCCCATGTCCCCCCCCCCCCCCCCCCCACCTTTTGAATAACCTTTTTTTTTTTTTTTTGCTTGTCAGAGAAATATGGAGGAAAACTACTAGAGCCAAAAAATGTGATAACCTTTTTTTTTTTTGGGGGGGGGGGGTTGTCAGAAAATTTTTTCAGACATTTCGGACAGGTACAAAAGTTAAATCATGTGGTGACCCCCCCCCCCCCCCCCCCCCTCCGAATTTCAACATGGATTTGCGCCACTGCACATGAACTTGGCATACCATCAAAATCTGATCATTATCCCTACTTACAGACAGACCTTCAGCTAATCAAGGAGAGCTCTCAAAATCAATGATGACCCTTTGATTTATTGAATTCCGACTTTGCACAAAAACACTTAGGTTTGTTTGAGGTTTGGTGATAAAAACAGCATCGACTAAAAAACGATGAACAGAGGTTAAATCAATATTTTATTGATTTCAGAATGCAGAACTAATATGTACATTTTGTACACTGCAGGGAACTTGGGACACTATAGTTTAGACTTTGTTTGATTGTATGTCTACCTGTTTAAATTTGAAATAATTCTGTTTGGAATCTTGCACGTACACAACCTGAGAACAAAGGGTGACAATAATACTACCTCTGATGTAGTAAAATTGGCAGGGATATTCCAGGAACAATTCTTCTCTTCATTCCTTCTTGAACTTAGTTTTCTTGAACTGAATTTTCTAGAAGATTGCTTCAGTGTGATTGCATCACACAAATCTCATCTTTATGCATATCAAATATACAAATCATTTCTCCTTTCAACCGTTATTCTGATGAAGAAAAAGTTGCAGATCATTTTGCAGGGATAGATACTGCAGGGATATTCCAGTAAAAATTCTCTGTGTATCAGTGTACCAACCACCTAAAAGAATAATTAGAGCTAGAATGTATTAAGTCAACCTAAAAACACTTTACCTGGCCTTCTATGGCTTAACAGTTAAAGAGAATGAAGAAAATGAAGGAAAACATAAAACCACCTTGCACGAAATGAACATCAACATCAGAATCAACATTTGAAGCATATATTTGGAATATAGTATATCGACATAGAACCCCTAACATACAGAGCAAAATATCTTTTGGTAATTGGTACACTTTCAGTTTTCTCGAAATTCATTTTCTAGAACCTAGGTACAGGTCAGGGTGAATGCGTCACATCCCATCTTCAGGCATATCAAATCATATCGAATCATTCCTTCTTGGTTAACCCTTTCATCCATTCCTCTGATGTAGAGAAAGTTGCAGGACATTTAGTTGGGATATTCTGGAGAATACATGTATTCACAAACCTAGTTTTCTTGAACTCAATTTTCTAGAAGATCTAGATGAATGCAGATATGCATCACAACTCATCTTTAGGCATATCACCTCGTTCCTACTTGGTTCATCCTTTCAACCGTTCCTTCTGTATAATTGCCCTAATGAAGTATCCATTAGGAGGTGGTTTCTTGCCCAGAGTACTTTCAGCAGCAAGGTGCATATTTCTGCATCTCTCTCACGAGAGAGAATCGGTGAAGCATGATATGAGCTAGAGATCGTCCTTGACAACTTGACGAAGGAGGTTCCTCACCCCTTCGCTTCGCAATGTATCATGGATAGGCGGACAAAGAGATGTCATTGCATTGGTTTATAAATTGGGAAGAGACGTCACTGCATAGATTTATTAGGAAGGTTTACCATGACAAGTTGCTTCTAAAAAACACAGGAATTGGAGAAACTGATCCAGAAAAGATTTAGAAAAAAAAAACAACTCCACTCTGATTTTCATTGTTTTTAAAAATCTTTTCACAGATTTTCCTGAAACTTTCACAGATCTATTTGACTTATTTTTTCTGTTTTCATTCAAGCCAAATTATCAGAATGGACTTTTCCTTAAAAATGATAGTAGAGTAATGATAGTAGAGTAATGATAGTAGAGTAATGAAGGTCATCAGAGATGCAATTTCACCACAGATGAGACCTTCACTATAGCACCATCATCATTTATTATTCACTTGATGGGCAAGAGGCCCCTGATACAATATGAATAACTCAAGTCAACAAGTACAAGTAATATTAATGCTTTGCAAGTAAATGACTTCCCTACGCGTATTTAGGGTAATATTCTCACTCCTAATAAGAAAATAATTATGGTGGTACTATATGGATCCAGAAATAGGCCTACATACACGTACAACAGTGTAATGCGGGTCCAGCCCAGCCAGGGGAGGGGGGGAGGGGCACTGGTGTTACTTAGTGGATGAAGTGTGAATTAACATGACTTCCCATTAGAGAAAGAGAGCATGGGAGGGGTCCTATTATCTTCTTTTCATGTTCATTTGCCCTTCTTTATCTATCCCCTCCCCCACCCCTCTCTCTCTCTGTTGCGCTGTTCAACTGTGGGAACACATGCCCCACATGCCCCCTCTGTAGCAATACCACCGGACCTATACGTGTACATGCACATTCATTTCTTCTTAATAAACAGAAATAGAAAGCTGACTGGTATACAGCCTTATAATTCTGAATCAACAAGGGCGTATTCAATTCAAATCAAGCGTTCATTCATAGCACGGTTCTCGGTTTCATCTCATAAAATACCCTGAAACCGAGAGAGAGAGAGACAAAGTTAATAATTTGGTTGGGAAATGAATCAAAGGAAATTGTGCATAGAACCCATCATTCCAACATTCTCATCACATTAAATCCAATCCAAAAATTGATTACCGGTATTCCATACATGTACATGCAGAGTTCTTTTAATAATTTCTAATTACTCACAACTCCTCACAAAGGCCATCAACTTGAATCACCATCCATTCCTAGCAGTCAAAAGTAGTTAACATGGTAAAAAATATCATATATAATATATCATATAATATTTGTGAAGGCTACAGTTCAAGTCAAACTATCTTTCTCAGCAAATCTACATTATGCACCACAACATATTGACAGATCTACAAGTACTGTGGATCATATACACAGTGGAACCTCGTTATAACAAACTCCTTGGGACCAAGGAAATTACCTCTTTACATGTATATCGAAACCTTGTTACATCAGGGCTAAAAAACCCCGAATAGAATACAAAGAAGTGGGACCGGGAAAATTACCTTGTTACAAAGAGGTTGTTATAAGTTATAACTATGTTCTTTATAATGAGATTCCACTGTAGCTCTTTTTTTTCCATGTAGGGGCTTTTTGAAGAGTTTAGGGGCATATCACCCTTGGCGGCCTCGCGTTTTTCTTCTTTTTGCTGCACAAAGAACTCCGACTCATTAGCCAGTGAGTGACCACATCATTCACGCATCAAGGTGGAGCATTGCAGCTCTTAAAAGTAGTCTTAATGAGAGGCAAAGGAAACATTGTGGTCAGCCCGTCGCGGGATGCCATTAAAATGTATACCTCTCCAGTTTCGCCAAAGATGGGAATCGCACTTCATACACATACAAGTACCGAGATGTGAAACATAATCATCCATGAATCACATTCGTGATCTAGCTATACATCCTTTATTCAAATCAAAAAGCTAATTATCCTTTATTCACATCAATTTTCAAGAATTTAATGAAATGATGACGGCTGCTCTGGTACAAAGCAAATGTACTATGTACAAAGTTCAAAACTGGAATGAAAGCTCCATAAATACAGCATAGCCTTGCACACACCACCAGAGACACAACATTTATTATAAAATAAATCAATACAATCATGACTTCATGAGGATGCCATTAACTGCATACCTCTCCAGTTTTTGCCAAGTTTTCTCCAATATTTTACAGTTTTAAAGATTTTTCAAAGCAGCATAATATTGGACACGTGCATGTAAACGGCAGTGGGAAGTGGGGGGGGGGGGTGGATGGTAAGTGCATTAGTCAAAATATATAATCAGAAGGCTGATAGCTCGTCTATCCCCCCCCCCCCCCCATATCAAAGTCCTGGATACATTATCATGATTACAGCCATTACAACTAACCCTTACCTTTTGACTGCAGGTACAAGAGTTGTAGATTTGGAGCAAAATCTCGTCTGTCTTGCGAGTTCTCTAACCACAAACTACTACGAATAATTCCAGACCTGTACTCCACCGAATACCGGCTGAGTACACGAAATCGAGAAAGCAAACACAAGACAGTCAAGAGAAGCAAGACAAGTACAGCCGTCTCAAGTCTGTACGAGAATCAAAGAGCAATGACATCTGTTCCGTGGTCTAAATGTCGAGATATTATTTAACTGGACTTTGGACGATAATGCTCTTCATCCTGTTTGCCATGGATGCAAACATGACATGTTGTAATGATTGAATGTATACTGTAACTGTAACAAAATGTCTCTACTAGCAACAGATTGTTGGTGTTTCATCTTTTGAGTTCAAATGTCTGGATGTTACTTTCATGAGTATTTAATTTTGATTTTGATTTTGATTCAAAATTGGATTTGGATTTGGACATGATTTTGGATTTGAATTTGAATTAAATCAAATTAAATTCAAATTTTGAATTCAAAATCAAATAAAAAATCAAATAATAATTCTAATTTCATTTTACAAGTTCGATTTCAACTTGATGGATTTGAAATTGAATTTGAATACGAAATGGACTCTAAAGTTAATTACACAAATTTGATTTATATTCCATATCAATACCAAAAGTACACACTTTTCAACAAAGATAATTACATGTACCTAAGCAGCAGCAAAAGACATTCAATCATACTCCAAGGACAAAACTGTCATTAAACCATGAAATAAAATATGCAGCTGATATAATCAAATCAACTGATGCTATTGTTTCTTTTACCAGCAAAAATGTCACATTCAATGATTCAAAGCCAGTGATACATAAATGTAAATGTTTTGAGGTTAAGAATTTGTGTGCAAACTTATGCCGTACATTTTAATATACCTGTATAACTGGAGTTTTAATATACATGTAGTATGGTTGAAAAGAATTTGGCACAGTAGACCTATTCACAAAGTTATTCAAATTTATGGATGTTTCTTTCCTGGGGACCTAGTAACGAGGTATTCCATTAACCTGTTATTAATGAATGAACTACAATGTACAATACTTGGAATCCAGTTTGCATACATGTACATTACTTGTTGCTATGTCTGATGAGCCTCTGACAAGCTTTCAGGTTGTCAAGAATGACCTTTGTTTTAAAAGTATGCATAAAATTTGAATATATTTGTGAACAGGTCTGTTCAATTAAAAAAAAAAAAAAAAAGCCCCATCACAACAGATTATCCAGCTCACTTGAGTGATATGGTTTCCTTGGGCAGACAGCATTCATACATGATTTTCTAAGGTTAATAAGCATTCCTGTACAAACTGATGCAATTCCATGTATTTATATGACTCTAGAGCTTTTCTGTGGTTGAAAAGAATTTGACACAGTTGAATTCAAATGAAAAGTGCCTTGTCGCAACAGACTATTCAGCTCACTTGAGTGATATGGCTTACATGGGTAGACAGCATCCTGAATCAACAGAGAGACATAACGATGGTCGGTTAGCTATTCTAGTCCGGTGAAACGTCCAACGTCCCCATGATTCATTGGACCAGGTACCTCATGATCATCAGATAATCATCATTGTGCAAAGCTATAACACTATCCCACTAAGATATCAACCAAGATATCTATTTTATCATGATCATGAGATAATTGCTGATATAGGAAGCCAGGACTCTATCTGACTATGATATCTAGGTAACCATGATCATCAGATAATATATACATGTACTTTTTTAGTATGATACCATTCCCGGGGGTGGGGGGGGGGGGGGGGGGATGTCTCATTGAGGCCTGTACGGCATCTGCGTCCATGAAAATGAGTAAAAAGGGTCGTTTCTTCACCACCAGACAGGTAACCCGGGGATCTCGTTTAGGGTATCAAAAACAATAAAATTCTGAAAAAAAAAGGGTATCAAATTCACTAGTGATGAGAAAAGATCCTCAAAAAGGGTAGGAAATTCAACACTATCATTCAGGCAGCCAGTCAGGAGCAGCGAATCTAAAAATACACAATAAAAAGAATCCAAAGAGGTTCTTTTCTATTCTTTCAATGAAAACATCATTCTGTAATGTGTTCCAAAGTAAATATTTGTCAAAAAGAACCAATCCTCGAATAGGGTGTACAATACTATGCAAGATCTAAGAAGTCCCTGTTAAGGATCTATAAATCAGAAATTTTTTTACGGGTTTCCCTGAATAGGGTATAAAAAAACCTCTCCAATTAAATCCTCGTTTAGGGTGCTCTTCAGAAAGTCATGGACGCGGATGCCATACAGGCCTCAATGAAACACCCCCCACCCCCCACCCCCCCCCCCCAAGTACCAATCAAATATTGAAGACATATTGTCCAGTGAAAAGAAAAGATAGAGGTCTTTAAAGGGAAATCCAACCTTAATAGCAAGTTGCTTTGAAAGAAAGAGGAAAAATCAGAGAAGCAGATTGGTGAAAGTTTGAACGAAATCGGACAAGCAATAAGAAAGTTATGAATTTTTGAAAGTTGTAATCACTATACATATGGGAATTTCAAATTGGCCGAATAGGTAATGTCACTGTGATGTAGCTGTGGACAACTCCCCCATTCACTCCAACACACAAAATGACTAAAATGTCACTTTTTTTCAAAATGTATTACTCAGTAGGATCTTTTTCTTTCATGAGGACCTATAAAAATATGTTATATCCAATATATTTTGAGTACTGCCCCGAGGGTAAAAGCGCCTCGAAGAAAACCGCAAATTAATGATATTTTTGTGTACGACAAATGGGAGAGTTGTCCACAAAAATGTCACAATCGAAGCACCAAATTGCCAATTTGAGATTCGCATAGATGTACATGTAGTGATCTCATTTTTCAAACGTCCATAACTTTCTTATTCCTTGTCCGATTTCTTTCAAACTTTCGCCATCCTGTTTTTCTTATTTTTCTGCTTTCACACAAATCATCTTATTACCAAGGTTGGATTGCCCTTTAATAAGTCAAATTCATTTTTCTTCAAACATGGTAAGTATATAACCCTTGTGCAAAGTTGTAGTGCCCAACAGTGTTAATAAAATATAAATTGCTGTTATTTTCAAAAAATCTCATGGTGAGCCAAAGAAGAAAGATTTACCTAAACATTACATTACATTTCTATCTGGTGTACAATGCAAAAAGAAGTTATGACTACTGCTTTAAAAAAGGAGAAATTTTCAAGCGATTCTGTATTTTAATCCCTGTGACTAATTTATAAGGCTTGAAATGCACTTGAAATATTTTGTAGCAACTTGATCATGACATGTTGCTGGTATATGGCAGATATTTACTTGTAAAATTTCAGATACAGATAATGTTGCAGTATCATTTTACAGGATGTACATATTCATTTCTTTACAAGCTGAATGATAGCAGTGACTTGAATCAATTGGTGATCATTATGTGTAGAGCACTCTATGACAACGTATATTCTTGGCTCATACATGAAATAGGTTTTCAATTCAATTCCTGATTCAGGTGATACAAAAGTAGACACTCCCCCCAACCTTCCTATGATTTATGCAGAGCAATATTAAAGAATCTCAGTGACGTTATTACTTGTAACACTTTAATCATTTTTCATCATCTATACATTTCACAGTTACTATTGGAGTAGGATTATAGAATATTCAACTTAACATTTGTAATAAAAAAATCATTATAAAGAACTGCAGGTCAAAAATGTATTTCTCTATTGCATTCTAATTTCCAATTTTTATACATGTAATCATGCCAAATCATATTCAAGGTAATACTGTACAGATGTACATGTACTACACTGCATATTTTTTTTTTTTCATGATCTTTAATTGATAACTAAAGCAATTCAGCCATTTGGCTTCAATGACATGTCTTAAATAAACCTAATTAAATCAAATAAAGTTAAAATCAGAGGTATAGATAAAACACCTGTCATATATGTAATCATTCAATAAAATATAACATCCTGAAATCGTTTGTCACAGTCAAATGCATTTTTCTCTCAAAAACATTTTAAAAAAAATATCACAAAGCATGATCCTTCTGCTACAACACATTCAGATGGGTAAAGTGAAAGTGCACCACAAAAACCACTTTCAATCACTTCCTATCATTCAGGCATCTTTGATGAAGCCACCCATACAACTGTTCACAAATCACATTCCATATGTTACCTTACTTCCATTGTGTATTGAACTAGTGAAATCTAGACATGTAATTGAAATAGAATGTGATCATACCATGTGAAATGAATATATTTCAATGGGAACTCAATCTTGCTGAGTTATATGAATAATTCCACCATTACTGTATGTGATGCCAAAGTGCAGCCAAAGCGCAGCCAAAGACACACCCTCAAACGATTATATGAAGAGATAGAGAGAGAGAGAGAGAGAGAGAGAGAGAGAGAGGGGGGGGGGGGGAGAAACAAACATCTTTAAAAAAGTGATCCATACAACGTGCAGACCAAACCTTTAATTACTTTACAATGTTATCAGCATTAAAACATTTTTGACTGTATGTGATGCCAAAGTGCAGCCAAAGCGCAGCCAAAGACACACCCTCAAACGATTATATGAAGAGATAAAGAGAAAAGGAGAACGAGAGAGAAAGAGAGAGAGAGAGAGAGAGGGGGGGGGGGGGGGAGAAACAAACATCTTTAAAAAAGTGATCCATACAACGTGCAGACCAAACCTTTAATTACTTTACAATGTTATCAGCATTAAAACATTTTTGACTGTTAAACTAACAATACCGAACATAAACGAACCCACTTAAAGGGCAATCCTACCTTTGCAATAATTTGATATGTGTGAAAGCAGAAAAATTAAAGAGGCAGATTGCTGAAATTAAACTTGAACGAAATCGGACAGGCATTAAAGTTATGATTTTTAAAAAGTTGTAATCACTATACATATGGAAATTTCAAATTGGCCGTATAGGTACAGTCACTGTGATGTAGCAGCGGTCAACTTTCCCATTCGCTCCAACACAAAATAACAACTAAAATGTCAAGTTTTTCAAAATGTGTAGCTCAGTAGGATCTTTTTCTTTTTGGAGGACCTATAACAATATGCCATCTACAATATATTTTGAGTACTGCCCTGATGGAAAAAGAGCTCAGGAGAAAACCAGAATTTAATGATATATTGGTGTACGACAAATGGGAGAGGTGATCGTGAATACAGTACAATTGATTCATCAAATTGCCAGTTTGAGATTCGCATACATGAAGATATAGTGATCTCATTTTTTCAAACATTCAGAACTTTCTTATTCTTTGTCCGATTTCTTTCAAACTTTCACCATCCTGTTTACTCTTACATGTATTTTTCTCCTTTCACACAAATCAGTTTTTACAACTTTAGGTTGGATTGCCCTTTAAAAGATTTGAATGTAACATTTTGACTTGCAGTCTGTCAATCAAGCAAGACTGAATAAAGAGACATTTCATCAGAATAACAAAGACCCCATTCTCATTACGAGATTGGAAAGTGGATCGCGCTATCGTGGGGCGATTCATGACACACTGGCAGGCCGCGGGTTCACACCTGCAGAGGTTAGCGTGATCTATCTTGGCATTCTCTGCACAGGAGAATGCGAATTGGCGGGCTCTAGATCACGATATCTCTCGTGGACCACCCCCTAGAGGTGGTCCAGTGGTCCACTGTTTTGGATTGTCGTGGATCGCACCGAAACGACGTCTCCGCATTCTCACCTTAGAGATGGCGTAATCTAGCACGCTCTACTATCTCAGTAATGAGAACGGGGTCAAACTGAATCAAGTATCTCCCTGATCACACAAAAACTGCAATCTACCATCAAGGTGGTTCACAAGGGGTTTTAACATTGACAGGTTTGAATTTTTGAAACTACAGGTTCGAAAAATTCAAATTTCATGAATAATCATTTTCAACCAAAATCATTTATCAAATATTAGTCATAAAATTTGTTAGAAAAGCTGAGATTGCACCAGATGGAGAGCCTCTGAGAACCACAGAGCTTCCAGGGACCTTAAGCAGGCTCTAGACCAGGCTGCAAAGGGACATCTTGCTTGGAACACATCAGTTTCTACTCCTTCCCAGTTGTGATTTTACACATTTGAATTTTTGTCTGTGGTCCACTGGCACCCTGCTACCATACGCAATGCCAATGCAAGACAGAATGAGGATATCTTTCCTAAAGCTCATGATTTTGTACAAACCTCCTGCAAAGGTTCTACTCAAAATGCAGCCTTTGAACAATCAAAAATGATCCAGGGCATCATTTATTCACCCTTTCACAACTCTTCCCCATTGACTGGTATAAAAGCCATGAACAGAAATAGAAACCAAAAATGACTATTCATGCATGACGGTATTCATGTTTAACGAGGTATCACCGATGCTGCATGCGTGGTGCAGAAACTGAATTGTAGGTAAAGTTTTCAGGGTTACACCATGTATTCTTTCAAAGGAATAAGAGCCGTGAAAAGGGCTGGAGAGCTCCGCGAAGAGCTCTTTGGTTCTTGACGTTTTGATCTGTATGCTCTGATCGTCTTCAGGAGAATGAACGTAACCCTGAAACCTTTACCTACAAATCGGTACATTCATATCAAATCGAAAGCTTTTGAAACCACAGTATGATCAGAGAGAAGAGAAGAAAGAACTGATTTGAACCTGATCTAATGCATGGTGAACCTATAAGAGACACGTATTTCTTCATAAGCAATTGATAAAGGAAAAAAAAAAGAAAAAAAAGAAGTGGAATACTAAACAAATGAAAGGCAAAATAAAATTAAGATGCTGGGCCAGGGATGTAAACTCTGAACAATGGCACTGTGCACTATACACTATACACATGTGCAAAACCTATGAGGAATGTGTGTACACACAGTGACAAACATGCTTTCTCCATGCGAAGCCCAGAGATTGTTGGTCAAGAAGCTGTCGGGGTGGAAAAGTCCTTGTGTAGGGCAGTATATTGCAGTGATCTAGAGTTCCTTACAGATATTTACACTAAAATTCACCAGAAATCATGGATATAATACCAAGTGATCTTGTATGGACATTTTTTGATACAAGTAGAACATAGGACTATATTTAACACGTTTCTTTCCAATTTCTTTTTTGCTACCAAAAATATACATGAGCTTTAACATCAGGTGTTGATTATAGGCCTGAGTCGAGTTGGTCGGTCCACCGGCGCCCGACCGATACAGCCGGTCACCGGTGCAATTTCATGCACACCGGCGGACCGATGAAATAAAGAAATACATAAGAAATTCACAGTGTCAAAGACTTTGAAAATTAACCAGTTTTAAGAACTAAATTTCCTTATTTATATTAAAACTTTCACATGATATTAAATTTCAATCCTTTAATCAACCAAGTGGGACTATGGAAATAAGATCACCGAGCAAGATTTCTCAATTTTCTTGCTTGAATTTATCGGCCCGTATATTATTGTTGAATTCTGTGTGAGCGCTGCTGGTACAATTCTGCCCACCTGCCCCGAGATGGCGCTAACTCCAGGCTAACTCTAGTGGAGTAATCACGAGAGTTGCAAACAAACAGATAAAAGATGGCAGCGCCCATACACGTATACAGAATGCAACAATATCATAATGTTACGGGCCGATAAATTCAAGCAAGAAAATTGAGAAATCCTGCTCGGTAATCTTATTTCCATAGTCCCACTTGGTTGATTAATGGTTTGAAATTTAATATCATGAGTAAGTTCTAATATAGATAAGGGAATTTAGTTCTTAAACTGGTTGATTTTCAAAGTCTTTCATTAACACTGAATTTCTTTATGTACCGGTATTTCTTTATTTCAACGGTCTGTCGGTCTCGCCGAAAAATCACCGGCGGACGCCGGTCAAAAAAAGAAAACCGTTATGACTCAAGCCTACTTGTAATATAAATATGTTCTTTTAAGATCTCTCATGTTTTCCGTCTTCAACAATCAAAAACATGCTACTTTCCCGATGCGGGGGCGCGTTATATGCAGCTTTTTTGCACCGCATATTTTTTCATGAAATTTCATCGGTCCACCGGTATCCGCCAAAAAATCACCGGCTGGCACCGGTCAAAAAAAAAACCGTTATGACTCAGGCGTAGTTGATTATTAATTAGCCAATTTAATGTCACAATCTAAATATCATGGATTTTAATGCTGTGTTTTACTGCTTAATTTGGCATATGAGAATAATTTTCTGAATATACATGTATGTAAGCCTAAATATTTCTCTTCCAAAAAGAAATTAAAAGCTATTTTTAGGTAGAACTTCTAGCAAAACACCTCAATTCTAGAGTTAAATTTGCCACCCCCAGCATGATAGGGGTTAAGGAAAATAGCAAAATCTGTTCAATATCCTCACATACAGTCCTTGTATACATGTGTTAGCGAGCTGTATATCACACAGTGGGTGTTGACCTCACAAAGGGGAATCAAGGATAAAACGTCTGTTTAGAGCCAGAAGGGCATTAACTCTGTGTTAAAGTATATGGGTTAATGCCCGTCTGGCTCCAAACAGACAAAATATTCCTGCTGCTTTATTTTGCTGACCAAACATTCTTCAAAACTAAAGTACATACAACCTCCATTAGATGATTTTTCACTCAATATTTCAAGGACAAATTGCCCAGAAATTTTTATGTTTGCGTTATATTCTAAATGACAAAAGCTACGTTCATACGGGACTTGTGGTTTTGAAACTAAGTTAACGAAACAACAACTCACTAACAACGACCAGGGTTCACACGGGCCCGAAACAACGATGCTCGTTGTTTCTGAAACTACAGGCTGAGCGATCGTCGTTGTTAACACCGGAAGTAGATACCGATTGAGTGTACAGTAGACATACAGATCCCGTGTTCATAATTTGCGTGAAAGGGTATGACCCAGAAGTTTAACATGAACAGAGAGGTCATCATTAACTACGAGCTTGCGAAACTTAAAGTCTATTCTGTCCACACAGAACGAAACTGCGACTGAGGACCCCCCTCTGCTTGTGGTTTCGGCGTTAACTACGAGCTCGCTTGTGGTTCTAGAACTACAAGTAAACTTAAAGTTTCAAAACTAAGAGTCCGTTCATATGGTCTGCAACCACAAGATAACCACAAGTTAACTTAAAGTTTTGAAACTACATGTACAAGCGAAACTTAAAGTTTAGCTCCCTTCTTGTGAACCTAACTAAAATTTGTTTGTGCGTAGATAATCATATAGTGGACACACAACCCCATTGTGTATCTTCTTTGATCTTCTGAAAAAAGGTACGTCGGATCTCCCAAGAAATCTAATTGTGACCATGTATTTGGAACACAGCTTGATATTGCACAAGCATTTTTCACATTTTTTTACTTACAAGTACAAGCAGAAACAAATATATCAGGAAATAAATGTAAATGTACTTACATAGGGAGGTATATCCTCGAACTTGGTAGTTTATCCCAAGTCTTTGTGTATGTGCGAGGTGTTACTTTGTCTGAGCACAGAAATAAAGAAATACAGTAAAAAGCAAAGGATTTATAAAATATCACAACTCAATATCTAAATTTCTATGAATAAGAATCATGGAGCTATTTTAATCTCAAGTAAAATAATACTTTAAAAAATCAATTCAGTACTTATTTATTGCACATAAAAATCAGAGTTCACGTTATCCATAAAAATCATGTGAAGTTGTAATCAAGACATAATCATAAAATCAATCATGGAAAGCGTAAAATATATTAACATACACAAACAAAAATTTCATAATTGGATGAAAATGAAATATGTACAAATCAGAATTTAGAAAAATACTCATCGATAACACTGAAAAAAATACAAGTCGGTAACACTAAAAAAAAAATTATACATAAAAGTCTGCTCTATCATTAAAACTGAAAAAAGGAGATATTTCAAATATTTTTTTGTATCCAACAAATATGAGTTTCCCTGTATCACAAGACGATTGCCAATTGGATTATTTGTGATCTCAACTATCAAAGAAAATAAAAACTCTGGCAAAATGAGAGGGTCTCAAGGTTATTAAAAATTATTATTTGTATGAAGGGTTTTCAGGCGACCAGAAAAATTGGCTTAACTCATGGTTTGCGCAAAAGTTCCCGGATGACCGTGCAATTTTAAAACAATATCTCATGGTTTGTGTAAAAGTACCCGGATGACCGTGCAATATATCTCGATATCTCATAGTTTGGGGTGCGCGTGACGCGTAAAAAAGTGAATACGCGCTTGAATACGCAAAGGTTAAGACAATGGATGTATGCGCGTAGCTCTTGCAAAATGCTTGGGTAAGGACAAAAATGTTTTTCTACCTGTGTTTTATGTCGAAGTCAATACAAAAACATAAGGACATGTAATGGTGAAAATTGAGGAACTAGGTATCATACAATTAATAATAATAATATTGAATGGCTTTTCTTTCGTGGGACACAAGGATATATCGTACTCGCTTTGAAAATATTTCACTCGTCGTGCCGACTCGTGAAATATGCTCATAGCTCGTGCGATATATCCTTGTATCCCACTCAAGGCCATTCAATATTATATAAATATCCCAGATCACAGGATGGAGGAAGGGGGATACTTCCTTTTTTAAAACTAACAGGATTGAAATCATTTCACTGAAAAGCTTGATTAATTAGCATCCTACACACAATGTAATAACACAAGATAACTTTTGATATTGTCAAACAGGACATGTTATGAATCTGACATCTCTCAACAATTTCATTCCATGCCAAATGGTTTAATGGCATAAGTGTAGCTTTCATGACATAATTTTGAACGTAAACTGAAACTTAACAAAAATGATGCAATGACAATGACAATGTAAAAATAGGCAGAAGTACAGAATTACTGGAAGTAGGCTAATCTTAACCAGTTCAATGTAAAATGCATTTACTGTAATGTACATGTAAATTCAGTCTCATGAAACATCAAGTTTCTCATTTGATGTTAAAAGTAATGCAAAAGTGATAGGGAAGCTGGAATTTGCTTTTGATTTGATTTTTATCAATAAAAACTAAAAGAAAAAGAAAAGAAAAAAAAAGTACATGTACATGCATGTGTACTCAGCATAGGACAGAGCCGATGTACAATGTAGTCCCACTCTCATGACCCATTAGCCGAGAAAACAAAAATCTAAACTAACTTACTCCAAGTATACATTTTAAGAGAAGTGGAATCATTAAATGGACATACTGTATTAAACTCCAAGGGCATGTCTTTTTAAAAACACAAATGTATTCAGAAGTCTTGCCATGTCAGTGATGTATGCTTCCGCATCTTGGGTGACCAACTGTACTTAGTCATTGGGGATCAGATACAACGCCTACTTGGGATTCTAGCAGATACATGTAGAGCCACTTGCCTCTTGTCTGTGACTAATACAATTTCCAAATGCAATACAAACAAACACTGGTTAATTAAACCTCGATGATAAGCACTTAAAGGTATCAATTAACATTCTCATGTGAACATAACAATGATTTTATTGCCCAAACATTCACTTCGATATACAATATTTTGTTTTATGATTTTCTGTTAAACGATGTTCAGATTAGAAAAAAAATGACTTACAGTAGAGCTGTACCATTTTTTGTATAGTACATGTAGCTATACAATGAATTTTGGTAGTCTGAACATGGGGTAAAGATGCTGTTCTCACATTACCTATACACACACCACATATTTAAAGGCATTTAAGAGTCTGAAGCCCATAATCATTACTGGAGTAACAGCTTCAATTAGATGTTGTCATTAATTACTACAAAACTAACATTCACAATATCATGTAAGCTATAAAGATTATATTTACCACATGGATCTAGATGGAACGTAATGTTAATCGTGCAGTGAAAATCTGCCAAATCTTTTCAGCAAGCCTTGGATCACAATTTGTGGGTTGGCAGTTGGATACACGTTTTATAGGCAAGCAATTGACGCAGGTCGCTCGTTTGGCTTGATAGTGCATGTGTTAAGAAAGGATGTAGCCTATAAAATGCCTCATAGATACCATGAATGTCCGCATACTGTAACTGTGCGTGACTGCACGTAAGACGAACGCCCCTGAATGTTGGCTCGGGGGCAAGGATCTCCAAATCTGATCCAAAATTAGGTCATGATGAGACAGCGCTTGAAAACTCAAGGAAAGTCATCTTGTGGGTTTTCGTGTCTTTCCAAAAGAGATATCCTCAGCTAAGAGCCACAAGGGCGTTGGGTCTATTTAAAGGTGTGAGATAATGCCCTTCTGGCTCCCAGCAGACGATATTGTCTATGAGGTTTAGAACACAGAGGAAGGGCAGGTAGACTGTGGATTTCCTCTGCTGGCAAAGTTCTATTAGTTACATCACGTACACACACGTACACCTTGTAGGCATAACAATGTTAAAACAAAAGGTGTTAAGAACTAGAGAGAAAAGACAATACAAATAATACAGATAGACAATGAAAGGGAAGGAGGGGTAAAGGGAAAGAGAAAGAGAGGAAGGGAAAGAGAGAGAGAGGAAGGGAAAGAGAGGAAGGGAAAGAGAGGAAGGGAAAGAGAGAGGAAGGGAAAGAGAGAGAGGAAGGGAAAGAGAGAGAGAGGAAGGGAAAGAGAGAGGAAGGGAAAGAGAGGAAGGGAAAGAGAGAGAGAGGGGAAGGGAAAGAGAGAGAGAGAGACGGAGAATCAGAGACAGAGACTAATTCAGTAATTTGAGACATGCGGAAAACAAAGAGGGTTTCAGGGGCCACATGGTGAGGGTTAAAAAAAAAATTAAAGCACATATAATGACCTCTATGATCTATCACATTTGACCTAGATGTGAACAAAAATCTAATTATGCATACCGGTTCTAAGTTTGAAATTAACAACTCAAATTTTTCAAGAGAGTGTTAACAAGGCAAAAACGTGAAATTTCAATGTAAATGACCTCCATGCCCTTTGACCTAAAATCTAATCAGATCATCTTATAGTGACACATACTAGCACCAAGTTTGAAGTTCATACCTCAAATAGTTCTTAAGTTATCGTGAGATCGAGGCTAACCCCAGAAATCGACCTGTGACCTTTGACCTACGTACCCCAATATCTACTCAGATTGTCTTTCTATCATGATAAATACTAGCACCAAGTTTGAAGTTTATATCTCCAATGGTTCTTGAGGTATCGTGAGAACAAGAAAGCGGGATGGACGACATACGGGCAGACATACGGGCAGACGTACGGGCAGACAGACGGACGGACAACCCGAAAACATCATACCTTCAGTGGGCGGAGGCAAAAAAAAAAGAAAATTGTACAAATTTTTAAATGACCAATGAACAAATTTTCTGTTTCCCTCTAGAAATATATTGAACTTGTTCATTTTCAAAGGATAGTTTGAAAGCTTCTTCGATCTTTTTTCTCTTTTAAAAATTGAATAATTAATGATCTACATGGAACTGCAGCTCCCTCTATGTACCTTTTCAATATTTCCTACAGCATGATATTTAAAGTAATTTACAAAAATAATAATTCCCAAATTTTGGAAACCCTCAGTTGTTAGTTGTACACTTTTTATTAGCCTCCTCCAAACCCTTATATTTTTCCAAAGTCAGAATTCCTCAGTTCAAATGTTGTAACTAAATTTACCTCTTTTCTTTCCTACAAAACCTCTGTCCCTTTCTTTCACAGAACAACTTTCAGCTTTCATCAAATTACATTTTATACAACTATATTCAGTCAGACTGGCTCCAACCTAGCCAAAACTCTGCCTGTTCAAGAAAAGTTCCTTCTTCACAGTGTCACTCCACATTTCCTTTGAGCCCCTGCACAGCTAATCAAATTGGGGTCTCTTAGATCCCCATAAACTTGCCCTTGATTATAAAACCCCTAGTTATCACATCTTGAAGACGATTAGTCAGGGATAATGTTCGCTCTGGGAATAGAATTACAGGCCAGTTTAGGCGAATTGCCAATGATTTCTCAACGTCAGATGAAAAATTGGGGCTGGCGTACGTGAAAGCATTGTCCTCTTGTTCGGCTGTCCAGAAGTTAATCAATGTTTTGTCGCCGTTTGCCAACTCCTAACTCGGGGGGTTTTCTTTTTTTAACTTTTGATATATAAAAACATGGTAGATAAAAAGGTACAGATGGAAAGATTGCACTTTATTTCTAATGCAATGTAAAGCTACTGATAATCAATCCTCTTGTAAACATAATCTGAAGAGAGAATGTCTTTAAAAAAAATTGTACCCTTTTCACTAGAATTTGATATAGGCTACATGTACACTTGCTGATAAGCACAAAATTTTTTTTTATATACAGTAACGCCCTTCTGGCTCAGCAGAAAACCAGTACCTGCATGAACATGAATATGAACAAGCCTCTCTGATATGAAATATCGATTCCCTAAACCATAATGTTAATTCACTCAAGGACTTTTCCTCAGAATGAAGGCTGACTTTTGGGTTGAAAATGAAATGTCTGATGCAACGTCCTGTCATGACTACATAAGAAACCGGATAGAGGTGCTAATACGGCACTGTCAGTACCTCTTACTTAGGCAGCCAATACATGGGTCTTATACCAAATCGTCCCTGGAAACGATACTTCCACAGTAAATCCCTCCTCTCTGTCACCTCATGGCTTCTTAAAGGATTCGTAAGAACAGAGCTACATACAGCTCATGAATATTCAAGTGAATCAAGCTACATCTCATAAACTCTCTTTGCTCTATATGCCACAGTACATATGCATGTGGTTGGAGGATGTACAATGTTCTTGTTGGGATATTTCATGCATTGATTTCTACTTGCTTAGTTTTAAACAAATAGTTTTTCAGAGAGTAAGCAACTCCATAAAGTAATTATTTAGATAATTATACAATACATAGTAAACCTTTATGTTTTTGTCATATCTTAAATGCACAGTCATAATTAATGCGATGACACATTTCATTTGTATCTAAAAATAAACATCATATCTGTCTCATTTATTAGGGCAATATGTTAATGTATGTGTATCTAAACCGTAACTAATGAGCACATTACACAATAGAGCCATGATCTGCTTCTGAGAACATGTCAGGCAAGGTCACAGGATAATCTGTTATGAAAGAGAGATAGGCCTGCAATGTCCATAATGATCTCCACGTAGGCCTACAGCTATACATGTACATACATGTAGATTAGACCTTGGGCTTACATTACAATTATGCTGCCAACAAATACACTGTACATACAAAATATGTAAATAAGATGAGATTATGCCATATACTCCTAAAAATGTATGTATACACCATTTTAGACATTAATAGGCTTACATATTTATCATATTTTTTTTTCTTTCAACAATAATGTTCATCAGTGATGAAAACAGAAAAAAAAACTATCAAAGAATGGCAACCCTATGAAATCAATCTCAGGTACATGTACATCTGTGATAGTATTACTCACACAATATCAAAGCCATGAAGACATTGAAAATGTAGTACAGTTATATTCAACACAGGTAGTCTGACCAGTACAGCCTGTATGGCGCACCAACTAGGTGACTATAATGTCATCATGTACATGTAATATATGATTAGGTTCTTTTTCATTCAAAGAATGTCCATCTGGAATGAAAACAACTAATTAAAAAAAAAATACCAATTTGACTACAATTGCAGATGTATGACTGTATTAGAATTACTCACACAATAACAAAGCCATAAAGACATTGAAAATACAGTGGGTGATTTCAAGTTCGGTGTTGAAAGCTGGTGTTGGTGTTGGGGCAAAACTAGCACCAGCCGCGACACCGAACCTGAAATGAAGCTGGTGCTGGGATTGACTTCATTAGGTGTTGAGCTATCAATAATGTGACTGGTATTATTTTTATAAACCCGAATTCACTGTTTGGGCTAGAATCAGTAGCCCAATTCACGCTCTCAACACCAACACCAACACCGAACTTGAAATCACCCAGTGTATTCGCCACAGGTACATGAAGTTTCAGTTTCAGTTTCAGTTTCAGTTTCAGTTTATTGTTTCATATTTCACATTTACAATGTGTTTTTACAGTATACATGTAAATGGGTAAAATTATTGGTACAAACGAGATAAACGGTACGAACAAACAAGAGATATATTGTCAGAGAAAATAAAAGAAGGCGAGTACCTCATATCTATGCGTTTGCTTGCAATATTAATTGAACAGACTGGGCTAGAATAATAATGAAATATTGAGGAGCCTAAGGAGGAAGCTATGCTTGTGAGTTATAGGCTCCAAAGAGTAATAAGATTTATAATAGTCTTTGAAAATAGTAGGAACGAGCAATGCATGATACAGCAATATGAGTATATAAATAAATATAAATAAAATTATTGTGTTACAGTAATCAAAATAGCATTCAAAGAAATAGTATTGGATGGCTTTGTCACTTTCATTACAGCAATAATATAACAATTCACATTTTTAGGGTAAATAAACATTTCTAGGGTAAATAAAACATTTTTAGGGTAAATAAACATTCCCTGTGTGCCGTGGCAATTTCTGAAGCATATATACCGAAGTGCTGACATGATTTTTTTTTTTTATTCTCAATTTTTACCAATGGCTTAACGAACTACATATGAAAAGACATATAAAACAGTAACCACGTATGCATAAACTGCATAGGTGTGGTACGAAAATGGAAAATGGCCTATTGAAAAGATTCTTTTGACAGCACTACATGTCGGCTTCTGCCTCTACCAGTAAAGCTTAGGCTGACCAGGGAAATATAACTGGGCTGACTATAAGACAACAAGTATTACTTGCATGTACTGTAGACTACATAATTATATTGGATTCAAAATGTACAGGCAGCTCTACAGTCTAGGAGAGCGAACTCCACATGTGCCATGGCAGGTTGGAGCGACCTACATTCATGTATAGTTCTGTTTACAATAGCCAGCTGTGCCCTGCACAGAGACACCTGTATGACAGACGAGTACGACCTCTCGATCTGACCCTGGATGTGTCACCCAACAATGACAAATATCAAAACAGTGACAGGGCATAAAGAAGGACTGTTCGACATTTTCACCCCTGGGACCTACATATACTGTAAAACCAGAAAATTTCATTCGCATTGATTGTTTGCCAATTTCTTTAAAGGCCAAGTCCACACTAATATCAAGTTGATTTGAATAAATAGAGTAAAATTAAACAATCATAAAAGTGAAAATTTCACTGAAATCGGATATAAAATAAGAAAGTGATGGCATTTTGAAGTTTTGCATTATCTCTTCAAAACAGTGATATGCATAACATGGGTGGTATGTAAATGAGTGAACCGATGATGTCACACACTCACTTTTCCTTATGTATTTTATCATATGAAATATCAATTTTTTGCTTCAATAATGTAAAACATGGTGGGAATCCTTATGGAACATGTAAAATCATCATTATTGTAACTTATTTTGATACAAGGGAGAGAGTCTTTCTGATCACAATCATAAAAATTGAAATATTTGAAATTTCATATAATAAAATACATAAGGAAAAGTGAGTGTGTGACATCATCAGTTCACTCATTTGCATACTGCCCATGTTATGCATGTCATTATTTCATAAAATAATGCAAAACTTCAAAATGCCATAACTTTCTTATTTTACATCCGATTTCAGTGAAATTTTCAGTTATGCTTGTTTAATTTTACTCTATTTATTCAAATCAACTTGATATTAGTGTGGACTTGGCCTTTAATTACAACTGACACAACACTGGATTTTTGCAATTTGCAAAAGTTCCTTGTTTTGAAAATAGCTGTTGTTTACAATTTGTGAAAGTATCATGTCATAAATGTTTCTGGTTTACATGTACGTGTCACATCCCACTCAAACAGGTAGTAAGTGGTAGTAATAGTAGCAGTAGTAGTAGTAGTAGTAGTAGTAGTAGTAGTAGTAGTAGTAGTAGTAGTAGTAGTAGTAGTAGTAGTAGTAGTAGTAGTAGTAGTAGTAGTAGTAGTAGTAGTAGTAGTAGTAGTAGTAGTAGCAGCAGAAGTAGTAGTAGTAGTAGTAGCAGTAGCAGAAGTAGTAGTAGTAGTAGTAGTAGTAGCAGTAGTAGTAGTAGTAGTAGTAGCAGTAGCAGAAGTAGTAGTAGTAGTGGTAGCAGTAGTAGTAGTAGTAGTAGAAACAATAGTTGTAATAGTAGTAGTAGTAGAAACAGTAGTTGTAATAGTAGCAGCAGTAGTAGCCTGAGGAGGAGGAGGAGGAGGAAGAGGAGGAAAAGGAGAAGGAGGGATAAGGAAGACTATCAAGATATGAGTACATGTAAATAGTAATGTCAGCCATTATCATTCAACCTTACCTATCGAATACCCAGGGCAGCAAAAGTAGTATGATTATCATTCCAACCTTTGTACAATGTCAACCCATCACATACCCTCCATACACATACCCATTCATGACTGGTTTCATGCAGCAATACTTGCCTTCTGTGTCCCCCACTTTGATCTACTTGTCTTCATCAATCAGCTGTACAGTTGAGGCAACATTTAGACAAGGCCTCATATCTTCATAACAGAATGGCTGGCAAGAGAAAACTAGCATATTATACTCGTGCACCAGCGCCAAGGCATTTTTTTTCTTCTTCATCCTGATTAACTCAGGTAGTAGAATTTATTTTTCTTTGTATGTCTGATATGCAAATTCAAAACAACCAATAGCTGAATAGAGTGGTTTTTTTTGTTTTACATTCAGTTACATGAAAAAAAAAAAAAAATCATGATAAATGCACTGCAAATACAATGACCAACTTTTGTACGGACACAAATAAGACAGAAAGAAGTTATGGTGTAATAAAATTAACAAATACAGTATGAATTTATCAATCAATTAATAATCATTTTTGAAAAGCATTTCTACAAGGCTTTTATCCTTTGTTTTGATGATACAATTTGAATTTCTCCACCAGTCTTGTAGATAATGTCATTGAAATACAAGTGGGCCTACATGCTACAAATACAGGTATACTTAACCCTTTCGAGACAATTTACCACATTTTGTGGTTTGGCTCAATAACTTTTGATTCAGAGCTCTAAAAAATATACCAGATGCACAAGTAGAAAGAGCAAAAATTTCTTCACACACTATGACCATCTTTGTTGCATGACCATATTGGATTTCATGTCAGGAATTCTAGAAATGAGATCAAGCTTTAAAATCCTTAAATTGGCAACACACTGAGAGGTTCGAAATCATTGTCTTTTATGAAAATTGGCAACTTTTCAACCTTTTGACAAAATTCCTAACCATGTGTATGGTTTTCAAGGCCATTACACCTTATTTGAACCATGTACCATTAAAAGAAAAATAATATTGTTGCCAATTTGAAGAACAAAATGTAATCAATTTAGCCCTGAAATAATTCCTGTCCTGAAAGGGTTAACAGGCATGTTAGAATGGGGAGGGGGGGGGGGGGGGGAGGTGCGTTGGATGCGATCGCCCCCTTTTCCTAGGCTACTTTGCTCCATGTCAGGGAATTTTGGACGTGTCTCTCCCACGTTTGAAGTGAGATTTCCACCCATGCTGACATATACATGTATTACTTCGGTAAATGAAAAATGCACCCTCCTTTTCAAAACGCTTCTTACGGAACTGCGAAAATGTTGCAAATTAGGAAGAGGGTGATTACTTGTACAGAACAGTCAGAGAACATTTCTAGCCTACTGACTGTACACGTAATTGATGAATCATTCTTGTGGTCATTATACATACTCTGATATCACTCAGAGAGAAATTAATGTAGTCAATGATTTATATTTTTTCAAAAGAAATATGTGTACATATCTTACAGTACACATTTCTTTCAAGGAATCACCAAAGCACACATTTAATGAATGCGAAATGAAACACCACATGTATGTGGGACAGCACATCAGGTACAAGGAGCATAATTGTGCTTGTACTTGTGCTTGTGCTTGGTCAATTTTCAGTAGAAGAGCTCTTGAATTAATTTGTGAATATTCATGAGGTGACCTAGTGCACAGAGGCCTCAAAACTACATCTAAGAATGCAACTCATGTAGACGCATGGGTTTTTACAGGGTATAGGCTAGACCAAGGAGTTATCACAGAACACTCCTTGGCTAGACCAAACTACATGTACATACAGTATGATCAGGCAGTCATGCAGCTGCCATCCATAAAATGGTAATAACTACCACCTGAAGATAGACATCGTAAATTATGCAGGGATTACTCCGGGTGAAATGTCAGGCAAATTCTAAGGTTTTTTTTTCTAGGGCCTTACATGTACATTTATATCTGCACAACAACAATATTCTATGCAACAATGCATAATAGGCTAAAAAAAATTATACCAATTCTGAATATGAGATTAAATATTTCGACAGACATGCTGGTTTATTCCTTTCTGAATAATTTTTTTTTTCACTTTACTTTATGAGATTTTGTCTTAAAAAGGCATTTACAAATACAAGGGGTTAATGATAATTTTTTTTTTTAAACCTGAGAAGTATACACACTTAACAAATATTTAAAGTTTACAAAGAGATTCTTTAGTAAGAATGGCTTCGCATCATTTACTGCAAATTTAATTACCTCAACTGACACGATAACGGTGCCATAAAATAGAAATCTTTCAATAATACACATCTATAGGATTCCATAACTAATAACAAGAAAGGAAGATGGGATGGGTACACCACGGTTACGATAAGGGTAAAAATGAATTTCACATACCTGACTGCTTGTGGGAAAAGCTGACTTTTTACACACGAGATGGAGAGAGACACAGATGCTGCTGCATATGAAGAGGGCAAAAGACAGTCGACGGCAAAATTGCAGAAAATCAGAAGATACGTCTCTCTTCGGGTACAAAATATGCAGTCTGCACGATCCTGGGTATAAAACAAAATGCAAAAGCGATTATCAGCTGTGTCCTTTGGACGATTTCCTGCTATTGAAGTCTCCAGCAGCTGATGCGTAGACGGTAATGAGGATGGCTGTTATGCAGGGTATGACCGAACGGCGAACAGAGGCACATAGAAAAAACAGAGCATACGTATACATGGATGGATGCACACAGGCATCAACGGTAGCAGCAAGGCTAATGAGAAATGCACTCCGATGATAGGAGGGTATAAGCCCCGATGTGCATGTGTGTACATGTGCGTTGGCATGCACAGCAAGTAAGGTCACCCTACTTCAACTCTCTTTCTTTTCTCCTCTCTCTCTCTCCCTCTCCTACCTTTCTCTTCTGTCCTCTCGCTCTATCACTCTCTCTCTCTACTCCCTCCCCTGTTGTTCCACTCTCACTCCCTTCTTCTCCCCTCTCCCTCTTTCACTCTCCCCCCCCCTCTCTCTCTCTCTCTCCCCCTCTCCCCTCCCCCTCCCTCCCTCCCTCCCTCCCTCCCTCCCTCCCTCCCTCTTACTGCCTAATGTTTACAGCCTGTGAACCCCTCCCTCTTCTCTGTCTCTGCCTCTACAAGGTGATTCTTGGCCTGAATTCAAGTATGATTCAAGTCAGACCCAAAACACAAGATGAGTCATTTTTGCAGTTATTAAAGGGCCGATTAGATTCTTTCAAATAGGTATTCCTCCTCTAGAAGGCATACTGCTTAACCCTTTCGAGACAATTGACCACATTTTGTGGTTTGGCTCAATAACTTTTGCTTCAGAGCTCTAAAAAATATACCAGAAGCATGGATAGAGAGAGCAAAAATTTCTACACTCACTATGTCAATTTTTGTTGCATGACCAAATTGCATTTGATGCCAGGAATTTTAAAAAGTAGAATAAGCTTCAAAATCCTTAAATTGGCAACACATTGAGAGGTACAAATTCATTGTTTTTACATTGAAATTGGCAATTTTTTCAACTTTTCGACATATTTCTAACCATGTATGTTTTCAAAGACATTACAACTTATTAAAACCATGTAGCACTAAAAGAAAAATATTGCTGTTGCCAATTTGAAGAACAAAATGTGATCAATTTAGCCCTTAAATAATTCCTGTCCTGAAAGGGTTAACAACATACAGGATGCCACATACCCTAGGCAACAGCTTAATCAACATCTAATACAGGAACTTTATTTTCGGAGCTGCACTTGGGGCCAATTGAATAATAATTATTTTTTGTAAAAGGCAGTCTCTTCTACTCTATAGACGTATTTTGATTTACTGATTTCTCCCTGAAATTTTCTGAAAATCTTTGTTTTTCTTTATATCTAATATTCATAATAAAAAGCCATGAAGAAGGTGGGTGAAAAAAAAAAATTGCCCAAATCCAAGATGCATTAAAGTCTAAAAATGAAAAATATATAAACAAATGATTGTACTCCATGCCTCAATCCTTAATCTTTTACTAGGTCATAATCATCACCTGCAATGCACGCATGGAGCAGAGGGTACCAAGGGTATAAGTAGTTTTGCTTTTTATGCCTTAAATATGCCTTAAATATGTCCAAACTGGCAGTGAAGGTTACAATGGCAGAATGTACACACTTGAGTCATAATAATTATTTCAAGGTGAACAATAGGGAACATTATAGATATTCCCTACTTGGCAATTACAAAGGTTCCAGAATAGAAAAAATGAACATTTTGTTCCTTCTTTTATTCTACATAATGGTAATAGCATAGATATTTGGAGGATCAGAAAAAAGAAGCAATCATTTACAACTTGATTTACCCTAATATGTATAAGTACATGCCATAAATAGAGCACTGTAATTGTTTCAGGTAAATATTTTTCTTTCAATTGAAACCGGTAATAAGCATGTGCCTGTTTACTATACAACTGGGTGGAGAGGGCCAATCATAGATAAAATGTTTTCTAAAGCAGGGCTCCATAATAACTTCTATCACAGGGGGGGGGGGGGGGGGGGGGGGGGGGGGTCTGGATTGACATTTATATTGCCTGTAAGCATGGGCCCGTATTAGAATATTAAAATTTGAGGGTCCAAGACACCTGTTGGTTTCAAGCCCTGTCCAAAACCAAGGCATATTCATTGAAGGGTGCATTTATACATGCAATCCTCCCATTTTTCAGGCCAGAATGAGCCGTTCGTTACACGTTTAGTTCAAAACTTGGTTACGTCCACAGACATTTTCGTACAATCACTGATTTAAAATGCCGATGTAAAAATCACAAAAAGTCACGTTTTGAATCGGCGTTTTTCCAAAAACACGGTTTCTAGGGAAGCACAAACACACAATCATTTGTACACACATTTACATGACGTCATATAACCTAGTAGCATGTGCTGTGAGGTTTGCAAAACCAGCTGCAGAGCCTGAATTCGCCTGGAGAAAACAAGTATAAACTGTGCCCCATGGAACTGCGCCTTAGATGAGGGTGTCAGAATGCTCATTCTGCCTTCGCAAAGGAAGTATAAACGCACCCTAATTGGGCTTCAAACCCACAACCTTCCTGACAAAAAAAGCTTTGTGGGGTCTTACTCTTAGTATCAGACTCAAAGTCCATGGAAAGAAAAGACAAGTTACCCCTAATAATAAGAAAGTATATATAGTGGAAGCATGGTAATCTCTTGAACCTTCTTAAAGCTCACTTTCTAAAGATTTAAAAGGTGTTCCAAAAGGACTGGAATAGTGGAAATCAATAACTTATCTACATGTACATGTATAACACAGCCAGGTGAAGATCAATTTTCCCTCCTCTTATGTACAGGTTATGTTCAAGTTCATGCATTACACTACTGCTCAAAAGAAATTGATCGGTTAGGGAGAAATTTCCCTTACCGCGTCTCTATGCTCGGTTAAGGGAACGAGGAATTTCCCTAAGATCGTGATTTTCTTCCCGTGCGAACCGTTATAACGGAACGCTTCCCGTTACGCTCCCCATGACCGACTACGAATACAATGGCTTCGTTTTTTACACTAGATCTACCGTAAGTGACATGACGTATGCGACTTACGTATCGCACACAGAACACTGTCACAACACAAATGAAACAGAATTGGGTTTGGCTCAATTCATACCAAATACGAAAAATACGCAATAAGGAGGCACAAAATTCCGTGAAAAAATACAGTTACACCATGTAAAAGATAATGACATTGAATAAAGAAGGGTGCAAAAAAAAAATAGGAGCGGGAACTGCACGTAAACTCACGGAAACTCACACACTGACAATCGGGCCGCTGCGCCTAATGCGTCTTCGCTTTCCACGTAGGAGTACATGTATGAAGGCATGGCAGCAGCGAATGCTGGTCTCCCATCCAACTACTAACCGGGCCTAATGCTGCTTGACTTCGTATCACTGATCTCTACAGTAAAAAAAAAAAAAAAAAAATCGATTTTTCCAGTAGAGATCAGTGTTCGGTGTTCATGCGGGGGTTATCGCTACATTTTTATTCTCAATTTTAAAAGTCTTTATAATTTGCACAGCACACGTACCGGTGCTCATTACGTCTACATTACAATGATTAATATGGCGATTCTTGATCTTCAAATTGGCTCGGAGACTGCTTCTTAGCTTACGGTATGCACAATTTATTTTTGGTTGGCTTGTCGTTAACATATCAGATAGGGCGGCCCCATTTTGGGAGGCGACTTTATCTGATATTGTCGCCCTCGAAAACATGATTTCTCAGACTTTCGGGGTAGGCACTTCAGGTGAAAATTAACTAATGGCCTGCTGGCCTGAATTCTTCACTCGTGATGTGAGCCAATGCTTACGATTTACAGAACATTTTGAATTTTGGAATTCTGACCACCAAAAGCCGAGATATTTATTATTAGTACATAATTAAAAAATCAGGCTTTTTCACCGACAAAATCCAATGCAGAAATCTTGTTTTCTTTGTTTGACAATGTCACAATTACATGTACATTACTGGAGTCTAGCACCTATGGGCCATTTTGGGGAAAAATTGGACTCCAGTTGTGCTTCTATTAGGCTATGGTTTAGACATATAATATGCACTGATTTTGTCAAACAGATTGTTGATTATGACCAAACACTTCTAATATTGTATTATTCATAATAAATAATGAATGACTTATTTAATAATTTCATAATTAATGAGTATATTTTGCATCATTAACAAGTAAAGAAAAAAGTATATTTTTAAATTTAAAGTATATTTTTAAAAGCTCTTTCTTGTTCGACATAATGTTCTTGAAATGCCAAATGCAAAATTTCATGTTCATTCTGTTCAATTAGTAAATAAGCAATTATATAAAAACAATAAAAATAATATCTAAAATTTTCCCCCTATAAAGTAATTTTTTTTTTTTTTTTTTTTTTTTTTTTTGGGGGGGGGGGCAAGTTTTATTCCTACTTGAAAATGCCCAAAAGTAATGTTGTGCTGTTACATATTAATTCAGTAAGTCAAAATGATTAACTTATTTATTAAATAAAAATGATAAGAATTATGAGTGATGTTTGCATAATTATATTTATAAATTAATTATTGATTATTAATGAGTATTTTGTTAAAGCTTTATTTCTATGGATACTGTGTACAAATAATTTCCACAGTACATGTACGATTAGAAAAAGGGAAAAAAAATACACTCCCATTCCAATGATCATAATGAGCTAATAATTGATATGATAGACTACTGCCTTTTCTATTGACTGTAATTTTCACTCTTGATTACAGTGTGTAAGTACTGTGTACATCAAAATTGTTATTGTTTATATTTGTATTCGATATTTAAACATTAGCAAAAACATTAGCAACGAACAGGTATTTCGGCAAGCTAATCACCACCGAAATCAGTGGAAACTTCCACAAAATGAAGTTGAATATACAATTTCCTTACTAAGAAAGTTTCCTTAAAATCTGACAACAGTTTATCAGCGTATCTCAATGAGGAAATATATAAAACGCTGGCAAACGATGAAATCCCCACATGTGTCAAGGGAAACTTTAGTGATCGAATCTCCGATATATATTAGGAAGACATACGAAGTCAATTTTTATATTTTTGACCAATCAGAATCAGCGGGATAAAGAAAGAATTTGCCCGAATTTGCTCGGATCGTGCCAAAGGCCGCCCCGATATGCGGCCGAAGCGAAGACTTCGAAACATCGCACCGTACCGAGCTGTGTGTAAATGGCATGGAGGTCGCCCGCATTCACTGCAATGTGAATGATCGCGGTCAGCGCTGTTGTACATGTACTTTCCGCACTTTCGCTCGAAAGTGCCTATTCGGGGGCTTTTTTGATCATTTCCGGGTCGAATTCGCCAGCCACCCCCATGTATTTTTTCACCCTGAAGCGCACGAACCGTGCTTCGGAGTTGACGTTACAATTGATATTGATTTGGCTGGGTTTAGCTGGTGACCATGTTTGAAGCAAACTCGTAGCGGGAAGCTTCCCTGTACGCACGCTATTAAAAGGGAAGCACCGCTAGATTGAAACGTTACGCTTCCCGCTGCTTCGTTTCGGTGCAAACTGATCGGGCCTCCCGTTTCCCTAACTGAAGAGCAATTTCTTTTGAGCAGTAGTGTACATGTACATACATGCTAATCTACTTTGACAGAATAAAATTGCAATTTTTTGATGATTTTTTTTTTCTTTTTAACTGACCAACTATAATTGAGAGGAGTCTATGAATTTGATTTACTGATATCTTGCATGGGCTTTAAGACACCTAGGCTTAGGCAATGATATGAGTAGTAGATCCATGATGAGTCACCTTGATTGTAGTCTGTACTATGAGGTGCATTGTTTTCTTTACATCAACAAAAACTTCCATATTAAACAGAAACTTGTGAAGTTATGTAATTTTGTACATGGAGGGTCAAGACAAAACAAGTCCCTTTACATTTACACTGGTCAAGGCAAGGTCTATCTATGCTCTTGATAAAATTCACTGGTCATAGCAGATAATGTACGCCTTAATATGACCTGACATAGCAATACATGATTCATACAGTGTTGTATAGATTTAAACATGGCAATGAACGAAAATAGTACAATCAATGTAGTTTTTATAATAAAAATGTTCTTGTGAGCAATCCTAAATCACTTTACACTTTACACCCCTGCAGTTAGCCCATCACAGTCAAGTAATTTTCTTTTTTATGCCTCTATAGAGACCTTAAATATGTCCAAACTGGGTGAGAAATTTCTTGTGTGTGTATAAACCTGCCAGAAAAACATGCAGCAGTTTTGATACCATAAACAGGGAAACCTGTCTAACATCTCTGAATTTGATACCCTTTTCTTGATTTTTGCCGTTTTTGATACCCTAAATGCGTAACCCTGGTTACGTGCCTAATGCTGAAAAAGTACCCTTTTATCTGTTTTTGTGTACGCGGATGATGTACAGGTCTCAATGAGACATGCCCCCCCCCCCCCCCATAGAGAATAGTAGAGCATATGCAAAACAGTGTGATCACAAAGAGGGTTGGAACACTTTCATAACTTGTTAAATAATATTATAGGACACAGTGTGACACAATGGCAAGAGAAAATAGCAGTACCCATACACCAGTGTGATCGCCTAGTCTAAGTATAACTGTGTGATCACAGAATGAATTTGAAGTGCTACCACAATGTTTGACAATGTAAAATCATTTTGTTTACAGAGTTGATAGGATGGGCCACATTGTGGCCAGAGAGAAGAACTGAGCATATGAACCACACTGTGACCAAAGAGTGAATTCCAACACTTTTACATAATGTTACATGTTCTGTATTTTGTATTTTGTATCATAACTTTTATTGCTTGTTTTATACTTTTCTACTTACTGTATCACCAAACTGTCATTTATGTTATGGATCCCCCTACAACCTCAAGCCACTGGCTTTTCTAGGGTGTTACATGTAGATCCTCACACTTTTGGGGTAACCTCACTAGTCATAAGGACCGCTATTCATAAGGAGCACTTATTCATAAGGACCGCTATCCATAACGTGTGACTAAATAGCGGTTTTGTACTAATAGCAGTCCTTCTGAATAGCGAGCAAACCATAGACAAATTTCCTTGCTATTCATAAGGACATCCATTCATAATGACCACTATTCATAACTACTCATAAGGACCGCTATTCATAACGCGTGTTAAATGAATGGCAGTTTTCTATGAATAGCGGTTCTTGTGAATAGCGAGCAGACCCGACACTTTTCGATGTATATATTAACTCGTGTGATTTTTATGAAATAAATAAAGTGAATTGAATTGAATTGAATAATGACTGTGAAAACAAATTGTTTAGATGGTTTGACAAAAAAAATTTAGGTCAGAGTTCATGAACCAGTTTGGCTACCGAGTGGATTCAGAACACTTTCACAGAGCTAAATGCATGAAAGCACTGTTGAGACAGTGTAAGACAATGTAGCTATTCATACAGAGAATATGTTGTGCACAACACAATGCAACAACAAATTAAGCACAATTGGAACTTTTGACTATAGATGTGAAAAAGCTGTGTTCACACTGTGTTGTTCGAACTGTGTGACACAGTGTGACACTATGAGAGCACAGGAGGAATTAATCATGACTATACAGAGTGCATTTGGAACACCTTTATTATGTTGACTATATATGTGAAAACACTGTATTAACACAGCGTGAAACAGTGTGACTCATGGTGCCATTATAGAGAGGATAGCAGAATGTGAACACATAGTGCATTTGGAACATTTTCACAGTGTTGACTGTTATGGTAAAAAATACTGTACTCACAGCTTCACGCTTAGTGTGAGACACTGTGAGCAAGGCAAGACAATGTTATCAAAGAGGGAATCACAAAATGCATGCACATAAATGTGCGGGCTACAGCCATCAAGGGATACTACACTGTACGCTCGCAGGAAGTTGAAAGTACCTACCAAAATATCAATCGAGATACGACAGAAGCTATTTTGCAGGTATCCATTTCCCGCAACCCGCATGTACATGTAAATGATACAATGTATTGAATTTCTACAAATGCCAAGTATATGACTACATTTCACAATGAAATAATCTCATGGCTTATAACAGAGTTACTTGTTTTACACCGCACAGTAATAACTGATTGAAGAGCTTATCAGCCAAGTTCAAATGATAGTGACAAAATAATTAATTCTTGGACAAAAATACTGATCATGTAAAATCCCTACATGTACCTCCAGTTCCCACCTCCGATAAAAGGGAGGCAAGATTTACATTGTACATCACTTCATTACATGTACACAACCAACACTTGCATCAAGAAAGACTATTAATATCAGGGAAGAGAGATGAGATATGAGTTAACATACATGTAGACAATTGAGGAGCATCTTTAAATATACATATTTTCTTGTTTTTCTTTCAACAGTCTGATTCAAAGTGGAACAAAAAACCTAGTGCAAAGTAATTTAACTGTAGTTTTCTTTTAAGTGTGTCTGTTTTTATTCAGAGAAGTGAGACTATTACATGTACATGTAGACTTCAAACTCAAAGTGGAGCATATATTAGAAGACAAGTGTAACATCATGTTCACAATGGCAAGCTGTCAAATAAGAAAAGGAGGTTCTAAACATCTTTGTATAAATGTATTCCAACTTCCCAACAAGTAAAAATGTAGACAGGAGCTGACTCAAGATGAGCCTTAGTTAAACTCCAGAAAAATAGCCCCAATAGTAAGATAAAGAATCCCAAACGACAATTCTGTCAATATCTTGTATAAAATCACGGTGATGAATTATATAGAGTACCAGGGAATAAAATTAGCTTTTTACCCCATGTGTAATTCTGAGAAGCTATGATCAGAAACAGATGTCACAAACTGAAAATGCATGCCAAACTCTAGTCTGTTGCTATGTCTGAACATATATGGACATCCCACGTCAATGCCCTCTATAAAACAACTTTCCAGGGAACGGTCAATCTTTAAAACAATGGGCTAAATCTGGCATATCAACATCTTGATGTTGATAGTACAGATTCGATTATATCATCAACTGGAGAAATTCAGAAATTTCCAACGAATCATGGACTTTAATAAAAAGATATTTTTCTCTAAGTTCTTAAATTTTAAAAAGATTATCAAAATATCAAAATATAAATTAACTTCAGTGTGAAAATAAACTGAAGAGCAGAAACATGACTATAAAGACAATTGGCGACACAAGACACCTGGAAAATGAGTGCTGATACTACATGTACCTGCAGCTTGTAATAATTTTAGTACAGAGTGAAAGCACTTTCTGGTTTGAATCGATAATGATATCACTCTGTGTAGCTGGCTAGGTTTGAGAGTGCAGGTATCTAAATATTACAAGTTAAACTCTTTATGTTCACCGATTTGAACCTTGCTTTGTTTTTATATAGATGAGATCCAGACAAGTTTCAAGGCTTTGTTTTAATAGCCAACAGACCATACAGGCCACACCGTGTGTGACTGTCTGTTCATTGTTTTCATCTGCAGGAGAGAGTACACCCTTACACACTACGGGTTTTCTGGTAATAATCTAGAGGTTACCAACTATTCTTCCAGAGGTTGAGATAACTTGAAAGGAACTAATTAGCCTACAGCTGAATGAGAGATCGATCTAACTGCAAAGTCTAGCAATTTTTCTGAAACTACAAGAGAAACTTCAAGTTCAGCTCTCGACCTGCCAACTAGAATTGGTAAACGAGAAGTCCAAACATTTCCTTTAAAAATGTTACAGGAAATTTCATGCTGACAATAAACTAATCAAGCTCAACATGTAGGCTTATATGTACAAAAGATATAGGCTAAGTAGGCCAAAGTAGGCCAAAGTAGGCCTAGCAATGTACATGTATGTATGGCAACCACCACCATGCCCACAGGGTTGGCTTACCCACAACAAACGTAAAATAGAGTCTGCACTTGAAAACTACAATGCATTTGACAGCATACAGTGTATACCCATAAATGATGATCTACATGTATGCAGTCCCTCCAAGGCTGCACCATGATATTTCATAACGTTACTGTCTAAATTAGCCAATTACATGTAATTCAACTCCACAGAGTGTAATCCTATGCATTTTCATTTTTTGTCGGAGTAGAACATTCTTTGTGCATCAGGAAACCCTGACATTTTCTTTTGAACAACATATATAAAGTGTCAAGCACATAATGAAATGTTGAAGTAAGATTATTTTTTTTGAGGGGGGAGGGGTGGTAAATCTGGATTTCAAGCCATCCTACTATTTAGTTGATTTGAATAAAAGCAGAAAAATTAGAGAAACAGATAAGTAAAAGTTTGAGCAAGATCTGATAAAAAAGTTATGATTTTTTTGGAAGTTGTAATCAATCAAACACAAATTGGCAACTCTGCGACATATCTTGCAAGTTCCTCTCCCATTTCACATAATTTTCTTAGTCGTTGATGAAGGAATACATTCCTCTATATACGGTGCATGTATGATCAATATTTTCTTCAGAAAAAATGAAAATTTATGATTTTTCAACTACAGGGGAAATGGGAGAGGAGCTCTCAAGCTACATCATGGAGTTGTCAATTTGTGCTTGATTAATCACAACTATATAAAAATTCATAACTTTCTCAAACTTTCATTGATCTGTTTCTTTTACTTTTCTGCTTCTTTTGAAACCAATTTGGAATTGAGGTGGACTTTCCCTAACACATGGGCATATGGGCTTGGCTGCATAAATAAATGTACATGTGCCTTTGCTATGGCAATTCAGACAGACAGAAATTCCCAAACTCAGAGTCCAGACAAGGGCGAATCCAGGATGTGGGGAGTCAGGACATCCCTATTCTCTTTTTGCTTGTCATAGGTTTTTGTATGGCCCTTTGGACACCCCCCCCCCTCCATTGATTGACAACCTTCATAATTATTCTTTTTTTTGTTGCTTGTCAAACTTTTTTTGAATTGCCCCCTCCCCCATTTGCAAAATCATGGAGATAACCCCTGTCAGGAACTTCCTACTTGACCTGACAAACAATATATGAAGAGTTCTGTCATGCATAATGAACTCCCTTCTAAGCATATGAGATGCAATTCTTTTCACCATGATGACATGAGCTCAAATCATATCACTAATGTGCAAACAAGATAAAAGAGCAAAACATACCATCAGCAAGGTTGAAGATAAAGTTGAGTTTTGGTCATGAGATTGAATTAGGAAAGAAACTGTCTAAAAGCAATTGGAAAAGGTTGAATACATGTATACATGTATAGCACATAAGAATTGGCGTATGCTGTAAGGTTTTGGAATCACCAAAGTGGTAAGAAATTGACTCCATCCTGCTGAGAGTCACATGCACTGCAAAAAAAAAAAATGTGTATATGGGACTACACACAAATGTTCGGCCTGAACATTTCAGCTGTTTCTTGTCATACTTTGAATGTGAGGGCATTTGAAGAGCAATGCTTTTCAGGGGACATATCTACTATGATAATCTTCCAAACTAACATAATAAGAATGAGAAAGCTCACAAATTAGTTTTTCAATTTCCCAGAACTCAATGTGCATGTGCATTCCTCAGAACCGAGCTTATTGCTTTGCTCCATACATGCACTGCAATGAAACATTACAACCACCAACCTCCATTTCATGTACATGTAGCACTAACAGATTTTAATATAGCAGGGGTTGGGAGGGGTATGCACATGTATTAACTGCATGTTTATATCATGTTTTGTAATAAAATGTTCAAGTACGATTTTTCTGAATATGATACCAATATACAGCATGTATCTGAAGAAACAATTCTACCAGCGAGGACTAAACTAAATGTCGACCAGATCTGCAAACTTTTACAGTTGTGTCTGTCGACCACCTACTTCATCTTCAACGGAACATTCTACAGACAGAAGCATGGCTGTGCTATGGGTTCCCCAATTTCACCCATTTTAGCCAACTTATACATGGAACATTTTGAAGTTTCTGCTCTATCTACATTCCAAGGCACCCCACCATCACACTGGTTTCGCTATGTGGATGACACGTGGGTTAAGATAAAGACAGCAGAGCTTCAAAGGTTCTTTGAACACATTAACAAATGTGATTCCAGTATCAAGTTTACACTTGAAGAAATCAAGGACCGCAATCTTGCTTTTCTGGACTGTTTGATCTCAGTTGGTGAGGACGGCTCTCTCCACTCGTCTGTGTACAGGAAGGCAACTCACACGGACCAGTACCTGTTGTTCAGCTCACACCACCCCCTCATCCACAAGCTTGGAGTGGTCAGAACTCTCTACCATAGAGCATCTTACATTCCTTCATCAGAAGAGGCCAAAAAGAAGGAAGAACAGCATCTACGCCAAGCCCTTGGATCATGTGGCTATAGGCAGTGGAGCATCCAGAAGGCTCTTCGCCCTCGCAAGAGGAATCCAGAGAGAACTGACTTATCAGACACGAGAAGATCTGGGGCCTGTATCCCGTATGTCAGAGGTCTTTCGGAAAAAGTTCAACGAGTTTTCCGTAAATATAGGATACCAGTTTACCACAAGCCTGTTAACACCTTAAGGCAAAAGCTGGTTCACCCAAAGGACAAGAGACAAACTACTAAACAGAACAATCTAGTATATGCTATCAGTTGCCAAGGAGATAACTGTGAGGAAAGTTACATTGGAGAAACCAAGCAGCCTCTCCACAAACGCCTCTATCAGCATCGACGTGCAGGGTCTGCAGGAAACGAGTCTGCAGTATATACACACCTTAGCCAATCAAACCATCATTTCCAAGACGAAGAGGTCCTCATTTTAGATAAGGAACCCCGTTGGTTTGAGAGAGGGGTTAAAGAAGCCATATACGTGAATTCGGAAAACCCTTCACTAAACAGGGGAGGGGGGTTGCGCCATAACCTGTCCCTTGTTTACAATCCGATAATCCGAAAGCTTCCTCGCCGAATTTCTAAGAAAAGAGTCAATAGAGACACGGACCAGTGATTTCCAGCTTACTTCACGGCCGATCGTCTTTCCCGCCAAATCGTCAGTTTAGCTGAGGATGGTACTCGGATGAGTACCGAAACCGTTCTACTACTTTTTACAAGTAAGTGTCCAGACGACAGATTTAGCTATATTTTCACAATTTAGGTCATGGTAAACTGACGATTTGCTCAAAATCTTGCTGGTATGGAAATGCATGCATTGCACACTTCAGTGTGGAGAATGAAGGATTGTTACATGTCTCTGAGATTTAAAGACAAGCTAGCTCTGGTCAGACTAAAAACTTTAAAGTGTACCAATCACCTTACAAAATAATTTGTGTATAGCTAGAAAGTGTAGAATCAACCTCAAAGAACTTTATCTTGCATTCCATAGGTCAACAGTTAAGGAGTATGAAGGAGATAAAGAATAACATGAAGGTGCATGGAACCAAACTAGAAGTTCGGTTCCGCACGAGCCCTTATCTTGGCGAGCACATACAGGTGCGTCGAGTGGACTACTCACAAGTCGCTTTTAAGTTTGTAGAGAGTGTAATTAAACTTGGAATATATATCTCTTTAAAGTCTTTATACTACAAAAGTAATATTTGAAGCCCATTTTGAACAGAGTATGGAACCTCTAACATACAGAGCAAAATATTTGTTTGCGATTGGTACCCTCTAAGTCACAGTTTAATGATTCAACAAAAATATTTCCATATTTCCTAAATGTTTTCATGTTTTGAAGCCTGTTGTTCAAGAAAAGAAGGCTATGTACATGTACATGCATACACAATATATTAACTCAAACTATCCCTTGAAATAAGTATCTTTTTCAAAGGCTAAAAACAGTGAATATAAGTACATGTACTAGTAAGTTTGAACACAGACAAAATGAACTACATCAACCAAATATTTCACATGTAACATTTTACGAGTTGATAAGAATTCAAATTATGTGGCCCCTCATCGTTTTTGATGATCCATCAGTTACATTCATACATTGATAATAGTGATCTGGATTTAACCCTGTTTGCAACCATATAGCCCTAACCCAATATCTTTGACAAAGTAAAGCCCCAAGTACATCTGAGGCAAATGCCTGGTCACTTTCATCATACATGTAAATTAAACTTTACCGTTTTTGCCTTTTGGAAGGAGGGGTTATGTGGAAGGTTTTTTTGGGTATTTTGAAAAATACTGACATATTTAACAAATTGGGGGTCTTTGTTTTCAAAGTTATATAATCTCTTAAACCCTTTGAATTTAATTTGGTTGCGATATAACACATAATTTCAATAAAAAATCCAGTCTGACCCCAGGTTTAGTATTCAACAGGTTACTGGTGCTTTTGTAAAAGAGGTCCAATTTGGAAAAGAAGTCTGGCAAGTTCAATTATTTTCCCTTCAGATTTGGGACTTACAGGTATCGTACAGTAGTGGGAAAGGTGGCGCTTTGGATATTTAACTACTTTGTCAGCTGGAATGGAAATTACTACATATACTGTTGTGAAATGATTAATTTCAAACGTAGGTGACGTTTGTTTGAAGAAAAATGGTTTAGAAATGGCTAAAATATCCCAAAAAATAAACATCGAATTACAAGCGCGGTACCGCGCTTGTAATTCACACATTGACAGTTCACACACGTGTAAACAGTGTGTGCGAACCGCTGTGCGCCGTTGAGCCGGGAGCGTCGGGGTAGGTGGTCCTTAGCGAGGGTATAAGGTAACCGTTGATATTCGATCATTTGAATTATTTTACTGAAAATCACCGAAAATCATGAATAGAATACCGGATTATCTCACTCATGTATTTTTTTATGCAAGCCGAACAATATGAGACTGTTTTTGAGCAGTTTCATGTCAACTTTCATTTTGCTACCACTACTGTTTATTACCTTTAACTATCAAAAAAATCTACAAGCAGGAAAAAAAAAAGGGAGGGGGGGGGGGGTCTGAACTCATGTGAATCCCACCCCCATGGATCTGCCCCTCAGTTAAACATGTGCTGGTACATTAACATTGTATGCTGACAACCATAACAATGTCAGGAAATGATCCTCTGTTCAGCTCCATGCAGCCGTCAACATGTGTACATAGGGACAAAGGACGATTTGCACCTAGAACTTATTAAATAGCACTCGGAACCCTCCAAATAGCTCCTGATTTTCTTCCTATGGGACGATTTCTTTTGTCAAAAATTTGAAAGAGCTCCTCAATTAAGCATACAAAAAAGTATTTTACAGGTAGCCCCTTCCTCACTCACATATAATATGCACTTCCCTCAAAAACAAGGAAGAGATAAAAGATTGCCTCATCGATATGTTGCATATATATATCTTAGAATAATGCTGGTGGTTTCAGTTTTTAAGTGCCATTAGTCCAGTAATTTTGATAATTAATAGCGACTATATAGCTATGCCTGTATAATTTAGTGCACATTTTTCAATAGGCAAGAATGAACATGCTAACTGTTACTGTTAGCTCCGTAAAGAGATTCATCAGATTGGTGCAGACTTATCAACATGAATTTTCATCATTTCACAATCAATTTGGTTGTTACCTTGTTACCAACTGCCGATACCCCATCTACGGCGAGTCAGTGCCAGTCTGAAGAAGCCTGCAGAAACTAGTAGGCGAAAGCTAACAAGGTAACAACCAAATTGATTGTGAAATGATGAAAATTCATGTTGATGTTACTGTTAGCTCCCATGATGATATTGTTGTAGCAAAGACAATTTTAAAATAATAGGCAATTCTTAATTCTGGTCAAGGGAAGGAAATTGAATTTCTACTTTCTAAGACATCTTTTTTTTACAAGAACATCCAAAATCTGCTCACACATACATGTACTGTATGCAAGCAACTATGGCATGTCTACACAAATTTCAGTCTGCAATACTTCATGTTGTGAACTTGAACTGAAGCTTGATTTTACTTTTTTTTTGTATACTGAGTCATATCAATGTATGGCTTAAAGCTATCTAGACTAGTTTCAAAAATATGAGATGGTGAAAAATATGTAAAAAGTGAAAGAATACCATAATACTAGCAGTAGCACAAAGAACAGAAGAAGACAAGCAAAAATCATGACCATCACGCATCTTCTTCTCTGCTGACTTCCTCCGTTTACTTGAGAACTGCAATCCTTTGCTTGCAGAAGGATAATGTGGAGCCTGATCAGTTAAACTTAGGCATTTTGTCCGTCTGTGACATTGAATATTTTATGGATCATAATTTTAGAAGGCAACCATGGCAACCAAATTTTATCAAATTTCAACTCCTTCAGTTATGCCCTTCACCATGAAACATAAAATACCTCGCTTCAATTAAATACCTATTTTCTACAGGCCTTCAAACTTCCAAAATTTGTAAAATGTCCGTCCGTGACTAACCAATCAGGCTTTGCGTCAGACTGTTACTACTGATGGTGTGCAGTGCCAGCTTGGTCTACAAAGCAGAGATGCCAAGGTCAGAGACCAGCTAGGAGTGAGATTTTCCGCAAGTCAGCACGCTGAAGGTGAGAGAGCAAAGCGACCGAGCGAGGGGAGGGTGTGGGAAGGGGGTGTCCCCCCTCCTGCGGTAGGGAGTTTAGCAATTTTAAGCTCTAAGACCCCGTTCTCACTCACTTTTGAAAGTGGTCTTAGTTAGACCGCTCCAGAGGAACGGGTCTTGAGGAACGGTTTGCTAGCGTTCACACTCCGAGCAGTTTTTCTCGCTCAAACCGCTCCACGATTCAAAGTGGCCTTGTTGCTATGGCAGCTCAGTTCAAATTTTTCGCGCGGAATACAAACTGATGTACCGTAGCGTGCCTGCCGGCTGCCCGATCGATTGCTTTTGCTTTGTTTTGTGCGCGGAACGTCACTGGCTCACTTCCGGTTGAAGTACGCTTTCGTTCACATTGCACGTTTAGAGCGGTCCATACCGCTCTTAATAAGACCCGTTCCTCAAGACCACCTCCCCGAGGTGGTCTTCTGGAGCGGTCCAGAAGACCACTTCCTGGACCACTTTGACCGTTCACACTCACCTAAGAACCGCTCCTGAGGAACGGGTCTTAGATAGACCGCTCCAAAAGTCCACTTTCAAAGTGAGTGAGAACGGGGTCTAAGTCTTGCGATCTGGTGCATACTATTGTGACTATTTTAACTTAATTAGAGTAAAGGGGGGGGGGGGGGGGGCGAGAGGAGAATTCGGCCACTTAAGAAAAAGATCCTATTGTTTGGACTCTTTATTTTAATTTTCACTTCTTACTCTAATGATGAAAGCCAATATAGTTATTATTTTAACAACAACAAAAAAAATTCTGAAAAAAAATCTAGAATTGCCGTGGCAATATTCATTTTCAATTTCGCTGTCTCGGAGGCAGTTTTCAGCCACATACAAAGTGAATGGGGAGCGCACGTGCCCCGTACTTTCAGCCGCTGATCAAAACTACCGGCGGCCCGAGCCTGTGTCCCACCCCGCAACTCCGGGCGTGCGATCCGGCCGATTTTTACCTCCGCAGTATCAGAAACTTAAATCTCAAGATTAAACCTAACGGAGATATCACGTGTGGGTGTCATGCACTAACTATCTTTGACTGTGCATGCGATTTCGATTGAACACTTTTAAACTTGCGACATACGAAAAATCCCGATCTATAACTGAAAATTTATTGAAATACAGCTGTTTTTGGAACCCTTTTCCTATACAGACAGGCATAACATACGCAAATTTTCAGATTAGAGTAGTAGGACCGCCGATTACATCGCTAACTGTGATATTTATGGATTGTGGATTGTGGCACTATTACGTCGTCCACGCTAGACTCAGAATTTTGTTTTTTTGGTGTGGCTGTGAGGCGTGAGAAAAAGGTTGCCAGGCATGAGAGCGTGAGAGAGCCCTGTCACGCCCAATAACCTCGCATAAGTGTGAGTGTGTCACGCCTTATGCGTGAGACTTGGTAGGTCTGACAAAGCATTGCCGTATACCCAGACGTGTGTCTGGACAGGTTGCTTGTCCGGACAGGTCATTTTTAAACAGTAAATCGAACAACTTTTCATGTAAATTTTCACAAATCTTTTCCAGCATAGGTTGAAAATTATGTGATTTACAAATATTCACGGAGTCAGGTCATTTTTAAACATTAACAACTTTTCATGTAAATTTTCACAAATCTTTTACAGCATAGTTGAAAATTATGTGATTTGCAAATGTTCACAGAGTTTACTGTTACTTGATGCATATTTTTCGTAAAATCCTACTACAAAATTGACAGGTTATTTTTTGTTAAGTGTCCGGACACACAACCCCCCATCATATGTTATGTACTAGTAGTATTTCAACTTCAAGAACAAATTGTAAGGTAACTGGATGAAAGTCAGGAAATTGGTACAAGACATTAAGTCATTATTGATTACACCAAGGAGGATAAGTCTGGTTCTAGCTAGATGGGTGTCTGCATCCATGAACCTTGTCAGCACTGTTCGGGCATCCTCTGGAAAGTGCTCAAGAAGATTGTCTCTCAATGTCTCAACTCTCATATCTGCCAATCTCCAATAACCTCGCATAAGTGTGAGTGCATATCTGCAGTAATATCTACAACAAAATTTAAACTTGGGCATTAATATATAATGTGGGGACTAAATCTTACCAATGGCAATGCCTGCAGGTCAGCCTGGTGGAGCTAATAATGCTGTCAGTGTCACAGATTTGGTGATAGTCTGGACTCTGGTTGGCCTACAGACGATAAGGATTTTTCTTTTCAATGAACTGGATCGGCTCGACTCTCGAACTATTAACTTCCAAGCTAGCTCAGCTCAGATTCTCATTAATGTTTACGACCTTACGACTGCTCTCTGAGGTTCGCGATACAATATGCATACTCGCTGGTTATAACACTGCGCTCAAAATGCAAGCTCAGCTGACATGACGATGTTTTGTTTACAAAATATGGTTGACTATATAGGCTTTTCCAAAGACGTACAAAGTTAATCATAATGGTCAAATATTGGTTTGCTTCTGTACTTGTATAAATTTAGCTAGTTTTCAATAGAAAAAGCTAAAGAACGGTTAATCATTGATGATTGGACAGGGCCGACAGGTACTGGTTTGGACTGAACATGATAGAGACACAGGGGCGGCGCTACAGGGGGGGGGGGCAGAGGGGGCGACCGCCCCCTATGATTTTTCAAGTAGTGAAAAAATAAAAAAAAAAGAAGAAAAGAGAAGAAAAGGAGGAAGAAAAGGGAAGAAAAGGGAAGATAGAAGAAAGAGGAGTATTAAAAAGAGAGGTCTTAAACGTACTCTATATTACCCCTGTTAATTAATAGAGAAAAAATATGACGTCATCTTTAGGTCGTCTTGCCCCTCCTATCAAAATACCCTGGCGCCGCCCCTGTAGAGACATCATCATCATCATCATGATCATACTAGTCATAGCAGTGCTTCCACAAATCAAATTTCGAATTCCTTAGATTTTCACTTTGACCCGGGAAGGCGAGGGGGGGGGGGGGGGGGGGGTGTATATGTCTCATTGAGGCCTGTCCGGCATTTTGTTAATACAATATTTGATATTTCAACGTAGGAAGACAATATACCTCCTATCAGCAAAGAAGTGAGAGAAATATTGGTAGGAAATCAAGGTAAAGAAAAAAAAAAGAAAAAAAGATAGCACTGGCTAGATCGTTGACATACCTCCCCCCCCCCCCGGGCAATTTGACCAGTTTTCAAGTTCCGAATTCCCCCACCACATATCAGGCCAACACAATGGCGTATCCGGACCTTTGCATCACGTCGGGGGGGGGGGGGGGACATCGGAGCCAATGGTGATCCATGTATTTCAGCAAGAAAATCACTTTTGGGGCGGGCTAATTTGCATGGAGGGATAGGGTGGGGATATAGATGTTCCTTTTTCTCTCATCTCTTCTAAATTTGTAATCTTATGATTTTGACTTGCGTAACTAATAACAATTCAATGAAAATATAGTCATTTGCAAGCTAGCGAAGCAAGCTAGCAAAAGTTTTGTCTCATTTCATTTCGAATTTGAACAGGTGCATTTTCTATGATGCATGTGCAATCTATTTATTTGTATGTTTTGATTATATTTCAGATTTATTTCAGTTCATAATATAAAAACTGCCTTCATTTTCCTCTATTTCCTTTTCTCTCTGTTTTAAGTTTGGCTTCTTAACTTAAATGCCGAGCAGAACAATTTTGAGAAAAGTTATAATCTAGGATATTTTAACAAAATTTGATAAATATTTACCTTTCAAAAAATCCTAACTTAACTGAAAAGTCGACTATTTTTTTTTCTTGATTGGAAAATTTTCAAAGGGGGCAAATCGCCCCCTTGCCCTCTTCAAATATGCTAGTGCTGTAAGTCTATACACATGATTAATAATAATTCTCCACAGGCCCCGTGACCTTTGAAAAATAATAATTTCAAAATCATGAAGAATTTTATGACTAAAGTCACTTACTTTCGCAAACTATACATTTATACATTACTCTTTTGTCATAACCTCAGTGTGATATTTCCTTAAACAAAGTGCAGCTCTATAAATTATACAAACGATTAAATAAAAAACTTGGAAGGGAAAACATAATATAGGACAAAGTAAGAATTTAGAAAGAAACTGCTTTTATGATCTTCTGAGAAAATAATGGACACAATCATTTTAAAATCATAAGTAATTTTATGAAGAAAATTTTCCTATACATGACACTACTCTTTTGTCACAATCTCAGTGATACATTCTCAAACCAAGAGCAAGAATTTTCATACATAAACATTAGATAAAGAACTTTGAATGGGAAAGAAAAGTATATAGAGAAAGCAAGATACAGAATTGAAGATTACTAATATGTTTTTGTTATTTTAATCTTCTTAGAAAAGAAAAGACAGAATCGTGGTACAAAGCCGGAGAGGAGAAGTAAAGGGCAGCTTTGAAAATACATGAACATAACTGTATAACAATTTTGTACGAATGTTGAGTAATTTCATCTTCATGTGCATGCCTTTATCTCTCCATAATCTTGATACCAGTGATGTTTAATAATATCAACAAAATTCAGTTTTCTGGATTTAAAGACAAATCCACTTATAGCACTTCGGGAAAAAACCCTGCAAGGTATGATAAAGAAGCAATATCTATATATAGAACTGCTGAAAGACAGAAACAATTCGTGTCAGTGGCGGATTTAGGGGTGGGGGCAATTCCGGCCCGCCCGTGCCCCCCCCCCTTGAAAGAAAAGTATACATTGTGTCCCCCTTTTAGAACTGATAATCTTTTTTTTTTTTTTTTTTTTTTGCTTGTCAGAGAATTCTGTAGGAAAAGTGAACCCCCAAAATGTGATAATTTTGTTTTGATCAGACTCACTGTCGGACCCATCGACCGCTTTCCAAAAGGCAATTCATGTAGTACGGTAACTCTAATGATTTTGCACAAAATTTTATTTATTTATTCTGCAATTGGGCTCTATTTTCCGCATTTTATTTTAATTTTCACTTTTTCAGTATTTCCTTAAATTCTCATTGATTTTTTTTTTGCTTGACAATTTCCTTGAAACTTTCAAAATTCCCTATTTTAAAAGTTTTTAAAGTTTGTAAATTTTGCGAACAAGCAAACCAAATAGTTTTGGGTTTACATCAGTGACATAGTACGGAGCCCGCCAGGTGACATGAGGGAAAAAATCTCCATGGATTTTTGCGTTCCCTCGCAATAATTACTGCGTTCCCTCGCAATAATATTGCGTTCCCTCGTAATATTATTGCGTTCCCTCGCAATAATCCATGGAGAATTTTTCCCCCTCATGTCACCTGGCGGGCAGTCCGTAACATAGTGGTGCATTATGTGTTCCATTCAAAACCCTACTATTTTTTCGTAGGCCTTAAAATAATAATTATTGTAACCAAATAGTGATACAGGTATACTTGAATTATCGGGTGGTACAATGCAGCCGCCCCCCCCCCCCCCCCCGTCCTGCCACCTGTGGCTTAAATGATTAGAGACCCACGTGTCATAATGGGTCACTTTTGCAAGGTTTTGGCCTGTAATAATTATTAGAGCCTACTCTCTACATGTATAGGCAAGCAGTGGCGTACCCAGGATTTTTTTGCAGGGGGGGGGGCAAATTTTGTCAACTGTAAAATTCTGCTTGGAGGGAGACCCGTATATTTTTCTTCTTGTCAGCCCTCCAAACTCGCTCAGGGGGGGAGGGGGGTGGCAAAAAAATTACACCAGCTCTCCAAAAGTCGCTTAGTGGTGGGGGGGGGGGGGGGGGTTATCTCATTTTATGGGGTCCATAACTTTCTGATACCCCTTGGGTACGCTAGTGTAGGCAAGGCATTACAAATTGTTTTTTTCGCTCATCTTCCCCAAGGTTTAGCTGAGGTGTCAACTTAATGCTGGCCAATGGGCCAATGTAAAGGTAAGGTCAAGTGAGCGGGGGGGGGGGGGGGGTGGGGGCAGTGCCCCCAAACTGGCACATGTCCTCCCCTCACTTCGCCAAATCCGAGGATGGGTCGATGCCCTTAATTGCAAAAAAAAAACCAATATGTACTAATCAATGTCAATGGCGTAGCAAGGAGGTAAATTCTCTCCCGTAATATATTGTAATATTCCAATGTGATCTCTTTTTGCTGTTTCTGTCGTCTTTTCTCTTCAAATCCGTAATTTTGTAAGCGCTATGGTACTTTCTGTTTTTAGCGCTCCTAAATATTCAGTATCATTATTATTTTTAATGACAAACTTTTGAGTTGATTATAATGCCAAAAAGAAGAGAGAGAAAAAAAGGGGGGGGGGGGGTTCTTTACATCTAGAGTATTTTGGGCAGCAAAGCTTGGTTTAGGGGCACTTTGGGTGGTTTTTTTTTCAGGGGCGTGTTAAACCCTCTTCCCGATGGAATTTTTTTTCAGTTTTTATATTTTTGTAATGTACACCCACACCTCTTCCTTCTGACAAACTTAGGTCCATTGGCCTTAACCGTGGGGGAAAATTTTCTCTAATTTATAGGGGCGGTCTGATAACCCATCCCGACAGAAAATTTTGTCAGTTTGGTGTTTTGGTAATGATTGTACATGTACAGTGCGTCCCCGAAAAAACGAAACCCTAAAACAAAGGGTTATTGTGACCACACTATGTGCTCTATGACAATAATTATCTATTTTCCAAAAACTAGAAGTATTATGCTTTTAAATGATACCTTGATGGCATCCATCCGTACATTCTTTACCGAGCAGCAGCATTTTGAAAATGACATGTAAAAACACAGTTGTGCCAGATTTGGGTAAAACCGTGAAAACGTTAGGACATGCGAACATAACCCAAAATGTAATATGACTTTTAAAACCCTGCGAGAAGACTGTTTTCATGTGTTTCTTTCAATAACGATGGTAAGGATAATGCCCTCATCATGAAATAATACATAGTCAATGTTTTGTTGATGTTGGGGGTAAAGAAAGGGCAGGTTTTGTATTGAAATGGTACATGCAATCGAAATGAAAAGTAATTTTTTGAATTTTGAAGAACTGCAATTTCTTTTAAGAACAAAGCGGACATAAAGGTGATATTTTTCATAAAAGTAAAGTTAGTGGCACTTTTCATTGTCATCAAAAGGAAATACAAGGTTGAAAGGGCACATAAGGCAGAAAAAATATCAAGATTATGGAAATTTCCCACCTCAGGAGGGGCACATTTTCATCTTTTGAAGGATATTTACTGATTTAGGAAATTTTGGGGGCATATACCCCTGCCACCACTGGAAATTGGTATCGACCCGTGTTTTATGAATTTCTGATTGAATGCATGTCATCACACGAAGAAATTTCACGTAGCATATCTCTTAAAGCTGGTATTTCCCTTGTGTCATGTTTGCATGTGATCATAAAGTTTTCACGGTTTTAACCAAATCTGGCACAACTGAGTTTTTACATGTCATTTTCAAAATGCTGCTGCTCGGTAAAGCATGTACAGATGGATGCCATCAAGGTATCATTTAAAAGCATAATACTTCTAGTTTTTGGAAAATAGATAATTATTGTCATAGAGCACATAGTGTGGTCACAATAACCCTTTGTTTTAGGGTTTCGTTTTTTCTGGGACGCACTGTATATTCATGATGTACACCTTCCTTCTGACAAAGTTTGGCGCATGTGTCAGATGGGTTGAAATCGACCCGACCGTTTTGGGGCCCTTTTTTGAGGGGGGGGGGGGGCTCTGGGGGCCAAACCCGGTGGCTTCGTTCGAGCTGAAAAGTTTTTTTTGTGAATGACTTGGATCGTCTAGGGGTCAATTCTCATATGTAAAATGAGGTGACTATTTCGGGACAGGCTCCTGGCCTAAAAAGAAAGATTTTTTTTTTTTTTTTCAGGTGCCTGAATTTCTGTCTAAATTTTGAAAGGGGAGCACATTTTTCTTTCGCGTATTTAAGTTACATATATTTCCCATTGGGTTCCCCCCCCCCCCCGCCTCTCCGAAAAATGGTTTGAGCCACTGTTCATGTACTTGAGGTCGACTCGAGGCAGGGCCATTAAATTTGCTTTTTAATCCTAAATTTGCTTTTTAATACTAAAAAAATGTGATTGTACGCTTTGAGTCAAGACTAAACAACTTTTTACGCCACGAAGTAAATAATTCATCGATGTTTCACTGATTAGAGCTGACAAATCGACGGTTTGGTTAGTTACTTGATATAAATATTATATGCGTAGATTTATATATGTTTTGAATGTGATTAGTTGGAATAGATCTGATTTTTCCTCAATTTAACTGCTGTTTTAAACGGATTATTACTTAGGAAATTTTCCTATTACAGTCCCACATGCTCCTATTGAGGAAGTGTTCGAAGTTTGAATCCTGAAGCTCTAACGCACTAGTCATGGGCCCTTGCCTATGTGGGACTGTGTCCAACATTCACTGTTGCAGCAGTCAAAAACAGACAACAAAATTGCTCTAAGCAAGATTTAATTTTCTTAAATTTGCTAGATTACCTGATTCATGGACTCTTCCACTCTTACTGTGCCACAAATTAAGGGATTCAGAATTGAAAGTGAAATTTTAAATAATTATTTTCCTCTCCTGTATGAATGATCTACATCATCTAGCCTGGAAAAGGGCCTGCTGATACACACAATAGCTATTGAAGCCTATTCACCCATAAAAGAGCTAGTCTGAGTACAAGGTTATCTTCAGATAAGCTTGTACATGTATAAGCATGATAAGTGGCTCTAACGAGAGGCACTCATACATGTAGACCGAAAATTTTGTCCCTCGTTCGTTAGCCTCTTATTTTGGTTAGGGTCGGCCCTCACTTAGAGACAGAAACGGGCCTGTCACTCTGGGGGTCGTTTCATCAAACCGTCATAACGACAAGATCAGCGACATCTCGACACTGTCGCTCAACTTGTCCGCTAAGTGTTTCACAAAGCCGTCTTTGCCAAGACCAGCGACAACTTCGCTGACAAATGACTTGTCCGTACTCCAGACCTGTCATATCTTTTTAGAACGCCATCACAAGCCAGCTTTTAGTTAGTCTATGGGCTGCGAAAATATAAATAAATGTAAATTAAGAGAACATTTATTTCCTGATCTCCAGGCTTTACCATTCCTTTATCAAATAGTGTTACTAATGTTCGTATTATAACATTTTACAGACAAACAATATGTTCTTATGACTTCTTGACCCCCCAACAAGTAACTGAGATTAATATTAAAAATACCCACATCAGTCTACCATAGAAAAAGCATCAAAAACAGAACAGTCTGTATGTACAGACCAATTCAAACAACGACAATTTGTATTTTCCCTATATCTATCCCTTTTCACGCAACGCCTTGATATGGATAATAGTAAATGCATTTTTTTATAAATGAATATCAAGAATTGGGCCATAAAATATCTTAATTTAATCATTTTCTCAAAAGTGTACCCGAATTGGGTCTTCTTTCCATAATTAGTCAATTACGGTATCCTCTTATTTACAAATCTAGATTCGTACATTGCAAAAGCATCCTCGAGTTTTCTTAATTTTATAAATTCTAAGATGCCATAAGTAACACATATTTTCATGTAAACGGGATGTTTGTATCATCAGTATTAATTTTCGCTGCCATTTTTGACATTTTGGAGCAGTTTGGGGAAAACTGAGCCTCAAAATATGTTTGGGTAATTAACGATAAATCCGATGGATTGTAATAAAGACTATGTTTCTTAGCCTATGAGTATCGATATCATTGAGTTGTCGTTTACCATGTCTTCGTGAAACAGTTTTTCAAGTCCATGACATTTCCGACAAGATTATGACTGTCATGGAGTTGATTTGATGAAACGACCCCCTGCTGTGCAAACTTACTGGCCGCCGACAGCCAGTCGGCATGTAGTTGGAAAATACTGTTTTTTTAATAGTTGCACATATTTTTGAAATCAAATAGATTAGGCTTAGGCTGTATACATGTATGTTATAACGGATCTGTTCACTTATCAATTTGACTGAATAATCCGTTAAAAGCTCCTTTTTCAGGTAATTCAGGGTCCAAGGTATTCTCCGTTTGAAAATCTCACAACCATATTCTAACTGTTATTACTATTAGTGTGTGAGTCAATGTGTATTCGGTTTGCACAGCAGATTGAACAATTTACACCATCATATCCATGTCGCATTCATCTTGCTTCTTTTGATAGGTGTTTCTTTTCCACAAGCGTTTTTGCATTGTCAATTTCTTCCATCTGCTATCATATTTTGATTTAGATCCATTAACATGGATTTTTAAACTTTATTTTAAAACATAATGATCTTGAAATAACATTGCATTATTTTGGATGTATGGATTACATGTGTATGCGATCAATTTTGAAGAAAATCTTATCCCTGTTTATTTTCGTAAAAAATCAGTTTCGAATATAAGCGACTGAATGTGTAGACTAGTCCCTGATTAATACGATGATGCTGTTCGTCCATGTAATCTGAGTCGATGAAGTCTAACCCAGAAAACCGGTGAGTTTTTACCTTTTTGTAAGTTAAATATGTAATGAAAAATTATGGGAGGAAAACTGGGGGTGATTTAGGTAACATTGAAAAGGTAAGAGTCTTCAAGAAGACAGGAAAATCTTACAAATGACATGGGGGAGCTTCAAAGATGGTAGACATTGAAATGTAACAGTATGACATGTATGGATTACATGTGTATGAGTGTCTCATGGATAAGTCCCCAGATTTTGAAGCACAAGGTACAGGGTTCTATGCAGAGCCCTCATGGAGAACAGTATTTAGTACTGATGAGGCTACCCTGGATAAACAACTACTACCCCTCCTACTACTACTACTACTGCTACTGCTACTACTACTGTTACTGCTAAGTACTGCTACTGCTACTGCTATTGCTCCTGCTACTGCTACTGCTACTGCTACTGCTACTGCTACTGCTACTGCTACTGCTACTGCTACTGCTAAAGCTACTGCTACTGCTACTTCTACTACTACTACTACTACTACTACTACTACTACTACTACTACTACTCCTACTTCTACTACTTCTACTATTGCTACTACTACTACTACTACAACTTCTACTACTACTTCTACTTCTACTACTGCTACTACTACTACTTCTACTACTACTTCTACTACTACTGCTACTGCTACTGCTACTGCTACTGCCACTACCACTATTACTACTACTACCACTATTACTACTACTACTACCAGGGGCATTGATCATCAGAGGGGGGGCAGTTGCTCCCCACCCCCGAAAATATTGGAGGGGTAAACGTATCGTTTTGCTCACCCCCAATAAATCCGGAGGTGTAAAATAAATTAAGGAAAACTGATGCACAACTCGGGGTAATGAAACCTTCCAAACAATGAAATACAAAAGGTATTACACGATCAGACTTCAATTTCACTGCAGTACACGCTACGCGCGCAAATTCTCTAATTTTCTCTGCTTCATGACTGTAACCATGGAGTAGCTGGTAATTAAGAGGCATTAAAAAATGAAGGGTACTATATACCTTCATTTGAAATGGCACCATCAAAAAACATGGCATTGTATGCCCGACATAGTATTTTGTATTATTGTATTCATGTAGAGCCCAGAAGTACTGGGGCCCGTTGCACAAAGAGTTGCGTTTAAACGCAACTCTTAAAAATCAAACGCAAGTCCTGAATGCACACTTCTGATTGGCTGAAAATAAAGTTGCGTTTGATTTTCCAGAGTTGCATTCAAACGCAAGTTTTGTGCAATGGGCTCCAGGAGTGATATCATCATATTTTTCTACCAAAAGAGAAAAATCGAAAGAGTAATTATGACTTACATTTTTTCTCCCCCACCGGATTTAGCATTTCCAATACTGGAAACAAATTTATGTTATGAAGTGGCTGCGTACGCGGAATTCATCTACGCAAACACCAATGAAATGTTACAGTTTGAAATTTGTTATGACAATTAAAATCTTTTCACTAAAATCAAGATCTTTATGGTTATTCTGCTCATGATAATTTTATGGTAAGTTTGTTTGGTATGTTTCACACTGGTGTATTGGTGGGGGGGCATGGGGGCTGCAGCAAATGGGGAAAATGAAATTACCTACTGGATACAGGTTTAGATCTATGACAAAACTACATTCTCATTACAAAAAAGGTCGATTTTTTTCCTCACCCGCTTCGCTCGCTTGTAAGTGTTCAAAAATTGTGCCCCGTATTCCTGTATTTTATTGTTATTATTGATATTGTTATTATTGTATTATTATTATTATTATTATTATTATTATTATCATCATAATTATTATTGAACTATATTATTGCCGTCATCATCATCATTATTATCATCACCATCATCATCACTATCATCATCATCTACTACCATCGCAACTACCACTACTTATCTACTACCACTACTACCACTACTACTACTGCTACTACTACTACTGCTACTACTACTACTACTATTACTACTGAGTATTATTAATATTATTATTATTAATTGCAGATACAGGATGGCGTTAGGACAAAAATGACCTCTATGTCTTCATCCAATGGGGTAAAGAAGGTTAGAGGGCAGTAGACAAGTCAGGATGAACGGAGAAGTGAGTGACATTCATGTAAGTGGTCAAAATATTTCCATTTCCAGTAGCGGCTGCCGCAGAATTTGGCTTGTAATCATTAAAAAAACCCCTCTACAATGCCGAGTTATCATTACATACGTACGTACACTACATGTATCGTCTTGTGTAGTTTATTGCAAATTTGTATCTATGTTCCTGTCAGCCGCATGTGGATAACCGTTATTGGTATTCTTTTTAATGCATCTGGGGAGCGTTTCATCAAGCATTTTGTCAGTGATTTTTACCGACGACTGTTATAAGCTACTGAAATCCTAGTTCAGATTCTGAACGATTTTAATTTAAGAGCAATCTCCAAATGCGCGATATCCCACTACTGCTGCCAGGCCGAGAGATGGCGTGACCCGAATTTGTATGGGCGAGGATTTTCCTCACCCGTACAAATTCGGGTCACGCCATCTCTCGGCCTGGCAGCAGTAGTGGGATATCGCGCATTTGGAGATTGCTCTTAAAATAAAATCGTTCAGAATCTGAACTCCTGAAATCCTTGCATCTGATTGGCTGAGAGCAAATTTGTCAGTAAAAATCACTGACAAGACACTTGATGAAACGCTCCCCAGTTATCATTCCGTGGAATATAGACCTCTGGGGCCAGTTTCTTGAAACCGTCATAATTCTATATTCGTGGACATCCCATTGAAATGCTTGTTATTTAAATGCTTATTATTTTTTTAACACATGTTTCAATGGGATGACCAAGAACTGAGACTTAATAACGGTTTTGAGAAAACTGGCCCCTGAATATTTCCTTCCGTACTAAACTTTGATCCATTAACCCCATTGTGAAATAAAGTAAAGCTTCAAATTTGAGCTTAGAAATGTATGTATATATTAATTCATTTTCAAAGGAATTGCATCTATGTACACCCGGTTATCAAGACCTTTGATATTTTTTTACCTCTCCTTTCAACTCGTGTGCGTACAGGACATCAAATTGAAAATCAGAGAACTGAATCAGCACATTGTATGTATTCTCTGTGCTGGCTACTACATCGATGCAACAACAGTGACTGAGTGCTTGCATACTTGTGAGTATGGATTTCCATGGTGATTTGGATTTAGAACAGAAGCGCCATCTCAGAATTATCACCAGATGAAATTGTATTTTTTTTACAAGAATTTAAACCTACTCTTAGTAAAAGATCAACTTACAAAGAAAGTAGACTTCAGCCCTTGAAATAATTTTCTTCTTTTAACCCTGAAATGCTTTTTTTCACCAGGGATTTTTTTTCTTCAAATCTTGAACAAAAGTTTTTGTCCTTCAGAAGAAAAACAACATGGGCTACTTGGAGAGCCAGAGGTTGCTTTAGTTGCTCGGAGGGCAGTATTTCTGCATGACTCTGTGCATTGGCGTACATGTAGCTGGGGGGGGGGATGGAGGTATTGGGCCCCCCCTCCATCTTACAGTGGAAAGGGAGGGGGGGGGGGGTAACAGAAAGAAAGGGAGAGGGGGTAGGAAAGAAAAAAAAATTATAGGACCTCCATGTGCTCACTCTAACCATCAACCTTCTAAATTATGCACATTCCCTTGTAAGACTAGTACAAGCTGGACACTATATGGCCTGTTGATGAAGGGGAAAGGGGGGGGGGGGGGGAGAATAGAAAAGGGAGAGGTGGAAGGAAAGTGCTCCTCATACCTTCACCTTAACTATTGACCTTGTAATTCACAATACCTGAACCCTATATGTATATGGAGTGCTGATGTCCATCACTACATCTCGATCTTCTTCCCTAGTTTGTAAGAGCTGCATCGTGAAGTTTCTGCAGACCTCCAAGTTCTGTCCCATGTGCAATCAGAAGATCCATGAAACCCAACCTATGCTGAACCTCCGGCCGGATCGGACCATGCAGGATGTCGTTCTGAAATTAGTTCCAAAGCTTTTTGAGAGTGAGTATGTCCAGAGTAAATAGTGGAGTTGGCACAGCTCACCGAAATACACAAAAATGTAATTGGTTATTAATAGTGAGATGGTAAAACTATTTCAGGAGGTAAAAGATGCAGCTGTTCTATTCAACAAAGCAAAGCTGCATTGAATGGAACATGTCATCTTTCACCAAATTTTTTTTTCCGTCTCATGAATGAAAAACTTTGAATATTAGTTTTATACAACACCAGTAATTAAACCTTTCAAGACAGGAAATATTTCAGGGCTAAATTGATCACATTTTGTTCTTCAAATTGGCAACAACAATATTTTTCTTTTAGAGCTACATGCTTCTAATTAGGTGTAATGTCTTTGAAAACAATATACGATGGTTTGGAAGTTTGTTGAAAAGTTTAAAATTGCCAACTTTGATAAAAACAGGGATTTTGAATCTCTTAGTGTGTTGCCAATTTGTTGCCAATTTAAGGCTTTTAAAGCTCATTCTCTGTTTTTAAGTTCCAGGCATCAAACACAATATGGTCTTGCAACAAAAATGGACACAGTGTGTGCAGAAATTTTTGCTCTTTCTACTCATGTATCTCGTATATTTTTTAGGGCTCCGAATCAAAAGTTATTGAGCCAAACCACAAAATGTGGTCAATTGTCTTGAAAGGGTTAACACTATCATAGATGTGAAGGCAGTTTCAATGCATTTTTTAGTGTAAAATTTTAGGATTTAATGCCCTTTGCTCATGATCTAATGAAAGTTTGATCATTATATTATCAGACTATTTACATGTATAGTCTGATGTAGACTGTTCCTGCTGTGGGCAAGCCTTGGACAGATCTTATGGTTGTCATGAGTAACTTTTGTGCATGAAATATGAATACATTAATGAACTTTTCTTTATAAGTTGAAGTTAAGGTGCTGATCAACTGAACTGTAATTCTATGTTCACTCTACAAATTGTAATTTTTATTCTGAACAATGCACATATTTGCATTTAACAGTGAAAATATCACACTCCTTGGTATTTTGTCTGATCCATGTTATAGTAGGGCTATCAACTGGGACAATAGAAGTACATGTATATTGAAATGTTTTATACAGTTGATAGTGTATGCAACACAATACCTGGGACTTGACTTATACTGTAAAATCACTTCATTTATTTTCAGAGGAAGAACAGAGAAAGATGGAGTTCTACAAATCGCGAGGTTTGGACAAGGTCCAGAGTAAAGTTCAGCAGAAGTCTTTCAGTGGCAAGCTTGACCCGACCGGCGGTCACTTCTACAAGAACGACGAGCAAGTCTCATTGTGCCTTGAATATCTCGGGTAAGAAGATGCCTGCAGAATGTTTGAGCAAAATTCAATAAAACATAAAGTTATAAAACATTTTGCAACTCTGTGACATATCTTGTGAGGTCTTCTCCATTTGCCTTGTAGTACAAAGATCATAAATTTCTATTTTCTCTAAGGAAAATAGTTAGTCATATATGCACTCTAGATATGATCATTGCACATATGTTTTTACACAACCCCTTTATGGAACAAGTGTATTCCTTCATCAGCAATGAAGAAAATTTATAAAATTTCCAGTACGGAGCAAACGGGAGAGGAACTCGAAAGATACGTCACAGAGTTGCCAATTTGCGTTTGATTGATAACAATTTCTAATATTCATAACTGTCTTATTTCTTATTGGATTTTGCTCCAACTTTAACTAATCTAATTTTGCTCTAGCTTTAACTAATCTGTTTCTCTCATTTTTCTGCTTAAAATGATTAAAATCAACTAAACATGAGGGTAGATTTCCCTTTTTAAGAGACCCTTTGCATTGAAAATGATACTGATTTGACTGGTGATTGGTTGTTTTTGTTGTTGTTGAAATGTCTGTCTATTGTAGCCTACTCTGAAATGACCCAAATGATTTTTTTTACTTCAAATTCTACCTGACTACTATGAAAGTAAGTATATGCGTGTAGGTATTAAACCAACCAGGGGGACCTACAGGTTTAAGTCCTATCTAAGGAACTAGGTTAAGAGTAATGCCTTACCAAAGGGATTGGTTTTGAACCTGGACCTCCTGGCCACTGCTCTACCACTAAGCTCTTGCCTCTTAGATGAATGGAAAAGAGTTAATAGCAGTTAACCGAATATCGGTGGAGGCATAATGCAGGGCTCGACACTAATTGAAAATTTTCATGCATTTTCAATATTTCGTTGCCCAACAGGGTAGTTTGGTGGCCCTGTGACACTGGGCAACTGCTCGTGTTGAGCCCTGCAACAGTGGATATAATCATATTATCTAGATATCTTTTTTTTTTCCTACTTTTTTGACAAGAAATTGAAATAAGCCGAATTCCCCCAAAATTATTTTGTATCTGTATATTTTGGCACTTTTTAGTTCAGTACATGTAGTAGAATCAAACTTCATGAATTGTGAATAGCCAGGAGGAATCTTTTTTGGGGGAAGCATATATTACTTTTTTTTCTGGATTATGTGATATTTCAGTTCAGTTCAGTTCATTTATTTTACCAATATCAAAATACAAAGCAAACAAGATAAAATACAAAGTATATGGTAAGGACCAAATTGAAGCCAGAGCTTGTTGAGGTTGGCCCTTTTACATTAAACAAGTAAATTGTTAAATAAAAATACAAAGCGAAGTAATGAAAAAAAAAAATACAGTAACAAATATAATACATACATAAACAGAATCACATATTCACACAATAAAGATACACACACACACACAAACACACACACATACATCATCACCACCCTCAGACACTCACTCAAGCATACCAAAAACCTATTCCTGTAATAACTGGGTTTTACAAATTTTTTTGAATCTAGATAAGGTAGTACTTTCTTGAATTGAATTATTTAAATTGTTCCAATATTTGATACCATTGTAAGAAAGAGAGTGTAATGAAGAGGTTAAACGTAATTTGGGAAGATGAAAATGTTTAGTCTGGCGAGTTGAATAGGAATGAACATTGAAATTCTGAACAAATATATTGCAATATTTTTCAGGAAACATCTTATTCTTAATTAGATACATAAATATTAATGAGTTAAGAACAATCATTTTTTGTATGGGCAAAATATTTAGTTTTTTGAATAAAGGGCCACTACTTGAGTTCATGTTTGATTTTGTAGTAATTCTCATTGATTTCTTTTGGAGAATATGTATTTTACTAAGGTGAGAGATATATGTGTTCCCCCAAACATGGTTACAATAATTCATATATGAGTGTAATAGTGCATAATAAATAATTTGTAAGACATTACAAGGTAAGACAAATTTTAATTTTCGCAAAATACCGACACTTCTGGCAATGGATTTTGATAATACTGATATATGTTGAGTCCAGTCAAGATATTCATTAATTATAACACCTAAAAATTTAACATCATGCAATTGTGAGATAGGGACATCATCGACAAACAACTGTGGGAGTGTTTGGGGTACCCTTCTCTTCCTTGATCTGAATAATATATAATTTGTCTTAGTTAAATTCAAAGCTAGTTTGTTAGCCTTAAACCATAAAGACACATATGACATCTCCATGTCTGCTGACGAGTAAAGTGTATTTAAATTTTTTTGGCTCATGATTGCTACAGTATTATCAGCAAACAGGGAGAATTTAAAATAGTCAGAAGAATTAATAATATCATTTATATATACAAGGAAGAGAAGGGGACCCAGTACAGAGCCCTGAGGAATTCCATGCTCAATATTCTTTATAGATGATTTGACACCATCGACCATCACATACTGTTGTCTATCCTTCAAGTAGCTAACAAACCAGTCATGTGCTATCCCTCTAATTCCATAATGTTTAAGTTTTTTCAGCAAAATGTGATGGTCGATGGTGTCAAATGCCTTAGATAAATCCATAAATATTCCAATAGAATAGTTACATTTTTCCATTTCTTCTTGAATACAATGAGATAAATTAAAAATTGCTAAATCAGTTGAAAACTGTTTACGAAATCCAAACTGTTCATCTATTAATATGTTATTTACTTGCAAGAATTTATACAGTCGACAATAAATTATTTTTTTCAATAATCTTTGAGAAAACAGGGAGGATTGCAATTGGTCGATAATTAGACATGTCATTGGCATCACCTTTCTTATAAATGGGTACTACTTTAGAGAGTTTAAGTTTATCAGGCACGACTCCACAACATATTGACTTATTAATAATATAGCATAAAGGTTCAGCAATATAATAAGTAGAACACTTAACTACCCTCGATGAAATCTCATCCGGACCCGTAGACATAGATAGTCTGATGCTGGATATAGTTTTAATGATTTCATGTACAGATGTAGGATTCAGAAAGAGGGAATTAAATGTTCTATTCACTGGTAAATAACAATCAAAAGATTTATCTGTATGAATGCTTTCCGCTATGTTCTTCCTAATGGACAAAAAATAATTATTGAATTCTTCGATAATATCTTTACTGGAATGTAATTTTACATTTCCATTATACATTACTGATGGAAGCTTTTTATATTTCCTGTTTCCCAGTATAGAATTAATTTCTCCCCATACCTTCTTGGTATCATATTTGATTTTAGAAAAGACAGATGAGTAATAATCTGCTTTTGCTGCACGTAAAAGATGTATTAAATTATTTTTATATCGTTTGTATTTTCTTTCATTGTCGTGTGTGGGGTTTTTTAAATAGTTTTTCCAAAGTCTTTGCTTCTTGTTTATAGATTGTAATAAAGCTTTTGTTATCCAGGGTTTTTTACGAATATATTTTGGATTTGGTTTTGGTTTCATCAGCGGAAAACATTCATTGTAGAGTGAACAATACATCTTCAAAAACTTGTTATAACAAGTATTAATATCATCAATGTGATAGAGTATAGTCCAGTCAGTATCTTGTAATTTAGATTTAAACTTGAGTATGAGCTTGTCATTTATCAAACGTTTAAAGACACATGGAATATTATATGAAGATTTTAATTTGCAGTTTTTCTTTACACAAAAAACTGGTAAATGATCTGATACATCAGCAATAAGTAATCCAGCATTAAAGACACTATCCAAGCAATTGCAAAAAATATTGTCAATTAAGGTTGCGGAGTTGGGGGTTATTCTAGAAGGTTTTGATATTAATGGATACAGACTAAAAGAAAGCATTGACTCTAGAAATTCATTTGTTTTATCATGTGAATCTATGTTTAATAAATTTAAGTTGAAGTCACCCATTATGAAAATATCAGAATTCCTTTTATTTATTTTTTCTAATATGTTGTTTAATTTATCTAGAAATATATCAATATTTGAACCTGGAACTCTGTATATACATCCTATAATGATGCACTTTTTTCCGTTTAATAAAAGCTCAATAAATAGTGATTGAAATTCAGATGTATTTTTTGAAATATCGGATCTTATTAAGTAATCAAAGTTATTGTCTATATAAATCCCAACTCCGCCGCCTCTCTTATTTTCCCCATTTATCTGAACAAAATTGTATCCTTCGATATGGTACATGTCACTCTTTTTATTCTCACTGAGCCAAGTCTCAGATATACCTATAGCAGTAAATTTTTTCTCAAATGATGCTAACAGCGTGTGTATATCGTCATAATTTTTAGGCAGGCTTCGCGCATTGAAATGAATAAGACTAAAAGAATTGTCATTAGGGATTTGTTTAAGTTCATCGCTAAAAATATATTTGCATTGAGTTCGTTTAAACACACCATCGCCATTTTGGATATCACTAAATATATTATCATTGTCAAAAATGTCATCAATGTTATTCAAGCGAAGAGGATTGATTTTCATATATTTTAACCTTTCCATGTTTACATCCTTGTTTAAGGAGAAAAAACTAAGCAAATTCAACCTATAGTCATCATCTTCCTCATAATGATTGAAAGAAATATATTAACACATTCAGTACAAATACAGATGGGAATAGGATTGGTGCTATTAAAAGAACAACCACACACACCACAAACGCACTGCATCATCACACACTCTCACACCAAAAAGACAGGATAAAATAAATTCATATATCTTTAAATTTCCACCAAAAATTACTTAAGGTTGGAGAAGTATGGATTGAAAGATAATATAGAAATTGAATATTTGTTGGTCATGGGGTAAAATCCTCAGAGTGGACATGGAATAATGGGTCAAGTCATTTATTTGACTTGACCCATATGAGGAAAAACTTATATGATATAAAGTAACTTTTTGATTTATATTTGATTTTCATTCTGATTTATTGCCCTTTTTCAATTCCTTAAAAAAAAAAAGAAAAGAAAAAGCAAATTAAATGTTGCAATTTGACTGTTACAGCATTATTGAACTTAAACTGGTTTACTGAAAAAGATATGTCATGTAGATATAACTGTATGTGTTAGTTATTTGTGATTGGCAGGTTGTAGATTACACAGGAAATACCTGAGTGCGATTTACACAAAGACTATGTAACAAGCAAGCTTGGCATCTTGAAACCTGAAATCTACAAGAAATCAACGAGTAATTTCTTGGCCACAACTTGTAAACAATGAGGAATGTGTAATTTACAACAGATCACTCCACTGTATTTGACACAGTATTGAGATGATGTTATATGCATCGAGTTATACAGGAAGAATTCACAAGTCACTCCCTAAACTAAGAAATGATTTAGAGAATAGAGGATACATGAAAAAGTGAGGTAGATATCTGATCATCAAGTTATATAATTTTCATCAGTGAAATTTTTCTCTTGTGGAAGTTCAAGGAAAAATGTAGAATGTCCCCCAGAACCTTTCATTATTCTTTTTGAATTTAAGTTTATAAATAGGGAGATACTAACAATGTTAATGTTAAGTTTAATATTGAACAAGTGTGAGGTGAAAGAATAATTCAAATCTTTAGAGATACTAGAAGTCACTGGAAACCATTAAATGGAATATAAAGATATCTAGCCCTTGCATCATTTGACACAAATGGAACTATATGCGGCCTACCAATGCTGTGAATTGGCTTTGATCTCTTTGTCTCAAGAAACGGACCCAACCGTGCTGAAGAGGATGTGGCCATCTCACAGCTAGATAAGAAGTACATACGATGCTCTGTCAGAACCTGTGTTTACCATTTGCAGAAGCTACTGATGAAGAAGCTTGATGTCTCCAATGATTCTGAGGTATTTTCCAGTTACTTAAAGAGAAGGTTGAGTTCTGGGAAAGGTGAAAAATAGTATGTGAGCTTTCTCATTCTTAGTTTGGAATAATATTATAGTAGAAATAAAAGGATTACTGAAAAGGATTGTTCTTCAAATTCAGTCATATTCAAAATATGACCCCAAAATAGCCGAAGTGTCTGGGTCAATCATGCCACATGTGTGTGCAGTCCCATATACCAATTTCTGTGTCCAGTGCATGTGCTTTTCAGCAAGATTGGGTCAATTTCTTATCATTTTGATGGTTCCAAAACCTCACAGTATGCACAAATTCTTATGTAGACGTGATTAACCTTTCCCAATTACTTTGAGGCAGTTTATTTCACAATGTAATCACATGACCAGAACTCAACTTTAGCTTTAATATTATTAACAGTGTCATAATCAACGTCATCATCATGACAATGATCCATTTTCTTGAAATTTTGAAATGTCATTGTAGACAGCAGTCTTGTTGCAACCGACCCTCTTGCTAATTTGACATTCATACTTACTCTCTTGATGGAGGATCACTTTGGGGGCCCTCTAAAAATGTCTTAATTTTTGCTATGCTGTATTATAGAAGGCCTGTCTACTTAAATCATCACCAATATCGTCATTGTCACCATTCCCATTGTCGTCACCATTATCATCATATCATCATCACCATTATCATCATCATCATCATTTTCATCATCATCATCATCATCATCATCATCATCACCATTTTATTCACCATTATCATTATCGTCATCATCATCATAAAAAATGCAACACGTTTGACTATATTATGCTTGTTCATGATCAATATTATGTCCAGTTACTGTGTAAGTAATAAGCTATTCAACATTTGTGTTATTATTGTGTCATCCATTTGGAAATTCTTGTAGTAGATGTCTTACCATCAGCCCAGAAATTAAAACTGAAGTGAAGAGCAATTACCACCTGGAAATCTCACCAAGAATTGTGTAAAAGATGTAAAAACATAGATCACTGAGCCTGAGAAAAGTTAAATTCTATTGAAAATTCAATAAAAAGAAAATTTAAAAAATAGAGCTCCCATGAATATAAAGTAATTTCTACTTTTTTAATAGCCTCTTATTCCCTAATTTGTCCCTCAAACATGAATAAATTATTTCCTAAAACGCGACCCTATTCCCTGTGAAGATCTGAAAAGCAAAATAAATGAATACATTAACTTTAGATATAGGGCTGGACCTAGCTTCGAAATCAACGATGGCAAAGCACATGCAAGTTTTTGTAAAATACATCATGATTATATAGGCCTATTATTATATTCTTGCTTTAAAAGTAATGATCGATTTGGTATGATACATGTATTTATCCAGTTATGATGTGCAATCTGCTAATTCTTCATCTGGACGATTTGACGATGTCCGTAGTTGTAGCATCAAACCGAGTCAGTGACGATTCACTTCTTCTCACCCTTGTAATACACCTGTGGTCATTAAACCTGCAAATACATGTACATTCCTGATAGGGATTAGTCTCGCTCTTCTGAGGAAATATATTTCTCTTGCTTGTAGGTATTGCTGTACTGTGAAGATGAAGAACTGTTTGAGGAGGAGCCGATGAAGTATGTCTGGGTGTCACACTGGAAAGAAAAGGTAAGCACTTTCTTTTCTTCCTTTCACGTCCCCCTCTCTGTTTCATGAAGATTTATACCTGAATGTAACAAGACCATAAAAGGATAATTTCTTGGTATAATGTTATTCAGGGATGATTTAGCCTGTCTTTGGTACCATCAGGGTGTAACTCTTACCCCTTAAAGAGAATGGGTAACTTTGTGGAGGCTTGATTTAATAAATTGTTGAATTTTGGTATCTGTCTTGTATAATGATGTTCAGAAGGATAAATAAATAGCCAGGCATAGAAAGGTTTTCAAATATACATTGTTATCATCAAGATATCTATGACTGAATACTGCCATTTACAAAACTGTACAGGGGTATGCTTTAGTGTAACACTGCAGTCTATGGGGGAAAATGGGTCTGGCCTTTCCGGTCACTTGTGTATGTTTACTTTTGTGAAGCACATGATGATTGTGAAGTGCATTTTTTTTCATGGGCTTTATTTTTACACCATATTACATACACTGATAGCATGTAAGGCCAGGCAGCTCAGATGTTATCAAGCCTCTACAAAGTTACCGATTCACTTTAATAATGTTTTAACTCCCCTCTGATTCTCAAAGAATTCTATGATCTTGAATATGAGTAACAATACAGCTCAAGCCAGGGGCGGATCCAGGATTTCGTATAAGGGGGGGGGGGGGGGGGGGGCACACAAATGCAGGATTGTCAACTTTGGGAAACTGCTTGGAGGGAGACCCATATTTTTTTGGTCTCTCGCCAGCCCTCCAAAAGTCGCTCAGTGGGGGGGGGGGGGGGGGGGGGTATGGGTCCAGTTCCCCTCCATAATTCTCTGACAAGCAGAAAAAAAAAGGTTTTCTGCTCGAAAAGGGGGGGGGGGGCACAATCGCAAATAGAGGGGGGGGGGCACATTGCATTGTTTTCCCTCAAAAGGGGGGGGGGGCACGGACCGGGATTGCCCCCCCCCCCCCTGAATCCGCCACTGGCTTAAGCTATAGTAATGATAAGAATAATATTATCCATTCATATATAGCACAGCTACCATACAAATAGACTCCACGACGCTGAATACAAATCATCATAATATTACGCCAGCTTTAAGTGAGCTGCCATAATAAGCCACTAAAGAATTCTAGGTATTTCTTACTACCGGGTACCCATTTGCTTGGATGGTGAGTGGCAAGTATAGATAACTTCTTGCCAAAGGACATTAGTGCCGCCTGGGACTTGAACTGCAAACCATGTTATCTGCATTCTGGTGACTGTCTTTTGTTTCATTGGAGACTAGAATATACCATACTTTCTAAACTTTTTTTTTCTCACAGTGACTTCTACATTCTGAAAAAGCTTACAGAAACACAACATGGAAAACCTTGTCACAGAAATAGGCTAAGGCCACTGAATGTGTTAATAAAAGAATGTTTTGCCTTGACTTAAACTACCATTATTGTACATGTTTTCTTTTGTGTAGGCTGCTCCAATGGTCCTGAAATACCAAATCATCTCTGGATCCAGTACTCATAATGGAATACACTAGACACTCAACACCAGTCAGCTTCTGAATGCACAGTTTTCATCAGGTGCTACACGAATGCTTCCTCAATCATGATGTACACCATACACACCATGTCTCGTTTGGAACCAGTCTCGTCACCAAAATGTAACACCCTAATACTACCAGCATTACTTTGGTGCTACTGTTACACTTTGGAATGCCTTGCTGTCTAAATCGCATCACTAAATGTTCTTGGAACTTCAACTGTAAGGGGCAAGTGCTTCTCATTGGAATATTTCTCGAAACACCCTGCCAAAGGAGTAAAGATGATTTTAATCGCCTTGCTTTACATAAATCACATCAGCAACTACTCTTTGGATGACTATTGTGTATATTAATCTGGTGCTAGTGTTGAATCGAGCCTAAAATAGCCACCCCTTGTCTCAGGCTAACACTGATGGAACACTCATTACTTACATTTCTTAGGTCAGTCTGGTGTAATTTGTTCATACTTGAATGTCCTACAATCAAGAAACCCCCAAAGCTGGCAACTTTGTTTTAGTATGACACAGATGAACACTGATTATCAACACCTTTGTCAGTTTGATGTAATTTGTTTGTATTTTGAACATCATGCAGTGAAGAAGCAAGAGCAGTGTTAACACCGATGGAACACTGATTATCAATACTGCTGTCAATTCTGAGTCTGTGTTCATACTATGAATGTCTATCAATCATGCCCAAACCAGTCAACCTTGTCTTATTTTTTACACCAGCTACGCACCAATCACCAGAACTTTATGAAGCTTGGGGCATTGGCGTTTAATTACATGTAACTAACATAGATATTAGCACCAGGGCTTTTTCTTTACAGAAAAAATGTGGCACCTCTTTTGAGTACTAGAAGCAGCACATGCAAGATCGACAGATAATCATCGCGCCAGCAACAATTTGAGTCTTGCCAGTGGAATACATGATTTAACCAGATGAGATGACGATTACAGGACAATGACAGCGTAATTGATCTAAATTTATCTTCTTTACACTTCCAACCTATGCATGAATAAATGCTTACAGGTGTGATATACCACAAAGGTCAGTGAACTCCATACGCTTTTGCACCGTCTGACTGCATGTGCTTTTTTGACGCATTATTGATTTGCCTTGCATTAAATGCACAATGACAAACAAGGAAAGAAAAAAAAAATCAGTCGCTTTGATTCAGTCACCAGGAGAGTCTTATCGTGGATGTCATTTCATCAGATTATGGTTGATGTTTCGATTGGGAAGTTGACCATGGGGTAAAGTTTGGAAAACAAAGCTTTTGCTTGATATTTATTTCATTTGGAGCAGTATTGCATGAACTCAATAGCGCTTGGATCTTCGATGTAATGAAACACAACAGATAATACGCCAGCGGTGGACTGTACCAGACTGGAAGAAGAAGAGCAATGGCGCCATATTCTCAGAGGGAGATTGCAGAATTTTTACAAGAGAACCCAGAGGCAGAATAGACAATGGACATCCATTGCTCGGATGCAAAAGAACTACTACTTATTTATATTGGCAGTGTCTGTCCATGCTAATTCGTTAATTTTATAATGTCTTTAATAGAAGAGGTGTAATCAACTCAGTCCAAGGCCATGTATGATTAAATCCTATTGTCTTGTGCTGATTTTTCAAAAGTGAGGAAGAGGGGTTTCCATGTCTTTTGATGTTTAATATTTTTCCTACACACAGACACAGATACAAATCTTATGGTGTCAATTTCAACAAAAAATTCTTGATGAAATTTAAATGTCCATGCATTACAGAGGCTCAAAAGAAGTTAAAATCATTATTATAAATTTTTTTTTCTTAATTGTCTAGATTTGCTCAGATTCTTCTTCAATTTGTGTTTTATAAAAAATATCAAGTAAAGAAAAAATGTGGGCTGAAAAGAAGAAAGTGCAAGGGAGTTGAAAAAACATGAGTCAATTTTACTTGGCCAGAACCATGAGGCAAAGTAGTAGCCTTTTTATACATTCTTCACATTACACATTATATCTTTGATGGATAAGAGACTGATTTTTGTTTATGTAGTGGAATGAAAAAAAACAAACCCCAACAAAATCAAACAAACAAGGTAACAATTAATGGATGACATTCTTAGAGGAGGGGATAAGAGGTGATACTCTCTTCAACTTTATTTTGAAATATACAGTGAGTGTCATGAAAATGAAAACCCAGATTCAACCCTGCATGTCGTTGTAAGCAGCACGTATGGATTTCATCAAAGACACCTTCTAGCCTATCATGTCTTCTTCAATTTTGTCTCTTGACAGCCAGAAGAGCATTAATTCACATACTTTTACATAGAGTTAGTGCCCTTTTGGCTCTGGACAGACGATTTGACACCATGATTAATAAAATCTGGCCATGGACAGATGGACAGCTGAATACTATTATTTTTCCTGATTCAGTTAAAAATTTCCCTCTGCACAAGTTTTGAGTGAAACGGACAGTCGACCCGAGGTTTGGTTGAATGGGCTCCATTCCATTGAATGCATTCACACACACACACACAATGAAAATCACTTCTGACCACCATCTTTTCATCTTCTTCCATATTTTCATTGTCCATGTGCAAATGTAATCAGTATTTCAGTATTCCAAAGTGGCTGGAAATTCATGGCATCATTTCTGTAAGATTTTCTTTTTAGTGCTACATTTTTAGGACATAAATTATTCCATTTTATGTTATTGTGATATTGAAATGTTATTTAAAGGGCCTATCTCATTGAGGGAGACGTCGCCGCGACTCGGGAGACCAAAATACTCAAAATCTATTAAAGGGGGTATCTCATTGGCCTGGAGACTAGGTGGCGACCTGGTGGCGACTCGAGTCTCCACTGGTTGCGGAGACGACTCCGCGACGTATTCGCGACGTCTCCTGGAGACCAGCCGGGTCTCCAGGGAGTTGCGGTAAATTCAAACATGTTCAATTTTTTGGAGACTTTTTCCAGTCTCCAGCAGGTCTCGGAGACATCGCGAAGACGTCGCAGAGACGTGACAGAGACGTCGCAGAGACGTCTCCCAAGTCGCGGACAAAATTAATCTCTGCAACGTCGCCACAACTGATGGAGACATCACGGAGACGTCTCCAAGACCTGCTGGAGACTGGAAAAAGTCTCCAAAAAAATCGAACATGTTTGAATTTCCTGCGACTCCCCGGAGACCCGGCTAGTCTCCAGGAGATGTTGCGAAGACGTCGCGAAGACTCGAGTCGCCACCAGGTCGCCACCTAGTCTCCAGGCCAATGAGATGAGTTTTTGATTAATTTGTAGAACTATAATATGTTTTGTGATACGTAGATGAGAGTATAGTTGAGAACAATTTAAGCCCAGGGGCCTGTAACATAAAGAGATAAATCAATCTTACGAATGATATCAATCATAAGTCTATGGCAAACCATGTACTGAAGAGTTACAATTGATTGTAAGATTGATTGTATCTTTTTATGTTACAGGCCCCTGATAATATATTTCTATTCTCTTTCTTTTTCAGGATAGATAATTTCCTAAGATTGAAAGTCATGAATGCTTCTATTTGTGTTCCTATTTTGTTTCTTTTTCAAATATAAGTTCCTTTCGGAAAATCAGTTTATATATTGATCTGTATGTGGATGTCAAATGTTTGTGTTTTACTTTATTATATTTGCATATTGTCCAGAGGATATTTTATATTTTGAAAGATTATTATAGTTAGAGGCTTTGATGTTAAATGAATAATATAATTAATAGCAGAAGGGAGTTACAGGAACTAATGATGTGTGGATTTTTTGGTCCTGTATTTTAGTTGATTATTTGGTTGGTATGAAGAGCGTTTTATTAATTTATAGCTATTGTGTATTTTAAGATTAAAAAATGGTCTTTCCTTCCCTTTTATTTCTGTGAATGTCCTATTCAGTCCTACATTGTAGCATGATGCCAGCTTTGTACTGGAGAAAATAACAATTAACCTGGTTTAAAGCTCACGTACAGTTTTGGTAGCAAAAAGGAAATTGGAAAGAAACGTGTTAAATATAGTCTCATGTTGTTTTCCATGTATCAACAGATGTTTGTATGAAATCATTTGGTATTCCATCAATGATTTCCGGTGAATTTTACCGTAAATATATGTAAGGAACGCTAGATCGCAGCAACATACTGCACTACGCTAGGACCCTTCCACCCCGATGGCTCCCCGCACAACAATATTGAGGCTTTGCACAGAGATAGCATGCGTGTCACTGTGTGTGGGTTTTGAACGCATGTATGGTGTATAGTGCACGCTGAAGTTGTTGGGAGTTTATATCCCTGACCCGGCACCTAAATTATTTTTTGCCTCTCATTTGTGTAATATGCCACTTTAGGACGTGAAAATCTTCACAGTGTCTTTATATTGCTAGTATCTTGCTATATTTATCAACAGAAATCCAATAAATCAGATGAAAATTTTTGAGCACTTACCAAAACTAAACATGACCTTTAGGTATTCTCATACAGTCATACTCATAGTCTTAATTCCTATTCATTATTAGTTTCCTACTCCAAAGAAAGAAAAGCACATGTATGGAAATGAAGTAAGAATGGTCCTTTTTCATATCCAGAAGATTATGGTTACCAATTTCTTCTACAATCAAGGCAAGATTGTCTCATAGAGATCAATTTATCTCTTTTTTATGAATTATCAAGATTCTTGGTGCTGTCATCCACTCAGAGCCAGTGGTAGGGCGTTAACTCCTATCATTTAAAAATAAGGTTGAGTTCTGGTCATGTGATTACACTGTGAAAGAAACTGTCTCAAAGCAACTGGGAAAGGTTGATTACAATTATATTACATGAGAATTGATGTATGCTGTAAGGTTTCAGAATTACCAAAATGAGAAGAAATTGACTCAATCCTGCTGAGAGCGACATGCACTGCACACAGAAATATGTAAATGGGACTTCACACACATGTTCGGCCTGAACATTTCAGCTGTTTCTTGTAATATTTTGAATGTGAGGGCATTTGAACAGAAATCCTTTTCAGGGGACACTTCTACTATGATAATCTTCCAAATTGAAATAAAGGGAATGAGGAAGCTCACAAATTATTTTTTTACCTTTTCCAGAACTCGACCTTCTCTATAACACAGAATCGTTGTCCTTGTAACTCTTAACAGACAATACATGTTGATATTTTGGTGTTGACAAGTATTTGTAATGTTTGTATATTTGGTTCTCTTTTCCAGTACTGACTATTTGAAATGATACAAATCATGTCTTAGACAGCTGAAATTAATAAGTTAAAGAAAAGTATATTTTTTATCCGTTGAGGATAGCCGTACTTTTGCTATAAAGCAGTCCTAAATTATTATGTAGATGAGCATGTACGTGTTTGATGAAATGTTGCATATGTAGTTATTAGTATGTTAAACATGCTTTGTTAAAGGTTATCTATAATTACGATAATGGTGAAAATACATAATTACACAGAAGTTAAAACTGTTGAACACATGAAAATAAATGACATGTGTCAGAGGATATTGATAAAAAAATAATGTATGATAGCTGAGCAATAAGTGAACAAAAAATTATTGTCAATTAAGATTTCTTCACAAAAGTGCATCATACTGTATGTATTTCCATGGTAGTGCTTTTAAGGGTGCATGTGTGTATTTTTTGTTTTCAGCATGTTTTCTTTAATACATCTTTTGCTGGTCCAAAGCTTGGTAATAACAACTCAATAATATATTATAAGGATTCTTGTTTACTACACAATCAACTGTTCAAAGTTTTCTTCTTCTTCTTCTTCTTCTTCTTCTTCTTCTTCTTATTATTATTATTAACAACTGTAAACAATGTATTTTTCAAATAATGTGGAGGGACTGTTCTCTTTAAACAACTGAATGTTGTGTTTTATATTTATATTTTACTATCACATTCAGATGTTTAGAATACTTATTAGTTAAGGCGGTTAAATGGGAAGGGCAATACACATTAGAATATTACCGTTGAGACACCAGTTAGAAGAGGAAAAAAGGCTCTGTATGGTAGTCAAGGTATGTTTTGCTTTGTTCTTTTTTCTTCAGTTTTGGATGTTGCATTTCTTGAAATTTTCTGAAATTTTGTTACATTCTGTACTTCATTGCTTTGCTGTTCAGATTCATGTAAATATGTACATGTCTGGTAAATTATTCAATAAATTTATCAACAAAGACAATGACAAAAGGTAATATGTGCCTGACTAGCTGTTTTCTGACTTGATTTGGTCAAGATCTTCGTTTTTTGTTGAGAGAAAGAGGGAGAAAGAGAAAGAGAGAAAGAGAGAGAGAGGGGGTTCATGGAGCCGATGAACAGTGAAATGGATAGGGAGGGTGCAGAGAGAGAGAGGGAGGGGGGGGGGGGGGGGGGAAGAGGATGAGTGAGAGGATGTGATCACTAAGGATTTTTCTAGACCAGGACCAGGGGCGGATCCAGGCTTTTATTATTATTTTGTACAAAGGGAAGGGGAAGAGGATGACTAGGAGGATTAAAAAAGAAAATTAAAAAAAAAATTATATTTCTAAGATCTTTGGGGTTGTGTCCTTAAGGTATGCCAATTGGGTTTGAAGAGAGAGAGAGAGAGAGAGAGGGGGGGGGGGGGCTGTACCCCTCTAAATTCTCCAATGGTTCTGGTCACAGAAGAAGGAGATGTAAATTAAAACAAAAAAGAAGAAAGGAACGAAGTTCATATTGGTGATGGCCTTACTGGAACTTACACAAGTCACTGGGAATGATCCCGGATGACATGCACAGCTTTACACAGAAAACTTGTTATGATATTAGCTGCATTAAAGAACAGAATTCAAGAAACAGGTGTGTTTTCTTCTTAATATATCTACATAAGAACGCACAAAATGCTGTAGATTTATTCACCCAGACCAGTACTACCGACAGTACTGATGGCGATACCTGCATGTGTAGATGATGACATCATTTTTATATTTTTGATAACTGGCATGTTTGTCTTCTCTTTCCTATTCAACTCTTTTCTATTCTTCTCTCTCTGCAAGAGTGAATATGAATAGAAATGTGCTTGGTTGTGACATACTCTTTTTTTTTCTATTTTTTTTGGCTCAAATTGTGTGTAGAAAAATATTGATCGTTTACGGTTTGTACCGAGACTTTTTTACTTCCTCATTTGTCCAAGCCCAGCTAATATCACCAAATTCGACTGTTTTAAGCAAGGGGTAAGCTCTTGACAATACCTGTAACATTGATAAATTAATAATCGTGAGTTATCAACTAGATATGTGAAGAAATATTCGATATTTGAGTGTGCGGTTTGCATGGTCTTGTGTTAAATATTCACTCAATGGTACACTATCGGCATAACAATTGTACTAGTAAACTACGAGAAAAGTATGTATATCATAACATGTCGGCCTACGTATGTAGGATGCGCGATGGCTGAGTGATAGAGCAGTGGTCTTGTAACTGGGAGGACCGGGTTCGAAACCAAGTCGATGCGCTAGGGCCCTTTGGTAAGGCATTAATCCTCATTACCAAGTCCCTCCGAGAGGACTTAAAACCGTCGGTCCCTGTCAGGTGTGTGCTCATAATATCTCAGTCACACCTATACACCGACTCCATACCGACTCCACACCGACTCCACACCGACCGATTATTGGCCATTGGATGTAATGTAATTTTTTTTTGTTAGGTCTGGTGTCGGTCTTGTTGGTGTGACTATGGTACCCATTTAACCCACTGCCTACTGTATAAAAGTCTATGGCAATTAATGAAAGAATTCAGTATAACCAGTGGTTTAACTGCTTGATACGTGTGATAGTTTATTTTACCTGACGGTTTTAAGTTCTCGAAAGTTATTTCAGAATAGCTTGTTTTAATACAATATTCATCCTTCTCTCTATCTTTTAACCTTCTCTCTATCTTTTAACCTTCTCTATTTCACTCTCTCTTTTTTTCCCCATCATGCGATTGGGAGGAGGACACAGGGTGTAACAAGATGCTCAGTCTGTGATTAACAGAATGAGTTGTTGACTAAACCACCTTTTTCTGTCATGTTTTTAGACTCTAGTCGTAGTTCAGACCCATCCCATCACCATGGTAACCACGCTGACTGGTAAGCATACCTTATTCATTCATCCAGGAATTCAGGAGTATTTCCAAATGAAAGGGAAAGTCCACTCTGGCTTCAACTGGACTTAAAATAGCACAAATAATGAGTGAAGCAGATGAATGAAAGTTTAAGGAAAATCTGCTAAAGGTTATGATGTAATCCATCAAATACAATTTGGAGATTCTTTGACATAACTTTTGAGCAACTCTCCAATATATTCTGTATCTTTTTTAATAAAAAAAAAAGAAGTTTCATCCCCCCAAAGAAAAGTTGTTTTCATTTTACCTATGCATTTGATATAGCATTGGACACAGTCATGTTGATACCTACCCCTCGATGAAAAAGATCTTTTTCTTCATCGACTGTGAAAATGAAAATTTATGAAAATTTTCAGTACGTACTGAACTCCATCACGTACCCGATTGATCAATAAAAACTATTTAAAAACAATTGTTGGAATATCAACCTGCCCGTTGCACAAAACTTGCGTTTGATCGCAACTCCTAAAAATCAAACGCAAGTCCTTAATGCGCACTTCTGATTGGCTAAAAATAAAGTTGCGTTTGATTTTCCTGAGTTGCGTTCGAACGCAAGTTTTGTGCAACGGGCCTGTTTCTCAAATTTTTCTGCTTTTAATAAAACCAATGAAACCAACTTGTCTTCAGGGTGGATTTCCCCTTTAAAATAATGTGCTACTTGTTATTTATTATGAACAGTCGACGAATCATCCCGAATAAAAAAAAGGAAGATAGGTGACAGTGAGTATCTCTCACTATCAGCTATTTTCTCTCCAGATGATCTCAGGGCATGAGACAGCAAGAAACTGTGTTGGCTCGAGAAAGTCCACATGAGTGAATAAAAGCTTGCCTACTGCATTTCAAGGTCGCGTAGAAACTTAAACTACATGTCATAATTTGAGCGCCTTTGAATGTTTCTGCAGATAAATGGCGCTATATAAATGATGTTCATCTTCATAATTACCCCAACCAATGAACGTTTTCTGAAATACATTTTAAAAAATCTATTCTTTGCTACGGTACAGGCGAGTGCTATAGCTGTCCATGCTGGAACAACATTCTCATCATTTTTATCGTCACGTGCGTATTGAACCTTCTCTGTTGGATAATTTGCATTGGAATCATGATAAAAAACAGAAGGTATTTATCATCGGCCGTTTGAACAGAGTCAACAGACTATTGATTTCAAGGGGGGGGGGGGGGGTCCAGGACTTTGAAAAAAAAAGGGAGGGAGGGATCATATTAATAAAAAGATATCAAGCGTGAAACGTGTGTGTATGTGTGCGTGTAGGTGTGTGTGTGTGGGGGGGGGGGCTGTGTCAATTTCCCAATAATCTCACAAGAAAAAATAGGGGCTTTCGACTCCATTATCCCCCCCCCCGAAACCGCCCCTGCATTTTCACAACAAACAAAGAAATTGATATTTGGAACAGTTGCATGGCATTTCTCTCTTTTGTATACAAACCTTTAAAAATATCCCAGACACAAAACTGAGTTTCTTATTGACCAAGTTTGTTTAAAATTTTTATCTCATTTATCCAGTCTTATATGGCTATGGTGCATCTGAATATTATATACATGTATTACATTAACGTAAATCTATGAAAACTTTAGTCCCTTCAGCCATCACAAAATCATAGATGAAATGTTGCGTTCATCATTTTTCAATTTAACATTTTGGTAATTAATGAATCAAATTGCGTCACATAAGATTTGTCTTTACCTGAAGAATTTTGGCGTAATATTTAGATCATGCAAGATCATTGAAAATAACATAAAGCTCCTCAGATTGCTATAGGATTCTGAAAATAGGTTAAGATAAAATTGAATATTGGTCATTGTGGACAAATTTTTACAGAAGTTCCGGGGGAAGGTTGATATAAAGTACATTGTGCAAAGTGGTGTTTTAGAATCATCATAATGATAATGATATACTTTCTATTTTATAACTTTAAACCATGTAAAATGTATTTTGTTATTGAATATTGAATTGTATATTTGATTTCTTGTTAAAATCACTGTTCTGTTGGAAATGAAAATAAAACTGAAACTGAAACTGAACTGATTTATTCACTCTTGTTGGAATTCACTCACAGTGAAAGCACTGCAACATATGTGTTAACGGGACTACAACAATATTTGGTTTCAAAAATCTTTTCTTTATATATCTGTAGTATGAGGTCTTTTCACGATCAATCCTTTTCATAAATTATTGCTGTTATGCTCGTTCTTCCGCAAGTCATATAGGAATAACGATAATGAAAAAAACTTAAGCATTATTTTTCACCTTAACAAGAATTCAACGCTCTCTTTAATGTTGAATTCAGACATTCTCATTTACACTCATAGGTCTGCGTCTATATACAGTGCGTCCCAGAAAAACGAAACCCTAAAACAAAGGGTTATTGTGACCACACTATGTGCTCCATGACAATAATTAGGGCCTATCTATTTTCTGTAAACTAGAAGTATTATGCTTTTAAATGATTCCTCGATGGTATCCATCCGTACATGCTTTACCGAGCAGCAGCATTTTTAAGATGACGTGTACAAACTCAGTTGTGCATTGTCGGATTTGGGTAAAACCATGGAAACGTTAGGATTACATGCGAACATGATCCAAATGTAACATGACTTTTAAAATCCTGTGAGAAGACTGTTGTCATATGTTTCTTTCAATGAGGGCAAGGATAATGCCCTCATCATAAAATAAAGGATGGTCATGTATTGTCGAAGTTGGGGTTAAAGAAAGGGCATGTTTTGTATTAAAATGGTATTTGCAATTGAAATGAAAAGCAATTTTTTTTTTCATTTTTCTGAAGTAAAGTTTCTTTTAAGAACAAAGCGGACAGAAAGGTGATATTTAAAAAAATAATAGTATAGGTTTTCCCGGTAAATTTCATAATTTTGTCCTTCAAATTCATATTCCAAGCATTCAGTTTCACGCATTTCACGCTCCGGCGCAGCACCGAATTGGCTTTCAAATTCAAAATGCGATCGTTCAAATTCACTATCCAAGCAATCAATTTTCATTTGCGTCATTCAAATTTATAATAGGAGCATGCATTTTGAGCAATGAGCATTCAAATTCATTCGAAGCCGGCGACGGAATCTCGTTGGTCAGTCATATTCCTGAAAAGGCACCCACGTTCCAAATAAGCGCATTCGATTTAGAATCGAAGGTTGAACAGAAAGAACAATCATTTCACATTCAGTATTATTTTACTTTGAACTATGATCATTACTTATCTTTTTTTTTACTGGCATGTCTGAAGTGTTTGTATCGTCGGAGGAAGGTTTTCAGCTTGAGAGGTCATTGAGCATGTTGAGCAGTGTGTACTTAATGTTATAATTTCACGCTTTAGTCCAATATCTTAAGGATTATGCAATAAATGTTTTCGTTGAAACTGATAACATGAATATATAAACATCTTATTTGTTGTTTATCAGTTAGTCTTTGAATTGACGCATTGTCTGGTTAGTGTTGGGGTGTTGTTTTTTTTTTTCATGTGTGATGTAATCAAGGGGTATAAGTTAGAAATGTTGTGTTTTTTTTGATGTACTGCTGACTGGGCCTTATATAAAATTTATTGAAATAAAAAAAATATTGAAGAATACATGAACATAATTATAAGGTATAGGTATAGGTATAGGTTCATTTATTGTCCATTCATATATGGAAATTCGTTGTATTTACATGATAAAGGTTAAATACCATGTAAATTGGTCGCTACTGTGCAGCGCCCTCTATGGACATGATATCATTGTAAGGAGATACAACTTCAGTAAAAATACTATATAGAAGCCTATGAAATTAAGATTTTTTCGTGTGTGTGTGTGTTAGGGGTGGGGTGGACTTTGTATGTGTGCTTATTTTATCAGAAACAACCAACGCTCGTCCCCATCTCCCCCTCATAACCCCCTTCTTAAAAAATCTATCTTATCTTCTCCACTGAATGAATGCACGAAGTAGGAAATTGATCACCTGAAAATTAAATTGAACGCCCCAAACAGGCTCATCGTAATTATTGCGTGAATTTGAATGCACGAGTAGGAAATGCAATGCTCGCATTTGGAAATTGAACGCACATGCATGATTTCGATTTTACGGAAAGGAAATAAGAGCGCCCATGAATGAAATTGATCGATCGGATTCTGAATTTGAAATCCCGAATATTTTCGCGGCCGTGCGCTGTGTGAATTTGAATGCATGTTAATGAATTGGAATGGGAAAAGTATGAAATTGACCGGGAAAACCTATAATATCAGTGGCACTTTCCATTGTATCAAATGGAAATACAAGGTAGAAAGCAAATAAGGCAGAAAAAATATCAAGATTATGGCATTTTCCCACCTCAGGAGGGGCACCTTTTTCATCACATGGGGACACCTTTTCATCTTTTGAGGGATATTTATCGATATTAGAATTTTTTTTTTTTTTTTTGGGGGGGGGGCGTATGCCCCTGCCACCACTGGAAATTGGTATTGACCAGTGTTTTATGAATTTCTGATTAATTGCATGCCATCACACAAGTGAATTTTACGTACCATATCTTTAAAGCTGGAATTACCCTTTAGCCATTTTTGCATGTGATAATAACGTCCTCACGGTTTACCCAAATCCGGCACAACTAAGTTTTTACATGTCATTTTCAAAATGCTGCTGCTCGGTAAAGCATGTACGAATGGATACAATCAATGTATCATTTAAAAGCATAATACTTCTAGCTTATGGAAATGATGGAAATTATTGTCACAGAGCACACCGTGTGGTCACAATAACCCTTTGTTTTAGGGTTTCGTTTTTTCTGGGACGCACTGTATAGGAAAGAATAATGCCTGGTGCACTCAATGCGTCATTTCGATTGCGTTGTTACCCGCGCTAATCAAGCTTGTGAATACAATTATTAAGCCCATATACCCAATTGATTCAAAGTAATATGTGCACTGTTCATTTACGCAACCATTATTTGTAAGATGTCACCCATGGCGCGTCAAAGACCTTACCAGTTGCTGACGCAGTGCGATATACGTCAGATAAAATTATGACGCCTCAAAAATAGTGGACAGTAATGTTTTCTTCTTATGTTTATTTGCAGCTCTTGTTGCAGATCCGATGATGCGAAGTCATGTGACGGAAACGTTCAACTTGACGCGTACCAGCAAAAAGAGAGTCAGAAAAGACCATAAGTTTCTTTAGACCTTCGTGCCAGAGCGGAATGATTATGGGTTACTAAAGATATCGAAATGGGGATATTTTGGAGAGACGTATATACAGAAACAGGGGGCGAGATGTAAGCTCACCCGTTCAATGCAAGGTATACTAGGGGCAGAATTTATAAAATAAGTATTAAGGAAACGTGTTAATTTGAATACCCATGGCTGCTAAAAAAAACCCTTTTATTTTATGGATTTTCTTTCTGGGCCTGCTTACAGAAGGGGTGTGTTAGCCGGCATCTCTACTAGAAACGCTAAAAGTCCAACAACCTTTAGAAAAACGCGGTTATGCCATCCATTCTTGATTTGCTTGCAACCCCCCCCCCCCCCCTCCTCTTTCCCTGCGCAATTCAACCCCCTTTTACTACTTTGTTATGAACTAAATGTTTTGGGGCTGCAAGCAAATCAAGCTATGCTTATAAGCTGTAGCCCTTCTGTGTCATCACTTTTATTATACACTTTAAGTACACGTTTTACTCAAGCTGTGTTAGCTCTATACGTGATACATTATTGTCTATATACTCTATACGGGGCGTTTAAAAAAAAGGAGAACCCAAATTTGAAAATTTCATGTAAATGGACTATATATTTAACGGCGTCTAATTTCATATCATATGAAATAGTAATTCATTTGTTAAAATTCACCGAGACTGTCTCTTTGAAAAACGATTCCTATCTGAATAAGGTTTTACAAAGCAAAAATCCTGAATCACGGGTGAATAGCATCTCATTAACACAAATTTGAAAAAGAAAATCATCCACAATGAGAATTGCAGCACCCAGGCCATTTCACAAAAAGGCATCTCCTTAACATCATGCCTATTGTGTTTTACAAGAAAGTGAACCAACTCGATTTTTGCACAAAATTTTGAAGACAATGGTGTTCAGTGATGCAAGACCCTGAAAACCTAAATTGGAAAGAGTATTCATTAATAATAATAATAATATAATAATAATGATAATAATAATAATAATAATAATAATAATAATAATAATAATAATAACAATAATAATAATAATGATAATAATAATTATATTGGGTATTTTTATAGCGCTAATATCCACCACGTAATAAGGTTCTCAAGGCGCTCCAATATTACCCCGGCTCTAGCTAGGCTACCGAAATCGGTGCTCACAGCATTCAAGGAATTCCTTCCTACCGGTACCCATTTAGCACCTGGGTTGAGAGTGGCAAATGTAGATTAATGTCTTGCCAAAGAACACTAGTGCCGTGCCGGGGTTCGAACCCACGACCTTCGCATCTCCAGTCAAGTTTTTAAACCACTCGACTACGACACCTCTATTACTCTTTCATATAGTATGGATTTCATTGTCAGTAAAGATATAGTTAATTTACTGGTATTTTTCAAAGTTGGGTTTCCTTTTCCCAGTATATGTAAATACATTGTCAAGTATTGCTGTTGTATTAGATGATACTTAACCAACAAATATTTCACATGTTCACCTATTTCACCCATGTTGGACAATGTTGAAATTTGTAAAAATTTTGAGATCGCGAAATTTGTGTATTTCAAAACTATAAAGTTTGGATATCCCGGGGCTTGTCATTAAAGTATACCTCAAATTCTACATTATCGCCCTTGGCAAAATAAACGCAGATGGCTGAAAAAAGTTATTCTTTTCTGAGGAAATCAGAACAGTCATATGTGTACACATTTTGATATGATAATATGTGAACGCATTGGCATTGGTTTCCGTAAAGGAGTCTTTGTAATACTCTGGAAAAAATTTTCAAGATATTTACTTTCATTTCGTGATGCAAATTTAGTACTCCACTTTGTTATCATAATCAACTCAATATCAGGTAACCCTTTCGAGACAACTGACCACATTTTGTGGTTTGGCTCAATAACTTTTGATTCAGAGCTCAAAAAAATATACCAGCTGCATGAAAGAGCAAAAATTTCTAAACACACTATGTCCATTTTTATTGCATGACAGTACTGCGTTTGATGCCAGGAATTTCAAAAACGAGAATAAGCTTTGAAATCCTTAAATTGGCAACACACTGAAGAGGTTCAAAATCATTGTTTTTTTATCAGAATTGGCAAATTTTTTATCTTTTCGACAAAGTTCGTAACCATGTATGTTATTTTCAAAGACATTACATTTTATTAGAACCATGTAGCATTAAAAAAAAAATATTGTTTCCAATTTGAAGAACAAAATGTGATCAATTTAGCCCTTAAATAATTCCTGTCATTAAAGGGTTAAGAATTATATATCATTTCTTATGTTAAAGTAGACAGTATTGTTATCCTGGATACAAATTTCATCAGTGAGAAAATCTATATCTTGTCTTTCTAGAGGTTCAGTGCGGGCACTGAATTAATTGAGATATCTACAGAAAGTAGAAATAGCCCCCCAAATAAAGTATAAGTTTTATGTTTAAATCTCTACGGTTACCGCTGCCATAGGTGCAGTTAATGTTTTATATATATATATATATATATATATATATATATATATATATATATATATATAATTTTATAAGTGAATGAAATATGTAATTGTGTTTATTAGACTTTTATCTATTGTTCATGCATAAAGTATAATTATGAAATAAGCAGAAAATGAATAAAAATGATGTTTATTCAGATTTTTTCTCTGAAATAAAGTATCCTTTTATACAAATGAAATTTTACTGAGAATTTTAAGACAATTCCTTTGGTTTGTTTTAAATACAATGACATCATTAACATATTGTTAAGTAAACGCTCATAATTCACTTATTGTTTCTAATTCTTTACTACAAATTCACTCCTCATCATCATGATCATGCTAAAAGTAACTGAAAATACTCTTTAATATTTTGGCATTTGCCTATAATTTTTATATGGAATCTTTTTTTTACTTCGTTATTCAAATTTCATCCTTCATAATTATGGGTTTCCCTATAATGTTTGCTGCTATGATGCTTTCATTTACTGTGTTATAGTTTTGTTTATTGATGTTTTTATTGTGATGTGATTAATTAATTCAAACAAACCACCACAATAAAGTTCAATTTAATATATGATATTACGACAGTTACGAACAGCTAATTAGCATGGTTTGCTCCATTAATCATAATTAATATAGGTATATTACAATAATGTGGCAAAATCTATTTCATATTAATTTGATGGTGCAGAAATTTCATTTTTTAAGGAAAAGATCAAATATCGTACCTAACATCGCGTGGAGAAGCTGTATCATACTTGATTTACTGGGGCATTTGCCGTTTGTGATCCCGTTTTTAGTAGTACTTATATCACCACATTATAATACAACATCCATAAGCGTTTCCCGTGTGGATTTGGAAATGAATATTGTAGCTTTTTACACTCAGCAAGAAAAAAAAAAAGGAAAAAGAAGTGGACACTATTTTACGGAAGCGTCAAAGTGCCATTCTACTTGACGACATGACGAGATATTTCATCTTGTCAAGTCGACTCGATATCCGTATCATGTCGACATGTAAAGATATTTAACTTACCATGTCGACTTATCAACTTTTATTAGTCGACATGATGAAATAAATTATCTTGCCAAGTCGACTTCACAAAAAATCATGTCGTCATGCATGGCGACAAAAGTTATCTTGCCAAGTTGATTTCACATAAAGTTCAGTCGTCATGGCGACATAAATTATCTTACCAAGTCGACTTCCCAGAAAGGACATGTCATCATGGCTACATGAATTATCTTGCCAAGTCGACTGCACAAAAAGTTCATGTCGTCATGGTGACATAAGTTATCTTGCTAAGTTGACTTCACATAAAGTTCATGTCGTCACGGCGACATAAGTTATCTTACCAAGTCGACTTCCCCAAAGTATATGTCGTCATGGCGACAGGGGCGTCGCTAGAACATTTTGAATGAGGGGGGGGGGGGTGACAATCGAATTTGCCGACAAATTTTTAGGGTGTGACACCCTAATTTGCCGACAAAAATGCTGCACCCTAAATTATGCTATCCATGGGTGTGTTTACATAATTGAGACAATATTTTTTGGCTACTTTTGGGAAAGCAATACATTTTTCACAATTTAATCACTTATTAATGAAATGACCAACTGACACCAAATTGCACCTCAAGAAAATTAGTATATTAAAAAATAACATGTAAATTTGCCTTGAATTGAATGAAACACTTTTGAGTTTTATCATAGTCAGAAGGTAAGAAAATGGTTTTCCTTTACATACAGAGCATTCTTATTAGGGGGGGGGGGTGTAGAGCCCACAAATGTAAAAATCAACCACAAATGTAAAAATAACCACAAATGTAAAAACATTGCACCCGCAAATGTCAAAATAACCACAAATGTCATAACATGTCAACCACAAGTGTAAAAATAACCACAAATGTGAAAAAAATCGCCCACAAATGTAAAAATCTGTTTAACCACAAATGTAAAAACATTTCGCCTACAAATGTAAAAATTTCCAATTTTACCACAAATGTAAAAACTCATTGCTTGCATAATGCACCTTAGTAAGATCAGTTTTTATAATGGTAAATTGCCACTTAGTCTAATGCCAATTGCTCTAATAGCCAAATTGTCTAACATCATTCGGTCTAACAACAATTCGTCCATCACCAATTCGTCTAATCAACATTTCGTCTATAGTCACTTCGTCTAAACATCACTTGACCTAATAATCAATTCGTCTAATGTTCACTTGGTCCAGTACCTATTTCGGCTAAAACCAGTTGGTCTAATCATCATTTCGTCTAATAGCCATTTTGTCTAAACCCAGTTGGTCTATCACCCACATCGTCTAATCATCATTACGTCTAATCATCGTTTGGTCCAATTCTCAGTTCGTCTAATAATCGTTTGGTCTAATGTTTATTCGTTATATGACCATTTGGTCTATTAATACAGACAAATAGGTTAGCCTGTCATAGTTACATAGGTTTATTGCCACTTGGTCTACAGCCAGTTGGTCTAATAGTCAATTGGTCTAACATCATCCGGTCTAATATCAGTTGATCCAATACCCATTTGGTCTAATAATACAAATAGGTTAGCCTGTCATAGTTATATATACACTGCATGGGCCGTGGAACCGGGCCCCGCGGGGGGGGGGGGGGGGGGGTTATGGGGCTGCAGCCCCTTCACTTTTAGAGTTTTCATATAAGGGTTTTGGTACCCGGGCAAGAGGCGTTAGTCCCCACTTCCAAAAACGTTCCATTTCCCTGCATTGTGGTACATGTAGTAATGATGATAATAATGAATAGAAACAGAATGGCACAATGAGAGAGAGATTATGGGAGAATCAATATAAACAGTAATATAAGGAAAGACGGAAGTAAAGTTTAATCGATGTATATTACAATGCAATAGGGAGGATCGAAAGTTAATGGAGAAAATGATAAAGACATAAGACGATTATAAAAAAAAGGGTCAATATAAAAAAAGAAGAATAACAACGATATTAGAGATGTAAAGCAAAAAAAAAAAAAAAAAAATATATATATATATATAATATATATATATAAAGAAAGAATAACGAAAAAAAGGCAAGATCATAGAAAGATAAACCAAGGAATAAAGAGCGAAAAAATTAGACGAAAAGAGAAGAGAAAAATGATAGAATAAATAATATAAAGATTAACATACGGGAAGATGGAAGAGGTGATAGAAGGAATTAAAGAATAACACAACTGAAGGAAAGATGGAAAAAATGAAAGGATAAAAGCAAGGAATAAAATAACGAAAGATAGAGAAATGACAGAAGGATAAATATATACATAAGAGAAGATAGCGAAATAAATCAAAGGATAAAAACAAAACAACAAATGAAAAGAGCAATCAAACAATAATTGAAAATTCACTAAAATATTAATTGATTAATCAATTAATCAATCAATTAATTCAATAGATAATTGATTAAACACATGTAATAAATTCATGCCATGCTCCATCAGGTCACTTTTTTCTCCTCTTTTTTACCCCCCCCCCAAAAAAAAAAACCCAACAAACAACAACAACAAAAAAATACTGCAAAAATAGTTCGAAAATTTCGGCCAGTGCGCCGAACCGAAACCTGACTGTTTAGTCAAAGCCACCTAGAGCAGTATTGTTGAGGGAAAACAAGAAATTTGCCAAGTTGGTCATTAGACGAAACGATGATTAGATCAAATGGGAATTAGACCAGACGGCTATTAGACCAGATGACAATTAGACCAAATGACAATTATTCCAAATGGTTATTAGACTAAATGGATGTTGACTGAATGATAGACCAACTGAGGTTAGACTAACTGACAAATGGACCAAATGATGCGTAGACTTAATGGGTATTAGACCAATTGGGTTCAGACCATTTGGTGATTAGACGAAATGGCAATTAAATCAATTGATAATGGACCAAATGGTCATTAGACCAAATGGCTATTAGATGAATTGACTATAGACCAAATGGTAAATAGACGAAATGACAATTAGACCAAATGGTAATTGGGCGAAATGATGATTAGACCAAGTGGTTATTAGATCAACTGATATTAAACCGGAAGATGTTAGACCAATTGGCTATTAGACCAACTGGCTGTAGACCAAGTGGCAATAAACCTATATAACTATGACAGGCTAACCTATTTGTCTGTATTATTAGACCAAATGGTTATATAAAGAATAAACATTAGACCAAACGGTTATTAGACGAACTGAGAATTGGATCAAACGATGATTAGACAAAATAGTAATTAGACGAAGTGATGATTAGATGATGTGGGTGTTGGACCAATTGGGTATAGACAAAATGGTTATTAGACGAAATGATGATTAGACCAACTGGTTCTAGCCGAAATAGATATTGGACCAAGTGAACATTAGACGAACTGATTATTAGACCAAGTGATGTTTAGACCAAGTGGGTATTACACCAAATGTGTTTTAGACGAAGTGATTAAACTGATAATTAGACCAATTGGTTATTAGACGAAATGTTGATTAGACGAATTGGTGATGGACGAATTGTTGTTAGACCGAATGATGTTAGACCATTTGGCTATTAGACCAAGTGGCAATTTACCATTATAATAATTCATTTTACATCGGTACATTATGCAAGCAATGAGTTTTTACATTTGTGGTAAAAATGGAAATTTTTACATTTGTAGGCGAAATGTTTTTACATTTGTGGTTAAACAGATTTTTACATTTGTGGGCGATTTTTTTCACATTTGTGGTTATTTTTACACTTGTGGTTGACATGTTATGACATTTGTGGTTATTTTGACATTTGCGAGTGCAATGTTTTTACATTTGTGGTTATTTTTACATTTGTGGTTGATTTTTACATTTGTGGGCTCTACAGGGGGGGGGGGGGGCGCGACGCGATGTTTATGGCGCTGTCACATATTGACGATTTAGCTAGCGTATGCCGACGTATCAAAATTTCTCTAAAACGCTGGCATACGTTGAACTATCGATTTTTTCCCCTTCAATTTTGGGCGTAGACCTATACATATATAGCGAATTCATATCGAGTTGGGCGTATACATAACGTATAAAGTAACTTATATAGAACATTTCCATAACTTATAGATAACTTATATCAACGAATGCTAAGCGTGTTGCCGGCGTTCACAAATTACGCCCAACGATAATCTAACGTATGCATAGCGCGCGGTTTTGGGTTTTTTTTTTTCGGCATGACGGTGATAATGATAAGGTGATGTTGATACTGCAATGTCTAGTGCGGTTATGATTTGAATCGTTGTTGTTGTTAAATGGCAATAAGTCAATTTAGAATATTATCACCAACAATTTTTTTTTCGTTATTTTTTTTCACAGACATACTTTAGTTATATAAAATAATACAATTTAATTCTCTCTAATCGTCGAGCGGCAGCCTTTTTATAGGCTGTGACACATGATCGTCGGCGATACGCTGCCGCGCGCTGTGCTATCGTTGGGCGTAAGTTGTGAACGCCGGTGTTATAGATGACACCGGTAACACGCTTAGCATTCGTTGGTGTAAGTTATCTATAAGTTATCGAGACTTCTATGTAAGTTACTAATACGTTATGTATACGCTTAGCTCGTTATGAAATACGCTATGTATACGACCCAAATTGAAAAAAAAAAAATCGTCCGGGAACGCGTGTAATTCATTGACACCGCAGCTCGGTCCTTTTCGCCAAAAATTCCGCAACACAAGACTAATGACCAGCGGAGCTGTATTCGCGCATGTGTACTTACCCAAAGAAGTTCAAACAGATGGAGTCTCAACTAACGATAATTAATGCAAACAGATGGAGTCTCAAACAGATGGAGTCTCAACTAACGATAATTAATGCAAATACCTGGCAGATCCGGGGCGGATCCAGGATTTTATAAAAGAGGGGGCAGAGAGCAGGAAAAAAACACAATTAAGGGGTCAATTTTTTCACTGTGTACTTAAGGTATGCCAGTTGGGTTTCAAAAGAGGGGGCGATATGTTTTATAGATTTTAAAATATTTTTTGAAATAATTATCTTCAACCTGCTAAGCCCCACCCACTTAAAAAAAATCCCCCAGATCATTTGCCCCCTGTGACATCATTTGTCAATCATCAGTGAGCTAATAGCGATTTTGCAAGTAAAATTGGTATCTAACTTTGTCAAAGCTGACACATGTTACAATACAACATACAATGACAACATTGGAGTTGCTATGTCAGACATGCTGTAGCATCAGCAGGAAAACAAAGGCAATGAGGAGGTATTGTATGAAAGCATGCAATTCTATTATGAGTGTGTGCTGAGCTGGGGGATCACTGTCTATTGTATTGTAGAATAGTGGAATGTAACTTTCGCCAGCTCAGCAATTTTAACAACTTTCCGCTTAATTTCTATCATTAAATTTCATACATTACCATCGTACCATCACACACACCCACACACACGCACACGAACACGCATACCCACACCCGCCCACACCCACACCCACACACACATTACAAACTAAGATAAAATACAAGCAAGTGATACATTTGCAAGGTTTAGACAAAAACACATTCAAAATTCTGCATGCTCCAGCCTGTGGGGGGGGGGGGCACACTGAAATGATTCAGTTCAGTTCAATATTGCTCAATTAATTTGGCAAAAATAAAACAAAAAGCAAATCACATCAGTGTTGCATAGATAAAGCCAGGACTCACGTAGAGAAGCAGCTTGTGCTTGTTAACAGCTTGATAACAGGAGAGGAGTCTTTTACAAGTAAGACAAATAAGTACAATAATCCTCTAACACATACACGATAAGTACAGTACACTGAGTACAGTATTGCGTCCAAAAAATTGAAAAGCAGTCAGGGCATCGAACTAACTTTCCTCCTAAAAAAGATGCTACGAGCCGTTATCTTTCACTCAAATTTGCTCAAACGTCAGAGCTTTCGCGCTTCGTGCGGGAGGGGTGAAACTATGGTTCCATGACATTTGCTCCTGCGACAATTGCTCCGGTCTAACTTTGCCGTGTTAATCTTAAGCCTAAACCTAACCCTAACCCTAACCCTAATCCTAATCTTCACATTGTCCTTAACAAAAAAACCAAATCATGACCTTGCCCTTAACCTTTGACCTTTCGAGATATAGACGGAGGAGCAAATGTCGCAGGAACAAATGTCGTGTCACCCCTACCCCTCCCTGCACCCACTTCCCTGGGGAGCACGCTTCGCGTGCTCACAACCGCCCCCTAAAATTAAATCCTGGCTACGCGGTTGTCTATTGTAGTCTTGAATTTATCTCAAATCGCATCAGCATCTCAAATGGAATTGACTTTACTGTCATATTTACACCCATTTTCTCCCATAGACCTAATGGTGAAGATTTTTGGTGACTTAGTATTCTTAAGAATTATCTATGCCCCACCCAACTGTTATTGGCTTGCGCCTGGTCACTCATTTTATAACTTGTCCCTAATTGGTTGAAACTTTCACTTGCTACCAGCCGGAAGGACCAGGTAACAAAACTGTGTTTCTTCTTGGAATTGTCTTGACTGGTCGATTCTCCCCATTTAACCTTTCCTTTCACCTTATATGGGTATAGGGTTTCCTTGTCAAGGGTAATCCCAAGAATACTGATTCATTATTCACTATATGGCGTCTGACCAACGTCATACACTTGGTATAACTACCTGGAAACTTCCACAGGAAGTTCTCCACCTATTTCCTATGAAATCTACCACTGGAATGCAATGTCTTCTTTCTTTATATTGATATTGAATAAAGAACTTCTTGTATTTAGAATCATCATAAAGCTTAACTTTGTGATGGAATATTCTATCTCTTTCGAGAGAGAGAGAGAGATAGAGGGGGGGGGCACCTGCTAAATCCAATATATAAATCATATATGTGATAAATGCAATACAACCATATTAATCAGAGAGTTACATCATACCTTCTTCATTCAGTCCTGTGTTAATGATGCATACAATATTCAAAGTCACGCGTGACACAGTCAAATGAAAGAAAAAATAATAAGATTTAAAAAAGAGGTGTAGTCAGAAATTAAAGATAAACGGTAACTTTGGGAATTTTTAAAATAATATTCAACGGGTGATGATATAAGCTGTAATGAAAATTAAATTGAATGAATGAATGAATGAATGAGTTTATTACCAAATCACAATAATACATATATCTTGGTAAAAATCCCAATAACATCTTGGTAAAGGGAGCTAACAAATAGCATATGCTAAAAGAAATTAAACTGTTTTATAGTCAACTTTATGGAAGTGTAGTGTAGAAGTGTAGAAACAAAGATGTCTGGGAGCCTGTCCCGAAATAGTCACCCCATTTTACATATGAGATTTGACCCCTTAAAGTTACTTAGACCTTCCATGTCATTCACAAAAAGCTTTTCAGCTCGAACGAAGCCGCTGGGTTTGACCCCTAAAGCCCCCCCCACCCAAAGGGCCCCAAAGTCGGGTCGATTTTAACCCATCTTACATATGAGCCAAAATTTGTCAGAATGAAGGTATATGACTGTACATTACCAAAACACCAAAAGTGACAAAATTTTCCGTCGGGATAGGTTGTCAGACCCCCCCCCCCCCTAAAAATTCGGGCAAATTTTCCCCCTTAAGGCCCATGGGCCAAATGTTGTCAGAAGGAAGAGTTATGGGTGTAAATTACAAAAATATAAAAACTGACAAAAATTTCCATAGGGAAGGGGATGTAACACGCCCCTGAAAGAAACACCAAAGTGCCCCTAAACCAAGCTTTGCTGCCCAAAATGCTCTGGATGTACTAGAGAAAAAACATTTTTAGGCATTACATGTACAACCTTAATAACTCCAAAGTGTCTCATTCAATTCATGTCAAATTTACATTGTACAATCTTGAGTATTGTAACTTTCTTAGGGTGCAATTGGTTTCAAATGATCATTTCAATTATAATTTATTAATTTGTGAAAATTATATTGCTTTCTCAAAAGTAGTCACATAATATTGTCAGGATTATGTAAACACACCCATTGTCCATCTGCACCTGTTTGACAAGACATAATACAGGAGTTTGTATAGTATCTAGGCTATGTGGCTGCCATGCTGAAATCAACCATTCATGTGTTAATTACAAAAATACCTTGCAAGTTCTCTATTATGCCTTGTCAAAACGGGCGCAGAGGACAATGGGAGTGTTTACATAATCCTGACAATATTATTTAACTACTTTGAGAAAGCAATACAACCTTCACAATTTAATGAATTATTATTGAAATGATCATTTGACACCAAATTGCACCCCAAGAAAGTTACAATACTCAAGACTGTACTGTGTAAATTTGACATGAGTTGAATGAGACACTTTGGAGTTATTAAGGTTGTAATGCCTAAAAATGGCATTTCTCTACATCCAGAGCAATTTGGGCATCAAAGTTTGGTTTAGGGTCACTTTGGTATTTTTCAGGGGCGTGTTACCCCCCCCCCCTTCCCGATGGAAATTTTTGTCAGTATTATATTTTTGTAATGTACACCCATACCTCTTCCTTCTGACAAAATTTGGTCCATGGGCTTTATAAGGGGAAAACTTTGCCCGAATTTTCAGGGGCAGTCTCACAACCCATCCCGACGGAAAATTTTGTCAGTTTTGGTGTTTTTGTAATGTATAGTCATACACCTTCATTCTGACAAAATTTGGCTCATATGTTAGATGGTTGAAAATCGACCTGACTTTGGGGCCTTTTTGGGGGGCTCTGGGGGCCAAACCCGGGGGCTTCGTTCGAGCTGACAAGCTTTTTGTGAATGACATGGATGGTCTAAGTAACTTTAAGGGGTGAAATCTCATATGTAAATTGGGGGTGACTATTTCGGGACAGGCTCCTGGCCTGTATAGTAATATAAATTTTTCCCCCCAAAACCCTGTCGAAGTTAAATGCTGATTCTAAGGAAATGTGTGAAGGAGTTATTTTGGAGAGGGAATAAGAACTCCGACACCCTGTCTGGCATAGTTCTGTAAATATTATTTCACTAAATAAGTTATTAAGTAAATCTTCAAACAGTCTACACACGTTCCGAATAGAATTGCCCATTAAATACTCATGAGTGCCATTACGTTAAGGAAAAGAAGTACCAAAATTCAAAATATAATTCCCCTCCCCGGGTCCACTCGCTATTCTTAAAGACCGCTATTTATAGAAAACCGCTATTCATTTAACATGCGTTATGAATAGCGGTCCTTATGAATAGTTATGAATATTGGTCCTTATGAACGGAAGTCCTTATGAATAGCGAGGTAATTTGTCTATGGTTTGCTCGCTATTTAGAAGGACCGATATTCATACAAAACCGCTATTCATGCACGCGTAATGGATAGCGGTCCTTATGAATAAGTGGTCCTTATGAATAGCGGTCCTTATGACTAGCGAGGTTACCCCGACTATAAACTGAATCTGATATTGATGGATTTTTTTTTTAATATGTCAACAGAAAGGTAACATGAACGGACATTTCATGGCGCCAAAATATTGAAAGGCAAAGTGTGTCAAAACTGTTCATATTAACCCCGTTTTACGGTACTTGTTTATTCTTTGCATTGAAACCCTAGCTCCATCATTCGGAATGATGATTGGTCTTAGGTTTGCAATTTGGAGGCACAGGGGTGAAACAGGTACTTTATGCAGATGATATCACTCTTTTTGTTTAAAAATCTTGAGTCAATGAAGCGACTGGAAGTACTAGTAATATTGGAAAATTTTGCAAGAGTATTTGGACTGAAAATGAACAAAGAAAAGACATTATGTTACTAGGTTCTAGTCAGAAATCACGGGTTTCCCTTTTGGAAAAGTACTACCATATATAAAAATACTATGAGCATTTTTCAGTTTAGATATACAGGTAAAAGAGAGTATGAACTGTAAGGAAATTCTAAGTAAAATTTAAAAATCTCTTTCATGGAGGAAACAGAGAGACTTAACCTTAATGGGTAAAATTCTATTGTTAAAAAATGTTTATATACTCTGAGTTAATGTTTATTGCGTCACTTAATCCAATTCCTCATTCGGTATTTCATGAACTTGAAAAAATAACTTTTGCATTTTTATAGAGAGGAAAAGACCAGATAAAACCGACGACGATGTTTCTAGATTATAAAAATAGGGGACTTAAAATGATGAATTTTGAATTGTTGATTAAATTTCAAAGAATTATGTGGGTAAAGAGACTGTTAGGTGGGAACTAGCAAATGAAATGGAAAAAAAATATTTTAATTATTGTACCCGGCATATAGGAGTAAAATTCATTTTCTTCTGTAATTATGAAATTAGACAGCTCAAACTATCTTTATTTTATGTGGAACTATTAGAGGTATGGTTAGAAGTGGGAGATTTAAGACAAAGCTATGGCAATTATAAAGGAATACATGAAGTTATTTTTTAACAACAAACCTATGTTTTCGAGGTTTTCCATTCTATCATGTATTCCTAATATCTAAAGGCATAGACTGGGGCGAAACGAAAGTTTGCTCCTGCGACATTTGCTCCTCCGTCCATATCTCGAAAGGTCAAAGGTTAAGGTCAAGGTCATGATTTGCTTTTTGTTAAGGACAATGTGAAGATTAGGATTAGGGTTAGGGTTAGGTTTAGGTTTATGATTAACATGGCAAAGTTAGACCGGAGCAATTGTCACAGGAGCAATTGTCATGGAACCCAGATTGGAACATATTGTGGATTATGATGGTGAATTGAAAACAGATGCATATTTTACTAGTAGAGGTCTTAGTTCATGGAATATATTGCAGGTAAAACGCATATTTGAGAAAATTCCCTTTAGTTGGAAAAGTCAAATGCATATAACAGATGAAAAGAAGGAATTGTGGTGTTGTGGATCAGTGGATAAGTCCCCGGACTTTGAACCACGAGGTCCGGGGTTCAAATCCCACCGCAGCACTAGCGTCCTTTGGCAAGACGTTAATCTACATTTGCCACTCTCCACCCAGGTGTTAAATGGGTACCCGGTAGGATGCGAAAGTTAATGTCGTTTGCTTAGCAATGTGAGCGCCATGGCCCATTGCTGGAATACTCCTCAGGGAGTGGAGAATGTGCATACATTGTGTGCGGGCAAGCCAGAATCCGATGACCGGGGTAATAATATATCTGTAAAGCGCTTAGAGACATCTCCGATGTATTAGGCGCTATATAAAAGCGGAATATTATTATTATTATTATTATTGGGGAAGGAACTTTATATTTACAGGAGCAATTGTCATGGAACCCAGATTGGAACATATTGTGGATTAAGATGGTGAATTGAAAACAGATGCATATAACAGATGAAAAGAAGGAATTGGGGAAGGAGCTTTATATTTGCCCCCAGATAAAATTGTCCCCTTTAGTGAAATTGTTTCGAAGAGCTTATATACAACTATTCCCAACAGTAAAATAGAAGTCCCCTGCAGTGAATAGATTAAAATAATTCTTTGATTTGTCTATTAGAGACATTGAAAACATTTACCTTAGACCAAGGAAATGTACTTTAAATACATGTAGTAAACTTAGGGAATTCCGATTCAAAATGTTACATAGGATTATTTACACAAATCATGATTTATATCGCTTTGGACTGGCTCCAAGTAGTTTATGATCCTTTTGTAAAATGGAAGAAGAAACATATCGTCACGTATTTCATGAATGTGAACAGATTCAGTTGCTAAAGGAAATCATGGGTAATGTGCTGAACTTGCCGATTTTATAGGAATTAAACTGGGAATTTCATTTGGTGTGACTTTGGGCGATGTGGGGAAAATGTATTTATTGAATCATGTAATATTGTTAATAAAATATTTGATATTTCAATGCAGGAGGAGAAAAATATCGCCTAACAGCAAAGAAGAGAGAGAAATATTTTGACCTTTGACCTGACCTTCAGTTTGTTAACTCAATATAAACTAAAAACATAACATCATCAAGGCATTCGGCACCACATACCCGTCAAAGACAATCATATCTAAACAAAGTACTATACATAATATCAAGTTCAACTTTGACATTGACCCCTTCTGACCAATAAATGAATGATCTCAGAGATTAGTTCTACACACCCAAAACCCATTCATTTAAACATTATACTGTATATCTATAACAGTTTAAAAATCGAACGTATGCACGGTTATGTAAACATGTAACAAATTTGACATTTACTTCATGACCTAAACGTGACCATAAATTGCAAAAATTGCGTTAAAGATGAATTCTACGTCCCTCGAAACCCCTCCATGCATCATACACTAGTATGTGATATGGAGTTGGGTTTCAATATGGCTACCAGGCGCCATTTTGGATTTAAGCAAATTATGAAAATTGCTCAAGATTGCCCTTTGGGCAACAAAGCTGAAAATTGTTGTAGGACCACGTAGAATCACAAATCAACAACAAACAAACAAACAAAAACAAAAACAAAAACTTCAGTGTACACAACTTTTCTAGGTTCGCTATTAACAACATAGGAGTGTCAAATGGACTAATAGCAGATCAATATCAAAATGAATATAACTTTGCCCTCAAATCATTTCTATGCATATATAGCCTCTAAAACAGAAAATGCAAATCTGTCTGAATATTCATGTTCTCGTGCATAATTGAGCACTAATTTACATGTATAAATACTTAACTTATACTTGTCATTCCTTATCGCATTTCTACGCATTCTCTTGTAAATTCAAACGATTGGTTTGATTCGTTTACAGAACAGCATGGTAAATGAGTCATATTCATTCTTATTGCTAGGAAATTTCACTTGATGCTATTTTATTTTTGTCTTCCTCAGATGTATGTCATTTTTTGTTGCCCTGATTTGCAAAATATGTTTGATGGTTTGTTTCTTTGCCCAAAATGTACGATGACATAATGCTTTTCAAAATGTATGAATAATTTTATATCAACAATGAATAATTTGTATTTTACAGTTTTATACGATAGACTGTACATTCGATTACTATTCTACTAGTATGCAATCATTGTGTAATCTTTGAATAAGTATACTATCCTATAATATATTTTGTAAATATGTATATAACAATTTTGTTTCTATACTGAGCTAAAGTAGTCTTTAGGCCTATACTTTGTTTATGTACTCAAACTATATAATGCCATTTCAAAATAACTAATATAATATTATACATGGTTATTTTTTTTAATGGATTTTAGAAAATATCACCGTCTATACATATGATTTATTACGATGATAGAAATGTGCAACGATTTCAACATTTTCGTAAAAACAAAGGTTAATTACGAGGATACCATATACCCATATGTTATTCATTTTTTTGTTATGAGTTTATTTTCATGATTTTGTTGTCTATTATTGTTACTTATCATTGCTATCAGGGCCTCATGGAAGATCACCAATATTGGTGATCCTGAGTCACCCTGAATAAATATCATAAATAAATAAATAAATAAATAACAACCCAAATGGCATCTTATATCTTTCATAATATTTCTATTCTTCAAGACATTCTGGTTTTATAAATGACAACACAAGGTCAAATAATTCCTCTTGACCTGCAAACAAATGTTACACACCTTTTCTGTCATAATAAAACTCATACAGAAATCTCTTTAAATAACTTCATCGATAGTCATAAAAAGCTAAGACAAGAATTAACTTCATAATAATTGCTCTACCAGAATACAATAGATAACATAAATTCACACCCTTTTCTAATACCATGTATAGTTGAAGAACTAATAATACGCCCACAATCTCAGTGTGTAATAGCTTTTCTTAATTCAGACCATTAATTGAAAGTCTATCAATGCGGGTATAAATGAACCACCAATTTAGCTTTTCCTTGTAAATTGTAAATATCCAACTGCTACAATTAACCCTGCAAAATAATACCCTTGAATATCGATATACTGCTTTTTCTTAGCGATATGTCAAATACATGTCAAATACATGTCAAATATATACTTTTATCAAATGGTCTGCACACAAGACTATCTACATCACACTAGTACTTATTTAGCGAAACTCAATTACATTCAGAACAAATAATAAAACATCCATTATTTACACAACTGCATAACTCATTCTGATACTACATTCACACCTATCTGCTCTCACTTCTTGGCAGGATATAATGTCCAAATGGTTAATGAATGTCCCCCAAATGAGGCATCTCTGTATCGATGCCTCATTTTGGGGACATTCAGTAAACATTAGAGATGCGTCATTTTGGGGACATTCATTAACCATTTCGACATTATATCCTGCCAAGAAGTGAGGCATCTCTACACTGTAGAGTTCAGTGATTAGTACATATCGACAAGTGAAAAGGTATCTGCAAAAAAACAAAAAACAAACAAACACGAAAAAACAGAAACAAAAACAAAAACAACAAAACAAAACAAAAGGAAAATCAGTTTCTTCAACGAAACAGGAATAGAAGCTTTTGATTTCAGATGAAGGGAGGAGTCTTTTGGATGCGAAGTGCAATTGATAAAATATGTTAATTAAGAACTATGAATGGATTAAGCTTCCTTCCCTCCCAAGGGACATTGCTTTTGTTATGTCTGCAGATTCTCACGTTTATTGCAAGTCACGGAGTGCGGAGAGGGGGTCTCAGGGATGGGGGGGGGGGGGGGGGGGGAGCCTGGAAGGGGTGAATTGTGTTGGGATGTGCGGGTTTGACTATCTCTTTCTTTATTCTCTCTCTCTCTCTCCCTCATATTTCATTTTCCTTTTTTTTCTTGCTTTCTCCTTTTTATCTTTTATGAATTTTTCTTTCAGTGAAAAAAACACCTAAAAGGAACAGTTATATTCAAGGTATATTTTCAGTAGTATAAATTCTTTGTTCTTCCGTGAATGTATACATTTTTAATCATACGTAAAGGTATATTTTCAGTTCTATATCTGTATAATTCAAGTAAGCTGAGATTTAAGTAAATTACAAGTTCATGTACATGTATGTAGAAATGCTTTGTTCTTCCATGAATGTGTACATTTTCCATATACGTATAGATTTACTTGTAAATTGTAAAAGTTTCTGTTTATACTCATGATTGTAATATTTCTATTCTTGTATAGACTGTTAAAGAAATGACTGAAAGAATAGTTAAAAAAAAAAAGAAGAAAAGAAACACAAATTTCCGATGAAATAGAGTTCATATTTCCGAACATTTCATGCATTTCTCGAAGGTTCATAATTCCGAAATTGAAAAAGGCTTCACAATTCCCAAAATGAAATAGGGTTCATGATTCCGAAAATGCAATAGAGCCCTACATAACTTTTTCGGAATTACGAACCTTCGGAAATATCGACCCTATTTCATTTTCGGAATTACGAACTCTATACCACTTTCGGAATAAGGAACCCTAATTTCATTTTCGGAATTGTTAACCCTTTTTTCATTTTCGGCATTATGAATCTTCGAAATTACGAACCGTCGGAGTAAGGAACCTTCGGCATTATGAACATTTGGAAAAACGGCATGTATAACCGTCAAAACCATGCAGTCCTGAGACTACAGTTGACATCCAGATCTCAACCCTCCTCATTGTTTCTCATTCTTTGTTTTCATTGATAAACAAGAATGTCGTACAGGGGAGCGTTTCATCAAGCGTTTTGTCAGTGATTTTAACCGACAAATTTGCTCTCAGCCAATCAGATGCAAGGATTTCAGTAGCTTATAACAGTTGTCGGATAAAAATCACTGACAAAATGCTTGATGAAACGCTCCCCAGATGTACATGTTCATTATCATTTGAGTGGCTGCTTGCTCTGTTTTTGCAATTTTCTTAATCAGACCTTTTATCGGTTAAATGAATGTGCCAATCCCAGGGTGAACGTTCAAAACTTGATCTTGATTGACGTTGGTATCTGTAATTTGATATTCATTAAAAAAAGAAAGAAGATTTTATTGTCCCTTAGTTCTATAAGTCTGGCAAAATCTAATGTAATTATAATGTCAATGTAAAGAAATGATTCCATCAAATTCTACGTTTTCTTGACAGTACTGACAACGGCTGATCCAAGGCGGGGGGGGGGGGGGGGGGTGTATGGGGGTACGAACCCTTGGCATAACCCCGTAAGTACCTAATCATTAGAAAAAAGAAATGTGCCCCCTCATTGTTCCCCTGTGGTCAATGTAGATCCGTAAAAAAGCCTTCTGATAATGAAATGAATCTTATTTTTTTTTCTCGTCAGACTTATGCCTCCGGCTACAGAATCCTAGATTTGCCAACACGGCCAAGTAGATAGTGACTTTAAGAAGATTCTGTATCAGTTAACATTGACAAATTACTCTCAACTTGCAATATGATTCAGTCATGCACCATGCATTAGTAAGAAAATTTATAACCTCTTTGTGCTAAATTGATAATAAACTATATTTAAAAAAAAATGTAATCGACTTTTATATCAATACATTTGTGACGGGAATCCATGAAAACGATACATGAATAAGTAAAAAGTAAAAAAAAAAAAAAAGTAAAAAATGCGGTTTGTAAAAAAAAAAAATGTAGCTTTGCTCATCGTCTTTACTACATGTATCTGAAATTTTTCCTGTGCATTATGAAGTAAGACTTTTCCCTTGGGGAACTTCGTTCAAGTGAGCAGTGTTTATCTCATGAATTACAACATTATAATCAAACAAGATCTTACAATGTATATGTGAAATTGTCCACATTTTAAAGGGAATCATTTATATGAAAAATATATTCTGCTTTCCAGTAATACGTCTATAGAAAATTACTTTTCTTGATAACAACACATTAAAAAAAAAAATTTTTAAGATCGTACCGACAACCCCTTAATATCAACGAAGCATTTTAACAAAATTTAACTGAAGTTGATGGTAGTACATTTTTATTCAATTCAGTAAAGCAATCTTCCTTTCCGTTAAGTTATTCGACATGGAGTATCCAAAAAGTTGGAAATCGGGAGAGTAGAGCTGGTAGAGCTTATGGAGATAGTCTGAAGAAATGGTATTATAATACTTGTTGAATACTCCTTCCGTGTGACTTGAATTTATCCTCGAATCTTTAAAGTGAATAAGATGGTCCACCTTCAGGTATTTTAAGATGTGTTCAGCATCTTCCTTCCCGGTTTCCAATTTTCCAATGTAGTCATACTGAATGTTACAAGGAAGCACCATTTGATAGATGGGTTTCCAGTGCCCGTCCATGTTGTTCTTTGCTTCTTTATCTGTAATGAAGCGAACGAATTCCGCAAACGTGACGTTGGACCCAGTTTCAAGTTCCGACTGGGAGGGCTTTTCCCGATATCTCTTGATGATTGCTCGTCCGTAGCCCATTCGAAAAGACTTGTTGTTCTCTTCCAACTTGCTCCTGTATGCAGACAAAATGCGCGCAAGAGGATCACGCACAAACATGAACGTTGTGTAATTGCGCAGACGGTACTCGATCTCATCAGGGCTGTACTGGCTGAGTTTCTTTAAGCTAGGATCGTGGGCTCGCCGTCCGGGTATTTCCTCTACACTTTTAAATTTCCCCTTTAGTACAAGGAAAGCACTCTTCCAATGTGTAGATCCCACCTTAGAGATAAAGCCGTATAATATCCTGTATTTATCGTCAACGATGTAAGGCCAGAGCAAACCTTTTTTGTTACGAATGACATCTGTCATGTTCATTCGTAGTGATGGGTTACCACGACAAATATCATTTAGGTGCTGCTTTCTTATTGATTGGCTGTTTAACCAGGAATCGACTTTAGCCGCCACAGTTGACGCCTGGAATTAAAACAAAAGGAAAAACACTTCATTGAAATAGAATAACAAGATGGGATATCATTTTGATTTCTCCATTTTTGATAGACGAACAAGATACACAACAACGGCTGAATAAAACGGGCCATCCAGTGTACTGCGTAATCATTAGATTCATAATGTCAAATTCACCCCTTTCTCCTTTTCCTAGCTCCTCTCTCGCTAGGCCATTCTTCCTCTTTCATTCTCTCTATGGATTTGTCATGCCTGTGAAGCTTGTGTAATCATAATTTATATCTTGTAAGAAAAATGTGAGGTCTAATCGACATTTAACTTGTTCAGCATAACATTTTCTGCGATCAGTCATTATAACTCTCACCACTAATTGACCAAACCCTCATTTAAATATCGACACCCATTAATACCATCAAATCACTGTACTACCAATATTAGCACTATAAAAATGTACCATCACCACTAAAACAATGTACCATCACCATTACCACTACATCATTGTACCACAACCATTACCCCTTCAGTACAATTACCATTTACACCATTACGACACGGTACCATCGCTATCACCACTTCATCATTGTACCATCACCATTACCCTTTCAGTACCATCACTACATCATTGTACCATCACCATTACCCCTTCAGCACCATTTATACGTAACGACAAGGTACCATAACTACTCATTGTACCATCACCATTATCGCTACGGCTTATCTCGAAAGGTTGCGGTGCAGGGTGCAACGCGGCGCGGCGCGGTGTGGAGCGTTCAACGCACCCTTTCGAGAAAAGCCCCCCCCCCCCCCGTTTGTCTCGAAAGGGTGCGTTGAGAACGGATTGGCGTGTCAACGCACCCTTTCGAGAAAAAAAAAAAGGGGGGGGGGCTCTTCTCGAAGGGGTGCGTTAACTAGTCTTCCACATGAGTAGTTTATAATAAAGTTAAAATAACGAAATAATTATCACCTATTTTCTGTCTAACTGAACTACAATTTTTGATTATTTCAGTTTAAACGACTGATGTGTAAGACACGGTACCATCGCTAATCGCTATCATCACTACACCACTGTACCATCACCATTACCGTGACAACACTGTACCATCACCATCACTGCTACAACACTGTACTTTAATTACCGCTACAGCACTGTTCATTCGTTCATCAGATGCCATCCCGTTGCCGGGTTTGGCGGCTGTCCACCTCCATCTTCTTCGATCCTAAGATCTTATTCGGACCTCTCCATAGCGCAGTCCAGTCCAGTCCAGTCCACTGATTAATGCTGTAAAGTGCTGTAGAGTGAAAAGTGACTCGTCTACTCTTTTAAGTTTCCCTTTTATCATTCCTTCGAGTACCGGTAATAGCTTCTGAAATCCTCCTTCACTTATCAAAATCATGTCCTGCACATATAAGCTTCCTTTTCTTTACAGCCTTCATTAGCTCACTCTCTCTGTGTGCTCTTTGTAGCATTTCTTTATTGCTGATTTTATAAAGAACCCAGCCAATTCTCTACATTTACCGTAAGAACCACATTTCGAATGCTTTTAATCTTCGTGATGTCTCCTTGCATAGAGTCCATGATTAAACTCCATACAGCAGAGCACTCCATATGTAGACGGCATGGACTGGCTCTCCATGGACATGACTTGGAAACCTCCTTTACATATTGAGCCCTGTTGGAGGATAGAGGTCTGAGTTCCCTCTGGTATTTGCTGCATTGGCTCCTGCACTGTCAGACGAATGACAGACAACCGAATAATCTTCAGTTCTTGAAGGGTGGTTTGGAGTGTGTGCTGCGATTCTGAGATTTTTGGATTCCCAATAGTTGTCAGGTCATCAATTAAAGGATCAAGTCGTTTGTGCCACCAGACTGCTGAAACAAATCTTCTACCGCGGATGATTCTGAAGTCTTTGTGACTCACGGTGGACGTGATTACGCTGGAGTCACTGAATGTAGACCTTTGGTATCATCAACGCTGGAAGCATCAAGGGTTCCACAGTGAGACACAGGAGTAATGAAGGATGGGTTCCACAACACAATACCATCACCAATACTGCTACAACACTGTATCTTATAATAACGGCTTTACCGCTACAACACTAAACCATCAGCATTACACCACTACCAATACAACACTGTGCCTTCACTATACAACAACACTGACCACACGGCCTTTACCGCACTATTACCAGAACATAGCCACCCATCTGTACCACCGTCAGAACATCACCACACGCTACTCGCACCATTTCTAAACCATCGGCACTACATCACACTACTTCTGAACAGTTGTCTCACCATCACTATACGATCATACCATCACTATACTTTCGTTACAATATTTTTACATCGTCACACACCCTCGCCACGCAATCGTAACACCATCTTTACATCATGGCCACACCATGGTCACATCGTTTCACCATTGCACATCATCGCCACATCATCGCCACAGCATCGTTACATCTTCGTCACTCCATCTCACTATACACCGTCACACCATGGCCACACAATCGCCACACCATCGCCAATCGCCAAACCATCGCCACACCTTAACCATACCGCACCTCACCATCGTAACTCCATCGTCACATCATCGTCACAACTTCGTCACACCATCGTCACACCATTGTTACGCCATTGCCAAACCATAGCCACACCTTCACCACACCATCGTCATCATCATAACAACAAACTTTAACCTACCACTTTAGGTGTTATGTCGTATCCAAACAGATCAAAGTCGGGTTTGTACTTCATCTGCATTTTTTTAATGTCGTCCGCAGATAGCTGGGAGTAAAAATTCTGAAACACATCTTCATTTTGGCTTGAATTTCGTTGGGATTTTTTGAAGTGGATCAAATGGTTTACTTTTGTATATTTCAAGATATTTTCTGAGTCTTCTGTGGCTGTTTCGAGTTTTCCGATGAAATCGAACTTGACAGTGCAAGGCAGAATCATTTGGTGAATGGGCTTCCAGTGTCCGTCAACAATCTTTTTTTCTTCCGCGGTTATGGCTCTAACAAATTCTCTAAACGTTACACCAGCTCCAGATGTCTTTTCGTCATCTGTTGCGTTTGGTCGGAAGTGGGTGATGATAGCTCTCCCGAATGAACGTTGGAATGATTTGTTCGGTTCCTTAAATTTGCTTCTGTAAGCAGACAAAACACGCGTGAATGGGTCGCGAACGAATATAAATTTTGTGTAATGCTGCAGACGATACTCTATTTCTTGAGGAGCGTAGGAACTGAGTTTCTTGAGACTAGGGTCATGTGCACGAGAACCGGGCACATCTTCAACTCGTTTGTACTTTCCCTTTAGGACGAGAAATGCACTTTTCCAGTTCGTTGAGCCGACCTTCGAAATGTAACCAAAGATAATACGATATTTGTCATCTACAATATACGGCCAGAGTTGCCTTCTGTCTTTCTGTATGATTCGCGTCAAGTTCTGTTTCAGGGAAGGGTACAGTTCACATTTGCTGTTGAGGATACGTTTCCTTTCAGCTTGAATGTCCATCCATGTCCAGTTCATAACTGCCTGCGATGTAGTCTAGATAACAGAAAAATGATGAAGTAAGGTATGATTATATGAGTAATCACGTGCATGTGTATGTTACACATTCGGGGGAGGGGGCACAAGGGGACACTGGGTACGTGCCCCCCGTCGAATCCAATATTTGGCATAATTATCTTGAATACACTTAAACTTAAAAAAAGTGTCCCATTTGCTAATTTAGACCCTAAAAGGCACCTGAAGATATGATAACCTCTTTTTTGCTTGTCAGATAATTTTCAGACGTGTACCCCCCCCCCCCCCATCCGAGAATCCTGGATCTGCCACTGTGATAAAACAAGTTATCTCTAGGCGGTGTAAAGAGCTTCTGTAACTGCAATATCCATCAATCATAGAACCAAGACATCAAAATAAAAGGAAGCTGCATTAACTATCGTTATGGAATAGAAAATAATAATACATTCAGAGGAGTAAAGAATAATAAAAGTATTATATAACAATGAGATAGTAAAATATATGTAGCACACACTACTGACACATCGAACGGCGTTTGGGTTAATAGCCTTCAAAGACTCGACTAGCGCAGGTACTGACGCAATCGAAATGACGCCTTGTGTGAGCTGCGCTTCATATTATTATCTCACCTTCTGGCGGAAGAATGTGTTGGCTTGTGATTCATCTTCAATAGAGTCCTCTTCCACAGAAGCGTTGTGTGATCTGGAATACACCTCACTTTTACTCGCTACAACCACATGATCTGCTGATACTATAATGATAATGATGATGATGATGATGAAGATTATAATGATGATAATAAACGATAACAAGAACTATGATAAAGACAGTAGTAATGATCATGAAAATAATAATAACAGTATTAATAAAATAATAGTATTAATACTGATAATAATAGTAATAATAATAAAAATAATATTAATGAGGATAATGATAATTTGGATAATATTTATCATAATAAGAAGAATACTAATTCCGATGGGATGTGGGTATATTCAATATAGCTTAATTAAGCTCCGACAACCGTTATCAGCGCACAGTGCATTTCAAGGAATAATTCTAAACGGGTAGAGACACACACACAAACAGACAGACAACAGTATACGAAACGCCTCGTATACAGACATACGCATCGGGCAGAGATTCGAACCCTCATCTTGATTGAGAGTCAGATGAATGAACCGCTATACAACGATGCTCCCACTGTGCTTTAAAAAATTCAAATTGTAAAAATGATGTTCTGCATTCGTCGATAACAACTTTTTAAAAGTGATATTTTGCAGATCAAAAGCTTGTATTTTTTCGGGACACCCTGTATATCATGACACTGGATTAATGTATTTGTACACAGGCCTATATTGAATGTACAAGAGAGAGAGAGAGAGAGAGAGAGAGAGAAAGAGAGAGAAAGAGATTTTAGGGAAGAGAACTGAACCTGTGGAGGGAAAAAAGGGAAATCGAGTATCATTTGGGATTAAGAGAAAATGGCAATTTAGATATGCACAAGTCCGGCAAATCTTCCTAAATCAAATGTTCTTTGTATATTTTTATATAAGAGGACAATTTAGTCTTTTTGCGACATGAAAATCATCTCGGAGGACTTTTTGGAGAAGATACTATTTAATTTATTTAAAAAAATCATATTAAAAGATACATATAGGCCGAAGAGAAGTAAGATGATTGATCATGTTTAGTTTCACCAAGATGAGAAAGCACTTTTCATGTACGCAACCAATGGAACTATGTCAGAGGGGACTGGTAATCGAGAATAAGTTAGTTACCAAAGGGAGGTGATCCTACATTTACTCAAGTGATATTAGCTCCCTTCTCTACAAAGATAATGTATCTCCTGTACTTTGTGCGCGTACGTGGGTTTGCGAATCCTACGACGAATATATAGGGCAAGGTTTTGGGTTGCGACTGGGTCTTGGGTTCGGTTTAGGGTTAGGGTTAGGATTTGTAATAGCGTTTTGGTTCCATAGTTAGAGTTGGGAATTGTGGTTTCCGGTTAGTATTGGAAATATTAAACCGTGGAGTACTTGTCGCCGGAGCATGTGTCGTACAATGCAAAAGGTATAAACGCATCGCCTGTGTTTCGAACCGGGGACCTTCCGGCTCAAGAGACCTGTGCTCTAACCTCGGAGCCATCTATCCTCTCCTTGAAGCGACTAAGATATGTTTTTTATTTGTTTGTTAAATAGGAGAATATCCTTTACAAAATTTTACCGATGTCTATGACTTCAGCACTGGAAGACTATTAAACAATATGTGCAGTATTCTCAAAAGCATACAATAGTTTTGTCCTGGTTCAAGTGGGTGAATCTATGGAGCGAAATATGTTAACCTCCTCATTTCCCTAACTCTGTAACTAAATGAGAAAACATCATGTCAACGTGAAATCAACTTTTCATTTTTTATTTTAAGGTTAGTTTAATTTCGTTTAATCGTTTTGTTACAAAATTACAGTAAATGAGCTTGACACCTGGCTCTTCATAAATCAAAGGACTGAGGGCCGCACCAATCGGGTAGTGCTCGCTGCCCGTGCAGTACCCGTGATATGGCGTCCTACTTCGCTTCGGCCATTGCCGAAGCGAAGTAGGACGCCATTTGCGAATATCAACTTTTCAATTTCTAAATTTTTGCTAGCGAACGAAGTGAGCGAGATTAAAAAAAAAATAAAAAATCGTAGTGAAAATTTACAGAACTTACATAATTATCTGGAAACCTCGCTGCCCAAATATGTGGATATTCTGGCTCCTCGCTGCCCGAATATGAAGTGGTGGTTGCCCGAATATCGGAACTTTGAAAATCCTCGGGGGGGGGGGGGGGGGGGGGGGGGGGGCTGCAGCCCATTGCCGAAGTAGGACGCCTTTTGCACGAATATCAACTTTTCAATTTCTAAATTTTTGGGAGCGAGCGAAGTGAGCGAGATTAAAAAAAAAAAACGTTTCGTAGTGAAAATGTACAGAAGTTGAATACACAAGTCCAGCCTATGCTATTATTTGGGAACATTTCTTCCAAAATATGTGGATATTCTAACATCTCGCTGCCCGAATATGAATATCGGAACTTTGAAAATCCTAGGGGGTGGGGCGGCTGTGGCCCATTGCCGAAGGGGATGCCATTTGCCCGAATATTAACATTCCTGTGTTCTTTTGGTCAGTTTTTCCTTCTTTTTCTTCCCTTCCCTTTTCCTTTTCTTTGTTTTTGTTTTCCTTCCCTTTCCATTTTCTTTTTTCTTTTTCTTCTTTTTCTATCCTTTCTCTTTTCTCCTTTTCCTTTTCTCTTTCCTCTTCCCTCTCTCTTTTTCCCCCTCCTTTTTTTGCCGACAGAAGTGGCACATTTGCCGACAAGCGACGCCCCTGTTAGTTATCAGATCCATTCATTTTCGATGATTTCCCCCTAGACCCGTTCCAAAGACAATGTAATTGTTGAAAAAAATTCATATAAAATCAATGATACATATTTGAACACAAGCAGGTTTAACTTAGTAGTCCAGCTTTATGTATACAAGTCTATAATTATTTGAAGAGATACTTACATCTTACATTGATTCTGCTCCATTGGGTGATGAGTAGGAGCAGGGCCGCAGTGTAGACCAAGACAAACAAGATGAAAAAGGAGACAGTCTTTGAGAGAACCATCCTTCTTGCAGACTGAGTTCCTGGTTATGACGTAAATTCCTCTAACGTGATTGGTCCTATAGACATAGGAAGACCGTTGTATTATTCCAACATACAAGTCTTAAGATTTGAACGGGAGAGGTCCCCCATCAAAAAAAAAAAAAAACCAAAAAAAAAAAACCAAACAAACAACAATAAAAAAAAAAAACCCTGTAGTTTTAAGAAAATCAAATTCAGTTCATTTCAATTCAAGTTTTATTTCACTTGGTAGTAACTTTGGCCTCCTAATTCAAGTTTTATTTATTTATAGTTTTTCGAAAAATACAGAATACAAATAAAATGCACATGCTGCAGCCAGAACGCTGAAATGTACGTGCTCACAATGGTCGGTACTGATATAAACTGCATATAGCATCTGCCGTTTTCTCGTAGCGTTTGGGGTCAACATCTGCAATACCTAGTACCTTTATAACCGGTGAATCTAAATTTCTTTTAGTTATAATCTTAATCTGTCTATACCATGCGCATGGGTTTGTTATTTTAAGATGTGACACACGAGTATTATAATAACAGTTTTTGCTAGACATTTTCATTCGATTTACCTTATTCCACAAACGTCGTCAACAAAGCGGTTTACCATTGCATTGAAAAGCATCTTCTCTTTAACTGAACATTGCTTTTAATTGTGGAGTCATCCATTCCTTATCATTGTTATTGAGTTCAACTTCTTTGACAGGTAAATATAATCAGGTATTATAAAATCAAGAAATAATGAATATTTGTCAGAAGGATCTAATAATTGTGATACTTCACCCCATGAATTCTGAGTGATCCACTGACCAAATAATTTTAAACCACTATCAGGAAGAGGACGAACAACTCTTCTCTTAATTTTGCTATTCGGTCGTGATATAGATAGAAGTTGGTACACAGTTATGATCACTTTTACCAAGGGGTGACATTAACGCTACAGATGAGTAAAATTTACAAAAAATTGTAATAAATTTATCTAGGATATTATTCTCTCGAGTAAGTAAATTTACAACCTGATCAAAATTATCATTTTTCAGAATACTCTGAATATTAAGGTCATTCATGTCTCCTACTATAAATATACCAGCGTCTGGGTGTCGGAGGAATACATCATCAGTTGTTGAGGTAATATGTTCAGTTTGAAATTGATTACGTGGTGGAAAATACAAAACGCAAATAACAATACATGGAATTTCACGTGGTAGTAACTTTGGCCTCCTAATATCCCACATTGCCTCATTTTCCTCAGGTATAATGAAAAGAAGATTGCAAGGATTAAAACAATCATTCATATACAATGCAACCCCCCGGGGGGGGGGGCACTCACGTATATTGGTGGTACGGGGACGTGCCGCTTTGATGACCCCCTTTTTCAGACCCCGATTTCCGTTCTCTAGATACTCAGTTCCGCTCAGGAGCCGCTCAGCCCCGCTCTGAAGACCCCCGTTATGAAACATATCCGTTCGCATGCGGCCGGGAGCGTGGCGGAGGCAGTGGTCGCTCGACCTGGTCTCGCGCCCTAGGCCCTTTCGTAGCGCGAGCCTTGAAAACTGCTCCAGCTAGCTAGCTACTAGCGCTACACGGCGCGGGCGCGGCCCCCGGCGCGGCCCGTCCCGAGATCCTGCGATAGCGAAGGTGTACCGCCGATAAAGCGAGGTTAGTTTTGTAGTTCCCTAGACCCTGTTTTTCACTCTGCCCAATAGATAATAGTTCCCAAGACCCCGTATTTTACACCTTGAAGTCAGTTCCTTAGACCCCCTTTTCGGGGATTCGTGAGGCACACCCCCGTCAAAATATAATTCGAGTGCCCCCCCCCCCCCGGTGCAACCCCCTCCACCTCTTCTTCCAATTCTAGGTTTTGAGAATAAAGCAAAACTATTTATAGATAATGAATCAGTTGGAGTATTTTCAACTGTCCATGCTTCTTTCAATGCATTTAAATCAATTCTATCATTCGCAACAACCTATATTTCATCAATCTTATTACTTATTGAACGAAATTGGTCAAAATAATACGAGGTATATCATATACATGTAGTATACCATTTGCTTTTTAAGGTAACTGATTTAAAATTAGTTTTACTTATACAGTCAGACCCAGCTCCGGAAAACAGAGCACAGGTATATACTCCGAAAACGGCGTATGAATATAGAGCCCTCATCGTTCAGTGCGAGGCAGTGTGTACAAAAGGCATGGGGAAAATCTTGCAAAGTCAACCAGGAAACGATACATAATTTTTTTAAAATAATGCTGCGTGCCAATTATCTTCAAAATCCTTGAATGATTCGTCATATGAAATGACTTTCAAATGACAAACGTTTGAAATAAATATATCCGCAGCATTATTTTTGAACAAGTGAATGAGTAAATTACGCAATGCGTAATAAATGTCCCCGCCGGAAGTGCAGATCTGTGGAAATTAACTAGCCTAAAACTTCAGTGAAAAACTTTAGTGAATAAAATAATAATGTTACTGCATGCAAAAGAAGAGAATACCAACAATGCATGTATACAACTGAAATATAAAACATGAAAACATTATGAAACCTTCAGCCATTTTGAATAAATTTGCATAAATTTGCATGAATAATGAATTTCAAAATTCTGTGTAGAAGTTTGGAAGCCCCCACCCAGCCCTATCAGATAAAACAATCGGAATCAAAATCCGATGTGAAATAGAGGAGAAGTAGCATTTTTCGTCAATTTTGAATAAATTTGCATAAATTTGCATAATTAATGAATTTCAAAATTCTGTGTAGAAGTTTGGAAGCCCCCACCCAGCCCTATCAGATAAAACAATCGGAATCAAAATCCGATGTGAAATAGAGAAGTAGCATTTTTCATCAATTTTGAATAAATTTGCATAAATTTGCATAATTAATGAATTTCAAAATTCTGTGTAGAAGTTTGGAAGCCCCCACCCAGCCCTATCAGATAAAACAATCGGAATCAAAATCCGACGTGAAATAGAGGAGAAGTAGCATTTTTCGTCAATTTTGAATAAATTTGCATAAATTTACATAATTAATGAATTTCAAAATTCTGCGTAGAAGTTTGGAAGCCCCCACCCAGCCCTATCAGATAAAACAATCGGAATCAAAATCCGATGTGAAAAAGAGGAGAAGTAGCATTTTTCGTCGATTTTGAATAAATTTGCATAAATTTGCATAATTAATGAATTTCAAAATTCTGTGTAGAAGTTTGGAAGCCCCCACCCAGCCCTATCAGATAAAACAATCGGAATCAAAATCGGCCAAGAAATGACGGAGAAGTAGCATTTTCTAACATTTGAGCACACACGGACAGACGGACGGACGGACGGACGGACGGACACACACACACACACGAACGGAGCCCGTTTCATAGTCCCCTCGCGAACTTCGTTCGGCGGGGACAAAAATATATTATCACTAGCAGGTCGACATTGCACGATTTTCCCCATGTCTTTTGTACACACTGTCTCGCACTGAACGATGAGGGCTCTATATGCCTTTTGCTCCATACGCCGTTTTTGGAGTATATACCTGTGCTCGGTTTTCCAGAGTTGGGTCTGACCGTTATATGTCTTTTCTTTCTGTATATTACTTTCCATTCTCTATATAATCATAGATGGTATTGGTTGCAGTTGTGTCTGTGATCGAAGACGTTGATTCTGTTGGTGGATGTTGAATATTATTCGATTCAGCCTTCCTCTTCCTTTTGTTCCGCGATGTGTTCTGCGCTTTCGTGATATTCCAAGCTCGTGGATTCGTTTCCAAACATCGTAGTCGAGCGTGAAGGTTTGCGATGCATGATGTGAAGATGGATGTAATGGCCACGATTTGAGAGAATCGTGATGAGCGTGGGGGTTCCTTGGATTGAATCGTGATGAACTTGATGGAGCTTTGTGGAATCGTGATGATCATGAAGAGCGTGACAAAATTTTTGACTGTCAAAAATTTTGCCACGATTGTCTCGATTTGACGCCAAACCCTGAGAGAGAGAGCGTGATAGAACGTGGGTATCGTAGTAGGGCTTAACATACCTTAACAGATTTTAATGGGTCATCGTAGGGGATCTTGGTGAATTTGGAAACACGATTCCTTCAAACTTCATTACAATCTCACCACGTTTCTATCACGATTCGCCAAGATAAATTGAGGAGCATGAGTAATTTCATCACGCTCTGAAAAGTTCTGCTACGATCACCCCGATTTTTTTTTACTTTACGATCGATTGCGATATGATTCTTTGAATGAATTACAATAGCATCAAATATGGACATTTTAAATAATAAAATTTGCCTGAGTTAGGTTCTGAACAATGATATGAATACTATGAATTAGGTGCGATGTCAGCCTGATATCCGGAATAAGGGCCAAATCAGTTTCAAATCGTAGACAATCGCAGGACTGCCTGCATGACGTCTCTACGATTAGGAGTCGATTTGGCCTTACTTCTGACTAATAGGCCGTAACTTCGATTTTACTATCTATATGACTATTCAGAACCTCAAAAATTTGCCTGATTTAGGTTCTGAACAATAATATGAATACTATGAATTAGGTGCGATGTCAGCCTGATATCCGGAATAAGGGCCAAATCAGTTTCACATGGTAGACAATCGCAGGACTGCCTGACGTCTCTACGATTCGGAGTCGATTTGGCCTTTCTTCCGACTAGAAGGCTCGTAATAGGCGTAGGTGCTAACATCTTCACACCTGAGTTCTATGTTGAGAAGTTGAGAATGATGCCCCAGCTGGTCTATTCTGCCTGCACTTAACCATGATCTCACCCTCCTAGGCCTTCTCCTTCTCCTTCCTCTCTTTTCTACCCTGTTCTGTTCTGTCTCTTCTTGCTGTTGCTGCCTCTTCTTTCTTCTTTGAGCGACTACACATGCATAAACTAGAATTGCCAATTCAGCATCTTCTTTATCTCTTGTATGCATGGTTCCTTATCGGTATCTCTGGAGAGAATGAGAGAATGACCTCCTGCCTCCTTTTCATACCCAATCGTGCTGTAAGCGTGACAATCTTGTTCAAATCGTGGGAGATCTTAACAGAACGCGATAGAACGTGAGAGCATATCGCGGTGACCGTAATAGAACTTGGGGAACGTGATGAAAATCGTGGCAGACCTTAACTAAAATCGTGTTTGCTTCGTAACAAATCGCTAAAGATCGAAACAGAACGTAGTGAGAGAGTAGGAAAGCTTATGGGAAATAATGGAAACCAGTACAACTATTAGATTGGTTAGATATGACTTGGAACGCAAAGAACGGTTCTCTGCATATTTCTCAGAGGAGAGTAGATGACATTCTTAAATGTATATCGAACATACAGATAAACTTACCCAGAGTATCGGCAAGAATTTTAGCTTCGCTATAAAGGAAAATTATTTCTTTAACCCCAGTAGTGGGTTCAGTTTCACAATTGAACACGATATTTCTTTATTTCGAAATTATCAATACAAGCACTTGGGATAAGAAGTATTTTCTCCCCAGAGATAGTAGGGCGTTAGAAGAAATATTCTTCTGGAAACATGAGATCGTGAGTCTTAATAAACGTTCTGCTGTTGAATATTCACTTCCACAGATCACTTTATTCACTGATGTTAGTGGTACTCGTTGTGGAGCGTGGGAGATGAATGGAGGTCAGTTTCAGAGAAACCGGACAAGTGTTGAATCACAGAAAAGTTCCGCATTTAGGGAACTAAAAGCAGTTGAACTTGCTATCAAAGCATTTGCTCCACGCATCCAAAATAAAAGCGTCAGAATTTGTACAGATAACAAATCGGTTGTTTCCATTGTAAATAAAGGAAGTATGGTCCAAGAATCGCAATCTATTAGTCTAGATATTTATCAATTTTGTAGAGAGATTAATGTTACTTTGCAGGTAGAGTGGGTACCTAGAGAGCAAAATGAGCTCGCTGATACGATTAGTAGAATTGTTGATTTTGATGATTGGGGTGTTTCGACCGAATTTTTTCAGTTTATGGATGCTCTGTGGGGGCCTCATACATTTGATCGTTTTGCAGATGAGTTAAATACAAAGTTACCGAAATTCAATTCCAGATTTTGTTGCCCGCTTACTGCAGGCGTAGACGCATTTTCTTATAATTGGTGCGGTGAGAATAATTGGTTAGTACCACCAATATCTAGCATACATGCAGTATTAGGACACATATGTGCTTGTGATGCAAAAGGTACTTTAGTTATTCCTGAATGGACTTCTGCCCCTTTTTTTTCAAAATCTAGTTCGTTCAGTAATTTGATTACAGAAGTGATTAGATTTTCAGATCCTACAGGAATTTTTTGTACAAGGACGTAATACTAATTCAGTTTTTGGTTCTTCGACCAATAGTAATGCTGTACTTTAAGCGAATATGATAGGAACGAATCTTCAATTCCTTGAGTTTATATTGATTTAAATATTAGTACAGAATATTTTTTGAATAACAAGAATTTTATCCCGTTTTGTTTTTTGCAAGTTTTTTATAATTCATAATGGATTGAGAAGAATTGAACTGTCCCATTGGGCATGCTGGGGACACACCAGCCACTGGGCTGAAGGAGCTTAAGGCTCAGGTCTCTACGCTGGTAAAGACATGCTTATGACAGCATGTTTGTTATGAGGAATGCAAACGGTGTTAGAAGAGTGAAACTTATTAAAGTTTTATTTGTGATATGCTGGGATTTTATAGACCAGAATGATTGCGGTAATAAATACTGCTTTTTCCCGGTTTTCTGTATACAGATCCAAGACAGATAGATCTTATAATACGACTCTTGCAGAAGTAGTTGAAGCTTCGAGGGCTAAAAATACATCTTATAAATATGAGAGAGTTATAGTAGGATGGAGGGACTGGTGCTTGATTCATAAGGTAAATTCATTTCCTGCTGCAAAAAGCACATCAGCAGATATTTGATTCATCTTTATCAAACTGATGCTCCTTTTTCCAGAATGGACACTCTTTATAATGCGTTGAAATGGAAGCATGATTGTTCTCCTGACATTAATGATAATCCGTGTGATAGCAAATTCTTAAAGATTGTTCTTCAAGGTCTCAAAAAACTCTTGGCCAAACCAATAATTAAGAAAGAACCTGTCACTCCAGCTATCCTCAGGGCTATATTAGAGAAATACGGTTCATCAAGTAATCTTATTGATATTAGACTGTGTGCTATTTTACTTATTTGTTTTGCTGGATTTCTACGTCACAATGAACTTGTTAATCTCAGAAGATGCGACATACAATTACATGATTCACATGTCAGTTTGTTTATATCACAGAGCAAAACAGATATTTACAGAGATGGAGCTCGGGTACTTATAGGTGCCACTAACACTATTACTCGCCCAGTTGCTGCTCTTAAGAAATATATTACTAATGCAGGTCTTGTTGAAGATGATGATGAGGGATTCTTATTCAGACCAGTAAGTTTCTTGAAATCTTCTAATTCTCATAAGTTAAGATCAGGTGCGAATAGATTATCTTATACACGTTGTTCAGAAATTTTGAAGCCTGCACTTGCAGAGATGGGTCTTGATACCAAAAAATTTGGTTTACATAGCCTGCGCAGTGGTGGAGCCTCTGCGGCAGCTACAATAGGAGTACCAGATCATTTGTTTAAAAGACATGGAAGATGGCGGTCAGAAACCGCAAAAGATGGTTATATTAAAGATAGCATAGACAACAGGTTGTCTGTTTCTTTGAACTTGGGAATTTGATCATAGTTTATGTAAAGCTTTAGGAGGCAAAACAGAATTATATGTGAATTCAGAAAGAATTTACATTATCATTGAATTCTAAAGTTTATAGCTTATTATGACTTCATATTTTACTGAATTGATATTTACAGTTATTATAGTGTAATTATCCAGCTGGATTGAGAATAATTTTTGAATTTACTAAGAATAATCATCTTTTTCAAAGTTGTTATGAAATTATCTGTATCAGAATAAATTTACTTATGTCGAAAATTGAAGTTTATGCCGGAGATGAATTTGTGATTAGATATCGAACATTTCGAAATATTCTGATATTTGATTAGTTTATATTGGTTTTAGCAAATTTAAACAGAGTATCATAACATTTTTGTTTACTCGATTCGTTTACTGACTTTTTGCAGTTTTGGCATGTATCTTTTAGTTAACTCATGATTCTTTTAGTAGTTTATATTGTTTTTACAAATATAGATGATGTATATTTTTTGTATACAGAGATTACATGCAATAACATTATTTTTGATGATTTCGAAAATTTACTTCAACTTTTTCCTGCCCGTTCTTTAAAGTTTGACCTGGAGAAAAGTTACTGTCGTTGCCATCGAAGCTAGGTCCAGCCCTATATATATTGAAATTATTTTTATTATATTTTTTATATTTTTATTCACTTTAATATTTATTTATATAGTTCTATATATATTGAATGTAATATATGTTTTTGTTTTTACAGGTCTTCATAGGGATTGGGAGGGCATTTTAGGAAATATTTTATTCACGTTTGAGGGACGAATTAGGGAATAAATAAATTTCCTAAGAAGATCGCGAAGAATCCCCATTTGCATAGGAATGTTTTTCAGGTTGAGTGAACACAGTCTTGGAATAAAAGGGCGTGGGTAGAAGGAGCGTCACTGACTTGGTTCGTCGGCTCCGCAGAGGAAAGCGGAAGATGCAGAGGAAGGCAGTTTGGTATGTATTTCAGGTTTACACATACAAAGGTAAGCTCATCCTTTTCTTTCTTTTACTTTGCCTGCTCACGTTGTCTGTTTTGCCATCGAAGCTAGGTCCAGCCCTATATATAAATTGAATGTATTAATATATGTTTTTTTGTTTTTACAGGTCTTCATAGGGATTGGGAGGGCATTTTAGGAAATATTTTATTCACGTTTGAGGGACGAATTAGGGAATAAGTGATCAGTTGAACGTATCTTCAGAATGAATGGAGCCCAATATACAAATGTCATGACGTAATAAGGCGGACTTCTAATATGAACAATTTCTTGACGAAAACATAAAATATCAACCTTCATAGAAATATGAAATGGACCGATAATACAGCTGTCATGTCAGCGAAGAGACTTTTTTTAGTCGTTGCATTTTCTAACCAGCTATTTGTGCACAGAAGACCACAAACTAACAAGATTAAATTTTTAAAAAGTGATAATCTAATTCATCGAAAGGAAGATAAATGAATTTAAAGAGAAGAGCTAAATAAAATTGTCGTTTACGATGGCCTATTAATCCTTTCCACCGGGGTTTAGGAGGCGATCATTTTCGCCAAAACCCCTTTTTAGTAAGCCTACCCTTTTTCGAAAAACGACTCCAAGCCTATTGCCTCTCCTGTTGACTGACATGAAAGTAATTGAGCTTTTTCACTTTTAAAAACAATCTTGAACATTTCATTTTGATCAGAATTTCATTCAGAATACGAAAATTATTTTTTAAGCCGTTTGCTATCCACAGTCACAGTTACATGTCCTTTTTTCACGATGGTTCGTATTTCCGAAGGTTCGTTACTCCGACGGTTCGTAATTTGGAAATGTTATGTAGGGCTCTATTATATTTTGGGAATTATGAACACTTTTGCATTTTCGGAATTATGAACCCTATTTCATTTTCGGAATTATGAACCTTCGGAATAACGAACCTTCGGAGCAATGCATCAGATGTTCGGAATTATGAACCCCTTGCTATTGGAAATTTGTGTTTCGGAATTACGAACCTTCGGAAAAACAGTACTCTCCGGCTATCCATTAAAACCAAAATCAGGACTGGGACAACTACAAAAGATGTTAGGAATACCAGTTGTAGCACTGACTGTTGTTGTTACTTATACACATACATGTTACGGCCCTATGAGAATTTCACATTGCCCCTAAACTTACTGCCTGCATTTACTTTGAGAATCACCGAGGCCTTAACCTAAAAAATAGGGGACATGGGAATGTCAACAACAATAAGAATACGCAAACAACAGACTGCATATTTCTGTCATTATTTCATTAAATCAGAAATTGTAACATAATATACCAGAATCTTCCTGAAGAGAGTCAATAAACCATGTCTAAAGGTTTTATTTAACAATCAATATCTTATCATCCCGTCTCTTCACGGTCACACAATGTACAAGGTTATCTGCTATGAACTTGCTTCTGTGTCATATACGGCTGAAATTGAAAAAAAAAAGAAAAAAGACGGTGCTTAATGCTGCAGTTAAGCCTAGTCGCATATGTCTTTTTTATAAGGGATGTGGCGTGACTATCCCATGACCATTACGGAATGTAGATGGCGGATACGGGGTCTAAGTGACGTTAGAAAAGGGGAAATAAAAAATGTTCACATTGTTCCGCACGTGGTGGTGTGGTGCTATTTTGTGGCAGCTACTTGGCCCCTCTGACAATCTCGCATATGTGTGAGTGGCCCCTACGGAATGTTTCCAGCGCCATATTTTAAAGAAAAAACAATACCTAGCGCTTGCCGATGGCTCTACGTGAAAGTCTGATGACGGCATTATAATGCAGACTTACTTAAAATTCGAGGGTCTCAAAACAACCTTCTGAAATTACGCTGTTTTATTTTGTAAACATATATAAACCTTGTATAAATCTCATTTTAATTACATATATGTAAAATATAATTATGAGCGAATAAAAAAATGTATTTGACTTTATGTGTCAGCAGGATAGGAAATCTACGGAATTACATGATTAAAGCTTTTTAGATACAATCCTCTCATAGGCCGCCTAATTTGTTTCTTTTTCTTTTTTCTTTTTTTTTGTTGTTGCATGAAATCCAGATATTATTTGAGGTAGAATTCGCGTTTGATTCGTAAAGTTGAGTTAGAAAATGTAGATATGAATGCTCAGATGAAATGGGGAATGTGCAAAATTAGAATAAAAGAATACACTTTAAAATATTCAAAACGAAAACAAATGCAAAAAAAATCAAACATTTGAAAAATTACAAAATGAATTTTATAAAGTTAGTAATGACAATGGAAAAAATCCATCTGAACAGAATTTAGGGAAATTGGAAAAAATCAAAATGAAATTAGACCAATGGTTAACGTATAAATGTAGAGGAGCCTTTGTTAGATCAAGACAAAAATGGATGGAATGTGGTGAAAAATCAACGAAATATTTTCTTCAAACTGAAAAAAGAAACGGAAAGAGGAAAGAAATAGATTGTATCAAAAAGAGCAAAAAATGTATTACAAACCAAGAAAATATTCTTAAAGAAATTGTAAATTATTATGGACTTTTATATTCTAAAAACACCGATGGAGCTAAACTGTCTGAAATTGATAATTATTTAACTTCAGTTGAACTTCCTACTTTAACTGAAGATGAAGCATTGTCTTGTGAAGGACTGATTACTGAACAAGAATGTCGGCAAGCTATTTTCTCCATGAAAAACAACAAGTCACCTGGTAGTGATGGTTTATCGGTGGAATTTTTTTAATGTGTCTGGGACGACGTAAAAATTTGTTAATAGACTGTATAAATGAGGGTTTTAAACAAAAAGAATTATCCCAGTTGCAAAAATTAGCTGTGTTAACGTTGTTATATAAGAAAGGGGATAAACAAAATTTAGACAATTGGAGACCAATATCATTACTGAACACGGATTATAAAATCTTAGCAAAGGTGTTATGTAAAAGACTGAAATAAGTTATAGATAAATTGGTATCTTCTGATCAGTCAGGTTATTTGAAACAACGCTCAGCTATGCAGAATTTACGTTTAGTACAAGATATTATTGAATATTGTGAATCTGGTAATTCTCCTGGTATCTTTCTTTTTCTAGATTTTAAAAAAGCTTTTGATGTGGTTAATCATGATTTCTTATTTCAATTATTATATAAGTTTAATTTCAAAGAATCATTTATTAGTTGGCAGTGGCGGATCTACGGGGGGGGGGGGTTTAGGGGTTTAAACCCCCCTTGGGCTGCCAAGTAAACATTTAATGTGCATAGGAAAACAAAAAAGAGAAAAAATAGAGCATGCAAGTATGCTTAAAATCGCAAGCTGGCAACCCTAAAAATGAAAAATCTCCCTACTGTGGGAGGGGGGTATCCCCACACCCTCCCCCCTCGCTCGCTTCGCTCGCTCGCAATACCCAGCTCAGCCCCTCAAACCCCCCCCCCTTGGAAAAAAGCTAGATCCGCCCCTGGTTGGATCAAAGTAATGTACGCCAATGCGATGGGAAGTGTTATGAACAATGGATGGGTGTCTCAAAAATTTCAAATAAGAAGGGGAATAAGACAAGGTTGTCCGCTTTCTGCACTTTTATTTATTCTTGTTGTTGAAGTAATGGCCTTGAAAATCAAACAAAATAATGATATACATGGTATTATTGTTAATTCTGCAAATAGTCATACTTCAGAAGTTTTTAAAATATCACAATTAGCTGATGACGCTGTTCTTTTTCTTAACTCTGTTGAATCAGCAAACATTTCACTCGAAGAAGTAAGAAAATTTGGACACTATGCTGGACCGAACTTAAATGTTATGAAAACAAAAGCAATAACAATGACACCTCAAGTAGAATTTGTAAAAGAATTAAAATGGAATGATGATCCGGTCAAGTATCTGGGTCTATACCTAACTCGAAATAAAAAAAGAATCTGATCGATTGAACTGGTCTCTGAAACTTGAAAAAGTTAAATCAATCTTAAATTTCTGGAAAATGAAAACTTAACCATTTATGGTAAAGTTGTTATAATTAAATCGTTAATAATTTCACAATTTTTGTATGTTGCTTCAGTATTACCCATTCCTCCGAAACTAATTGTGGAGTTGAATAAATTGATTTACAATTTCCTTTGGAATTCAAAACGAGACAAGGTCAAAGGATCGGTCTTAATAAACACAGCTGAAAATGCAGGACTGAACATGGTAGATTTACATTCCAAGGTTCAATCCTTGCATTTAGCATGGTTAACAAGGTACTTTGAAAATAACAATGATGCACGGTGGAAATTTATGTTTAAATACTGGATTGAAAAAATATGTCCGTTGTCTTTGATATTAAAAACAAACTGTTCTCGCAAAGATATGTTGATGCTATCTTCAAAACGTAAAATACCTGATTTCTATGTTAAACTGTCTTATATCTTGGAGTGAACTTAGGTACGTTGATTTTCTGCACGTCGAAAATGTTCGAAATGAAGTATTATGGTACAATAGCAATATAACACTTGGAAGTAAAACCTTATTTTTAAAGAATGGTTTTCAAAAGGATTTTTAAAGATTAATGATATTGTAGAAAATGGACATTTCAAATCACGAGATTATATTTGTAATGTGCTTGGTTCGAACTCTTTGTTGGTTGACTTCATGTATGCGAAGCTCAAGAAGGAGATCCCTAAAGTCTGGATCAAACGAATCCATGAATCAATCGGCATAATAACGATACAGGTATTATGCACAATTATGATAATGAGCTTTATGAAATCAAAACAGGTGATGCGATTAGATTGTCAACAATGAAATCAAAACATTTTTATAGTTTACTGTGTGAGTTCAAAAAAGTGACCCAATTGTATTAAGACATTGGGAAGAACATTTTAACCTTCCTATCGATTTTGATTGGAAAAATATATTAAAATTTAAATTTAAAACAATGAAAAACAATAAAGTAAAGCAATTCAGTTTTAAAGCACTTCATCATATCTTACCTTTCAGATATAATTTATATAAATGGAAAATTGTAAATGAAAATTTATGTACTTTTTGCAAAACAACTGAAACGTTTGTTCATGTTTTGTAGAATGCCCCAAGGTAATATTATTCTGGAAACGTATTGTTGCATTTATTCGTTATGACTTCAAACATACACTTATATTGAATGAAAAACACTTGATTGTTGGTATAGATTCTAAATGTTTAAAAGCTAAAGATATAAATATAGTCATTACATACGCACTATATGCAATATATAAAATGTATATGTTGAACTACTTTCAGGGGGAAAACTTATAATAGTTTCACAATATGGCATACTTTTAAAAACGAATTACATCTAGATAACATCACAGATGATATATCAAATGCCATTCAACAATTTGTTCCGTTATTTTAATCGATTGTTATTTTTTTTCTTTCTTCCTTTGGAGATTTTTCGTTGAGAAGTGAATGTATATTTATATGTATTTTAATAATGTATTGTTGATTGTATCGAATAAATGACCTCTGAAGAGGTAAAAAAAAAAATAAATTATTGAATTCGCGATAAATCAATCAGAGTTGTACTCACCGTTACACTTAGAAGTTATGCAAGTGCTTCATGAATATAAATTCCAGATGAATCAATATAACTGATCTCCACTGCACCATCAGGAGACAGTCAATATTTCAGCCAGTATTCCCCTACATGGAAAGAAAGGTGAATGATGTATACTTCCAAGCGATCAGTCCTTCACAACCTCCGTCGTCCCACAGCTAAACCAGCAATTCGAAAATATAAGCTGCTGTCAATATACATGTACTTATACCCACCTCAATTACACCACTTAACCGACTCCAAACCGACCGATAACCTGTCAGTCTTTGATTCATGTAATTTTGTGATCGGTCTTTTGTCAGTCAAGTGAGTATGACCGGGGCAGTAAAGAGCGTGAACGAAGTCCAGTGTTTTTATTTGCTCGATCCTTTGAAAATGGGAAGGTATGACGTAACCTCCTTTCCATATACTGCATTATAAAAGGGTGAGAGATCGAGATTCTAGTTCTGCCTATGTTTTGGGCTGGAGAAGCTTATGTTTGCTGTTGTTTTAGTCAACGGCAATGCGAGAATACAACATGCCGGTATACATGCCCTTGATGGCTATAGTAGACTGTCTTGATTGGTATGCCGGCGCCGCGGAATTTAGTTCGATCCAATATCTCATGGCCAGGACCTGGGGAGCATTTTTTTTTTCACTAGGGGAGCTGTAGATCAACGGTAGATACAGGATACTTTATTCTAAATAACTGTGCCCCACCCCCTTCTACTTTGGCCAGAAGGGGGTGGGGCACAGTATTTAGAAAAATCTCTGATAATCAACCCCCTTAGCAGTGGCGTATCTAGGTATTGTGGCGCCCGGGGCAAACTATCAAATCTGCGCCCCCTCCCCTCCCCCCCCCCCCCCCCTCCCCCCCCCCCCCATTCCCAAACTCAGATCAATGAGCGTTTTTAATTTAGAAATGGTGGCACTACGTGAAAATGAGTCTTGGCGCACATTTTTAACCCGAGGTTTAGCCTATCAATATTTGATGAATTATTGTGGGCTTTTCTTTTCTGCTGATGGTGCCATTTTAAAACTTTCGATGTAATCTTGATATTGAAGTGTATAAGAGGGGGGGGGGGGGGGGGGGGGGGTGGGCGACAATTTTTTTTCGCCAGCCCTCAAGGAGTCGCTTAGCGGGGGGGGGGGGTATCAGATGTTTTCCTCCATAATTGTCTGACAAGCAAAAAATAAAAAATAAAAAATAAAAAATAAAAAAAGGATAACTTCAGAAAGTTAGATCCGTATATTTTTTCGTCTCGTCAGGCCTCTAAAATTCGCTCGGGGGGGGGGGGGGGGGCAAAAAAAAATTATTCTATTTTTCTTTTCAAAGGTATTAATCATTGTATTGATCTATCTTAGCTTCAAATATAATGTTCTGTATAAATTTCGCATTTTATTTTGTATTATTATGAAAATTGTATTTTGTATTTGTATTTTGTTGGAAATGAAAAAATTAAATATGAACTCACTTCCTAAAGATGGACTGATTTAGTGCCATCTCGTAACCCGACTGTCAGTTAACCTAGCAGTCCAGAGAAGTAAAAAGGATTCCCAAACCTGACGCTTTTGCGTAGTCCCAAAGTAAAGTGTACTTTCTTTCCCATGTGGACACAGTAAATTTGATTCTTGGCCTTTCCAAAATCAGTGGCTGGTATTAAAAAAAAAAATGAAACACATGCATACATTTCTGGCAACCAGCTTTAGCTCGATGGGCTGCATGCCTCGCAATCACACGACAAATCTCATGAATAATATTGTCTAAATGTCTGCATACTGAGACAGATGCTCATCTGTCCGTCCTATTCATAATGCTGACTCAACTTTTATACTAATCATCTGCTTTAATAAAGTAATCCCAAACATCTAAATTGCATAGCGTCTCCAGAGGTCAATGTTATCCAAATGTGCGTCCAACTACATATATTTAGTCTAAATATTTAATATAACGTTAAAATGTACTGTGCGTTCTATAGCATTTACGGAAGCTTAAAAGTACCCTTGGAAGACGAGACGAGAAGACAAGGAAACGAGTCAAGAAGACAAGAGGACGAGACGAGAAGACGAGAAGATAATATACCGGATCCAGGATGTGGTCTCCTCGTCTTCTCAATTTGATGAAGTCGACTTGACGAGATCCAGTATCTTGTCTTCTTGTCTTCTCATCCTCATCGAGTCAACATGACGAGATCTAGGATCTTGTCTTCTTGTCTTCTCTTCTTGAAGAAGTCGACTTAATGAGATCTTGTCTTCTCTATTTCTCATCCTCATCAAGTCGACTTGACAAGATCGAATATCTCGTCTTTTTTGTCTTCTCGTCTCGTCTTCCCGTCTTTTCGTCTTAATTTTTATCTCGTCTTCTAGGGGCACTTTTAAGTTTCCCTAACCATTTCTTTTTTATAATAAAAAACTTTAAAAATCTATTTAAAAAGTATTAAGTGTCTTAGTAAAGTGCGTAATTGATCACATGCCACATGTTTAGAGTCCCTTTAACATGTTTATAGACAGAGCCACGACATGGACGTCCTATTTTTTAAAACAATATGGCGTTCGAATTCTTTTTATTTAGAAAACTCAGGTGCTCATCGCAATGGTGGAAACAAAATGGCGTTCAAACCATGGGTTGTCGTAACTCTTCTATAAAAGGACGCTACATATCTCACAATCAACACGTCCTCACCGTGTTTTAAGAGAATCTCAAATCATTCTGAAACTATAGATGGAACCCCGCCCCCCCCCCCCCCACACACACACACACAATCGGGGCGACATAGTTTTCGCTGGCGCCTTTCGCATCCATAAACCACCTTCTTTGTTATTACGTGTTTTGCACACAATTCATTCCCTCTCCGCTCTTTTAACCCTTTCAAGACAATTGACCACATTTTGTGGTTTGGCTCAATAACTTTTGATTCAGAGCTCTAAAAAATATACCAGATGCACGAGTAGAAAGAGCAAAAATTTCTGCACACACTATATCCATTTCTGTTGCATGATCATATTGCGTTTGATGCCAGAAATTTAAAAAACGAAAATAAGCTTTAAAATCCTTAAATTGGCAACACAATGAGGGGTTCAAAATCATTATTTTTTATAAAAATTTGCAATTTTTAAAAAAGTTTTCGACAAAATTCCTAACCATGTATATTGTTTTCAAAGACATTACACCTTATTAGAACCATGTAGCACTAAAAGATAAACTATTACTGTTGCCAATTTGGAGAACAAAATGTGATCAATCTAGCTGTTAAATAATTCCTGTCCTGAAAGGGTTAATGAAGACTACACCCGCTTCATGTGATTCGATTCTTTTCCATTCATTTTTAATGAAATCCTGACACAAAAGGATCATCAAAATTATGAAAAGAAATGAGAAAGTATGAAAAAAATATTACGGGGAAGGATCCAAATCAGAGCAACTAATTAGGGAGTATTATATCTCAAACCTGAATTATCAAAATATATTTACACATCGATAATTCATTAGATATGCCTGCACACCTGAAATGATAAGGAGATATATGACATCAATTTTCTGAGTAAAGATTTAAAAAAATACAACCCTTTACATACTCTCTTATTTACAATACGACAAAATGTTAGAATAATAAAAGAATTGATAAATAAAATCATGTAAGCTGTTTCCACTATAGGTCTGCTTTTTCTTCAGGAAAAAAAATGTTGTGCATTCAATTGTCGTTTATCATTGTTAGATAATTCATTTAAGAAAAAAAATACTTCTACGTCATCACCTCTAATTGACAATATTTTTTCTACTGTAATCGATCGAGATTTTATAAATGGTATAATATTTTATGACATATCGGACCATCTTCCTATTTTTACTGTAAGTACATGAAGCAACCCCGAAAACACATAATTAACGAAGAAAAGAAACTAGACATAATAATTAGTTGCTGAAATATGATATAGCCCAAGAAAAATGGCTTGTTACATTCGAAAAATCCAACGTTAAAGAGGCTTATGAAAATTTCATATAAAATATGCTTCTCTTTTACTACAATAAGAATATTCCTACTGTTCGACAGAAACTCACAGAAATGATAAAGAATCAATGAATTACTAAGGATATCATGACTACTATACGCACTAGAAATCAATTTTATAAGAAAGCCTTACACGAACCTTGCACAGTCAACCATGACATCTACAAGACCTATTGAGATATAGATTGACGTCATTAATACGATTCTCACGAAAAAATTAATACTCAAGAAAAATAGAATTAAGAAAAGGCAATGACAATTCACCATGGAAAATTTGTAAAGACCTCATTGGCTCCAAAATAGAAAATTATTCAGGTATATGTATTAAAGATGGCAACGAAATTAAAAAAAACTCTGAACAAATCTCTAATATATTCAATTCTTATTTCGTTAATATAGGATCTAAATTAATGCTAAACGTGGGGGATTAAAACATCTAAATTAACCTTTCCACAAATCATTCTTTTTACGACCAACTCCCCACTATTAAATTTTGAATATCGTTCAATCTCTCAAAGCGAATGCTTCCACTGGATATGATGGAATAAGTGTGAGTCTCTTGAAAAAAATGAACATTTTATTGTTTACCCGTTATTACATATATCTTTAACCTTGCAAATGTATCCGGTTGTTGTTGTTTAATGTCGTCGGCGCTCATTCATATGCTAAGAATATTTACGCCTTTTACTTTTATCATTATTATTACAATTTAATGCATCTGTAGTTTATGCTCAGACTCTTTAAAAATAGCAAAAGTCATTTCCCATTAACAAAGAAGACGACTCCTCATTAGTAACTAATAATAGACCAATATCTCTCTTTCCAGCTAAATCAAAATTCTTGAAAAGATACTCCACGCGAAACTTTATGACTTCGTCACCAGTAACAATCTAATTAATCTTAACCAATTCGGATTTAGAAAATATCATTCAACTGACTTTGTTATTACACAACTATATTATGACAAAATTATACACGCATTATCTAACAAAGAACATTGTGTTGGCGTCTTTAGTGATCTCAGTAAGGCGTTGGACACGATCAAACACCAAAATATACTGACTCACAAATAAACCCACTGACTACTGAATTATCTGCTTCCCATTGGCTTAATACAGGGATGAACCGGCTCCCGTTGTCAATGGGTTAAACAATTGCGTTGTACGAGGCACTGCCTTATCATGGTTCCAAGATTACTTAACTAATAGGAAACAACGTGTGTTTTTTAAAACCAAAGATTTGTAGAAAATTAGATATACCATGTGGAGTCTCACAGGGCTCCATTTTTGGGCCTCCACTATTTATATATATATATCGATGATGTTGTACGACCTTCTCCAAATTTAACTTTTTATTCTTTTGGGGGATGACATAAACACTAATTAGCCGAAGTGCAATTATGGTTTGAATGCAGCAAACTTTGATTGAATATATAGATAAAACAAACTTTATAAATTTCAGAAATGTCCACAAACCACCAGTTAGTTGTAACATACGTATAGACTATTTATCACTGACAGAAAAGGTCTCTATAGAAATTCTTAGGGGCTACAATAGATGATAACTTAACTTTGCATGAACATGTACACAGCATAACAAATTTTAATATCTAAAAATATTGGTATATTTTACATAAACTGAAAATATCTTAATTCTTCCCTTCCTAAATTACTGCAGTATTGTTTGGGGCAACTGTAGCACAGCTAAAATAAATCGACTCTCCTTATTACAGAAGAAAGTAATCAAAATTTGTTCAGACTTCAGTTATTTTAAATAGCTCACTCCTCTCCTAATTTCAAGAATCTGAAAACTTTAAAAGTTGAAGAAATTTTCATGTATAAATATGCAAGCAACCTACTCCTACTATCATTTAATTTTTTTCACTCGTAATGAAAATATACATTCATATCCTACACGGCAAGCGACAGACTTTCATTTAAACAATCCAACAATCCTCTTAACCCACAAGTCATGGACCGGCTATAATGGAATGCATCGCCTGAGGCACTTATTAAACGCGGGCATCGCTTTATTCTTTTAAAGCTACTTACAAATTTTTCTTCTTATCCCAATATCACAATTAACTTAATACCATGATAATTTCTCACTAAATACTTGTGTAATATTTGCCCAACAATCATTTCTCAATTTGAAACATACCAGATCTATCAATATCACTCAAACTCCCAAGCGAAATCACCATCACACACCCTGCACTGCCACATATACAAAACCCTTTCCTACTTCTTCTCCTTCCCCACTTCACCCCATTCAGATCGCCATTATTTCAAACTCACGATTTGCCACATTCTGTTGAAATACCTTGTTTTTGATCTACCATATTTCTATTCTATTTTATTAATATTACCTCCATTAAATTTTTACAGTAACATTTATGCTGTGTATAAAGTATTTAAAGCCAGTTATTATGACTTACATTAAATTGATTCTTGCCTTTATTTGTTTCTGGTTTGCTGCAAGAGATTATTCTTGATACTTTTCATGTTTTTTGTTTATTGTTGTGAAACAAGTTTGTTTCATCTCGACAGCATTTCTTCCATGCCTGAGAAGGGGCCGTTTAAGAAATAAAAATCACTAGATCACTGTATCACCGTATCGGTGGATACCCGGTAGGATTTTGCCTCGAAATGCACTGAGAAAACCGAACTAGTAATTTTCCTAATTATTGAAAATGACAGCAGCAGCAGAAGTAGTAGTAATAGTGCAGTAGCAAGCCATAATCCATTTCCCAATTTCAAATATTTTCTCTTGTCATTAGCATATTTTCACTGTTCTACTGATGATTTTCCTCCTGAGACAACTCGGCCTTTGTGTTCTCGGACTCGGTTTTAGTGTTCTCGGACTCGGTCTTTGTGCTCTCAGAATCGGTCTTTGTGTTCTCGGATTCGGTCTTTCTGTTCTCGGATTCGGTCTTTGTGTTCTCGGATTCGGTCTTTGTGTTTTCGGATTCGGTCTTTGTGTTCTCGGATTCGGTCTTTGTGTTTTCGGACTCGGTCTTTGTGTTTTCGGTCTCGGTCTTTGTGCTCTCGGCTTCCCCGGCCTCAGTCGCGTAATGCTCTCCGTTATGTGGCTCGGGCCCAATCTTACTCCAAGGACAGTGCAACCATCGCCTCCAATGCTCCCGGACCTCTTCCGATCGTACACAGTACACGAGGAGTATGAAGAACCCCTGGAGGAAGTTGAAGACCAGGAAGAGGATGCCGAAGATGAGGCGTGCATCGCCAACCGCCAGGAAACCAAACAACCATGTCAGACAGAGCAGGATGGAGATGACGATGGCGTTCTGGACCCGAAGCCGTATAGCTTGGTTGGTCTTATGGCCCGCAACAGACTTAGTGCATGATAGGCGTTGCATGACGAGACCGAAGATGATGCAGGTGACAGCGAACAAAGGAGTGACGATCAGTATTACGCCGTAATACATGGCTGGACCAGGCTTTACAAAACAACTGTTTAAAAAAAATGAGCGAAACATGAATGGAATGGGGGATAAAATAATTACGACATAAAATTATGACATAATGCATTTGGAACCCTTGAGAATATACCCATCCACACACTCAAACACGTCCGCACCACAAATAAAACGAAGTGACATACGATTTAGGTACAAATGATGTTTTTACCTAGAATTTTTTTGAGAGGAGGGTATCGGAAGATGATTAATTTATACTTACTAGGTATTGTCTCCCAAGTAGAGACAGCTGTCAACTGATACAGTTATGATACATACAAGAAGCGGTAATCCTGCAGGAAAAAATCATTGTAAAGAAACGTATTTTATGCATCGTATAATCTAAAAAAGAGGAACTACGGGAGCAAAGAAATCACTTTAACTACCTTCAAACGAAATTCAAGGAAGCCCATCATTTTAGGTCAAGCCAAGTTTTAACCCACAAGACCCTCTTTAATATGACTAATAAGTTTACATACACTGTTCCATGTGCAACCAATCTTTGGTCAGCATTGGCGTAGACAGGTCCTCATAAGTGGGGGTATGATTTCCCTCAAGGGCCATTATATATGTGTGTATATATATATATATATAGTGGGATGAATTCAAACCAAAGATGACGCAGGATATTCAGGAAATTTAAGCTTTCGTCTTTCGACTTCTTCAGAAATTTATTCTGAAACAGTTATAAAGAGAAGATACTCTCAATTATATGCACTTGGTGCATTTCAGGTATTTAATGAATATTCATGATATTACCCATGGCAACACATGCGCATTGGCAAAGCGCAGTACGCTTTTTAACACCAGTGGGTATCTAAGCGACTCAAAACTATCAAAACTATTAACATTATTATAGGAATTCAACAAGACCTTGGCATCACTTCTGTCTACGACAGGTATGTCGGCTTTATTATAATTCATTTGAAATTTCAGTATTTTTACATGATATTTCTACTGAAAGTAATATTAGTCCATCAATTTTTGAATGATTGTGTCTTCTCTTTGTATTTTATGAATTATTCTCACACACTTAGTGCTTCGTTAGTTTTTGTCATGCCTTTCTTAGTGATTGTATCTTCTCTTTATAACTGTTTCAGAATAAATTTCTGAAGAAGTCGAAAGACAAGAGCTTAAATTTCCTGAGTATCCTGCGTCATCTTTGGTTTGAATTCATCCCACTAAGTTTTATATCACCCAAACCAAAGCGAATGCTAAAAGTAGACTCAACATCATCACATTATTTATATATATATATATATATATATATAGTAAATAGTGTATGTATAATACGCGCTGTGATTGGTTAGATTCGCATCACGTGACGTGCAAACATTTTGTTGTAGTGCACGATCGTGCACTATAACTTTGATTTTTGCAGGGAATCCCGTGTTAAATGAATAGGGAATGTGGCGTTGTGGCGTGCTCCTGTAATCCAGCTAACAGTGGAAGTTATAAACTGATTCAGCTGACCCTGGTTCGAGACCGAGTCACGTCTTTCGGATGGTGACGTTAAAGGTCGGTCCCAGACGTAAATAATCATATCTGATTGATACACGTCTGTAAAAACCCAATTACACACATACACATACACATTTGTTTACGATTGCTATCGTTTGGGCATGTTGGAAGTAGATACTTTTTTCCCCAGAAGAAAACGATGTTTCAGATTCCCGATCATAGAAAAAAAAGTTGCGCGGTTTACCAATAAAAGTTTAGAGTTAGGAAATTGGCAGCAGATTTAGACTATGAATAGACCTAGGGCCCGGACCCAGTACACAATAACAGTTATAGATCCAGGGGTCTATTTACTATAACAATTAGTGCATGTTCTATTAATGCACCACTACTGGACTATATGAACTCCAAATACTAAATTATCCCTCGTGCATTTCTGTTTCACCGAGGCCGCAGGGATCATTTAGTATTTGTCGTGCACATAATCCAGTATAGTACAGGATAGACCATGCACTATTTATATAATTTAGATATATATATATATATATATATAATATATATATATATATTGTAAGGTGAAGGCGTGTAAACATGTATATTGTTTTTCTCTTTACATGTCCAAGATACAACTTTAGCATCATGCTTTGCAGTTTTGTAGTATGATTTGAATATTGAGCGAGCGAGCCTTTGGGAATATTGGCTCTAAGTCACTTTGGATTAGGGGCACATGTTATGGAAAAGGGAAAAGTGGTATTTATCATGGGGAAAAGGACACTTATTAGAAAAAAATAAATGAATGTGTAGAAAAGGTAGAAAAGGCAGTTATGAGAGGTAAAAAGGGACAATTACACGGGAAAAGGGGCATTTAATTATAAGAACGGAAAAATGTTCTTATAAAGTAGAAAAAGTAAATCAGTGTCTATATATTACAAAGAAAAAATGACTTGTTACATTAAAAAAAGATAAAAGGGATTAATTTAAAAAGGGATAAATGCTCATGTTTTCATAGGACCATTTATTAAAGGTAAGGTGGGGGGGGGGGGGTATACTTATCAAAATGGGCACTTACAAGAATATGGAACGGGAACTTATTCGAAATTATATTTGGGCGTACTTATCTGAAGGGAAAAGTAGGGGCACTGTGTCCACATGCAGCCCCCGGAGAGGTGCTCCTGACCGGGTGTACATGTTATGATTGTCATTTCATCATTCTTCTATGTATAGTTGGGTGATCATGACAAAGGTCATCATCCTCGATAAATATTGGGGGTGATGTATTCCCTCTTTCCCCACCACATTCGATTCCTGTGACTATATACTTTCATTTCAAATTTGAAAATTGTTATTACTACTAATAACATGAGTGTGGCAAAACTGCATTAGAAAGGAAAGTTACCGACTGAACCCTCTAAATTCAGAATAATTAACATGTACTTTTAATCGAAATATTTTTTCTGCATTATGGCTTTGAAAAAAAATCACCTCAAAATATATATTTGGGGATGGTAACACAGGCCTCCCCCCCCCCCCACTTCAATTTTCTTTTTAAATTATACCTCCATTTCCCTCCCAGATCAACACCCATTTGTATAATTTGATGTATATGGTTTCACTTTCTAATAGTGTAAAAATATATCGGGAAAAATCAGAAGGAACGGCAGAATTGTAGATAGATATTAATAAATTAATATAAATCTACAATACTGTACATAAATAATATCTATATTGAAATAAAGAATATATATATTTGAATAATATTAATAGATATAATACATTAAATTATAGTTATCTACAACATATAATAGAAATGTATATTTTCCACGATTTTATTATCTTTTTTTTGTGGGTTGAAACCTGGGGGGGGGGGATGTTTGTACACACCATCCCCCCACCTGAAAAGTTGGGGATGCATACCCCCCCCCCCCCCCCCCCGCTATCTACTCCTCTTTCGGTCAGGGTTGCTCTTCGGTGACTTTCATGTAATTCAGTCACAGGTGGGCGCGCGAGACACAATCTGGCCATTGCCATTGCCGTGTTGTTCTTAGGAGGATTTGAAAACTTTACATCTTGTTTAAATTCATCATAAGAATAAAGTCATTATACAATACTGGAAAAAATCACCTCAATTCATAGATTTAAGTACATGAATTTCTGAGCCTATACATGTATAAATCTTCGCCAGTCTTCCTCAAACTCCACAGCATACGCTCAACACGACAGTAATTGCGTAAAAGGGCCTACTCGGGACTTACCATAGACACAGAGTGAGGCCTTGAGCAGAAAATGTGGCACTGTGGCAGTCGACACATTTACAAAGTGGAGGTTCATAATATGTATGGCTTCCACCAGCATCCACGACGTTGATGACAATAAGAAGAAGTGGATGAGGAGGCCGATGACCACGCAGCCCGTGGTCGTGTAGCGGTTATCGATGCCCAGTGTGAACACGAGGTAGAGACAGAGGAGAGCAAAGCAGAGGTTGACCAGGATTTGGTGCTCCTGATTGGAACGTAGTTGTCTAAACAAATTGAATTAGGTCATACAAATGATGAAGAGGTACGAGTGTGTCGGTTGAAAGTAGGTGCACAAGGTAATCTGGAGTATAGTTTACACAAGAGGCGTAGCCGAATGCTGAGGCGGACTGGCGATGGGGAGTTTGGGGAGTTTTCTCCCAAGAGCCGAGTGTGTTTTAGATCATGCTTCTAAGGGGCCGTGGAGCGTTTCTGAAAGTTGGGGGGGGGGCTGATTTGATTTCACTCATTAATGACAATTTTCAAAAAAAAAAATATGAAACGTGTCTACTGAAAAAGGGTTGCAGCCCCCAAGCCCCCTGGTTCCGCCGCCCATGCGCTTGACCACATGCAACACAGATAGAAGAAGCCTTGACTTCCCCTGTGAATACGAATGTCTCGAAAATCAAAACATATGGATTAATGGGGAAAAATATATCCTCGTTTCCGAATATGAATACAAAATAGAAAAAAATAAGTTTGGACTCAATGGCTCGTTCTGAACTCAGTTTAACTTAAACTCCAGTCTAGGCTAAACTAGAGTTTAATTAAAAGTGACTTAAACCGCAATTCCAGTCTTTTAAATTTCTGCACAAAGTTAAACAACACTAGACTGGAGTTTAAGTTGAACCAGAGTTCCGAATGTGATTTTCTGAAACTCAGGTTTAAAGGGCTCCAGTATAAAGGGCAGACTGGGTTTAAACCACACTTAGACCACGGTTTAATTTAAAAGAAGAGTCTACCCACAAATTCAAACAACATATGTTGTTTTCCAATCCTTACTTAACGAATAATAACAGGTTTTATTTCATTTTATTCGGAAATATAGCTTAGCTTACCATTTCAATGTTCAAATTTACCACCAAATATTATGCTAATGAGGTACAAGTCCCGTATGTTGTGACGTCATGGCCGCACAACCCTTTTGTGCTCGTTTTCGCGTACGTCCGTATCTTCCTATAGAGTTTCACACATATCGCTGCATCACAACAGAAACTTCCAATACAGCACGGGTGAGGCAAATCTTGTCAAACTCATCGTCAAGTGTAATGCATGTCTCCTCTTCTAAGTCTTTTCTGGGAAATTGAAGCTCCTGGCAGCAAACATACTCGTCCTCGTATGGCATCGGGTGACATTTTCCACATTTGCACCAGCAATTCAGGGGCATAGTCATTCGCGACGGTCTCTTGGCTCTGGTTGCTGCCGACTCTACCGGTAGAACTTCTTGCCCTTCGGTGTCCTGCGTGCTGCGTCTGAGATGCTGCTGGGCGAGACGGCCGTTTTGGAGCAAAATCATACGCAACAGGTCCATTTCAACGACGATTCCTGTCAGTATCGTCAGTCATTTTCATAAGAATTATACTTCGAAGATAGAAAAAGGAGTCAAAACACGTTCACAAAGAAATTTAGTACTGGAAGTTCAGGGAAGACAGCGTAGTAGGATAGCTTGCTGGTTCGTCTGCTATCCCTGTACGCTTCGTACGCGTTGCCTACATACAGCTTTAACACAGGCGTCAATGGGGAGCGCGGATGAAAATAGTGCCAATTTACATAGTACAGATAATCGAACTTTTGCTGTATAGAAATACATTTTAAATTATTTTTTTCGGCACTATCGGTAAAAATAAATTTTACAAACTTCAATTATTTTTATTAATTCATGGGTGAAATATTTGATTAGGAAAAACTCTCAAAATACACACTTATATTTGTACTTTCTAAATTGGCAATAGTCAACTTTCCCCCAAAGTCTCAGTTGTGCGTCCGTGACGTCACAGCTCAAGCAAACACTAAATTATTTCAAATATCAATTAAATAAATATTCTGGACTTACTGGGGATTTTATTGTTGCAGATATGTTTAATAGCAAGTACTCTGTGTGGTGAAATGGTATAATTTGTGGGTAGACTCTTCTTTTAAAACCATAGTTTAGAATACGGGCCTATATCATTTTCAGTCAGGACCTTGTTTATCATCCCATTGTTGAACCAATTAACTCATTACTTAACACTTTCAAGACAATTGACATTTTGTGGTTTGGCTCAATAACTTTTGATTCAGAGCTCTAAAAAATATACAAGATGAATGAGTAGAAAGAGCAAAAATTTCTGTACACACTATGTCCATTTTTGTTTCATGATCATATTTCAACTGATTGCAGGGATTTAAAAATGAGAATAAGCTTTAAAATCCTTAAATTGGCAATTTTTTCAACTTTTCGACAAAATTGTGAACCATGGATATTATTTTCAGAGACATTACACCTTATGAGAACCATGTAGCACTAGAAGAAAAAATGTTATTGTTGCCAATTTGAAGAACAAAATGTGATCAATTTAGCACTTAAATAATTCCTGTCCTGCAGGGTTAAGGGAACCGAGTGGTCCCTGTATGGGACTGAGGGAATTCAGTAATCAAAGGGCTATAGAAGTTTGAGAGGATTCCACATTCCGGTGACTGTGACTGTTTTGACAATTGATCATGGTATTGAACTTAAGAATTAATAGTTTCATAGTCATATACTTACTTCATGCTAAAATATGTAATAATTGTGATCCCGAGACATATGATGGATACGATACTCCCAATTAGAATAAGGACATCCGAGACTGTCCACTCTGACGTGTTCTGTATGGTACGGAGGAAGAGTAGGTTATCATTAAAATACTGGTGTGGATAGATAAAACAAAATGTACCCGGGATCGATACATCGTCAGAATCATGGGAGGGGGAGAAGGGTGAGCACAGAGGCGGATCCAGGAGTTTGAAAAAGGAGAGGGGGCATGATTATAAAATATCTGACAAGAAAAAGGGGGAAAGGGTTAAAAGTACTCCAGACACTCCGCACGAATTCCAAGGAATTGCAATTCAGTGATGCCAGTGACCGGGGTAATAATGTAAGCGCTTTGGTCGGTTACATTGTAACTGGTATGTAAAGCGCTATATTAACCCCCCCCCCCCCCAGTTATTATTACTTTTATTAGTATTAAGGATTTTACATACTGAAGTCGGTGTGTCGTTAGGTTTAAAACACAAAATCAAGGATATCTATTGCGTACTGATGTACTCCAGTTGCATATCTACGGGGGGGGGGGGGGGCAGAGGGGGCACGTGCCCCGGGCGGCACTTGAAGGGGTCGGAAAAAACGCAAAAGAGAGAAAGAAACGGAGGAGAAATACAAGAAATGTATGGCAGGTGTATGGTATTTGAGGGTTATTTGCACCCAATTCAAGGACAAAATCCGCAAGAAATGCTGGTACATAGGGTTTGAAATATGAAAATTTTCTTAAGTTTTTTCTAAAGTCGCTTTGATCCCCCGAATAATTATGTTCGGGATCTAAATATTTGCCCCTAATGGCGTTTTTAAAGTGTTAACCATTAATTGACTCTAGTTGCTTTGCCCCCCCCCCCCGCATAAGACAGGAGCTTGTAAATTTTGTGCCCCCGATGGGATGGATATAAGTGCATAAAAAGCACTTTCAAAGTATAGAACATTCCAAAGAAATTATAAATTTGCCTTGCAATTGCGTTTCTAAATTCCTAAAATATATTTCTTCACGGTTTTCATTCATTTTGCTCCCTCAAAATCATGAAAATAGGAATGTTCAAAATTTCAACAAAAAGATCTATTGCTAGGTCGCTGTTTTCCTTTGGATTTTTTTGTCCCCGCCGAACGAAGTTCGCGAGGGGACTATGAAACGGGCTCCGTTCGTGTGTGCGTGTGTGTGTGTGTGTGTGTGTGTGTGTCCGTCCGTCCGTCCGTCCGTGTGTGCTCAAATGTTAGAAAATGCTACTTCTCCGTCATTTCTTGGCCGATTTTGATTCTGATTGTTTTATCTGATAGGGCTGGGTGGGGGCTTCCAAACTTCTACAAAGAATTTTGAAATTCATTAATTATGCAAATTTATGCAAATTTATTCAAAATTGACGAAAAATGCTACTTCTCCTCTATTTCACATCGGATTTTGATTCCGATTGTTTTATCTGATAGGGCTGGGTGGGGGCTTCCAAACTTCTACACAGAATTTTGAAATTCATTAATTATGCAAATTTATGCAAATTTATTCAAAATTGACGAAAAATGCTACTTCTCCTCTATTTCACATCGGATTTTGATTCCGATTGTTTTATCTGATAGGGCTGAGTGGGGGCTTCCAAACTTCTACACAGAATTTTGAAATTCATTAGTTATGCAAATTTATGCAAATTTATTCAAAATTGACGAAAAATGCTACTTCTCCTCTATTTCACATCGGATTTTGATTCCGATTGTTTTATCTGATAGGGCTGGGTGGGGGCTTCCAAACTTCTACACAGAATTTTGAAATTCATTAATTAAGCAAATTTATGCAAATTTATTCAAAATTGACGAAAAATGCTACTTCTCCTCTATTTCACATCGGATTTTGATTCCGATTGTTTTATCTGATAGGGCTGGGTGGGGGCTTCCAAACTTCTACACAGAATTTTGAAATTCATTAGTTATGCAAATTTATGCAAATTTATTCAAAATTGACGAAAAATGCTACTTCTCCTCTATTTCACAACGGATTTTGATTCCGATTGTTTTATCTGATAGGGCTGGGTGGGGGCTTCCAAACTTCTACACAGAATTTTGAAATTCATTAATTAAGCAAATTTATGCAAATTTATTCAAAATTGACGAAAAATGCTACTTCTCCTCTATTTCACATCGGATTTTGATTCCGATTGTTTTATCTGATAGGGCTGGGTGGGGGCTTCCAAACTTCTACACAGAATTTTGAAATTCATTAGTTATGCAAATTTATGCAAATTTATTCAAAATTGACGAAAAATGCTACTTCTCCTCTATTTCACATCGGATTTTGATTCCGATTGTTTTATCTGATAGGGCTGGGTGGGGGCTTCCAAACTTCCACACAGAATTTTGAAATTCATTATTCATGCAAATTTATGCAAATTTATTCAAAATGGCTGAAGGTTCATAATGATTCCGATTGTTTTATACATGTATTTCAGTTGTATACATGCATTGTTGGTGTTCTCTTCTTTTGCATGCAGTAACATTATTATTTTATTCACTAAAGTTTTTCACTGAAGTTTTAAGGTTCAGGCTAGTTAATTTCCACAGATCTGCACTTCCGGCGGGGACATTTATTACGCATTGCGTAATTTACTCATTCACTTGTTTTTCTAAGGGTAAAATACATAAGAAATTTCAGTTTGAGCGGTGAAAAGAAAAAAAATATGCCTCTATACAATAATTCATCAAATTTGGGCTAACAACCCCCGGGTTATGTGCATCAAAACTCATTTTCACGTAATGCCATCATTTCTATACTATAAACGCTCATTGATCTGAGTTTTGGCATGGGGGAGGGGGGGGGGCAGATTTGATAGTTTGCCCCGGGCGCCAGAATACCTAGATACACCAATGATGTACTCATAATTGTCATTTGCATTAGACAGCCGACTTCCTTTCCGAAAATATATGCTCTTTGGACAGAACCGTTAAGATTTCATATTCAAACGAAATGATGGATAGACCTGTGGCAACATGGGCAAGTAGTAATTCAGGGATACAACCTCGCACTGAATTAAATACATCCAAACACATTACGAAGCAAACATATCAGTGCCTTTATCAACGAACGTCAAATGCTATAATTTCTCCCCTTAAACACTTAGACAGTTTACTTTCTAACCAACCTGGGAAATATTTCCGAGTATACCTCGTTTATAAATTATCACTTACAATTGTCGGACTTGTGTATTGGCATTCACTTGTTACTTCTGTGTCTTCCCAGACCGCTTCTGATAAACAGATGTTCCAACGACAAGTCCGCTCAGCTCTTAATGTAGGCACTGAAATTAATTATAGGATTGTACATTGACAAATTAATATTGAAGATGGCGAGGCCACCATTCTCCCATAGGGAACGGCCGAAGTGATATTATACTATTAATACATGGTTGGGAGTGCGTTAAGCCCCTTTCACAATTGGTCTGCGACCAGTTTGCGACCGCCTGCAACTGATTTTTCGGGGTGTTGCACGACCGATCGCTTGGTGTCTTGCGACCACTCGCAGTCGTTGCAGGCGGTCGCACGAACCTGAGGCGGTCGTGACTGGTCGCATCTGAACTTTGAATAAGCTCAAAATCCAGACACGACCAGATGCGATCGATTCACTCGCATCAGGACGTACGACCAGTCGTGCGATTCTCGTATGAGTGTTGCACAACGTTGCACGATTAGATGCGAGAGTTCGCACGACTCAATAGTCGCAGTGGGTGGGCTGGAGGTCGTGCAACACTCGCACGTGCGCTAGCGACCTATAGCGACCAGTCTTGCGAATGGGTGCGATTGTGCTAAGACCATGAGACTGTTGCACGACCGATTGCAGCACATCTTACAACGTTGTACTACCGTTGCACGACTGTATGAGACTGTATGCGACTATTCCTCGGGGGTATATATAGGGGGACTATGGAGATGATCCTCTGCAACAGGGCCCTCCTCTAACAACTTTCTCTTCTTTATAACTTTCTTCTTTGGCATCTTGACTATTAAGAAGGCCAACTTGAAACTGACTACCGGTCAATTGTCGAGGGGGTTTTTATACCCCACGCCACTCGCACGAATACTCTCACGACCACTTGCACCGGTCTCATTCAATCGCACGAGCGATCGCATGGTCTCACATCCACTCGCACGACCATGCAATCGATCGCGCGACTATTGTGATTGGCGTCAAGCCACTCGCAATCACTCGTGCAACACTCGCATGTGAACGCAAGACCACTCGCACGAGCATATGCGAGCAAATGCGACTTACTCGTGCAACGGTCTCTTCTAGTCGTTTTTGTTTTACGACCGCTGTTGCATTTGTGAATGCCTTTCTGCGGCCTGATGAGATCGATGGCGATTGAAGCCTGTTGCAGCCTGTCGTGCGACCAAATGGTCGCAAACGTACGGTCGCAGACCAATTGTGAAAGGGGCTTTAGACACCACGATAAAAACCTGCGTGTTGCTGGATCGCACTAACGCACGAACTCACAACCATGTATTAATAGTTTTATAAAACGGGTCTACAATTTTAGTGTTTTCTTACAATCTTAGTGTTTGATCCGGATTAGCCGTGCGTTAGTCCCCTCGCCGTGCACGGTCACGTGGTGTTATTTGACCAATCAGGATGGCTACATTTTTGAACTCGTTTTATAATGTTCTTTATGTTACTTTGCACTAATTTGTATGTTCTGGGAGTTAAATTATATATATACATGCATATTTATACTTTCTCCTGAGTAGGCCTACTGTCTTGCTACCACACTCACCATTTTGTATGAATGGCATGAGACCAAAATAATTAGCTTTATTTATTAATTTGTAATCTGATGTTTCAAATTTTAAAATATGCGACAAGGACAAACTACATAGTGAATTTGCCGAAAGAAGTTCTAACAATTCTAAACAAGCAACCTTTGGCAAAAACAGGACATATACTTTTGTGATTTTGCTGGCAAAGCTTTAAAGATTCGAAATTTGTCGAGAATGCCCCCCCCCCAAATAAATAAAAGGAGGGGGCACATCCCCAAAGCGGATCCCCTAATGAAAACAGTACTTACATTCATTACATCCTTTTATGGTGACGCATCTCTTTTCGATGTTGGCCGTTAGATTCACAAGTGTCGCTTCAAATGTCAGGTTTCCGGACATATGCATGGAAACCGATTTAGGACACATTGCTAATGCATGGATAATGAAAAATTACTTGTAAAATTATTGCCAAGAGTTGATCTGTACCATATCTTTTAACTTGCAACATTCCATCATACCGTATTTCAAAAGCTGTTTTACTCTGCGTCATGAAAGAAAACAAAAGGCAAAAATGAGCGACTTGTTTATAAAAAGTACAAGTAACCTGCGCTAATTGAGCCTGTGAACAGTGCATACAATACACTTTTAATGACTGGCGTACTATGGATTAGTGAAATCCTTCAGAGGCTCGAATAGTGCAGTTACTGACGCAATGGAAATGACGCCTCGCGTGAGCCGGGTTTTAGAGAAATCATATTCATCAAATCCATCAAATATTGACAGATTCAGACATATTTTTGTCTCTTCCAAGGAGAAGTCTTATGTAAATAGGAGATGTGATGACTCAATGGCAAATCAGTATTCTCGTTACCGGCAACTCCTATGTTCAAACCCAAACTGACACGCTGGCCCCATCTGGTAAAGCACTAATCCTCAATTATCGAGTCCCTCGAATAGGACTTGTCTCAAAAACTCTTCTTTTAATAGGCTTATTACAGTTCCTTCAAGACATCCACCTCTCTATTCAAAACGAATTTTGCTTGTTTGTGCTTAAGTAACAAAGTGAGTACCTGACAGGGTGTATTTTTATTTTTTATTTTTTAAGTTGATCGGGAAAAGCATTTTGAAAACACGAGAGAGCAGGTTTGTTAACCATTTGAAACTTACGCTTTTTAATGAGAAAAGAGTCACTGGCTTTGTTATCAGCTTGGTCAGCGGCCGTGCAAGTGACGTTTAACATGTTCCCAAAACATATTGGCCCTGGATAGGTATATCCGGTGGCGTCTTGGTCTTGACAATTGATTCGTATGTTGAAGGGATCATCGCAGTTGTCTGACACATTACACGATAAGTTGACGCAAAAGGCATCATTGATACCATGATATTCGCACTCAATGGTTGGTGGAACTATGTCTAGAGAGGGAAAGCAATAAAATTGGAATTAATGTTTTAAGATTTGGATCTTGAGAGAATTTTTGCTTTTAATGGCGTACGTTAGTAAAATAAAGGAAAAAAAATCACTAGAATTTATAATCCTTGAACATATGAAAGTTAGATCATGAAAGCGCAATCATTCAAGCTGCCGCCGCGCGCGAATTGCCGTTGCTGACACTATAATTATATATATATAAATTAAAAATAATCTCATAGTAAATTATTTTTAAAGTCATTTGTCGCACATAATATGCAACTAAAGTTAGCTTCGATCTATTCAAAAGATCTAGCTGTGAAATTATGACTGACAAATTTGGTACTTATCTATTCTGGGGATGCAACAATATTTAGATCAGAATGAAAGCTTCGTGAACGAAATAGAAGAAGGATGGTTAATCGAACTTACCAACGATTTCGATTCGAAAAGTGTCATTAGCGTTGTTTCCAGCTTGGTCAATAGCCGTGCAAGTGACGTCAGTGCACGCGCAACCTTCCTCAATACAAGTTAACCCTGGATAACTGTACACGGTTTCATCTTGATCTTGACAAGAAATGTTGCTGATTGAATCGTCGCAGTTGTCTGATATATTACACGATATGTTTACGCAGAAGGTATCGTTGATAACATAACTGCACTCAATGGTCGGTGGGACTACGTCTGGAAAGGGAGAAAGAAAGAATTGGCAAACATTGTTCTTCTACAATACACAATGAACAAGGAGGCATGATGGCTCATTTAGAGCAGGGGGTGTTTCATCAAGCCTTAAAATCGATTTTAGTTGGGGAAACACCCCCCCAGTCTCTCGTAAGCGGGATGTCTCGAGTTCAAAACTAAGTCGATTTTCATTGCCAAGTCCCTCATATAGGACTTAAAGGCGTAGGTCCACTGGTTGCCTACCTCCAAGAAAATACTTTCCTAGCAGTTAGGTTTAAAGAAACTCTCAAACCATAATGTTCTTCCGGCAATGACCCAAACATAGGCCTAATCAGGTCTACCCTGGGACAAATTGACAATTTTATCTGAATTTTCTGTACTAATTGCGGACTTTGTTTGGTCAATCATACTACTTGAAAGTCGTACTGAATTGTATTAGCAAATTCATTATTTTTATTTATACTGGGGTTACAAGCCATTGGTAAGAATGGAAGCTTTTCAACAACAAAAAACAAAAACAAAAACAAAACAAACAAAACAGACGGGTCACAAATTTTGAACTTACCAATATAAAAAGTGTCACTGGCATTGTTTCCAGCTTGGTCAATGGCCGTGCAAGTGACGTCAGTGCACCTTTCCTCAATACAGGTAAACCCCAGATAATTGTACAGAGTTTCATCTTGATCTTGACAAGAAATGTTGCTGATTGAATCGTCGCAGTTGTCTGATATATTACACGATATGGTGACGCAGAAGGTATCGTTGATAACATAACTGCACTCAATGGTAGGCGGAATTACGTCTGTAGAAAAGGGAATGGAAGAAACCGAAATAAATGTTCTAATATTTTTACCTTGAGAGTTATGTTTGCTTTTCATGGCTTACGTCCGCAAAATGAAGGGAATGTGGTAAATAAGTAATCAAAATTTACAAATTCTTGAAACTCAGAAGCATTACTATGAAGGTGAGGTTATTCGAACTGCCATCGCGTACGAGTTGCCGTTGATGATTATAATTTATTTTCTGTCATATTTCAAGTCATTTGTCGAATCATTTATAACTTAAAGTCTGGATCACAGTTTTGTCCGATAACGATAAAGAGATTTTTCGTTAAAGGAACACCCTAGAGCAGCCCTACTATTAGCAGACACGAGCATACACAAACATACACACCATTATAGTATAGGGTGTACCTTTAATGTGGGAAAATCTCGTTATAGTTATCGTTATCGGACAAATGTGGTCCACGCTTCATTTAATATTTGGAAATCTACCTTCTCAGACACGAGAACAGCTCTGTCCTATTCTTAAAGTCAGCTTCAATCTTTTCAAAAGATCCAGTTGTAGAACTGCATGTAATGGGCAAATTCAGAACTTGTTTATTCTGGGGATGCAACAATTTGTAGATTCATGAAAAAGCAGGGTGGTTAATCGAACCTACCAACGACCTCGATTCGAAAAGTGTCATTGGCGTTGTTTCCAGCTTGGTCAATGGCCGTGCAAGTGACGTCAGTGCACCTTTCTTCAATACAAGTAAACCCTGGATAATTGTACAGAGTTTCATCTTGATCTTGACAAGAAATGTTGCTGATTGAATCGTCGCAGTTGTCTGATATATTACACGATATGTTTACGCAGAAGGTATCGTTGATAACATAACTGCACTCAATGGTCGGTGGGACTACGTCTGGAAAGGGAGAAAGAAAGAATTGGCAAACATTGTTCTTCTACAATACACAATGAACAAGGAGGCATGATGGCTCATTTAGAGCAGGGGGTGTTTCATCAAGCCTTAAAATCGATTTTAGTTGGGGAAACACCCCCCCAGTCTCTCGTAAGCGGGATATCTCGGGTTCAAAACTAAGTCGATTTTCATTGCCAAGTCCCTCATATAGGACTTAAAGGCGTAGGTCCCATGGTTGCCTACCTCCAAGAAAATACTTTCCTAGCAGTTAGGTTTATAGAAACTCTCAAACCATAAAATTCTTCCGGCAATGACCCAAACATAGGCCTAATCAGGTCTACCTTGGGACAAATTGACAATTTTATCTGAATTTTCTGTACTAATTGCGGACTTTGGTGATTTTGGTCAATCATACTACTTAAAAGTCGTACTGAATTGTATTAGCAAATTCATTATTTTTATTTATATTGGGGTTACAAGCCATTGGTAAGAATGGAAGCTTTTCAACAACAAAAAAAAAAACAACAACAAACAAACAAAAAAACAGACTGGTCAAAAATTTTGAACTTACCAATATAAAAAGTGTCACTGGCATTGTTTCCAGCTTGGTCAATGGCCGTGCAAGTGACGTCAGTGCACCTTTCCTCAATACAGGTAAACCCCATATAATTGTACAGAGTTTCATCTTGATCTTGACAAGAAATGTTGCTGATTGAATCGTCGCAGTTGTCTGATATATTACACGATATGTTTACGCATAAGGTATTGATAACATAACTGCACTCAATGGTCGGTGGAACCATGTCTGGAAAGAAAGAAAGAAAGAGATCATTGCAAATGATATTTTTCTACACTACACAATTCCTCCCGCTTTCAATCGAACTTAATTACATACGTCCATACTGTGACAAATAGACCAGTTCATTTTTTTAATTTCTTTACTGTAGACTTTGGAAGCAATCTATAATCAAAATATTCCACGCAAAAAAAGTACTGAATTACATTATCAAATTCAATATTTTTGTTTATAATGGGCATATAAAACGAAAGCTTTATGGCAGAAAAATAACATGTTGAAAAGTTTGAACTTACCAATATAAAAAGTGTCACTGGCGTTGTTCCCAGCTTGGTCAATTGCCGTGCAAGTTACGTCAGCACACCGTTCCTCAATACAAGTAAACCCTGGATAGTAGAGGGTTTCATTTTGGTCTTGACAACTGATACTTATGTCGATTGGATCTTCGCAGTTGTCTGACACATTGCAAGATATGTTGACGCAAAAGGTATCGCTGATAACATAACTGCACTCAATGGTCGGCGGAACTACATCTACAAACATGACAAAGGATAAAGAAAGAAATTGCAAATAATGTTCTTTTTTTTTCACTCCAAAAATGCTCCTACGTTGACTCAAACATAATCATAACCTATGACAAATAAACCAATCCAATAACATATTATAGCAGACTGTTTCATTTTCATTCTTGGAGTAAGCTTTCATTAACCTGTCCAAAAGATCTACATATGAATTTCGTCGGCAGACTAAAAATCCATTAGTCATGTTAGAGTGTTTATAATGGTGATGCATAAGTATAGATAAATTGACGAGGATGAAAAAAATTACGAATGCAAAACGAGCATGGCAGTTACCAACGATCTCAATGAGAAAAGTGTCACTGACGTTATTCCAAGATCGGTCAATTGCCGTGCAAGTGACGTTCTTAGTGGATGCTTTCCCAATACAAGTAAATTCCTGATAGTTGTACATGGTGCCACTTTGGTCTCGACAAGAAATGTTGCTCACTGAAGCTTCATAGTGGTCCGAGACATTACATGATATGTTGACGCAATCGCAGGAGACATCGTCGACAACATAACCGCACTCAATGGTTGCTGAAGCTGCGTATAAAGAGAGGCAAAGGAGAATATTAAAATCCTTGTCTTTTTACCTCTTAATCACACTTGTGTGGACTTCAAACATAATAAAGCCCATTGTTTTTCCTCATTTATTTTAGAGGTTACACCATCTTCTTTTTATATGATGGGATGAAGCATGTAGACATCGGTGTGTCATGCATAGTGTGCATACGTGAAGTCCAACATTATTTTTTTTAATGATTCAGTTCTTTCAAATCGTCTGGCAATACCCAATTACCTAATTTAACAACTAGAAGTTGTGGTAATAAAGAGCTAGATATTGATGAACATTAAATTAGTTCATTTTAGCACGTTTTCTAATAGTTTAGACCAGTATTATGAGAAAGCCCTCAAGCATTATGATGTCCTGTACACGCAAGATTTCAGTCAAATTTTCTTTCCTACCCCAACCCATCCCTCTTTTTACTTAAGTTCAAGTTGTTCCCCATCATTTGGATGACAGGTTTGAATAATGTCTCTGTTAAGTTGATCCTAACCATTGAAGTCATTTGACAGAATTGACAGGTTTATGGTACACCTTCTTCGCCCTTTGTCAATGGCTTTTTGACAAGTTCTTCGGTTCCAACACAATAAAGAGCTTTCCAGAACATTATATACCCACATCCATGATGGACTATGGGATTTAACAAGCCAGACATAAAGTCAGACCCCCACCCCGTAGTCAACACGGGGATTCTGTTGTACTAATACTCATATAAATTATATCATATCCTTTGTCACATTTTTTTCACTATTTGTCTTCATTATGTATTGTGTTTGAAAACCAAATGTTTTGTTTCCAGTATGTTGTATTCTGTATGTTATACAAACCAAACAATATGCGGATGTCACTGGCATCTTTAATCACCATGTATTCGCATTTATTCATCTGTTCATTTGCTAGCCAAGTTGAAATTTGTCCATAATATTTTCGATGGTAGTTCTGTTTTTATATCGGGAAAGAAAATGAGATGTATATCATGTATTATAGTGCACCCAATTCAATATCCTGTATAACTTTGTAATTATGTTGATTATTCTGTAACATTACCTGATACAGGGGCAGATCAAGGATTTTGTAAAAGGTGAGGGGGCACAAATCTCAGAAAATATTCTAATAAAAAAAAGAAAAGAGTCATCGCAGATATATGGGTCTCTTTGTTCTTCCAAATTCTCTGACAAGCAAATAAACATTTTTTAAAGCAGTTCTAAAGGGGGGGGGGGGGATGTACATTTTTCTTTCAAAGTGAGGGGGTGGGAACGGACCGGAAGTGCCCCCTAGATCCGCCACTGATCTGATATACAAATGCCACTCTTTCTCCCCCTTTTCTCCTCATATCTGTCAACCTCATCATCTTTCTTATTCTAATATCCTGCATCTGACTATCATTATTGTTATTATTATCATTATTATTTTGTTCATGACTGAAATCTTGCTTATAATGTGTTTGTGTGTGTGTGTGTGTGTGTGTATATATATATATATATATATATATATATATATATATATATATATACATATATGTATGTATGTATAAATGATAACCATGCGGACAAACTTATCGTGGAAATTATTTATACTGATTATCATCATTATCATTTCATCATCAACATCAACATCATCATCAATATGCTTTTAACTTAGGATTTCAATTATTTATCCATTCTGCTTATTTAAACATGTTTTAACTTTTTCATAATATTTGTCTGGGGCTGTCATATTCTTAAGCAAATTGCTTATAATGGCAGTCCTTCTTCCGCAAATGATTTTATATTTGATGGATTACAATAATTTGACTATTTATCATTTCGTGTTTGTTTTTGAAAAATGATTGTTACATATATACTTGTTTATTTATGATTCATTGTCAAAAAGTACTTTTGTATTTTATTTCATATATGTTACCGAAAAATGTAGTATTTATATGAATGCAGAAGAAAAATAAATCAAAATCAAATCAAAATTATACTCATTATCTATATATGTAATTAGCAAGAAGATATAGATAAGTATAAATATATGGACATTCAAGAATATTATCACACATTCATTTATTCTTTAAAAGATATGCACATGTGTAATAAAAATAATAATAATGATAATAATGAAAATAATAATAATAATAATGATAATAGTTACAATAAGAAATTAATAGTTATATCTATGAATTCCAAATGCAAATTTTGATGTATATGTCAGCCATCATTTTGTATAGAGTCCTGATGAAGATCACAGATCTAAAGCTTGACTGCGAATGAAGGGGGATATTAAAAGCTACGACCGTCTCATAAGGATCATTTCTCTCACATAATGTGAGAAATCAATTGAATTGAATGAGAGAAATAATTTGCGTAGCTAAATTCATCGTTCCTCCTTACTGACTTCATTTTTGTGGAAATAAATGCAGGGTCTTTGGCACTGTACGCCAAACGCCTTAACCACTAGACCGTGGAGGCGGGTTGAGTGATATTCAGCTACACCCGGTACAAACACCGACAGGCAGCCCTTGCTACCCCTTCGCAGTTAATTTATTCCTTTTCTTTGAGGGACAGGGGAGTATTGAACAATGAAAAGCCGCATGCCTAGCTAGATCCATGGCGGATTCATGTATTAGAATTAATGAATTATTTACAGTGTGTGAGAGAGATATATATATATATATATATATATATATATATATATAAATATAGATATATACATATTCTTTCCATTTTTATTTCTTTCCCTTTTCACATAATCACATACAAATTATATCATACATTGAAAATAATTACATAAATAGACTTAAAAGTCTTAAAATGAGCTTCATCCAAATTAGAAAAAAATATATACACACGCACACTCCAAAACACTTTTTTTGTTTTTCAAAATATTTTATTAGAGATTTCATTCAAAATAGATCATTACATAAAATAAATGTAAATAATTTCAAACAAATACAAATCTTCATTTCGTTTTCATACCATAGTGTTAAATTATTCACAAGACAAGCATGGAAGAATGTTGGAATGAAATCACTAAGTAAATACTATATTGACAAACACTAACGTACGCCCTATACCCCCTCCCTATGTCCCACAATGTATAATATTCAATGTAAATGATCTTTCATTCAAAATATGTTAATGTTCCTTTCTTTTTTTCTTTTTTTCCTAGTTCATATAAAGATCTCCTTTAAATGAATAAAGGGGTAAACAAAAATGTATAATTACGGTATAATCAAATGAAATACAATTCTTCATGTTATATTCATATCATAAATAATAAGATGTGCATTTAACAATTTACCCAAGAGAAGGGGAAAATGATCATTCATGAAAAGTAACATAATACATATTTTTATATAAACCCTTCATCGGTATACCTTGTTACCCCTTTCACTACTTAACCCCCCCCCCCCCTTCTCAACATTCACATTCACACTCGCTAACATCCAACAAACATACCAAGATTTACACACGCACAACACTAGACACATCATACCTGCTCACATTCACATCCTTATTCACTTTCAGTTCTTCCCATTTCTGTAAGTGTAAATGTAACTTCCCTGCCTTCGTTGCTAGATTTTTTTCTTCCTCTATACAATCAGCTATATATTTTTGTATTTTCGTAGATGAAGGAACCTGGCCTTGAGCCCTAGAATGGAAAATTGCATATTTAATAAACATGACCAAAGAATTTGCACATTTATTTCTATTTGAATTACCAGGTAATCCCATGTATATATCCCCCCAATTCATATTTTTTTAATTCATCCAAGCCAAAATATTCAATACAAAATTGCCATAACGGTTTCACTTTCGCACAGTTCAGAAATATATGAAAGTAAGACTCAATCTCCTTATAACAAAATGAGCAATAATTGTCCCTCACAAACCCAAACCTCATCAAATGTTCTTTTGTATATATAGCTCCATGTAAAAGTATAAATTGAAATTCCCTTTGTTTCCTAATGAGAGTTGTGTTCCTTGCTCGGATAAAAAAAGTACATATTTCTTTATTTGTAAAGTTGAAATTGCTGTGACCATCCTTTACTGTTCAGTTATACGATTCACGTAAATTGTTGATAAAACAGTTATAAATAGTTCTAGATTTAACTACCTGAAAAGTTGTTTCCTGCCCAGCAATATTCATGTTTATATTAAAGTCAACAAAATCAATTTTCATAAATTTGACCGAAGGAGTAGCATTTTTCCAACTAATTGGTATGGCATGAGCAATATCAATTATTTGGAGCAATTGATTTGCATTAATCCCAAGATTTTGAAAATAAACCACAGGCTTTATATGCCCATTGTCAAAAATGTGATTTACAGTGCGTATGCCTTTATTAAATATATCGATATCACTGATCATTTTACCTCTTATACAAATATTATGATTATTAAATATAACCGGATTAACCTCCCCTTCAGAGTATCTATATTTCCTCATATCTTGCCAAGCCTTCAGCATTTCTGAGTAAAATTGTGGTATTGTTAATGTTAATTTAGAAGTGTCAAAGTCGCATAAGAACAGAAATCTCCTACCAACTGTTCTGAAACAAAAGTCAAAATACAATTTCCATCCAGCTTCCCTTTCTCCATATAATAAATGTTTCAGCCACATCAAACGCTGTGCCTTTACAAACAATTTAAAATTCATCATTCTTAACCCTCCATGCGAGTAGTCCTGATACACTGTACTTCTTTTTATGCGGTCTTTACCTGACCACAAAAATTCAAAAGTAATTTTTTCCACCTCAGCAAACAACCACTGCGGAACCACTATAAGTGACGAGACATAATTTAATTTTGATAATGCATATGTTTTTAACAAGTGTATTTTACCCATGAGTGTAAGATCCCTTTGTTTCCACCATCCCAAGATTCTTTTTATTTTACTAAGTATTTCTTTGAAATTCAAATCTTCTTTTATAATCAAATTCATAGAGAAATAAACACCTAAAATTTTAATTTGCTGGACTAAATTTCTGAACAAGGGAATTTGGGGTCTATCACTATCTTTGCCCATCCACAAAAAGTTCGTTTCCCCTTGTTCACCTTAAGACCACTTACTTTCTCGAATTCTTCAAAAAGATATTGAAGCCGTTTTACAGAATTTGTATTTTTCACAAACAGGGATATATGATCTGCATATAATATTTGTTTAATTTCATGTTTCCAAACTGAACTCCTTCAATGGTAATGACTCTCCTTATTGCCAAAGCAAGTGTTTCTATACAAAGCAAAAACAAATATGGGGAAAGGGGATCCCCCTGTCTTACTCCTCGTTTTATGTTGAAATAACCAGTGGAATACCCCCCCCCCCCTTCATAATACAACTGGTAATATCTGTGTATAATACACGAACCCACGAACAAAATGATTGACCAAATCCAAATAATTTAAGAACCTTGAATAAAAAGTCATGAGAAATAGAGTCAAAAGCCTTTTCGAAATCCACCGTGATCAAATATCCAATATTTTCATAAGAGGCTTGAAATAAAATATCGTCTATCAATCTCACACCTTCTCCTATATTCCTATTTTTGACGTAACCTACTTGATCACTGTGAATTGTCTCATTTAATACATCTTTCAATCTTTTTGCTAATACCTTTGAGAGTATTTTATAATCAACATTTAAAAGCGTGATTGGTCTATAATTTTGGATATATAATGGATTTTTACCTGCTTTTTCTAATAACGTAATTACACCTTGCTTTTGTGAAGTTGCTAATGTACCCCTATCATAATTATGCTTCATTTAAAACTTCAACCAAGAGTCCCCCCAATAAAGTCCAAAAAGTATAATAGAATTCAACCGTGAAACCATCATTCCCAGGGGATTTATTAAATTTCATTTCTTTTAAAACACTTAAATATTCATTACTAGTTACTCTACCTTCGCAAATATCTCGATTTTCTTTGCATAATTTAGGAATGTCATCAAAGAATAAGGAGTTTTGATCAACAAGCGTTTTACTCAACGAATACAAGTTTTCATAATATGATCCAATCATCTTCAATATTTTCTTCCTATCCTTAATAACCTGTTCATTTTGATCATATAATTCTCCAATCACACTTTTCCGTTTATTAAACTTAAGTAACTGTTCAAAATATTGTGTCTTCTGTTCTCCTTCCTCAAACCAAACGGCCCTTGATCGAATCTTTAAACCTTGTCGAGTATAATGATACAATTTGTTCAAATTGGATTTTTTTTCCCCTCAATTTCATCAATTATATTTCTGGATGGTTGTGCGAAAAGTTGATTTTCTAAGCATCTGATTTCCTCTTCTACTTTTTCAATTTCAAGTTTCCTGAATTTTGCTTTTTTCTTTGTATAACTATTAATAAACTCTCTCATTTTCATTTTAAGAAAATCCCACAACAATAATTTATCTTTTATTTTAGGAATCCACTCATTTTTTAATTCGACTCTTTATCTCTAAATACACTCACAAATTATTGATCTACGCACAAGCTATTATTAAATTTCCAGTAAGAGTTACCGAAGTGGGGCGTGTCTACAAAGCTACTTAACTGAAGCAGAACACCAGAATGATCTGGTGTAATGGATGTCAAAATATCACAACAATTAACAGAATTTTGTAAGATAAACGAGCCAAACCAGTAGTCTAACCGACTTAGGACAACGGGCCACTTTTGTCTAAATGTAAATTGTTTCTTATCTGGATTCCTCTTTCTCCATTATCTTCTAAACCATATTTATCAAGAAGGTCTTCAAATTTATCATTAAATCTATTTTTAGAAAAGTTCCTTGGTCCCATATAATCCAATTTTCCGTCAATTATTATATCAAAATCTCCTCCTAAAAGAAGTATATCTCCAGCGCTATAAAGCTTTGAAATATGGTAATCCAGTTCTTCTATAAATTCAATTTGCATCTTCTCTTTATCTCTCGTGGGAAAATAGCAATTAACTAAAAGAAGCTTGGATCGTTGAAATTCTAGTTTCATAACAATGTATCTTCCATTTTCATCTATAACAACATTTTCAATTTTAAGATTTAAGTTTGGAGAAATCAATACTAAAACACCTTTACTGTGGTTTGTCCCATGACTAAACAAGATTGGACCATTCCATTCTGATTTCCATTTTTCTTCTACCTCTTCCGTGCTGTAAGTTTCTTGTAAAAATGTAATGTTACTACCTTTATTTCTACAAAATTCAAAAATGTTTATCCTTTTAGTCTTATCTCTTAGTCTTCTCACATTTAGAGTGAGTAGAGTAAAATATGACCTCCTATCCATATCTTTTTGTCATATCCCCAAAATGCAAATGAACATCAAAGAGTAACAGATCTGAATGTGAACAGGCATCACAACACACCAGCCAAACAAAACCACACCAAACATTACACTCCCATTCACACCAAACACTCCATAGATTCACCGAACACACATAATTCTGTACAAATACACAATTATTCACACCACAGCATCCACCCATGCAACTAGCACACATATCTAACATAACACCTTACAGCCTGAACCCAATGGAACTCCCTTCTGTTTAATACTTAATACCGTTAGGAAATATCTAAACCTAATTGGTGAATAACACACACAATTTCCCTTTCTTGAAAATAAAAAAAATTATCAAAAAGTGCTTTCAGCTCGTCTGAGTCATGATTGCACCAAAATTATTACATGTAAATCCACTATCACTATACCCAATCATCCATAACCTTAGAAGTTACAAATTTTTCCTTTAATTTAAAATCCCCCCCCCCCCCTCCAAACAAGCCAAAACGGTTTGCATCCTGTTCAATGCGCCTTACTTAAATTCGAATAATCATCAATAATATTACAGTACTAGCATCCAAAATGGTGTTTGGTTAATTGTATGCAACCTCCCTTTGGTACATTGTATATGCAACACCTTTCTTACGTTATCAATAAAGAAAAGATATAAAAGAAAGAAAATATAACAATAAGCTTAAATTAGTCTGTACCATATCCAATGCACCCTGATGAAATCACACACAAAAGGGGGTAAATAACTCTATCTTCAGATACATTTTCTTTTACTCCCTCCTTCCAGATCTTTCTCCTGTCATAACACTATATTATGATTCTTTTTTTACATTGTATGAAACACCTTTTATGTATGCTGTTATTGTGAGAGGGAAGAAAAGAAAGAAAAAAAAAAAAAACATGCTCTGTATCATAATCACTATGCTTGATTAGAAAAAAAAACAATCATTATTAATCCATGTACCACTGTCATTGCACCTTGATTAGATGCACATTAAAGAAAAAATATTATTAACCCACATAGTCAATAAGCTTTGATTACATGCACATAAAAAAGAAAACATCATTCCATATACGGCCATCTTTGCGCCTAATTAGATGTACATACAAGGAAAACATTATCAATCCATCCTTGGGCATTAATCAGATGTGCATAAAAAGAAAAACCTTATCAATCCGTGGACCACTACCATTACACCTTGATTAGATGCACATAAAAAAGGGAAATTCACAATTCAACCTCAATGACATTCCTTTTGGATCTTGCACCGGACATTACAAAAGCTTCCAATATTGGTAAAAGAATTAAGAGCTGCCATGCGTTTACATTTTTCGCAACTAGTCAGTAAAATCATACCTGATTTTGTTATTTGCTAAATAAATTTATGTATCTACCTATTATTGCTAGTTTGGTCCAAACTACGCTACCACCGAGAAACTAAAAGTCACATTCGCGCACGCCCCACCCCCGTATGACGCCTTCCCATAGTCACATGCGCGAGCGCACGCCCGCCATCTTCCTCTAACGAGCTGCCAGAGACAACGTTTAGGACATGTTGCTGGGCAAGGAGAGGGGACGGAGGGAGGGACATAGGTAGATACATAAATTTATTTAGCATATAACAAAATCAGGTATGATTTTACTGATTTACTACAATAAATTAATGTATCTACCTATTATTGCTAGACTAGCACGGATAAAAATCCGGGGTGGCATGTCCCAAGGGAAGAAGACTAACGGGGGTCAACGGCAGAAGATGCCGCCCTCAAAGACGAAGTTGCAAACTGCACTTCTCCTGAAGGAATGTCCTTCAGATAAAAAGAAGTGAAAGAGTTAGGAGACCGCCAAAAAGCGGCCCTCAAGATGTCTTCTAGGGCAATGCCCTGAAAAAGCGCCCAAGAAGTACTAATGCTTCTGGTATCATGCGCTCTAGGTTTGCTATCCGCGAGAAGGGCCTCTGGGCCAGCGGCCTGGATGGCCTCGACAATCCACCTAGAGATGGATTCTCTAGAAGCAGGGGAGAAAGGTAGTAATGAGAAAAAGTTGCTCGTCCGAGCGGCAATCTTTGGTTCTGTCTAAGTACCATTTTAGCGCCCTCACCGGACACCAGACTTTGTCCTCCTTGACTGAGGAGAAGTCTGACAGGGGGCTGAGAAACACCTCAACCGATCCGGAGGAAGCCGTCTGGTTTTTGGCTACAAAGGAGGGCTTGGGGATAAGGCGAACACCTTGCCTTTCCCAACGGATATGACCAGGAGAGGTACAAAGAGCATGAAGAGAGCTTCTTCTTTGCCCTGAAGCTATGGCGATAAGAAAAATGGTCTTGACAGTCACATGATGGAGAGAAGCCTTGCTCATCGGTTCAAAGGGAGGCTTTGATAGCGCGTCCAGAACCTTAGGAAGGCTCCAAGCAGGAGACAGCTTTGGATTTGCTGGTCGTTGTAGGAAAAACGATCTCAGCAACTTAGTCAGGTAATGGGAGCTAGAAACTCCCGAGCCGTCCGGAAAGCCAACATGAATGGCAGCAATGGCAGAGCGGTATCCACGGATAGTGGAAAGAGATCTACCCTTATCAAATAAGGAGATCAGAAAATCTGCAATAGTGCCCACAGAAGCCTCACGGGGTGAAACCCCGAGGTCTTCACACCAAACTGAAAAGGCCTCCAGACGGGAGTTGTAAAGAGATCTAGTGGAATCTCTACGACTCTGGACTATAAACTGAGAGGCTCTCTCAGAGAGTCCCGAAGCTCTAGCGTCTCCCCCGATAACGGCCAAGCGGTCAAGTGAAGGACCTCGGGCCGATGATGGAGGATCCCGGACAGAGGCTGGGACACAAGGTCCGGCCTCAGTGGAAGTGGAAACGGCTGTCCCGCCAGGAGGGACAGGAGTAGAGGAAACCAAGGTCTCCTCGGCCAGCGCGGGGCTACTAACAGGACCCACGCTCGATCCTCCTTGATCTTTCTCAGAACCTGAGGGATCAAAGGAAACGGAGGGAAAGCATACCCTCGAAAATGTCCCCAATGGAGAGCGAAGGCATCGAGTGCCCAAGCCTCCGGGTCCCGTACCCGAGAACAGTACCTCGGAAGACGGTGGTTGAGAGTGGTCGCAAACAGATCGATCTCTAGCGGCGCCCAAGTAGCGCGGAGAAGATCGAAAACCTCCTGATGGAGGGACCACTCGGATGGAGACACTTGCCCCGGGACAGAAAGTCTGCTATAAGATTCTCTTGTCCGGGAATGTAAGAGGCTATCGGGACAATGTTGTTTGTCCGACACCACCTCCATAACTGGGCGGTAAGAGAGTTCAGGGAAACTGAACGAGTTCCACCCTGACGATTGATGTAGGCAGCAACCGTGGTGTTGTCCGTAAGGATAAGCACGGAGTGCCCCACAATCGTGCGCCTGAAATGGCGGAGCGACATGAATGCCGCCAGCATTTCCAGTACATTGATATGGGGAAGAGTGTGCAGATGAGACCAGTCCCCCGAAATCATCTCATCCCCACAATGGCCGCCCCAGCCCAGAAGGGACGCATCCGTCGAGATGGACACTGACGAAAGAGGGGTGCGGAGAGGCTTGCCTCGCGCAAGAAATGTCTCGTCTGCCCAGGGGGCGAGAAGACGTCTGATCTCCCTCGGTAATGGAATCCATACTCTGAGGGAGTCTACGCTCGGCGAAAAGAACCTCAAAAGGTGCCACTTGAAGGGCCTCATCAGAAGTCTGCAGTCTGGCAGTACCTCCACTAGACTTGCGAGGTAGCCCAGAAATTGAAGCCAGCGCTTGGCCCGTACCTTGCGAGAAAGACGCAAGGACCGAGCAGCTGACGTAATCGTCCGAATTCTGTCGCGGCTGGGGCGGGCGACCTGATTCGGGATGTCTATCTCCGCACCTAAGTACACTGGGATACGAGTGGGGGACAGCTCCGACTTCTCCCAGTTGACTATAAATCCTAGCTCCTGAGTAGTCTGGAGCAGGAGGTGCAACTGGTCTCGGAGCACAGGCTCTGAATGTGCTACCAGGAGCCAATCGTCCAGGTAGACAAAGAGTCGGAGACCGCGATTCCTTAGGAAGGCGGCTAGAGCTGACACTACCCGGGTGAAGACACGGGGAGCTGGTCTCAGCCCGAATGGTAGGGCACGAAACCTGAAAGTTTCGCCTTGGAAGGCGAATCCCAATAGATCCCGCGAGCGTGGATGTATCGGGAAATGGAAATATGCGTCCTTCAAATCTAGCGAAATCGCCAAATCTGTCCGCTCGATTGTCGGCAGAATGGACGCTAGTGTCTCCATCCGGAAGTGTTCCGGAGGGATAAAGGTGTTGATGACCTTCATATTGAGGATCATCCTCAGCTTCCCCGAGCGTTTTGGGATCACAAAGATCGGGGAGAGACACAGATGTGGGTGGTCTCTCACCTTCTCTATAGCGCCCTTCTCCAGCAGTAATCGTATCTCGGCCGAGATATGCTGCTGATGAAGAGCGGACGAGACTGGCGGGCGGATACGGATGGCGCCGTGCGGGACGGGCTCTACAAGTTCTATGAAGAAGCCGTCTCGCACGACTGAGAGAACGAAGCCGTCCTCGGTAATTGCTTCCCAAGCGGGAAGGAAATACCGTAGTCGTCCGCCTACCTGGTGATCCACTGCTCGGGGCGCACCCTCAAAAGGCCTGCTTGGGCTTGGCCGGAGCCTTGCCGCGGGCCCTATTACTCCCCTTACCTCTGGGAGAGTCCCTACCTCGAGCAGACTTGGGCTGCTGACCGGTAGGTAACGCCACGCGAGGTGGAGCCGAGCTCACCCGCTGATGGCGTGGAAGGGGGGGCACCGACGTCCTAGCCTTCGGCTTAGGAGGTTGAGCCGGCTGACGTGGACGGAATTGCCTCGACAATTCAGCCGCCTGCTTACGGGAGTCGATCTCGCGCTGAAGAACAGCGGCGAACTGACCCCCAAACAGATGCTCCCCCGACTGGGGAATCCCCGCCAAAAGGGAGGGGATATCCCTCTCCAGAACCCCTAAGGACGAGAGAGCAATCTCTCTCCTAGAGTTCGTGGCCTGGACAGCTGCAGCAGTCAGCTGCGACCACAGAGATCCTGTCAAAACAAGCAGGATCTCGTCCAAAACCAAGCCGTCAGACTCGGAAACCTGAAGTTCCCGAGACCTGACCCTGAGGCTGATTAAAGATCCCAGGTAGGCGGTGAGCCGCAGGCCAAATCTGGCGTGGGTCTCAAAGTCACGTGCCTGCCTATCCTTGGCTGTGTAACTCCTACTCTTGAAGTTCACGCCAAGTCTCGCCCCGACATGCCCGATGTCAGGCGAGAATTTCTTCGGTTGGAAAAAACCAACTGAATCTTGGGTCGGAAAGCGTATTCCTTGGCAAAGGGACGCTTCCTACCAATTGAAGCCCCAGGCAGCGACGACTGTTCAGCTATGCCCTCATAGGCAGTCTTGAAATCGTCAGTAAGGGGTATCCCCGATGAAGGGGCCCTTTGCCTGAAGAGAAGAGAAGCCTGAGCCGAGTCCGGCTGGGCCGGCGGGAAAGTCTCAGATAAGTATCTCTCCAAAAGAGCCTGCGCGTCAGCTGCCAAACCACGAGGGGGTTGGGGGACCGCACTGGCTTGTGACTCGGAATCAGAGTCAACATCAGGGTCGGCTATGTGGGAAACCTGGCCCCAGGGGGGCGGGTGCATCCACGAGCCGTAAGTCTCCTCACCGGGAGGGGCGCCAAGCGCCGCCGGAGTAGGAGCAGCTCTGGGCCTGCCGGGATCGAGCATGACCCTCAAGGGGCCAATCATGACCGGATAGTATTGATCTGTCATGAGCAAGAGGCTTTTGACAGCCTGGAACCTGTAAATTAGGACCGGATATCGGCAAACCGGGGCCGGATATCGGCAAACCGGGGCCGGATACCGACAAACCGAGACCGGAAACCGGTAACTCGGGGTCGGATCTCGTCGAACCGGAACCGGGTATAACCGGGTCAAGGTTCGGATCACCCAAGTCCATGGACTGGTCAGGGTCCGAGGGTGGGTCCGTGCCACCCGCGGTCGGCTGGGAGGTAGCGGGTAACCACCCGCTCTTCTCCACAACTATCTTCAAGAAACGAAGAAGTTCCGCCTGATCGACCACCGAAGGAGAAGGGTCTGGCGTCTTAGAAGAGGCCTTGCACTTCTTCCTAGTCGTAGTCATAGGTGTACCCGAGGCAACCTTGGACTTTGACTTAGAGAGAGACTTGGCCGAATGGTGCCCTTTGGACTTCTTGCAAGGGGGGGCAGAGCCCTCCGGCAAAGAAGTCGGCACCTCGGCCGTACCCGAGAGGCCGTGCTTGGCAGGGCGCTCGGATGATCTCTCACGGCTACGCTTGGCCCGTTTAGAACGGGGGGTAGCCGTCTCCGTGGTGACTAGGGCTGAGTCAGGGCTAGCCGAGTCACTAAGAGTATATAGAACACTGGAAGGAGAAACTCCAGCGTCTTTGCTCAGGTGGGAGCCAGTGGTCGGTGCCCCGACGGCTCCCCCTGAGCGGACATGAGTGCCAGTGGCCGGTAATCCGGCGACACTCACGCCCTGAGATCGGGGGCCAGTGGTCGGTAATCCGACGACCCCCTCGCCGGGACTGCGAGTCCCGACTGTTGTTGTAAAGCCGAGCCCGGCCGCTGCCGGGCTAGCAAACAACGAGGTGCTTGTCCCTGTCCGAGACCCACTGATCGCAGGGGTCCCTAACTTACCTTTCGTCGACAAGCCTGGGAAAATAATCCCTGAACAAGACGACGATTTCACGCCCGTACCCCCGGTAGTTAGTGTACTGCGTATCATCGGAGATGAAACCGTGAAACTAACTTCCGCCGTGTCAGCCTGCACACTGGCGGGGCCGGTACGGGTAACAGGATTCAAAGAAACAGACGAATTCATACTGATCCTGAAATGATAAGAAATAAGAGACAAGAACGTAAGGGTGTAAATAAATAATTAGCACGTAGTATTTCTAAAGAAAATACAACTAAAAGCGTTACCTACGAAGGGAACAAAAACAACACCCCGGGGGCTGTGCACGAACAGCCAACAAGGGAAACCCTAACGAAAGTAAACAAAGCGCTAAGCAGCGGATTGCTAGCCCAGCGAACGTGCGTAAAGCTATGTCGCCGGGAGGAACGAAAGGGGAAGAAAAGCGAGACAGAAAATGAACTAATTTCCTGTCTTACAAAAAAAATGACTGGGAAGTCCGTTCCACCAAATTAATAAGGATTAAAAGGAGAACGGAATTATTTGTCAAGCAGTATCAAAAAGCGCAAATTAGAGAAGAATCTCAAATTTTGGCGCAGTGACTTATCTTGATGTGTTTATTCTACGGCAGCGAGAATGAAAAGAGGAAGATGGCGGGCGTGCGCTCGCGCATGTGACTATGGGAAGGCGTCATACGGGGGTGGGGCGTGCGCGAATGTGACTTTTAGTTTCTCGGTGGTAGCGTAGTTTGGACCAAACTAGCAATAATAGGTATAGATACATTAATTTATTGTAGTAAATTACCCTGCCTGCACTGGCACTCAAAGTCATAGTCAGACCTCAAAAGAGAAATCTGTGAATAGAGAAATGTTTTCAAGTAGGCGACGTAATACATGTATCATAATGTTTTCTTTTTTTGTTTTTTTCTTCTTCTTCTTATTTTTTTTTTGCATTCTTGTCTTATATTGAATCCTGTCAATCATGTAACAATGTGATTCTGTTGATTTACTTTAATAAAACATTCAACAACAACAAAAAAAAAGAAAAAAAAGCGGGGAAAAAATCAATTCTCAATACTACCCACCGCAAACACATTCAAAAGTAAAGTCCTTTTCTCCTTTCTTTCCTCTTTGAAAATTGTAAAGAGAGTTGTCCCCTGACCAAGGAGAAGTCCTCGACTATGGATTTTGGACTGGAAATTTTGGAGAAAAGGGGAAAAAATGAATAAAAGAGCTGGGAAATGCTTAAAAGTAACATGTACATTTTTTTTCGCTCTCACAGAATGAACTCCTTGTTCGATGAGACAGGGCAAAAACTAAATTCAGTGTATCATCCTGTACCTCAAATAATCTCTATCACTTTTTTTGTAACTGCCATGAGAGATAGGGAGAAAAACAAACAAAAACAAACAAACAAACTAACAAAAAAAACCCCAGCATTCTGATATATCATTACACATTTTCATTACACATCTACGATCTGCATGGAACTATAATCCACACTTATACAATTTTTGTCTTCTTGACTTTACCTCTTGTTTAAATAACTTCATCGTATCACAGTCTTGATATATCACTTTCACAGTTTTAACTCTATATACAGCAATACAGCCTGGTCCTATATATAACCTCACTCAAAATGGCTCGTGTTTCAAGTATTTGACTGTTGCTTAATTCCAAAATATGATATCGAAAAAAAAAGGAACTTACTCACTTTGAATCTTGCCATCTTTTTGTTTTTATTTTTCCTTTTCCTTGTTTCACAAAACTGAGAGCTTTATACCAGCTTCAAAATACATGATCAAGGATAACCACATAACTGTGAAAATTAATCGTCTTATTCTTATCCGAGTCATGGAAACATAATTTCACTAGCTGAATAACACAGATTTACATAATATACTGGTGTAACACATCCTGGTTCCATTTTGTTTTTGTCTCATTGCTTATTGTGATCATACCAATTGCCAAGACATACAAAAATGCATGTATATAAAAAAAAAAAAAAAGCACCAAAGGACCTTGATTTTTCCTTCTTTAAACTCTGCACTTGTCAATTTCTTTTAAAACCTATTCTTTTTCCATGAATAAGTCAAACAATAAAATTAAAAATATGTATGGATCTACTGCTTTTCAGTACATATAATAGTTGAAATTCTTATTGTGCACATTTGACAGTTTGATTAAATATGTACAAAAAAAGTAAAATAAACTTTCAATTTGAAAACATTCTTGCCATCTTATTAATACATGTTTTGTTTCACCTGTCTCCTTAATAACATTCTATGATTTTATCTTCTTTTTCACCTCTCCCTTCCAATGAGTGGCCGTTGACCGCTGACTTGTTGTTAGAGATTTTATGTCAAATTATTCATTCAAATTATTCACTTTCACCGTTGATATGACAAGCAGTGTTGATGTTTTGTCGTTGCAGATTTATATGAAACTCAAAGTACTCCCTTCTACAATAGTATACATCACAGTGTTTTGCTTCCTTGCAGCATTCCATTCTTTCCTCTCTGTTTCTTCACCTCTATTTATTTTGGCTGTTGACCATTGAAGTCTAATCGCTGCCAATTTAGATACTACACTTATTTGCTTTCACATTGAATTATCTCACAAGTAATACAACCATTTCATATCACTGTCGTCAAGCGAAATCACTGTTGCTGCTAATCCGCTATTTTTCCTTTCTCACACTCTGTTGCTCATTTCAATCAAACAAATTAATATTTCAAAATAGGTGAAGCAAAAATGAAACTTGCTGATTTCCATACTTATCCTGACCAATCAGACCACTTGTCAGGGGGGCCACCATTTCGTGAAGGCTTCCTCGTTTGCAGAATCACTTTTATTCCAACGACCTTGATCCTCGTAGCAAGATGGTTGTTCTTCCTTATTGTATACGCAATGGAAGCTAACCTGCCTAGCCTGGATCGGCTCTTTGAAGAGTAAAAAAAAAAAAAGCTGACGCTACTCTTCAAAGAGCCTGGTTTTTTAACCCCACTCAACAATAGAGCAGCCATTTTAGAGTCTAAAGAACCTCCTGAAAATCACCTTTACCGTGAGCCAGCTTCTCTCATCTCCTCTTCACCATAGCTGTAGAATATTGAAACCCCATTTTTTACCCTAGAATTAAAAAAATATTGGGGAAAAAATTTGATATATTAATTTTAATGGTTACCGATAGGTTGAATGTTGTCCGAACGACGCCCCGAAAAAGCCTTCACTGCGCTCGTAGACCCGGAAGTGTCCCGTAATGTCATCGACCTACAGTCAATCACGCAATTTTCAGATCCACCATACGTTAGACAAGACCGCTACAAGCACGCGGGCATCGCACGCATTTTGATTGTGCGTCTTCTGCATGCATGCAGTAGCGGTCTTGTCTAACGTATGGTGGATCTGAAAATTGCGTGAGTGACTGTAGGTCGATGACATTACGGGACACTTCCGGGTCTACGAGCGTAGTGAAGCTGCGGAGGCTTTTTCGGGGCGTCGTTCGGACTACCGGTAACCATTAAAATTATATTTTACATTTTTTCCCCAATATTTTTTAATTCTAGGGTAAAAAATGGGGTTTTAATATTCTAAAGCTATGGTGAAGAGGAGATGAGAGAAGCTGGCTCACGGTAAAGGTGATTTTCAGGAGGTTCTTTAGACTCTAAAATGGCTGCTCTATTGTAGAGTGGGGTTAAAAAACCAGGCTCTTTGAAGAGTAGCGTCAGCTTTTTTTTTTTTTTTTACTCTTCAAAGAGCCGATCCAGGCTAAACCTGCCTCTCTCCTTCTTCATCTTAGGGGGGGAGGTCTGTGCGTATAGTAACTTTGCTGAATCCAGAGGTAGGGGTGACTTCCGTAGCATCCACTCGCTCCGGGCGTTGTCTAGGGCGTCGCTCGAACCCGTTCAGAAATCTGTCCTGGTCAACCATTCTACTAAATCGGATGATAATAGCAGGCGGCTGAGGCTGAGATCCGGAAGCAGTCGTTTCCTCCCTTCTGGTTGGGGCGCCCAACCTATGAACGTTCACCAGCGGAATTCTAGCTGCTTCCTCTTTCGGAATGTTCATGAAATGGCAAAACAATTCTCTCACAACCACATATACATTTTCGTTGGGTTTACAGGCCACTCCATACACCAACAAATTTTGTTTTTTGTCATGTACTTCACTCAGCAGAATCTTCTCTTCTAATTCACCTATCCTTTTTTCAATGCTCTCCCGCAAATTCGGCAAAGTTCCCTCTTCCAAATCTTTAAGTTTATCTGAAGTGAAAGTTAAGTTTGCCTTTAAATCCGACACATCTTTCTTGGTATTTACTAGGTCATTTTTTACTGTTGCCATTTCTTCTATGACCTTATCTAACTTGCTATTCATTAGTTGTAAAGAGGATCGAATCTCACCCATGAATTCAGCTATATATAGTAGCGGTGGAATAGCAGCCGCATTCCCCGCATGGCCCTGGTGTCTCCTGAAGGGATGAGTCGGTACTATCTTGTCTATACTGAGTGTATCCGATACAATGGCGCCTCCGCTTGCTTCACGCGTATGATTCGACGCCATGTCTTGAAGATTGTCTTTATTCCTATTTTCACTATTTTGCTGCTTTGTCCTCAAATTGTAGTCTCTTCTTCCTTCATTCATGGTTTGCGGTGTTGTCCAAAGACACAAAAGATATTTATAGTCCAGTCACAAATAGATATTTCCACCAAATTAATAACATTTTGCGGGAGCTCTGAAGAGTTGCTGCTAGTCCGCCATCTTACACACACACACACACACACCCACCGAAGTTATCATTTCGGCAGCAGGTGGGTGTGTTGCCGGCTTCTTCTTGGTGACACACACACACACACACACCCACACACACACACATACACACACATATATATATACATAGAGAGAGAGGGGGAGAGAGAGTTAGAGAGAAATGGGTTACATATGATGTTTGCACATCTAGAAAATATTATGTTCAATTCAACTGTCATCACCATTTCATATTTCTGTAATATTCTGCTTAATAATAATTAGTACATAAAGGTATATGCTATATAATAATATATGCCACTGCTACACGAAACGGACAGTCATCACCACTTTTTCATAGAAATGAGAGTATTCGTACCAACGTTGCAAAATGTTGGATACTTGGGTGGAGGAGGAGGTGGGCTACTGCAGATGTAATTGTCCTCATTACGGAGACAGACCTGCTGATCCACATTGCCCGATGTGAAAGGAGCTGACAGCACGACTAGCCATAGATACATTATCTTGGGAGAAGAAACATAAGGGACGACCATAAAGACATACGAATTGCCAATTTAATTATTGCCATATTAAAAAACAACAAAAACATTTACACTCATATGATTCCACAAGAATGATAACACCCCCTGTAATACTAAATAGAATAATAATAATGATGACAATAATAAGAACAACAGTAATATTAATAACAATGACAATGATAACAATTATGAGGATAACAATAATGATAATGATGATAATGAGATAATGATGATAATGATAGTAACAAAAATACTAATAGTTATAAGAACCATGATAACAAATGATAATAATGATAATAACAAACTAATAATAACAAATAGAAATGTCAGTAACATGAACGCTGCTCTGACAATGACTCGGTATAATGTGATTATGAGAAGGAACGTTTGTGACCTACAATATTTGTATATTACGGGCAAATTATGGACAACTCCCTTCAAATACGCAGTGTTGGTTTTTCTATCCCATGCCGTCAGCAACAAAAATGCTCCGATACAATTTTGTCATCTCAGTTGGATACATTTCTAATTGATCATAACTGAATATTTGTAATTGAAATAACTCCATATCATATTACCTGAAATTCGCAGAGAAGACGCTGCAATTTTCCTGCTCTGGTCATCTTGAAACAATTACGAAAACCTATGCATAACGAAATTGTTGTATTCAGAACAAGACCGAGCCCATTCTGTTCAATGCAGGACAAAAATACGTACATTTAGCTGCACTATATTAATAAGCAACAATGACTTCCTCTTTGAAAAAGTTCTATTGATAGGTTGCCTTGGATACACTCAAGCTCCCCCACCACATGTTGCTTTGGCTTGAACACTCATGCGTATCTTCAACAAAGATGATCGACCGTAGTTGAAATGTGATAATGAATTATACCCTTTTATACCATGTTACCCCCTAGTACCTGGTCGGCAGGTACGCTCGCTCGTATTAAAAGTATAGCTTATTAACCAAATTTTCATTGTGAAATTTTGCAAATGAAGCCCCATCAGAATTGTGTGCACCGTTTTTATATAATTGCGACCTCACAAATTTTGAATATTGTTTGCTCGCTCGCTCAGTATTCAAATCATACCACAAAACTGCAAAGCATGATGCTAAAGTTGTATCATGGACATGTAAGGAGAAAAACCACATGTCTACACATCCCTACTAAACACTATATGTACCGAGTGTCCCCCCCCCCCAAAAAAAGTGGCACACTTTAAAATGGCCCCCAAATAAAAGTTTTCATCGAATTTCGGGGAAATTTTTGTATAGCTGAAAGTCTCTTCTGTCATATGACACCAAAAAGTCTGAAAATGTTTTATGCTTGAGTGAGCACTGCCCACTTTTGTAAAGGACAGATTCTGTATGTCCTTCCTCAGACGCTTGCTGATGCTATGAGAACTGTGTAGAAGCCTGCATTCATGACATGAAAGGCTGGATGGATTCCAGTGGTCTCAAAATAAATGAAAATAAAAACTGAATCAGGGCTATAAGAATTCTTTACTGAGAGCTGATCATGATCATTTGGTTTTTGTAGGTGGCAAAGTCATAAAGCCAGCCTCAAAGATATGAAATCTAGGTGTAATATTTGATAATACAGTAATCTGTCATTATTTTATCGAGCATGTATCTAGCATATCAAAATCTGTGAGATATCAACTGCGGAACCTTGGGTGTATACGAAAAATTTTGACTACTCGAGCATGTGAACAATTGCTCCATGCATTAATTTCATCTCGCTTAGATTTTTGTAATTCTATTCTTTTTGGACTCACCAAACGGCAACTAGATAGAGTGCAATCCCTCCAGAATTCTAGTGCAAGACCCCTTACTTTCACACCAACAATGTCCTCTATTACACCTGTATTACGTTCTCTTCACTGGCTACCTGTCCGGAAAAGAGCCCACTTTAAACTTATGTTACTTGTCTATCGGGCCCTTCATGGAACTTCGCCACAATATATTAAAGACACCTGACTACACCCCTACAATCCTGCATGATTACCCTACAATCCAACTCGTACCCTATAAGATCTGGAAGAGAGAATTGTCAGTGAACGGAGCAGCTAGAGGGCACGGGCCTCACCGGGTGGAGCTGAGAGTCGCATTGGGTGATGCAAATGTGAATTTGTTTTTAGTACTAAAAATTCGATTATAACATAAATTTGTAGTATACCAGGCCGGATACCAGGATTAAAGAGAACTGTTACTGGGCTAGCGCCATGAGCGTCCTTGGACGGTGTGTGCGCTCTATAAGTTTTCACCATTATTATGATTAAAATTAGGTTGCGCAGGAATCGGCTATCCACTTTCGGTGAAGTGAAAAGTTTGCAGTTTAGAAATTGCTGATTGTCTGATGAGTTTAAGATAAATCACGATAGATATGGGTTTGTGCAGTGAATGAAATGGCTTATGAATTCAAAAGTCTGTGCATGAGTGATCATGCAGGCGCTTAGCCAGGGGGCGATGGGGGTGGTCCCCCCAAAACGCCACCCCCCCCCCAAAAAAAAAAGCGAGAGCGAAAAAGCGGGGGGGGGGGGAGTGAGAGAAAAAAGCCTAAAAAGGCGCTAATAGCCGTTCGTTATCTTTCTCTCAAAAATTTGCTAGAAACGTCAAAGTTTTCGCGCTTCGCGCGGGGAAGGGGGAAACTCGCCCTCCCTGCAGCCACCCCTGTTACATACAGTGCAGTATTGCGTCCAAATAATTGAAAAACTCCCTGCACCCACCCCTGTTACATACAGTGCAGTAATGCGTCCAGATAATTAAAAAGCAGTCCGGGTGTCAAACTACTACCTTCCGCCTAAAAAGGTGCTACGAGCCGTATTATCTTTCTCTCCAATTTCTTATAAAACGTCAGAGCTTTCGCGCTTCGTGCGGGAGGGGAAAAACTAGCCCCTCCTGCACCCACCCCTAGCTACATATACAGATCAGTATTGCGTCCAAATAATTTAAAAACAGTACTCCGGGCGTCGAACTAACTTTCTGCCTAAAAAAAGGTGCTACGAGCCGTTATCTTTCTCTCAAAAAGTCAGAGCTTAATTTCGCCCGTGCCCCCCCCCCCCCTTGAAGAAACTTTATGACCCCCCTTTTAGAACGAAAACCTTTTTTTTTTGGGGGGGGGGGTTTGCTAGCTTGCTTGCTTGTCAAAGACTATGGAGGGGAACTGGACCTCCATAAACCCCCCCCCCCCCCCCACTGAGGGAATTTTGGATCGAGGGCTGGCAATTTTTGTTTTGTTTCTATCGCCACCCCCCCCCCCCCCCCCTTATATAAAATCCCGCCCCTCCTGTGTATATATATATATATATATATATATATATATATATATATATATATATATATATATATATATATATATATGGTCGTTGAGGGAAATCATACCCCCCACTCCAGGTACGCCAAATGATTTCGGGACGGACTCCTGGCCTACCACTACGACGGGCCAGAGCTAGCCTTGGCCAACATGTCCGTCGCTTGTCGTTCGGCGTTACGATACGTAACGGTGGGCGCGGCCTATGCTGAGCGCCGGCATATGGCCTGGGGCCCGGGCGCTAGCTGGGCCCGGGCGCGCCGGGCGGGCGCGGCGCCTCCGTCCGTTCCGATCCGCTACGTAATTATTATAGAGCTAGATACTATTAAAAGTCTTTGCTAGAGCTAGCTAGCTGAAGCCCGGGCTGGAGCTACAAGACCCGACCTCTCTGCCTCGAAAATTTTCACGAAGTCATTCGAGAAACGAAATCTTAAATCCAAGTGAGTATGAATTCGTTTAATTCCTAAACTAATTACCGTAATGCTAAATGTCGAAATATGATTTAACCCAGCTCTGCATCCTAACGTCTAATACTGGCGCTGTCGTGCATGGTCTCCATGGCCATATGCACTAACAAAGCCACACCATCCCGCCTGCCTGTACGTAGCTAACTAAGCCTTGGCTTTGAATTGGCTTTGGACTACGACTGGAAGGATTCTGCGAAATAAGAGCAGCTTTTATCCACAGAAAACTGATGTTCACTTGACATCATAACATCTACTAGAGTCTAGTCTATATATTCAGAAATGTTTGTGCTACCATAACAAAATTGGTATCGAACAAAAGAACTTAGTTATGATGATGCTCTTTTATTATTAGACCGAGGCGAAAATTCTGTCTCTCGTTGATAAAGAGCTAACGAACGAGAGACAGAATTTTCGGTCTAGCTCTTTCATCTGACTGACTGTTAAAGTGTTATGTCATTTAGGGCTGAAGTCACTCACATAACCTGGCCTAACTAGTACATTGGATGAGTGACTCACACTTAAATGTGATGTTATGATGATAGTGATTTAGATATCTCAGTGTGATTTTCTTCTAAAAACCTAACATTTTTGTAAAATTTTATGTCAATCTTAACCAAAACATTTTGTTTTTGGCTCACTTTTCCTCACCAAAAGCATTTCAGATTTGATTTTTGCTGTAAATTTAGATGAATGGAACAAATACGACTGATACTAATTGCCTAGTATTAGAGGGTGGCATAATGCTCGTGTTGAGGAATGATGGGGAAAAACTATAAAATGTTTTTACCCAAGATTGACATCAAATTTTGCCCAAATGATAGTTATTGTTTTTTTCAAAGAAAGTCACACTTTAAATGTATTCAGTCCTAATGGCATGCCAGTCAATAGTGAGAGTGGGATCAGCTCTTTTGTGTGATGCTAAATTTATCACAAGTTTTTCTAGAGATATATAGGCCCGTATTCTCAAAAGGTGCCTAACTTAAGCCCCTGCCTAAGTGTGTAGATTTAGACCACCAAATTATGGAGAGCCAAATGTCTTCCTCTTTTAATCTTACAAAATCGCAATAGTTCTGGGACCAAATGCAAATACAAAAACCAACACGATAGAATTGATTTCTAATGCCCATTTCATGCCAGAAAATAATTTAGTTTCTTTTCTTTGCCTTAATTTATACGGGACTTGGGGGTTGACGAATGGCCTTCCATAAATCAGTGGCCTAAGTTAAGCCAGGCTTACCTTAGGCCACTTTCGAGAATACGGGCCATAGATTATAATAGATTTTATGACTTTTGTCAAGTGAACAATTTTTCGTGGAATTGCCAAAGTGTATGTAAACTTTTGGCTCCAACTGTAGACTCTACTACATGTCAATACAAGTACAAACAGTAGGTTGTGAAAAGGGGATATGAAAATTAATATATATTTTCCCACCAGTCTTTGTAGGCACCCCCCTCTTCCAAAAAAGGTGTCTTTTTGCAATGACCCCCCCCCCCCCCCCCCCCATGCTGTCATTTGGTTCTTGAAGGCAGTGCCTATTTTGTGTGCGTGTAAGTGTGTGTCAGCCTCCGTCTTTGTATCCCATTTTCCCCTTCTTTCTTTATTAATGCCTTGGGCTTGGCTTTGGCCTTGGCTGTGAGGTTTCAAGCCTTGGTCTTAGCCTTAGCCTTGGCTTTGCTAGTCAATGCCTTGGCCTTGAGGGTTTAGGCCTTGACTACAACACTGGCTGCTAAGTACTGCACTTTAGAATTGAAGAGATTGAAAAATTTTCCTGTTTTTTGCCAGATGTCCCCATTCATATTTCTCTGTACACATGTCCCCTTGTCAAATGTAATCTGCACGGATGCTGTCGATCAGGTCAGACTGTGTATGAGACCACAGTCACACTCTGACTGCACCAATGTAACCCCTGCACATGCGCCATACAAAGCCCTTCAGACTCTTTGTGGAGGTGGTCAGTGGAGCCAGACATACATGTAGTTTCAGTGGAAGAACTGTTGATACAAGAGATTGAAGTTTTTAATCTTGAATGTAGGTGGCTGAGTGTAGATGATGTTGATGACCGAGATCATGCAACAGAGGTTGTTGCAATGCCTTGTAGAGTACCAGTAGAGGTCTACTAGTAATTAATGTATTGTAACATGTAAGCCCACATGTAAGAGTACAATATATGGCTTGTTCTTCTTTGACTGGGTATTTTTATGCCTCCGCCCACCGAAGGTGGTGCCGGAGGCATTATGTTTTCAGGTTGTCCGTCCGTCCGTCTGTCCGTCCCACTTACTTATTCTAGCGATAACTCGAGAACCACATGAGATATGAACTTCAAACTTGGTACTAGTATGTATCACCATAGGAAGACGATCTGATTAGATTTTGGGGTACGTAGGTCCAAGGTCAAGGTCACAGAGGCCAATTTCTGAAATTTCAGGTTTTAACCTTGTTCTAGCGAGAACTCAAGAAGCATTTGAGGTATGAACTTCAAACTTAGTGCTAGTATGTATCACATAGGAAGATGATTTGATTATATTTTGGGGTACGTAGGTCGAAGGTCAAGGTCACGGAGGCCAATTTCTGAATTTTCAGGTGTTAGCCTTGTTCTAGCGATAACTCAAGAACCATTTGAGGTACGAACTTCAAACTTAGTGCTAGTATGTATCACATAGGAAGATGATTTGATTATATTTTGGGGTACGTAGGTCGAAGGTCAAGGTCACGGAGGCCAATTTCTGAAATTTCAGGTGTTAGCCTCGTTCTCGCGATAACTCAAGAACCATTTGAGGTATGAACTTCAAACCTGATGGGTGTATGTATCACCATAGGAAGAGGATCTGATTAGATTATGGGGTATGTATGTCAAAGGTCAAAGGTCACAGGTCAATTTCATAAATTTCAGGTGTTTGCCTTGTTTAATAACATAATATCTCAAGAACCATTTGAGGTATGAACTTCAAACTTGATACTAGTATGTATCACCGTAGAAAGATGATCTGGTTAGATTTTGGGATACATAGGTCAGAGGTCAAAGGTCATAGAGGTCAATTCTGAAATTGCAGGTTTTAGCCTTAACGTGATATCTCAAGAACCATGTGATCCATTAACTTCAAACTTGGAACTAGTATGCATCACCATAATGAGACGAATCTGATTAGGTTTTTGTTCACATAGGTCAAAGGTTACAGGTCATAGAGGTCATTATATAGGTGTATGTGAAATTAATGTTTTTTACCTTTGTTATCACCATATCTCAACTATTTTGTATTCATGACTAGGAGGAGATAAAGTGATCAGACTTTTGGGTTATAAGGTGTAAGGTCAAATGTCAAAGAGATCAATTAATATGTAATTAGAGGCTTTTATTCTGGTTATTACAAGATTTCAAGAACAGTTTGAGCCATCAACTGAATTTAGGCGGAGGCACATAGAAGACGCAGTCGCATTCATCTTGTTTGTCTTTTTTTTTTTTTCTGTATACTTAGGATGAAACATATATTATTTTTCTATCAAATGTAGGTGATTATTCTACAGGTGAATCAGACCCGATATTCTGCAAAGACGTCACTCAGAATGATCAGTTGCACAATGCCATAATGGACATACCAATGGGAACTGAAGAGTGCAGAGAGCAGGAGGTATTGACTGCACCTAGACAAGAGGAAGCAAAGAACTGTTCGACATTTAGACTCAAAGAAGCTAAAGTGGTCCTGAGAGACATACAGGAGCCAAGGTTATTTCAGCCAAAGGAACATTTCCATAGTTTATGCGAGTCCTGTAGGCCAAGGAGAAAAGGTAGTCAGGGTGCTGCTGGATTTGGTGGCAAGTGCAAAAGAAGCCGCAGAAGAAAGAGTTGTGAGGAACTGCTGAAGTCCTGGAAGGCACCCACCAGAAAACACAGGCTGCCCAGACATCTCCATGACTTTGTCGTAGACAGCACTATTCTGCACTTGATTGAGTTCAGCGATTGGTATAATACGGGACGGATGGCAAGACACTTTGAACCTGCCAAGGATCTGATCTGGACATCGAAAGGTGCACCTACCAAAGAAAGAAGACCAATGGTACATGTAGGTACAGTAAAAAGAAAGAGAACAGCTACTAGGGAACATAAGTTGAATCGGCTTAAAATAGAGAGATATGGAAAAAGAATTCAACCAAGTTCATCTAGTTCTTGTTTTGTCTTGAAGGCTAGAAAACAAAAGTCTAGATGTGCAGATGAGGCACAGACAGATCTTCTGGAACCCAAGCATAGAGGCAGACCGAAGATGTGTACAAGTTCACCTCATACTGTAACAGATGTGACTCATGAACTTGGAGGCAGACGAAAGAAACCTAAGGATGCACATCAACAAAGTTTAGCTTCTTCATCAACTCTTACAAATCCTAAGAACTCCAACAGAGTGAAAAATCTTAATGATGCATCTCAGATTATGACAGCTTCTTCATCAAAGCCAAAGCATCGAGGTAGAGCTAAGAAGTGCAAGGATGCACCGCAAACTATGCCAGTGTCTGCAACTCTTGTGAAGCCAAAGTCTCGAGGCAGACCTAAGAAGTGTACGAATGCACTTCAAACTGTACCGGCCTCTACATCCACTCTTGTAAAGCCTAAGCCTAGAGGCAGACCTACAAAGTGTAAGGATGCACTACAAACTATGCCAGTGTCTTCATCAACTCTTGTAAAGCCAAAGTCTCGAGGCAGACCTAAGAAGTGTAAGGATGCACCGCACACTATGCCAGTGTCTGCAACTCTTGTGAAGCCAAAGTCTCGAGGCAGACCTAAGAAGTGTACGAATGCACTTCAAACTGTACCGGCCTCTACATCCACTCTCGTAAAGCCTAAGCCTAGAGGCAGACCTACGAAGTGTAAGGATGCACTACAAACTACGCCAGTGTCTTCATCAACTCTTGTGAAGCCAAAGTCTCGAGGCAGACCTAAGAAGTATAAGGATGCACCACAAACTATGTCAGTGTCTTCATCAACTCTTGTGAAGCCAAAGTCTCGAGGCAGACCTAAGAAGTGTAAGGATGCACCGCAAACTATGTCAGTGTCAGAATCAACTCTTGCAAAGCCTAAACCTAGAGGAAGACCTAAGAAGTGTAAAGATGGAACTCAAACCACATGTGTGCCATCTTCCCCATCGGCTCTTGCAGAGTCTAATCATCTAGGCCAACCAAGGAAGTGTAAGGTTGCACCTAAAATGGCTCCAGTTTCTGTAAGAAGTGAAGCAGAGGGGAAGAATTGTGGTAGACCTACGAAAGGTAGGAATGCACCAAAAGCAAATTCTGCATCTTCGACAACTAGTACAGCTTCCAAACGTCACATCCGACCACAGAAATGTGATTTTGTGAAAATCGCACAAAAAGTTGGAGAGTCTACTACCCAGAGTTCTTCACAACCTGAGATCAATTCCATGAGATCTGAGAATATGAAGCATCCCACCAAGAACTTTGGTAGGCCAAGGAAACGTAAACGCAGTCTCTTAACATCAAAGCAAAATCACTTCAAGTCTGTGGAGAATGAACAGGCTTGTACACCAAGACTTTTACCATCCATCAATCCAGATTTCAGTATAGATGATGACAACTCTTGCATGAACATTGATGAGTACCTTGCCCAACTAGGCACTTACCTGGAATGTACCGATCTCTGTGGATCTAACATAGTTGGAAATGTTGAAGAACCTCAAGAAGGATTGTGTGATGAAAACAGTAACTGGATAATGGATTCGGAGATTATGCAGAAAAGTGAGGTCGAAGCTGTGCAAAATGACAATGAAGTCAATGATGTAAGGAGCAAGACTGGAATCAGAATTGACTCTGGAGATGAATTTCATGATGAAAACAACAACGTGGCCACTAATACAGACATTCTTCCAAGAAGGGATACAGGGACAAGACGAAGTGAAAGTGGTATCAGTGATGTAAGTTTTGATAAAGTGCAGCCCCCAAAACAAGTCTCTAAATCCAAGAGATCCAGAAGAGTACAGAAAGAGAGAGAACAAACAAGTTCCAATAATTTGAACCTGAGGCGGAGTGAAAGACTAAGAGCAAAGGAGAACTACCAAAGGTGTAAAGAATTGTGGACTGATGAAGGCAATCGTTCTAGGGCAGGCAGGAGTTCAAGGGGCAATATTTCAGGGAGAGGATCAGGCTACCGAGATCTCAGGACAAGTATTGATGGTGAGTAACATTAGTTTTAAGTAACTATACAGTGCATCCCAGAAAAACGAAACCGAGATTTATCGATGTTTAATCATAATTATCTTAATTACAATTATGATTAATAGATGACACATATTTGTAAAGCTTGGATCCTCTTCTTTCATTTGATGCCACTCATATGATACATTCTTCACGCATGAGTGAATAAAGACAGTATGAAGCAGGGCTGCCAAAAAGTCAATTCTAGAAAGTTCATTTTCTGCCCTTTCATATGACACCTCAATCGTGAAAAATGAGTAAGGGATGACAAAGCTCTGTTGGTGTAAACTGCTGCTTGCATTTCCATGATTTATAAAAGGCTCCCAGATCATCTCCATTGTGTTACCAGAAATACTCGTTGCTGTGTTGTTAACTGCATTGTCAAGTAGGTTTAATAATGAAAACTTACCTCACTATCAATCAGCTTTTATCATTTTGTACTCGCCACTCCATTTTGTTGATGATCAGCCATGCACAAAGTCTTTTGTCTTGTTTGTTTTGTTGCTAGGACAGGCAGCCAGTGCAAACGGATTCGTTCAATAAATCATGGAAATGCAAGCATCACTTTACACCAACAGAGTTTTGTCATTCCTGGCTCTTTTTTCCCAATTGAGGTGTCATATGAAAGGGCAGAAAATGAACTTTCTATAAATTGTATGTGATTATCTCTTTGAAATTAAGATGTCGTTAGCCAAATGGCTTTTTTGTAGCCCTGCTTCATATTGTCTTTATTCACTCACGTGTGAAGTATGTATCATATGAGTGGCATCAAATGAAAGAAGAGGATTCAAGCTTTACAAATATGTGTCATTTATTAATCATTATTGTGATTAAGATATGATTAAACATCGATAAATCTTGGTTTTGTTTTTTCTGGGACGCACTGTATATGTGTACACTTGGTCCAATCACATTGATCTGACACAAGAATTCTATTCCTCCAATTTTGACATTATTTTTGGAATGAGGAATTCTCCAATTTAAATCAGAGGAGTGAAAGAGAATATTAAAACACAGATGAGTTAAAGCTATTGACTACAGGACTAGCTAGGGTTCTCAAGTTTGAACCCAACCCTTGTTAATGATAAAGGGAGATTTGTTTTCAGGGATCGAAGGAGTATGGATGCAAATAAGAATGAAAGTCATATAGTTATGCACATCAGTATGTATAATTATAATGATAGATACATGTAATTCTTTAATTTATTTCAAAACATTTTTTTCAACAACTACTATACATTATCAAATAAGTGCTTGTGTCTTCTATTTCTTGTCATTTTGCATTTTCTGAAAAGTGCCTATTCTAATTAATTGTAAGCACTATTTCTCAATCTTGCAATCTCAAGTTTATAATGATATATGCAACTAAAGGTAATTTATTGATTGCACACGATATGCTTCAATGTATTTTCCATTGTTAATATATTCTCTGTATCTGTGTGTATTTTACCTATTTTTATGCACTTGTACATGTAGGCAGTAATGTACATTCAGGCTTCTATGTATACATAATTGTACTTGATTTTATCGTTGTACAACACATGCTTTGGCAACTACATGTATTGCTCAATGGTCAATATCCTACATGTACACCAAGCGAATGCTTAAAGGGAAAGTCCACCCTGATTACAAGTTGATTTTAAAAGAAGCAAAATAATTACAGAAACAGATCAATAAAAGTTTGAGCAAAATCCGATAAGAAATAAGAAAGTTATGAGTTTTTAAAGTTGTAATCAATCAACTCTACAACGTATCTTGCGAGCTCCTCTCCCATGTGCCCTGTACCCAAAATAACATTAATTTCCATTTTCTCTAGAGAAAATATTCAAACATACATGCACCTTAGATATAATCATTGCTCATACATGTACATGTATGTTTTTACACAAAACCTGTATGAAACAAATTTATTCCTTCATCAGAAACTAAGAAAATCAAAATTTATGGAATTATCTATACAGCAAATGGGAACGGAGTTGCCAAATTGTGTTTGATCGATTACAACTTTAAAAATTCATAACTTTCTTATTTCTCATCGGATTTTGCTCAAACTTTTACTAATCTGTTTCTCTCATTTTTTTCTGCTTTTATTCAAGTTAACTAATTACCAGAGTTGACTTTCCCTTTAATTCAACAATGGTCCAAGCACCAAACCTAACCCTAATTTTATAGACTTGACCTAAAACCTAATTGCAACTGTAACCCTCACCCTATGTCTTTTGTGGAATTGACTTTGAAATAATTGTCGCTTGAGCGTATGTCGGAGCACAAAAAAAATTTTCTTCAATAAATGAAGTATTAGTAATCTAATCCATTACAGATGATCTTCTGCAGGAGTTTGTAGCCATGTGCCCCCTAGACGGCGATATCCCCTTCTCAGATGAGGACTGTCTTTCCTTCCTTGCAGAGTCTCCTATCTTCAGTAGCAACGGGATGTCACCTTCATGCTTTGCCGTGCTCGATGACAAGGGGATGGGGTAAGTATAGTCTACGAGGACAGGGTGTCAAAAGTGGGCAAGTCCAAGCTATGTCACATAGGTTACCAAGTATTATGGAATTTTGAACTTAAAGAATACCTGAGGCCTGAAAAAATAATTTGTGTACAGGTAGCTTGCTGTTTCATTTGGGTTGTAGATTTCTCTGTAAGTTATGCCCCAAATCAATTTTCGTTTCGATAAAAACATTCTCTGTTGTAAACTTCATTCATTTTGTTTCATTTTGGTTGTAGATCCTCCGTAAGTTACATCCCAAATCAATTTTCAATTTGTTTAAAACATTCTGCATTGTATACTTCATTCATTTCTTGTTTTATTTGGGGTGTAGAGTCCCCGAAAGCTGTGCCCCAGATCAATTTTCGATTTGATAAAAAGTATTTGGCCTTGTTAATTTTATCCATTTGCTGTTTATATGCCTACATGTAGGGGCCTTTCTGTGCACAGCTGTCCCCCCCCCCCCCTTACCATTCATGTCACACATAAAGTTCTATTTTTGGCCACTGCAGTTTTATGTTACTTGTAGGCGGTATACCATAGCATATATGTGTGAATGATTCTTTAGTAAGGGCAGCCAAAATGACGAATCAAAGCAAATTATTATTTGTATGAAGGGTTTTCAGGCGACCAGAAAAACTGGCGTATTGCATGGTTTGCGCAAAAGTACCCATATCTCCATATCTCATGGTCTGGGGTACGCGTGACGCGTAAAAAAGTGAATACGCGCTTAAATACGCAAAGGTTAAGACAATGGATATATGTGCGCAGCTCTTGCAAAATGCTTGGGTAAGGACAAAAATGTTTTTCTACCTGTGTTTTATGTCGAAGTCATTACAAAAACATAAGGACATGTAGGCCTGATGGTGAAAATTGAGGAACTAGTTATCATACAATTAATAATAATAATATTGAATGGCTTTTCTTTCGTGGGACACAAGGATATATCGTACTCGCTTTGAAAATGCTCATAGCTCGTGCGATATTGTATCCCACTCAAGGCCATTCAATATTATATAAATAATGAGGTTCAATATTTACTGTCTCGCCTAATGACAGTGGAGGTGAGACTAAGGGATCCAAATGGACTCATGCAGTCTGTCATCAGTCATCCTTCACAAATGTTGAAGTTTACCTGGGAGACTCTCTTGGGACAAATAACTTGGAAACCTTTAATTGTGTTGCGGCCAAACTTGGGTCAGAGGTGATCTTTGGGGACCTTCATGATATGGTGCTGTAGAGTGTCACAAGCTAAGGCCAAAGATCATTTGAGGCCATTTGTTAAAAGTTTGCATGCAAGACTCTTTTGTGACAAATAACTTCTCAACCATTAATCCTATTGTGACCAAAGATTGGTCAGAAATGCACTTAGGGGACGTTCATGTTATGATGCTGTCAAGGGTCACATGCTAAGGTCAAAGGTCATTTTCGGTCATGTTAATGTTAACCTGCAAGACTGCAAGACAAGGCAACTGTTTATCTATTGTGACCAAACTTGTCTCGCCCACTGAAGATGAAGGCAAGACTAAGGGCTCCAAATGACGTCAGTCCATTGTCCATCGTCTGTGTCCGTTACAAATGTTAAAGTTTACCTGCAAGACTTACTTGTGAAAAATAACTTGGATACCTTTTTTCTATTGTGACCAAACTTGGGTCAGAGATCCACTTGGGGGACCTTCACATTATGGTACTGTCGAGGGTCACATGCTAAGGTCAAAGGTCATTTGATGTCATATATCTTTTAAGGTTAAAGTTGAGTTTTGGTCATAGGATTATAATTGTGAAAGAAACTCTCAAAGTAATGGGGAAAGGTTGATCATGTCAACACAAAGAATTAGCCTACATGTATTCTGTGAGGTTTTGGAATCATCAAAATGATAGGAAATTGACCTTATCTTGCTGAATAGCTCATGCACTACACACATGAATGGGTATATGGGACTGCACACACATTTTGCATGAATGTAGGGACCAAACACTTCAGTTCTTTCTCGTCATATTTTGAATAAGGGCATGTGAAGATTAATCCTTTTCTGTGGACATTTCTACTATGACATTCTTCAAGACTGACATAAAAAGAATGAAAAGCTCTCAAATTCTTTTTCACCTTTCCCAGAACTCAACATTCTCTTTAAGTGTAAGTCTTTACCTACAAGACTCTTAGGACTAGTAAATTTGCGTACATTGTTCCAAGTACAATCAGACTTTAACCAGAATGCTCTTTGAAGACATTCATGTAATTTGGTTTCAGGTGGGCACAACACAATCTGGATGTTGCCTTGTTTTCTTTTGAACTGCCTTAAAAACTCAAATATGGCCCATTTGCAAGCATGCGTAAGATGATATTTTTTGCTTTTGGCAAGTGTGTTTTACACATTTGAGAGGCATTAGTGTAATTCGAATGAGGCCTTATTCACACGTGTGTTGATGTATAGTAAGGTACCCTTAAAGTTTACTGTCTTCTGCTGATGTGAATATACCCCTATTCTTGTTTCAAGTATCCAAATTTTTCCAGGAATCTAGATGAGTTTACGAATGAATTCCATTTGGTTTCATCCTTTGTTCACAATGTCAGCCCCTTGACTACCCAGAAGCTTCTGCCAAGACATGCCAGACATAGCAACAGCTACACTGTAACACATACTGTAAAATGATGAATAGGACCAAAAGTTTGAACAGTGGCTGTGGGTTGATGTGAATTTTTGAAGTCCAGGAACCTATCCACTAGAAAATGTAAATTTGTGTATACTGTGAGGTTTTGGAATCATGAAAATGATAAGATATTGACTCGATCTCGCTGAAAAGCACATGCTCTGCACACAGAAATGGGTATATTGGACTACGCACACACATGTGGTATGAATGTTATGGAGTGAGGAGGTCCACAGTTGGTGCTTAATGAATTAGTGGACTAAGTGGACTAAGTTAAACCAGGTTTAAAATAGTCTGCCTTTATAAATATGGGACATTAAATGTATATCTGATCTTTGGTATTATAGGAACCAGTCAGTGAATGCCATCTATCCCAGAACCCCACCCAGGGTGAGACGAAGCTGCAGGGAATTCCTCTTGGATGAGTACTCTGTCCACCTACTCGCCACTCACCCTATTCGCTCTCCTCCACGACATGGTCAAGAATCAGGCCAGGACATGGTGCAGGAGTGTGGTGGGGTCTCTCCAGGAGCCTTGCAGATGTACCCAGGGTTTGGGCCCCTTGCAGACAGCCAGGTGACGCTGCTCAGGCAGCTGGGTTTGGATGCAACAGAAGAAGAGCCTGCATATGATCAGGGCAATCTGGATAATGTGGGGAGGAGTGATGCGATACCTGTAGTGTCACAGCCCAGAGCTCAATCCAGTCAAGGTGATTCTCTGGTCTTGTTCTAGTCCTCTTAAACCCATTCCATGCCATGTAGGGCAAATCCTACCTTAAAAATGTGAGCGTTGAACACTATGTTTTTGACAAAGAATGGTTATATTTATCCTCATGGAACAGAAACAGGTACCATTATTGTTCCATTGGAATAAAGATACAAAACACTACTGGTTTCTCTATGACTGTGTGAGCAAGTGCATTATGTTTTGCAAAGTTATCAAAGTAAATTGCTTTATATGATATTGAACAACTATTTTCAGACAGTTTTTGGATTGCAGTACACTGGTACTCCCCTCATGTCCTAAAAGGATGTATAATATGTAAGTTAATCTCTTGAAAAGAGAGGAATGTGTAGAGTTTCATGTTCATCATGAATGAGAATCTTTTGAGTGATCTTCGGAAGCATTATTCCGTACCTTGCTGGTTATTTCTTTTTGAATCTTCATGGAAGAATTTTAATACTGTGCTATTGAATGAGCAAAACCGAATTATGATATGTGACCAGGCACCACAAAACCACCAAAAAGTCGCACTGTGTGATTTTCAGTTAAGCTCAATCAATGTGTTTTTGGTTGGCATGGTCAGATTTCAGTTTTGGGTATTTCCTGAAAGAGTAAACTTTTTTTCTAAGTAATCTAAAAATTTGGAGGCACCAAACAATCTAAAAGTAGTATTTGTGACAGTTTTATATTAGACTTATGTTTGTCTTCTCTGGATTTTGTTGTATTTTCTTTTTTACGACCCTGAATACTTGTCTCATTTTGATCTCCCATAAATTTTAAAAAGAGTAAGTTCTTGCATTGATACTTGTGCACTAGCTATCATGAACAGGATGTGCCTAATTAGTATGCCAAGTTTTAGGAAAATCTGATAATCCCTTCATAGAAATTTCTATTGAGTTCTTATCCTCCTTTTGTGACCTTAGCACAAGACCTTGCAAGTCAGAGTGCTTCAATAGACTGCAAATTAACTTTAAACCTTTATTTCTCAGAAGTAACATTCTGAGGGACTGTGCATTCTACTTTTTGTACAGTGAGTTATAAATATCCAGTGCTAATGAGTTATATATCATTTTAAAGCTGAGAATCTCCTCTTTCAGAATCAGACCTTAACTAAAACTTCATATCTGGTGACTTTTTGGTGGTTTTGTGGTGCCTTGTCACATATTACAATGTGTGTAGAATGACTAATTATCATTTTGATAACATGAAAAGGATAAGTCTTGAATAGATGACAAAGGATGATGTTTTCAACAAACTTCATTATTAAGCCCTGTAGAAAAGTTTTGAAATCAAATTTGCAGGACTAACGATGTTTTCATGGAAGTTTTCATTTCTCGACATTTTTATTACCATAGAAATCAAGGATCTCTTTAGTGCTGTACCATTATGTTGAAATATTTTTCTGTCCTTGAAAATTACAAATTCAAGATGATATTTTAAACAGTGCACATGTTTAAATCATTTTGTAGATCAAAATTACTTGGAACAAATCGTAGCAGGTTCGTGTCATATCGTCACATTCTATATATTCTGTTTTGCAGAGAGTAATGTCAGCGACCAAGATTCAGATGGAAGTGATCTTCAGATCATGAAACATAAAAAAAAGGTAAGAAGTTTTTCATTATGGATGAATTGACTTTTCAAATAATTCATTCTTGATGTTAGAATTCAGTGAAAAATATCCTGGATAGAAAGATGTATTCTCCATGTATATAGCATTACATAATTTCATTTTCCCCTTTCCAGTTCCCTAAAGTTTTTATTTTGTTCAGTTGACGTGAAACTGAGTAAGTAATTAATGATTGTGTATTCATACTGCAATGAAGAGGTATGGAGGAATGTCAAAAATTCCATGGTCTTGGATAAATGAATTAAGTTTTATCTTTTGATATTCAAAATAGGGCCAACAAAATAATTGTGATTAAAATTGATAAGATGTTGTGGTTTAGTGGATAAGTCACTTCACTGGGAATCGCAACGTACAGAATTTGAGCTCTTATGTACGTCCTTTGGAAAGGCATTAATCTAATATTGCCACACTTGACCCAGGTGTAGTAAGTGGTTACATGGTTGGATCACTCCTTGAAATGCACTTTGGGCTCATAACGATTGCCGGAGTTGTAGCCTGGGTAATGATTTCCAAAGCTCTTTGGAATCGCATAGCAAAGAATATAAATTTTACTAGAAGTGATAACAGTCGAATATTGATTCTGTATAAGATGTCCCAAAGGCAGGGGGGCAGGGGTAGGGCCCAATTTTTTTTTATGTGGCTTGTGTATGTATGCTCTAAGTCATGCAGTTTATTTAATGATTATGGTATTATAATTCAGTAAGCTAACCTAATAATTTAAAGAATTAGTAAGTTTTGGGGGTCATAGGTAGATAGATAGCTAATAAGCAAAGTTCATGCTGTGTACATGTATTTCGATATACCTGGACCACCTTGTTTTAGACAGGTGTTGGACTTTCTAGAGTTTAATTTTAACCTGAAATGCTTTGTTACATTCATAAATTGGGCATAGAATACCTCCCATGGATATAAACTTCAGAATGAAGGTAACTGATTCTGTTTCTGGATGGAAAATGTAGACCTTCCTCGTTCATTGTAGGTTGATTGCAAGTTCTTTAATGGGAATTTGCTGGCCACAGCAGGGAAGTGTTAAAATGCTGTGTCAGCCTAGAAAGGAAACTAGCATGACAAAACACACTGTTTTCTCTCTCTCTTTCATTCCAAAGGATCATAGAGTTGGTGTCCAGGATAGATTGAAGCTACCCAATCATAGGGGACCTGTGGTAGTCATTCCAAACCTTCATTCAGGAGGGCAGGAAGCCATCTTTGCTGCTGCTGAGGTATGGCTCCCTTCTTGTGTCGTAGAGTCCAGCACCAGCAACATCTTTTTCATGCCAATGGGAGAATGGAGTGCCAAGGAGAGATCCTGGTTTGTCCCGAAGGTCCTCTGGAGGAATGGTGTCGACGATGGTTGGCATGTCCATGAGGCCCAGGAAGACTTGATGATTGGGACATGCTTTGTCCCAGAGGAAGCTTGGTTGGTAAGTCAGGGAGGGTGGGATAAGAAGCACAGCAGAGTCTATGATGTTCAGCTGCTGCCTGAAGGTCCAGGTGCCCATCGGTGTCTTGATCCTTTGGTTCATGCAAAAGCATCATGCGACAGTTCAGGATATGAGACACAATGGAAAGCGGTGAGGAGGAACCTGAAGAAGAGGCAACATCCCTGTGTACCCATTCCTGGAATCCCACCACCCCTAGGTGTGCAGAGTTGCCTCCAACCGAGCATGGTGTTGCATCCCACCGACCCATACCCTCAGATCTTGACATCACCCGATGGAGTTGGTCATATCCCAAACATGATCTTCAGCAGTGGTGTCCAGACTCCAATACCAAGGCTGATCCCTGTGTTTGATCAGCAGCTAGAGCCCAGACTCCTTGAGACCTTAGCAGGTGCTGCACTGGCACTGCATCAACCTCATCCTGGACAAGAAGCACAAGGTGTCTTCCGACAACATCAAAGCAACATCGAAAACTCATGCTGCATGACAAATGAGGTCACAGACGGACTCTTCATTGGTCTTGATGGCTGCATGGCAGTTATGTATGATCACAACTATTACACACCATCTGAAGTCATGGTAATTGAAATAATATCTTTAACCTGGTGATACCTGTACAATTTAAAATTTGTTGGAGCATGCTCAACTAATTGACCTTTATGAATAGGTAGTGTAACAAATGGAAGTGGCACATAAAATCACAGCTTTTTAACAATTAGGGACTACATTCAGCCAATTTACAATCTTTCATTTATTTGGAATCTAGCCAGTTTGGGCAGGTATGCCCCTTATCATTCTCCAGGGTTGGAAAACTAAATTATGATTTAGAAAAAAATGAAAAATCAGATTATTTGATTTCTTAAAGTTAATGCTCTAAATTTTGCTCTAATAAAAAGAAACAGATTATTTTGGTAGATCTAATATCCGACATTATTTGCCATACGAAACTCTTACTTGGTTGAATTTTTTAGGAAAAAAGAAATCAAGCAATGATTTTTTTTCAGTGTTTTTTTTTTGTGGTCACATAAAGAAAAATCAGCAACAAAATTTTTTATGTATTTCTTTTTTTTACAATTTACATCAGTGATTAAAAAAAAAAATGAAGGTGATTAAAATGCCACAGGAGGGGGACAGACAAATATTGATTGGCCAGATGCATTCCTTTGTTTTAAAAAAAAAATCCTGGTTGTGCCACTCCATTTTGGTAGTTCTGATATTGGATGTTGAAAAGATTCAGGCAAAAATGGTTATGAATCAGCGTGTTTAAAAAAAAATGTTCAGTACTTTCATCGTACAGGTACCATGTTTTGGCCATTTTGGAGTGAAATTTGGCCAGTTGAATTAAAATAGATATTTTACCAGGGGTTTATTTTCTGAGTTACTTTTGTGCTCAGATCACTTCTGACTACATCACATCATTTATGTTTTTATATGTTTCTGTCAATGTACCACAGGGTGACGAGTCACTTGATATGATTACTAACATCAACAAGAACAGGAACAACCAGGTTGGAGAAACGGCTGAAATGCAGAGAGACCAAACAAATGTTATGATGGACATGAACAACAATGTAATAGATCTTTGTCCAGCACGTAAGGTTGACACGTAAGTTTGTCCCACAAATTTAGTCCAATGCACCTACTAATAGTTTAAATATACATGAAGTTATGTTATTTTATTTGGTAATTATATTGATTGTATCAACCTACTAGGGCATGGACTTGCCCAAATATCAGGTAAGATTACACCTTGTAGTTACTTTCATTCTTCTGTTATTTCAGGGGACATAAATCTATTAATTACTTTGGACTTGCCCATTTGTAATAATGATAATAATAATAACTGTTTTCTTATGGAGCGCTTTTCCAATTAACGACTTATCGATCAAAGCGCTTTACAGTGTATTATTATTACCTTGGTCATTGGATTCCTTTACGATTCTGCTCTCATAGTGCTCATTCTCCACTCCACTTAGGAGCATTCCAGTCTGGCGCACATATGCTATTCCAGCCACAATGACATCTGCATCCTAAACCTGGGTGGAGAGGAGCAATGTAGATGAAATGCTTTACTCTAGGACATAAGTGCCATGCCAGGTTCGAACCCACGACCTTTGCATCCCCAGTCAAGTGATTATACCACTCGACTACGACACTTCATTCATAGGGCTGTTTTTTTTTTTTTGTTGTTGGTTGTTTTATGTCTGTGGGCCCTTATAGGTTATGTACAGTTGTTTGTTAGTTTCGATTTGAACCATTATGTTCACATTGCAATGGCACAATCTTTGAAGGAGGATATGCCCTGGTCTGTAGTAAAAATGGGTCTCAATGTGGATAATCTCTTTTGATCCTCATGCAGTTGTGAACATCATTCTGACGTTGAGGTGCTCTTCTCCAAAACTCCATCCTCTGTGTCAGAAGCCCTAGATCAGATTGAGGTAAGGCAATGTACCAGGCCTCAAATTAATTTTTTTTCCACGGAGGTCATTTTTTCAAATTCCAAAAAAAAAATGACCTCCATGAATTTTCTCACGGAGGTCATTTTTGTAATGACGGGGGCTACTTTTTAATATTTACATTTTCATGGAATTAGTACTGTCAATGACTTTGTATCCTCCTGAAATAACACTTAAGTCTTAATTAGTCTTGGTTCTTCAATGACATGACAATAAGTGATTATTTGTACTGTAGCTGTATGTAAATATGGATCTCTGCAACTTCTCAAACATTATTAAAGAGGTTTACAAGATAAAGACACCATTGAGAAAATTTAATTGTTTTCTGTGCCTTTTATTTCACTGTTGAGTGTTGACTGTTGAAGGTGAAGAATCTGCAATCCAGTCTAACTTCCACGCACTGATCGTAGATTCCTTTGAAACGGATTTTTTCACTTTCTTTTTTGGTGGCGGTACTGAGTCTAAGTCCTTCGAATTCCCGGGCGTTGGGTGGTAGTGGTCGGGCCTTTTTTCACTTCCCGGACGAACATGATACACGAATTTATCCATCATTAATCGTATACTAGCGAAAGCTAGGGCGAAGGTCATGCAAGGTCAAGGAAGGTGCATATATGCAAGGCGAAGTCTGCGTGCGCTGCAGCTCTATACACGATCGTGCACGGATGTATATTAGTAGGCACGTACGGGTAGGCACTTTCCCGTGTGTGCGTAAGTGCGGAAGCACACAAACTGCTGTCTGTGATCCAATCCAACGCGTAGAGTAGCGAAGTGCGCGTTGGATCATAGACAGCAGGTTGTGTGCCTGCGTATATTACCGTACATCGCTCTTACGCACACACGAGAAAGTGTCTATTATCAAATCCCCCAAGTGCGCCTGCTGCACGATCGTATGTTTGTTTACATAAAACAGCTGACAGAGCTGAGCTCGAGGCCGAGGGTTTTAACTTTGTTCAGGTCGGGTTCAGGTTGACGTTTTTCGTAAGAATATTGAATCTTAGAGTTAATTTATTTAACAGTTAAGAAATTAGACATATGAAATCAGGTTTGTAAGTGTTTTGTGGCATAAAGCTACACTGCTACAGTAAAATTTCACGGAGGCGATTTTTAAGGTTGGTCATAGAAAAATCGTCACCGTTAATTTTCTGACGGAGGTGATTATTTAAGATACGATCACGAATAGCGAATCGCCTCCGCGTATTTTGAGCGCTGCACTGTACACTGGTGAAACTGTTGAGTCGTACTGTTTGCATAAGTGTTAAGATGAACAAGATGATGGGGACAATAGCCATGACAATGACAGTGGTGGTGGTGATGATGATAATTATATGAATTAAGACAGTAATGATAATGATGTTAATGATATAGTAAATATAAAAATGATTATGATACTGATGATCAGCGTTGTCACTACGGTGGTCGGCGCTGGTCGGAACCTTCCACCACTCGAAATTTCCGACCGGCACTCAATGCAATATCACACCTGCCCGCCCGGCACTAATTTCCCCACTGACAAAGAAAAAATACTACGATTTTGACCTACGAACATGCAATTGTGGTTTAAGCCAGCAGATTCAGTGCAAAAATTGTACATACGCATAAGCAAATTTACATGAAAAACAGCGCGAAAATTTTTCCTAAGGTATACACCTATACACAGCCACTAACGCAATGCAGCTCCTTCCTAAAAATATGAATCATATTGACGTATAAAATGTTCACGTACCCATACCTGTACCCGTGCGTGTATGCCCAACATCAAATCACTACACACTTACTCGTCTCCGAGCTGGAATGTCGCAATCAGCTGATTTGCACATGTTCGGGTTTTGAGAAAACTCGCCCGTAAATAACCCATGGGCGATAAAATTTCCACCACTAGAAAGTCCCTGGTGACAACCCTGCTGATGATAAATTCTGATTCTAATGATAATAATGGAAATGACAATGAAGAGATGAAGATGATGATGATGAAGATAATGATTAGATGATAGTGAAAATGAGGATGGTGATGAAAATAAAATGAGGATCATGTTGATGATGATGATGATGGCTATAAGATGATTGTGAAGATGAGATGTTGATGATTGGTGATTATTTTGATGATATGGAATACTTTTTTCAGTGATAAGCATTACCAAGGTGAAAGACTACATAAAAAGACTCATACAGCTAACAATTTGGGACATGATATTCTTATAGATCAGGTACAAATATATCAGTTACTCAAAATAGTGTACCAATATTAAAAGACTAATAAATCCTTCATAAAGTAGAATGGGGTAAACATACATTTTTGCTGGTGTGGATTATAAATGCATTTTAGTGGAGCATATGTGCATCACAAACTAAAAGAATTTATTCAATTTTGAGAAATGAATTCTCACCTTCTCATTTCTCTGTAGGCATGTGCGGATATGGCAGTCCTTGGAAGAATGCTATTAGAGTGGTGTAAGTCAGATTTGTCCTTCAGGAGACACAACCAAGTCTTGACAGGGATTGCAAAGAGGTGGGAGAGGGGATCGGGCAGTCAGTCTTCTCAGAACTTCTGTGACTTCGCTGCAAGTTTTCATGCCGCTTCACAAAAAGGTACATCTTTTCTGTTCTTTCTCCTCGAGATTGGGTGCTATTCACGAATATTTCCAATTAAAAATATGCAGGAAAAAATGCGATTGGCATCATTTGCTAAGTCTGCTGACAATTCTTGTTTCAACCCATTAGATATCACAGGTCACTATCTTTTGTTTTGGTAGAAATTTATCTCATTCAGAATGCCAGAATGTAAACAACATGCATTTACAGAAAGTATGTAGAGATTCTATTTCGGTGATGGCACATCCTCATTTGGTTCAGTCCTTGCGTTGTGCATTGTCCAAAATGGCATACATGTTCAGCTTGGCAGTCACTAATGGCGAGCATGACAAAATATGCCATGTTGTCTGTAAATTTGAATTCTCACCATGTATCATTATAATGACCTGTTATTTATTCTAGATGGTTACATTCCTGAATACGAAGATGAGTGTGTTCTAGTCCATCTTGGCTTATCTGCCGTCTCCCAATGTTTGGCCCAAAAGCGTCCACAGCAAGCCCAGAACCAACCAGTGCAGGTTCAGGACCTGCCAGTGCCTGTGCAGGACGAACCACAGCAAGTCCAGAATAACCCCATGCTGGCCCAGGATCCTCCAGCCCAATACCAACGCATGCAGTTCCAGAACCAACCAATGCATGCCCTGGACCTGTCAGAGCTAGCACAGACTCAACCACAGCAAGCCCATAACCAACCTGTACAGGTCCAGGATCAACTGTTGCACTTCCAACCACATCAAGGCCAGAACTGTCTCATGCAGGTCCAGGACCAACCCAGGGAGGATGCCTATTGTATCCTCCAAATGTTGCTCCATCTCAAGCTACCTCTGACTGAGGTTCTAGCATCTTTGTCCCTGACGTCGTCTCATGACGTATCACTGGGGCTATCAGACAATGTTGACTGTTCTCCTATTACGGATGTGCTTGGAGTGTTGGCTGACTTTGATCCTGCCATGGCATTTAATGTCATTCAAGGTAACCACCACATTGTGAATGATTCATTTGTAAACCCATTCAATGTCTTGTGTGGCAAATTCAGCCCAAGACTGTGAGTATTGCATTATGTGTCAGGACTATAAGCTCTACATTCTTCCAGAAATAGAATCAGTTGTCTGTCCCGAAGTTTCTATCCATGAAAGATATCGAATGCCCAGTTTATCAATAAAACTAAACATTTTAAGACAAAATTTCACTCCTGTAAGTTCATCTATAATAATTGTCCAAAAACATGGTGGCCCAGAAAAGGTTAGTCATTTGTCTACTCCACCATTTCTTTTACTACGTACTCACTTAAGCATGGGTACTCAGCTGAATTTTATGGTTTTCGACATGTCTGCAAAGAGTTATTTTATCAATATTGTGATTGTGCATGCAAATCCAATTTTTTTTATGCCAGACATTCTATACAAAAACACTTCTGATCAGTAAAGGTGTAAACAAAAACAAAAACAAAATCTTTTTTTGTTGTTGTTGTTCATCTGAGCTCTTTGGGATTTGGAAGGGTATAAGTTAGATTTCATCTGTGCCACTTAGCGCTTTGTTTTCTTTTACCAGAGCTCTTATTGAGGTTTCCAGAGCTGAATTTGGAATTTTCCAGAACTAAATCACTAACTGCTTGTGTGTATTATTTCCAGTACATTGTATAACTGGAAATTCTATTGGCAATGAGGTCATTATGCATGTCATACATGGAGAACTCTCCCATTTGGTGTGCATAAATAAATTATCCAAAATACTGCCTTTGTCCATTTTAATGATAATAATAAGAAGAATAATTAAGGAGCAATGGATTATTACAATGCATAACTGGAATACTTGTTGGAGCTCATTCTTTTCTACCTGCCATCCATCATTACAGGTCTTGGATGGGGCCATGCTATCATGGAAGTCACGACGGAGAAGGGAGAGTTCGGCCAACTGCTAATTGCATTGGCTGAAGCATTACTAGACTGCAAGAAGTTTTGGCAATGTCGAGTTCTTCTTGCTCATCTCATTGCAAACGAAGGTTAGTTCTCATTGACCTGTACTATTAATTTGCTTTTTAAACAAGGGGAATTAATGTACCCTCTCATAGAGAATTGGCTTTGATGAAGGCAGAAAAATCAGAGAAATGTATTAGTGAAAGTTTGAGATAAATCTGACAAAGAATGAGAAAGTTATGAATATCTCCAAGTTGAGATCACTAATGATATAGAGATTCTCCCACTGGCAATGCAAACATGATGTGTGGTGGGATACATAGAGAATTTTTCCATTCGTTCTGTACATCAGTTACTTGCTTTTTCTCAACTTTTCATGGCGAAACATACATTTTTTCTTGGGAAGACATGTAATATCACTGACAAAAAGTCTTGTTTTATCATTAAAATGGACAAAGGCAGTATTTTGAATAATTTTTTTATACACACCAAATGGGAGAGTTCTCCATGTATGACATCATGGATAATGACCACGTTGCCAATAGGATTTCCATTAACAGTAGTGATCTCAGCTTTCATATATCCATAATTTTCTTATTCTTTTTCCGATTTTTCTGAAACTTTCAGTTATTTTCCTTCTCTGATTTGTCTGCTTCTGCTCAATCCAAGTTTCCATGAAGAGGTAAATTAAATTCCCCTAGTATTATAATGTAATCGCTTTTCTTGCTAATAAAGGTGTAGTTAAGTTCCATGTTGTATGCCTGAAAAGTTAGTCTAAAGTGATACAAGTAAAACAGTATCTAAACTCTGACCTTGGGTTGGTTTTCAAGTTTTTCTTTAATTAAAATCAGAGTTACAACTGAAGTTGATAGTCTGTAATAGACCATGATAAGTCACAGACATTGGTGATCTGACATTTGCTACGGTTACGGTGACTTTACATCCAGGCTTTATATCATCTAAGATGCAGGATTAAGCTGTCATTCCAATGGAATGTTAGCTTAGGTTGAAGGTTAGGGTTAGGAATATGTTAAACCATTGCAAACTCCTATATTATCTTATAGTTTCTTTGGAATTGTTCACAGGTTGTAGGCAACCCTGTAGACACCTGTACTGCAGCCTCTTAGGCAAGCTCCTGGATACAGAGATGGATGAGTCGGCCATGATGGTCTTTGAGGATATGATGGAGTCGTATCTGATTATCCCGGCCCCAATCCTCAGTAAGCTCCTGACGCTGATGTGGAAGAGGTCGGACGATGCAGGGGTTGAAGATGCTCTTTGTGTCTTCCACTATGGGTTAGGTCTGGGGATCTACCCTATGTACAGGAAGGTGGATGAGAAAGCCTGGGAGGCATCAGTGTTTGTTGGAGCTACCAATGCAGAGATCTTCTTCAGCTTGAAGACTCTTCTTGATGAGATGCACCATCAGCGGGCTAGACAGTTGGAGGTGGGTGTCAACCAGAGAGGTAGGAAAGAACCTGGGATAGTTAGTGTTCAAGATATGGATAGGAAGCTTCCCAGGGGTAAGTCTGTGAGGTATGTAGGAAATGGAAGGTGTGGCACAAGGAAGCAGAGTTTGTGTGAAGGCGTTCCAAAGGTGTTCAGGAAGAAGGGAAGAACAGTGGGATTAGCAGGTCAGGAAGTGCAGAAGGATCATCCAAGAAACATGACAAGATCCAGAGGGCTCAGAGTTACCATCAAGTTGATGGAACCACAGCAAGTCCACCAAGGTAGCATTCACACAGAAGAGGGAATGCCTTCAGACGAATTCTCTAGGATGCTGAGCACAAAGCATGCCATCCAAGGTGTCCTAGAGAATCACTTCCATCCACTAACGATCAAACCGTATGTTGACGGTTGGAACAGCAGAACAAGGAAGAACTCCTACACCCTAGCCATTAATGAAGTTGCCTTGCAGAGCTGGTTAGTGGCTAAAGCAAGAAGGGAGACAACTTATGTGGTGGTTGATTAATTTCATCGCACTTCATCTGGAAGGTGATCTTAAATTTTATTTTTGTGCAGAATGTGAACTTTCAGGACTGACCATTGTAGGCCCATTTCCAGCAAACTCGGAAATAGAAAGATATTGAGCTGTCAGCTAAGAACAGAATAGGTAAAATATCTCTCAAAATGAGCAATTATTAGTGCAAATATCGGTCAATATGATGTTTCCAAACATTTTTTTTTTTTAGCTACAAAAAAGAAGTACATTGCTACTGAAATAGCATTATGAAATGGGAAGGGGCATTTTCACATGGTTATGTATGTCCTAAAATAAAGCTTCAAATGAAGGATTGATTATCTGTACAAGAGGAGTAACAGATATGATGGGAAAGAGTACATGTATATTTTTGTTATTTATACAACTGACAACTGTGTCAAGTACCTAATTATCATGAGGAAATACTTTTTATATCAAACATAAGCTGCCTTTTTTGCAAATAGCACAGAGTATATATTTAATGTAAAATGTATTTTTGCTATCATAACAGTATGATTTTATTTTCATGTAGTTTTATATTGTGTATGATATATATCACTTGCCAAAATTTTCTCTGAAATTGGATATTCCATTGAGATGCAATATCACCAAATTTTGTATTAGTTGTGGTGTCTTATCGTGCAGAAATAAGAATCATGTCTTAAGCATTAAAGTGTTATGTTTATCGAAGTATACTTGTACTTTGTGTACTTTTTAAAAGAATATCTACAACATTTATACTGGGAATTAAGATATATGTGACCCTCCACCACAAAATGACCAATAAGTCGCAATGGGAGTTTTAGAGTAAACAGCTGAAAAAGGTGGTTCGGGGTGGAAATTTTTATTTTAAGTTTTTTGTATTTTCTGAAAGTTCATTTATTAATCTACCATCTGACAAAATTTCAGGGTAAAATACCATGTTGAAATATGTTTTTACTCTCATTAAAAATGACCATGTTTTCCTGGACATTCAAGCTTTGTGTGTCAACTTGCTGGGATTCATTGTACTTCACATCGCTTTTCTGGTATAGCTTAAAAACTATGCATTGTCTGATATTCAAAATCTAAAGAAAGAAATATATCTATTCTGAATGTATGGAAAGTTTCAACCCAATTCAAATAGTACTTCACAGTGTATGCTAGGGAATTTTGACTCAACCTTTTGTGCGACAAACAATAGAACACAGATTAGGCGCTCTTAAATAGTCACTCTTCTTTAGAGCCGGGTTTTCTCTATTGTTTTGGTCATTAGCCTGTCTGACACGTTGACATTCGCATTGTAATTTACAAGGCTTCGCTTAGTCCATACAAGACAAGTTATATATCATTATGAAACTTAGAATCTAAGCTTTCGAACTGTGTTGACATTTTAAAAACCCAAATTTCCGACTTATTGGTCATTTTGTGGTGGAGGGTCACATATATAGCACATTCCTCATATCATGTTTTCATCGTTTGTTTGAAATGTCTGCCAGGTAGTAGAGACATGTTTAATAAATATAAAATTTCTTATTTTGGTATGAGAACACCTGTACCGTTTTGTTTACATACATGCACCACTATTTTTCTATATGGCTTCCTCATGGAAAAAAGAAAGAGTTTCATAAGATAGTAATTTTTTTTCTATATCTCTATTTTTATGAATATATCAGATGTATACCAGTGAGTGCAATTTTTTTTTTTTTTTTTTTTTTGTTCTTTTAGATTTTGTCAGTATTGTTTTTTGTTCTTAACCCACATGAATGCTTAATTCTTGTGAGAGCCTTTGAATACTACAGGTAATATACATATACTGTACTTATCTTGATCAGTTGTATGTTGAAGTTTTAACATGGGACTTTTGATTTCAAAAGAATCCCCTTTTGAACAAAGTTATGTTCCTTTGGATTTGGTTCTTTGATAGATTTTATTAGAAATATTATGTACAGAGAGCTCCATGTATCAAATACATGTATTTAACATTTTTGTTTGTTATCATGTATAGAAATCTATTTCTTTGTAAATACTATTTAGAAAGGAAATCAGGGTATTGTAAGTAGGGCATATAAAGTTATTAACTTATCTTGCCAAAGAATTTTCTTTGTTTTTGGTGCTTGTACAGTAGAAACTGATATGTCATCATATGTAAAGGTCACATTGAAATGAGAAAATATTTTTCAGCACCACATGTTTTAGTTTAGTTTTTCACAGAAATGTCATTATCATATATCTTGCTGAAGTTTGCCCAGGTCGAAAAATTTGTTATGGTACAAATGGAAAGCTTGTATTATTTATTCATCTTTTTATGTGTTTTATGCCAATTATTTGTTTCTTTTTTCTTTTTTTTAACAGAAAAGATATACATGTATTTTTGAAAGACAGTTTTTGAACTTTTTTAATGCTTTTTGAAATGCTGCATTTTTTTAATGAACATTTGGTTATTCCAGAATTTGAACCTTTTTGTGATCGATCTTTTGATTTTTATCAAGTGACTTAAGAGTTCAGAAGTCCTTTTGATACAGAGTTTAAGGTAAAATATTGACCATTGCTAGCGAATATATCATGTGTTCCATATGTATGTTTAATTTCATTTATCATTACGTTTGTATCACGATACAGTTAAAAACACTTAAAATGATATATATATGTATTTTTAAAAATTTGTTACAGCTAGTGTGACAGTTTTTTTTAACCTACTTCTGTAGTTGGTGATATACATTGCAATTGGAAAGACATAAATGTACCTGAGGAAGTCCCAGGTATTTTATCTCACTTGTTACCAAGTACATCAAAGATTTTGATACATGTACCTTGGGAATCTATCAAGTTGATAGCACTAAATAGCTGACATCAGGGCCCTCTTGCATAAAAAGTTGCGATTAAACGCAACTCAGATAATTAAACGCAAGTCCTAAATACGCGATCCTGATTGGTTAAAAATCGAGTTGCGTTTAATTTTTTGAGTTGCGTTTAATCGCAACTTTTTATGCAAGAGGGCCCAGATGAGATATCAAGTAGTAAGATACTTAATGTTAATTATTTTCACTTTTCCATTATACTTGATAACATATGTGACCCGGCACCACAAAACCACCAAAAAGTCGCAACCCGTGATTTTATGTAAACAGCTGAAATGGAAATTTGGGTTGGAAAATTTTATTTTGGGATTTTTGGTTTTTCTGAAAGATCGTTCTTTTCTGTACCTTATATCAAAATCTGGAAGCTTAAAACACAGCATAAGACGAATTTTAAACAGTTTTTCTAGACCAGTTTTTTTCGCACAGCTTCGATCGGTTTCTTCCTAATTCTTCACCTTCCCGTATGATCTTTTTTTAATGGGTACCGCTCACCCACGTAAAATCACTGCAATCTCACGGGCCTTAAAAATTACATTTCCCTAATAATGTTTATTGTCCCCGCCGAACGAAGTTCGCGAGGGGACTATGAAACGGGCTCCGTACGTGTGTGCGTGTGTGTGTGTGTGTGTGTGTGTGTGTGTCCGTCCGTCCGTCCGTCCGTCCGTCTGTCCGTGTGTGCTCAAATGTTAGAAAATGCTACTTCTCCGTCATTTCTTGGCCGATTTTGATTCCGATTGTTTTATCTGATAGGGCTGGGTGGGGGCTTCCAAACTTCTACACAGAATTGTGAAATTCATTAATTATGCAAATTAATGCAAGTTTATTCAAAATCGACGAAAAATGCTACTTCTCCTCTATTTCACATCGGATTTTGATTCCGATTGTTTTATCTGATAGGGCTGGGTGGGGGCTTCCAAACTTCTACACAGAATTTTGAAATTCAATAATTATGCAAATTTATGCAAATTTATTCAAAATTGACGAAAAATGCTACTTCTCCTCTATTTCACATCGGATTTTGATTCCGATTGTTTTATCTGATAGGGCTGGGTGGGGGCTTCCAAACTTCTACACAGAATTTTGAAATTCATTAATTATGCAAATTTATGCAAATTTATTCAAAATTGACGAAAAATGCTACTTCTCTATTTCACATCGGATTTTGATTCCGATTGTTTTATCTGATAGGGCTGGGTGGGGGCTTCCAAACTTCTACACAGAATTTTGAAATTCAATAATTATGCAAATTTATGCAAATTTATTCAAAATTGACGAAAAATGCTACTTCTCCTCTATTTCACATCGGATTTTGATTCCGATTGTTTTATCTGATAGGGCTGGGTGGGGGCTTCCAAACTTCTACACAGAATTTTGAAATTCATTAATTATGCAAATTTATGCAAATTTATTCAAAATTGACGAAAAATGCTACTTCTCCTCTATTTCACATCGGATTTTTATTCCGATTGTTTTATCTGATACGGCTGGGTGGGGGCTTCCAAACTTCTACACAGAATTTTGAAATTCATTATTCATGCAAATTTATGCAAATTTATTCAAAATGGCTGAAGGTTCATAATGTTTTCATGTTTTATATTTCAGTTGTATACATGCATTGTTGGTATTCTCTTCTTTTGCATGCAGTAACATTATTATTTTATTCACTAAAGTTTTTCACTGAAGTTTTAAGGTTCAGGTTAGTTAATTTCCACAGATCTGCACTTCCGGCGGGGACATTTATTACGCATTGCGTAATTTACTCATTCACTTGTACTGATAGAAAGAATAAACTCTCAGCAATCTCATCATACTGATATAACAGTTCACCAATAGTCGCGAAAGCAAATTACAGAGCAGTTTTAAGTTCCATTTCGATGACGAAACAGAGTCTGAAAAAGGACGAACGATCAAGTTTATTCATGTGAGCAAGGAAAGAGTATGTAAGTTCTATGTAAAACAAACTGCATAGATTAATCAATGTGAACAAGAAAAAGAGTAGGTCCTATTCAAGTCAATTATAGGCTAAATTACAAGTTCAGTGTATGATAACAGAAGGACTACACAGGTAACAAACCAGTATTATGTAAAAGGGAACAAAAAAAGACAACCGAAAGGAGTGAATAGGCATTGTCTAGTGCAGGTGTCAGGCCACCGAGGTGCTCTTAATCTCCCATTAGAACACTCTCATTTGCATCATAATAACTTTCGAACAACTAAAGTTCACAATTTGAAGTCTTGGCAATGGAATGAATAAACTATGTTTAACACTTCTACCAAATATCAACCTAATCCGACAATTCATTCATAGTGGGTGCTATGGCCTTTTGATTCACTCTCCATTGATTTTCTCTCTTGTTTTCTTACTCCGCGCGCTTGAATAGGCCTCAACTTTAGAGCTCATTTCCTCCCTATTTAATACCAGCAAACCTCTCTTACAAGCTTCTTTCATTCGCTGAATTAAAAGGGTTAGAAAGTTTCAATTATAATGAGTCATATACCATTTTAAAGCTGAGACTTTGTTCTATCCAAATATGATAAAATCAGAAAAATTATTTTTTGCGACTTTTTGGTGGTTTTGTGGTGCCGGGTCACATATGGGACACAGCTTTATATGACCTGCCCCTCCTTCTTTTATACTCGAGTGATTTCACTTGGGATAAATCCTCACAATGCTTTTTAAAAGTTGATTTACCAACATGGATATGAATTCTTTATTGTGCAAGAAATGTGTACATCACAAAGAGCAGAAAGGCCTTTTAAGAACTTCATTGGCTTAAATGTTAGATATTTGAGAAGGCTTTTAGCAAGTTGAAATGCAATTTTACCAACATTTTGTTGATATTTGAGCCTTGCTTGTGCAAATAATTGTATTTGAAAAATATACTTCCATATTAATTTATAGCAAGTGTTTCATGTGAACCTACAACAGTCATATCATCTGCGATATGCAAAAATTATAGCGAAAATGAGCCATGTAATTTTGATATCGCCTAGATGTGGCAATGTCCAAGTACATTTAGTAATAAGGTTATGCACATAAAGAAAAAATGTCCTTTGCAGGTACTGCCAATAACGGGAAAGGCTTTTCATGCCATTATTCTTGGAAAATTTAATCTGAGTACTACATGTACAAGCCCAAGTTTGTGGAAAATGCAGGGCATAATAAAATCAAAATGCATCTCAAGGGTTGAGCATTTATTCTAGTTCTAGGGTTGAATGTTTCATAAAATGATAAGCTATCAACATATTTCGTCTATTGCATGTTGAAGAAATTTGGATTTTCCAAGGATTTCCAGGGGTTTCGTCATTCTATTTCTTTATTTTTGTCTTCGATTTCCTGACACGACAATATGACGACTTTGACTGTAAGCTGCGACGTGTTTCGTTTCCCATGCTTAAATTGACCATGATTATAAAGCACATCATTATCTTATTGGTCTTCCAACAACTTTGTCTATAGACATGTTCCTGTGATATTCTCTCAGTGTACATCAAGTATTTTACTTGCTTTTACCCTCCACCCTGTATCTTTTTTTATCTACAGTGGAACCTTGTTATAACAAACTCCTTGGGACTAAAGAAATTACTTCTTTATATCAAAACCTTGTTATATCAAGGCTAACAAAAAAAAAGAATACAAAGAAGTGGGACTGGCAAAATTACCTTGTTATAACAAGTGTCTTATAACAGTGTTCTTAATAATGAGGTTCCACTGCACAAACATTCTTGTAGCTATCAGTGAAGTCAATACATGAAGAAAATATGTATATTTGTCTACATGTATGTTCTCCTGTAGTATATGTAAACAACATCTCAAAAAAAGAAAAGCCAAGGAACAAGATTAGAAAAGAATGTTTTGTTAAAAAACTTACGTTCTTTTATTTTTTTTAAATTCTGATATTTTTAACAGCACAAAAACAACAACAATGAGTTCTTCCACTACACATAGATACATTCAAAATGAGAGTGAGAGAGAAAACCAATTTCATTAGAACTGGCCACATAATTAGATACTAAATGTACAATGAGACCTCACATCGTTCTCTAAAGGTCACCAAGGGGGAATGTTATAAGTGGTCATAATATACAGGTGCATGGCCTTAATACTTCCAATTTCTGACACTCCTGCGACTTCCAAGGATTATTTGTAATGATCATAACTGGCTACAAGAAATAAGTGAAACCTGTATATCAAGACCACTCAAGGGAGACAAGAAATGCAGTCATTGTAAGGAGGTGGTCTTTCTATACAGGTGGCAGCTGAAGCAGATTTCACTGTTCAAAACTTATATTTATTGTGGATCATAATTCCTGTTAGAGTCAGATTAGGTAGAAGTAAAACAAAGCTTATTTAAAGGAGAATGAAACCCTGTGGAAAAATCAATTTTAGTGAAAAGAGAGGATAGAGAGAAGCAATTTAAAAAAAGTTCCATCAAAATTGGTTATGAAATGATAAAGTTATGAAAGTTTGAAAAGTCTCAATTTACTTTCTGTGGTGATCCTCAAATTGACAATGTTGCTTCAAAGTGACAGGTTTAGTAGTACAACTCGCCATATGTTTTGTACAAAAATTTCACATTTTCCCCATTATCTCTCAAGGTGCAGCTTGTCTCCTCCTTAGCTCAAGATATATCTTGGGAAAATGTATTTGACACAACAAATGTTGAGTTCACAAAGAGACAAGCAGCATCTTTAAAGATAATGGAGAAAATATGAAATTTTGTGTACAAAACCTATTGAGAGTTGTACTACTAAACCTGCCATTTTGAAGCAACATTGCCAATTGGAGGATCGCCATAGCAAGTAAATTGAGACTTTTCAAACTTTCATAAATTTTTCATTTCGTAACTGATTTTGATGGAACTTTTTTTTAAATTGCTTCTCTCTATATCCTTTCTTTTCATTAAAATGGATATTTCCCCAGGGTTTCATTCTCCTTTAGGGCCAAAATGGTCTTTACATAAAGGTTTTGATTTCTGTTTTTTGCAGATGGATTTTGTTTTTACATGTTACAATCCATTTGTTCTTTTAGGTGGAAACAGAAGTGGTCAATAAAGAACATGGCCATTTTAACACTTTTACCACTTACTATGTTTATGTTCTTTTACAGTTATATCATTCCAGATGCTTAAGAAATATTCACTTTCAATACTATTATTTTATTAAAGCATTATACTCCATGTGTTAGACCATTTCAAATACTGTGTTGATATGTAAAGCTTACATAGATGATTAAAGATTGCTATGGATTGAATATACCTAACTGGTGCTTATTTATTAAGTTTCTGGAGTGCAAGGCAGTTATTAATTTCATCAACAGTGTGGACGACACATAGTTCCAGAAAAATTTGAGAATAAATGCAAGGTATTTTCCTCCCTGGCTGCAACAGGAAATTAAATTACCATTGCAATGAAATCCTCAACACTCATAGTAGCATGTCAATGAATATAATTTTCTAGGGCCATTGACAAAGTGCAGGAGATGAAATCTTGATGACTATCTTACCAGACTGTGAATTAAACAAGTATGTACTTTGAGGTAAGCAAACAGAGGAACTTAGCTATAAATCCTAGCTGTGGGACTTGTTTTTTTTAACCCAGAGCTTGGAGTAATACAATTTATATTTCTAGTTCTCACTCTACTTGCATTTCAGAGAAGCTATCAGTCTTGCTAAGTTGGATTTGCATACCTCCCAACCTTACACAGCAAACGTTAGGAATATCTCAAGGCAAAATGAGGAATACATTGTCTTTTGTATGCTTTTTACACATAGGTTTTCAGAAAAAGAGAGGATTCTCGGGTTGATAAAGTGTGCAGGTAAAAAAATAAGAATGATTCCTCCCAAGTAGGCATGGATGGCAGCTAGGGTTTACTGGAGATTTTTAATTTCGTAGTCTTGATTTTTGGCTATGGTAATCTTTTTTTTTCTGTTCTAGTTCTCCTCCACTTTGCATTTCAGAGCAGTTTTCAACTTTGCTAAGTTGGGTTTGCTGTAGCTCGATGATGATGATGATGATGATGATGTTGTGGTATCCATTGGTGGAGTGGTAATCATTGGAGTCTTTCTTGGAGGGCACTGAAGAGACAAGGATGGACGCGAGGTGCTCCAGGATGAAGAGGTTGGATGGGCTCTTGGCACTGATGGCTATGAAACAAATAAAGGAGAGAAACAGAGAGAGAGAGAGTTACAGATATAAAAGTATACCTACTGTACAGCATACACATGCAGGGAAGAGAGAATGAGAGGGGAGGCAGAGAGAGAGAGAGAGAGAAAAGGTGGCCAGGGGGTGGGTGGGGGGAGAGATGGAGATAGGGAGATTGAGAGTCTAAACAGATAATACAGCCCCCCCCCCCCCCCCCCAACAAAAAAAAAATTAAAAAATTAAATAAATAAATAAAATAAAATAAAATAAAAATAAATTAAAAAAAAATAAAAATAAAAATAAAAAAATAAAATGAAAAAAATATAGTAAAAATAAAAATAAAATAGTACAGTAACCTAATACAGGTAGGGAGAGCGAAAGAGTGAGAAAGGGTTGACTGAAGATAGAAAGAGGGAAAGACATATCCAAAGGTATATCCAATTTGAAATATATTAGATTTTAAACATTCTTTGTTGATAGCCAGAAGGGTGCAAACCTTTGTCATTTCACAAAGAGCTAATGCCCTTCTAGCCTTCGTGAATCGTCTGGAGTACACTAACCAGTCCCCCCCCCCCCCCATTTCATATTAAATGTTAAATATATAGGCTTGTGAATCTGTTGACTTATGCTCTATTCAAAAAAATTGAAATTGATGAGATGGATCAGGCAATTATAATCTGCTCCATTTCCTGAAATACTTGGATCTGTAACTATTAAAGGTTCATGCAAAAATGAAAACACCTTGTATAAGCTTGTAAGAGAGATTCAAAAAATTTTTTAAAATTAGAGTAAATTATGAAAGTTTACTTGAGTTGTCCATTTGAATCTTGGCTGTCGTCTTCCACTGCCAGAGGGATGTTGCCTTCTCAGTTGTTGCTGCCACTGTCGTCTCTGCAACTGATCGATCTGTTGCCGCAATGTTTGGCACAACCCTTCCAGAGACTCGTCGCGACATGCATCTAGCTGGGTCTGGAGGCTGTAGGAGCAACAAGGCATTAAATGATGATGCAGTAGTTTGTAACTTTATAACATTTGTTAAAGCATGGAGAGAGAGATATTAGGCTTACAACATTAGCTGTGTTTTGTATTAGATATATACCAACCAAAGATAATAAATGATTACAAAATCTAATACATGTATAGAAATTTACACTTGAAGGTTTCTATAGACTTCTGAAAGTCCACCCTATGCAACTAACAACACTTTTGTTATAAGGAAGAATGGTTAATCCATTAAAATCAATAGAAACTGTGACATCATTTGTTTATATGCCTTATGAATATTTTTCAGTCCTCAACGTCCAACTTCTGAAAATTCATTAAGAAAAAATATTGCAAATGCGAACTTGACTTGTGAAGAAGTATGGTTTCTTACAGAATCTGGCAAAATAAAAGGAATGAAGTTCCATGTTTATCACATAAGCATCAAGTCTCATCCTACCCTGCCTTTCCCTTAAGTTACATCATAACCATGCAACTAACAATGAAGGCAATAATTTTCATAAAATGAATTAACACTTTTGGGTTTGTGCAATCTATAGGATTAAGCCTGTCGGGACGGGAGGAACGGGAGTACCAATAAAGCCTTGTTCAGATGTGAGAAGGTGACAAATTTTATTTGACCCCCATTCGCCATTCATTTAATAACACAAACATATTTCTTCTTTGCAACAATGTTTTTTTTTACACAGTTTATCGTGTCAAGTCCAAATGGGACTCGAGTCAACTCTATGACTCAAGTTATTGTAATGACAGGGACAGGCTTACCTTTTGAATTCGGGATCCGAGTGAGGTTTTGCAGACACTAAAGCCTTCTCGTCCTCAAGCTGTTCAGTTTTGATCTTCTCAGACACCATACTATCCTCTAAACCTGCAACATCAAATTATAAACACAGAATTGTGGTGTTCTACATACAATCCTTAGTTACAAGCTATCAATGGTGGTACTCTTTTACTCATAGCATTTAATAAACTAAGTCTTCAAACCTTAACATAAACCCATACTGGTCTCTCTTTTGGATCTGAAATTCATGCCATTCCAAACTAACAATCTCTTTCTCTACTGGAGAAGAAAGCATTTTCAAACTAATAGAATACCTGGATATCCTCAAAAGTACATATAAAAATATATAAAAAATAAAAATTACTAATAAAAATATTCTTTGTCATCATGTGTGTATATCTCCCATAAACACCAATAAATGTCAAGAACAATTTTGCAGAAATTCTCACTTTTTTTTTTCTTTTTCCCTTATATGCAGATTGTGCAGTCTACTATGGGGAAGCACAACTAAAATTTTCTGTTAAACCTTTCCACTGAAGCTTCCTAACATTCAAACTATTCACCAACACATCATCCAAACAACAAAGAGAGAGGACCGGACCAAATGGTGCTACCGTACAAGCTGTGGTAAGCTTAAATGCTGATAGGCTCTTTCTATAATTTGCTTCCCACCACAGTAAAAACAATTTGGGATTGTATTGATACAGGCAGATCGAGTCTCAACTGGGACCAGTCTTACATAGAGTTGCAATTGATTAGAATCAATTGCATCCAAGAATTAATCATAACCGTGTACTTAAGGGATTGGAGGTGCAATTAAATTTAAGTTGCGATCGATTCAAATCAATCAAAACTCTTATCCACTGATTTACGGAGCGTCGACATTATTCTGTACAAACCACAATAATTCTTTAAAAAAATGAAGGAACGAAATGAAACGAGTAATGTAATGAAAATGATAACTGATTGGTGTCACGGTATACATGTAGTTCATGCACTTCACTCTCAATCAGAAGGTGGAGGGTTTGAATCCCAGCCCAGCACTAACATCCTCTGGCAAGACATCAATCCACATTTGCCACTCTCCACCCAGGTGGAAATGGGTACCCAATATGCTAGAGAGCTATATGCTATGTACATATTTGGCCACCAACCTGTTACTGAGGTAATAATGTTGGAGCGCCAGGAGCGTCATGACGTTATGGACATGAGTGCTATACAAGAAGCCACCATTATCATTATTAATGACATGATTTTTGTTTGTATATATTGCAAGACCTAGTGTAATTTTTATGGGATGAAGAGGAGGACTAACCTATCCACCTAGTTAAGGTTTCAACCTGGGCCCCGTTTCATAAAACATGTTATCATTAACAACTGCCCCATTTCTATGACAAATTTGCTCTCAGCCAATCAGATTCAAGGATTTCAGTAGCTTATAGCAATTATTGTAACTTGTTATTGATAACAAGTTTTATGAAACAGGACCCTGGACTGAAGTTGCACATTTTAATAAATGCCAGCCTTTGATAAGAATCTGACTTACCATTTATTTCATTTCTCAGTGTTGCAATCAGTTCCTCTGTTGCTTTCTTCTCATCCTCAATGCATTTCAGCATCTCCTTCTGTTCGTTGCAGATGTCAATGTCTTGATAAAGAAATTAATTTTTGCACAAGTAATATCACTACTATACGTTCACACATATACATGTATATGCTGCAGCCAATACTTTTTTTTCCCCCTCATATACTAAGCAAATGAACGGCAAGTGGGGATGAACAAAAAGTAGCTACTAGCTACACCCAACAAAGGACTAATGCGTACTAACTAATATCTGTGTGTTACAAATGTGAAGCGCAGTACACTTAAAACATCCTAGCAGTAAACCATTGTGGTTTACTGCAGCATTATGTGAACAAGGACATTACATCAAGTAAAACATGACTTTATACAAGTATGATCTAAATTACAGAGGGAGGAATGCTTATGAAGACTTTAAAGTACAGACAAAACTGGTGCCCTAGGGAAAGCCATTTCCTACAAAATGCAACCAATGATTTAAAAAAGTTTTGATTCCATACCTTGTCATACAGACTGATCCCTTACAGTTACAGAGCGAAGTTATACTATGATCATTGAATTAATTAATAAAAAGCAGTCTTGGGAAATACTGACATGAGCTCCTGTCAGTGGCAGATCCAGGATTTCTTGAGGGAGGGGGCTCAATATTCTCAACAACAAAAAAAAAATAAATAAAAGGTCCTCTGCATTTTTGGGGCCCTTTTTGGTTCCAGGGGAGGGGGCCCAGGCCCCCCCCCCTTGGATCCGCCACTGGCTCCTGTTAACTGCTACTGACTTAGGAATTGCAGCAAAGATTGTTTCATAGGGTGCTCTTCCTCCCCCTCATCTTTTTTAATTTGGGAGATAAAAGAAGAATTAGCTCATGATACTATTCTGTGAGAAAATGAGAACAAATGAAATATATACAAATTCATCAGGATGGTTTAGATCCTTAAGAATCAGTTTTACAACACATCCAAAAGCTATTTACCTTTAACAGCTATCTGGATGAAAAGATCACCTAACAACATGCTGTGATGGGAGCGCATGATTGTCTGACATAATGGCACAGCGATCGCCAAAATGGCACCTTCTGGCAATCAAAAACTGGCGGCTAACTGCAGATTGCTATTACTCGTCTGAGGAAGGTGTCTGAACCATGGACGTATATTGAAACTGTCACAGGGAAATACCTTTTTGTATGTCATAGAACTGATTTCTACTAACAAAGAGGCAGGTTGCCCTATTGTAAACCTGACTTTTATGAAGTCTGACCTTCTTGAAGCTCCTTTTGTCTGACTGTCATCTCTTTGACTTGTTCCTTGACTGAGGTCAGCCTCTCTTCTTTGCCTCTGCTCGTCAACCCAAAGTCATGAATGAAGAGAGAAACACTGGATAAGAAGTCTTCCTTCATCCTGTCTGCGGTTGACTTACAATGATGCTGAAGAAAGATATAATGACAGATGAGGCAAAGCAAAGGAAAGCATACGTGCAAAAGAGGGAGGGAGGAGAAAGCGAGACAAATTCAGAGTGTAAGACAGAGAGAGAGAGAGAGAGAGAGAAAGAGAAGACATGATGGGAGAGGTATATACACATATAAACAAAATTAATATTATTCTCTAATTTGACACCTCCCCCCCCCCCCCACAAAAAAAAAAAAAAAAAAAATCTACCTCAAAAAAAGTAATGATTTCTTTTTTCATTAACTTGATTCTCAGTCATACTTTTTAAGTTAGAGTTCACAAGAAGACATTCAGGACTACAGTTGTGTATATAAAGTGTATAGCAACATAAAGGCTTAAATTAATACAACTTACCAGTTGCTCACTACAGATCCGTTTTTCCTTCATCTGGTCTGCAAGTTGTTCTTCAAGAATAGCTTCTTTTGTGCTCATCCATTGACATTCCAGCTCTTCTGTAGATAGTTCTTGGACCTGCTTGAAATTTGTAAAGTATTAAAATGATATCAAACAGACAAAATATCAAGGAGATTGCATAATGATAATGCACAGTTATCAAAAAGCTCTGAGGGAAATGAATGATAAATTGAATTTTCAATTTATTCACCTCTTCATGAAAACATAAAAGTTAAAGATTATAATCAATCATTTCATACAACAAATAGGAAAAACAAGTCATCTAATTTACACAGAACTAAAACAGTTTTGAAGAGTGGTAGATCAGCTCAAGCAGCTATTATCCATGTATATGCTGATGATACAAAACAAGTTTTAAAGTTAAAAAAAAAATACTTGCCTTGGCAGCTACGTCAGCATGGAGTATTTTTGCTTCAGCCTGGGTAGCTTGAAGTAGTTGTCTAACTTCTGATATCTTGCCTTTTACTGTAGTATTTAATATGAATTATAATAGAACAATCAGAAATATACAGAATGGCAAATAATTCATCTCTAAGCTGTAAGTTTGGAATTACGAACTAGTCAAAACAAACAACAACAACAACAAATCTCAAACAACTTCCTTCCCAGATCCTGGATTCTATATAACAAAACCTGCGTTTAATCGCAACTCCTAAAAATCAAACACAAGTCCTTAATGCGCACTTCTGATCGGCTGAAAATGAAGTTGCATTTGATTTTCCAGCGTTGCTTTCAAATGCAAGTTTTGTGCAACAGGCCCCTAGACTGTAATAAATTTAGATCTAAGATCGGTAGATTACCTAGATCTACACTACAGGACTACTTGTAAGAATTTCGATCTCTGCGAGGGTGACTGTTTTCACTCAACATTTTCATAAAAAGAATAACAGCATCAGTGGTAATATCTACAGGTCTACTGTAACTAACACAAAAAGTTCTACCAGAAGTAGTCTAATGTTAGATCTAGGCCTAAATCTATTACTATTCTGTTACAAAGTAGAGCTGAGGTCTATATTGCCCATCTTCATTTTAAACTAGGATGACTGGGATCTAATGTTACTGATCTAACGTTGGTATTGAACCCTCAGCTGTTATTATGGATTCTAGGACAACTACCCCCTAGACAACTACCCCCTGGACGACTACCCCCCTAGGACAACTACCCCCCAGGACAACTACCCCCCAGGACAACTACCCCCTAGGACAACTACCCCCCAGGACAATTACCACCCAGGACAACTACCCCCCAGGACAATTACCCCCCAGGACAACTACCCCCACGACAACTACCCCCCAAGGACAATTACCCCCGGGGGTAGCTGTCCAGGGGGTTGTTGTTCGGGAGGTAGTTGTCCGAGGGGTAATTGTCCTGGGGGTAGATGTCCTGGGGGGTAATTGTCCTGGGGGGTAGTTGTCCTAGGGGGTAGTTGTCCTAGGGGGTAGTTGTCCTAGGGGGTAGTTGTTCTGGGGGGTAATTGGGGTGGTTTTCCGGGGGGTGGTTTTCCGGGGGTGGTTGTCCGGGGGGTGGTTGTCCAGGGGGTAATTGTCCAGGGGGTAGTTGTCCGGATACGGTTATTATGAACTAGCAATACAGGCAGTTAAATCTAACTTTAGTGTAACTTATACAAAGACTTGTTTAGATCTAACTAGATCTACCGTTAGGGTCTAACTTAATCTTAGAGTTAGACTAGACTAACTAACAACATTAACACTAGTAACAGTTAAGTCTTAACTTTTGTTATATCTTTTAAGTTAGTTTAGAATCCATATTTTGCTGAAAAATTAAGCATGTGAATAACATAAACGAATTTTAGTTTAAATTAATGCACTAATTTCAAAATTTATTCCAAGTTTAAAATATGCTTTCAAGACTTTGCTTAGCGAAATTAAAACTGAAATCATAACTTTTCAAGCGTTGCTGCACTCCTGCAATTAGACCGAAAATTCTGTCCCTCGTTCATTAGATTAGCCTCTTATCATTTTGACAGGGTCGGCTATTATAATAATAAGAGGCTAATGAACGAGACAGAATTTTCGGTCTAGGCCCGAGCTAGACAGAAAAATCCGTCTGTTTGGAGGAGTTTTATAACATTTTCTGACTTTTGAGGTTCTCCTATGCTATGTACGAGAGGGATTCCGTGAAACCAGACGTAGTCTCAGCGGAGCATATCCCCGAACGAAATAGACCTTTTCGGTCTAGCCCCGAGCAGAGATTTGGCCCCTGGCGAAGTTAGCTGGACAGAGACTCCACTTACTTTCATTCAAAAGGCCCTTCCTCTCTCTTGCCTTCTGTTCAGATTCAAGTATCTGCATGAAAAGGTCGTTCAAACTCATATCTGTACTTTCTTAGTCTTTGCTGATGTTGAAGATTAATGCTGGACTCCTCCAAATGGTTAATCTTAGATCCTTGACTTCGATACCAACATCATCCGCATTAGATGTGGATCTACCGTACCGTATATAGTACACAGTATACAGTCGATGCCGCCGAGGCAACATGTTTTATCAATTGATCTGTCTGCTACAACCGTAGAGGGCATACTCTCAAATTTGCTAATAAGGCATGGAGCTATGGATTAAAAAACAAAAAACAAAAAAACCCCCAAATATACTAGTAGGCGCCGGAAAAAGAGTGGGGGCATGCAGAGAAGGCTTTTGGCCCCTAATGGACCCCTTTCAACACATAAAATAGTAATAATGATAAATAAATAAAAGAACAAAGAGAAAACAATTTTACTGTAAATAACATTGCAATAAAACAATGTATAATAACTATCTACTGCAGCTTTATAGGATGCAAGGTATCGAAACTCCAAAATCAATATTATTTACATAGTAGAAACAACACACTACCACATACAATCGATTCCTCTCATTTTAAGATGCATAAAAACACCTTTTCTACAATACACGTATGAAGGGAGGGAAGAGTAAAAAAAAACAACCCCCCCCCCCCCCCAATAAAAGTTCTTACCCACTCAACTGATCCCTCTAACACTCCTATGCATACTCAATCCTCACCCGGCAGTCGCAGAAGAGAGGCTTTCAACCTGTCAATCAATCTTGTTTACATAAAATAATATTTTTGACAGTGACATCAAGGGCGTCGCTAGAGAGGGGGGGGGGGGTGTCACACCGCCCACTGAAAATTGCTGTCGCCAAATGCACCAGCAACTCTACCGGCAAAAAGAAAAAAAGGAGGGGGAAAGGAGAGGGAAGAGGAAAGAGAAAAGGAAAAGGAGAAAAGAGAAAGGAGAAGGGGGTAAAGAAAAAGAAAAAATGAAAAGGGAAAGAAAAAAAAAACAGAAAGAAAGAAAAAGAAGGAAAAACTGGCCAAAAAACCTGGCTAATACTGGAAAGTTAATATTCGGGCAAAAGGAGTCCCCCTTCGGAATGGGCTGCAGCCCCCTCCCGAAGATTTTCAAAGTTCCGATATTCGGGCAACCACCACTTCATTTTCGGGCAGCGAGATGCCAGAATATCCACATATTTGGACAGCGAAGTTCCCGGATAATTTTGTCTCTTTTCTATGTAACTTCTGTACATTTTCACTATAAAAGGTTTGTTTTTTTATTGCTTGCTCGCTTCGCTCGCTCGCAAAAATTTAGAAATTGAAAAGATAATATTCAGGCAAAAAGTGTCAGCCCGTCCCCTTGCGAAAATGTATGATCAGGATTTCTACCTCTGCGATTTTCTTTTATTATCATATAATTATGTGGGGGGGGGGGGGGGAGATTAGGTTGCAGCATTGTTGTCGGCAAATTTGGGTGTCACACCCTAAAAATCTGTCGGCAAAGTTTGGTATCACAACCCCCATTCAAAATGTTCTAGCGACGCCCCTGAGTGACATAACAGGATTGGATGTAATTATATCATATTTGAAACTGCTCCACAATGCAAAGTTTCAATACTAAAAAGAGCCTAATATTTTATCGCTTGGTCGCTATATACGCTCCCTCGCATTACAATGATTTACTTTGCAACTTCAATGATTTAGAAGCTCTGCTCGAATTTTTACTAACTCTTATATGCAAATCATGATTTTCATGGCGTAGAATGTGATTGCCAAAATTTCAACAGCACCAGAAATAATTCTATATATCGGTCGGTCGCGATGTTTCATGGCAATATATTTAGTTTATATCTACTTAGTATATGAGTACCCACCAATAATTTCGAAGCTGCTATTTCATTGTCGAAGGTTTGCTGAGTCTGTCATAATTATGTCCATGGTCCTATCGAAAATCTTGATTTCGAAGTAGTATAGGTTATGTGAGTTACCTTTCTTAGATACCCTTGAATGCGAAGTTTCAACACAAATTATACAAAGAGCAAAATGTTCGCACTCTGTTGCTTTGCTCCCGATCTGTATTGATATAAACCAAACAACTGACTATACTCCCCCCAAAAGGATTAGTCATGTTCAGGTGAAGTATATATAAAAAAATAAAGCAATAATCGTCTATCATAACTGATATGCCTAGTGGGGTTGTAATTATGAAACTGGTTTTTCATTTAACCCCATGCAAGATAATACATTATTCCTTCACTTTTATAAGCCTATAAAAGAGACAAATGAATAAATATGGGGGGGGGGGGAAGAAAGATAGAAAAAGAGAGAAAGAGAATACCAGAAGAGATAGATAGGTATACCTATCTATCTCTTCTTCTCTCTCTCTCTCTCTAAAAAAGTGAATTTTCACTATGTTTTCACTCCCCCGGGAGTCACGTCAGTGATCACTTGTTTAGGAGTGAATATCGAGTGACTATCGAGTGGTCTCTAAAGGAAAAGAGTGGAGTTTCACTCTCTTTTCACTCTATTTTCATTCCCCCTGGGAGTGACTTCAGTGATCACTCGATTTTTAATTTTTTTTTAGAGAGAGAACAAAAATCATAACATTTCCATTTACAAAAATTTTTTTTTTCTTCAGTTTTATTCTATACCTTTGAGATTTATCATTATGCTCACTTCAGATTACCCGAGGCCATTCATAAATTATTAAGGACAGGATGAAGAAGGGTTGAAAAAATGATAAGAAAACGCAATTACACTCGACCGAGAAAACTTATACTTCTTCAAAAACGGTGACCAAATCGGTGAGTTAAAACAAAAACACAACAAACTTTTTTCTCTATACGTCACCCCGAAGTATAAGCTGCGAGGAAACGAAGAAGATGTGTGAACTTGAAGTGACCGCTGTCTTGAGATGACAAAGGGAAATAAAAAGGGACAAGGCACGCTGGTGAAAAGATACCGTAAACGTCAGAGGAAACTCGGGAGATAAAAACTACTTATCTCTCTCGGATATTGACAATAAAACGACATCTAATGATGGTGGGGGAAGTCGTCGATAGTGCCTTTTCACTAGGATGATGGGGGCACATTCGAAAGAAAAAGATAAGGAAAGCGGTTTTTTTAGTCGATTGTGAAAACTGATATTTGTAACGAGTAAAATTGGAGAAGTATGCGTTTTATCATATATCTGATAATGTGTGTACTTTTCATTGCGTTGTTATTTTTGGCTGTGTCCCCAGGAGGGAATTTTTGTAATGAAAAGAGAAAAGTGATAAAAATTTGAATAGAGAGGTACACTTTCAAAACAGTTCGATGACACATCAAAATTTTGATTTCAGTGCTCTATTTCATTTATATTTCCTTACATTTTAACGATAAAAGGTCATGCTTATCCATATTTCAATTTCACTTCTCTCCCTAAAAGTATTATAGTGAAAAGACTTGATTTTTAAGTTACTTCACCCCCTTTTATGAAAGTGACGAAAAGATCTATAAATTAAAAAAAAACAAACAAACAAACAAAAACAAAAAAACCTGGTAAATCATTTTGAATCGTTATTTTGTTTCAAATGCACGCGTTTTATTATTTGCGTTTCCTTTTGTGTCAACGTAGAATGCTTTTATAAGCAATGAGCGCCATCTTTTGACAGAGTAAGTCGTGGTATCGAGGATGTTTTTTCATCATCTGATCATATAGGTGTCGTAGCCGAGTGGTTAAAAACACTAGATACTGGAAATGCGAAGATCAAGGGTTCGATTCCCGGTACGGCATTTATGCCCTTGAGCAAGGCATAAGTTAATTGAATAACTGGTGTTTGGCAAATGAATAGGTGTGTGAGTGTGATTTTTTAAAAAAAAATCATGGTGCTATACATTAATATGCGACTTTATCGTCCTTCAAATTCTTTATGCATAACTTGTGTTGCTTTTTTATAACACGTCCTGCATCAAACAGGTTTTAAATCTTGCTCCAGACAGGTCTTTATCGTGCCCTGACGAATGTACAGATAATATTTAACAGGAGGCCAATATTAATAACCACATACATTATTTACCGTCAAAATGTTAAATGTGACGATATTATTAAAATAATTATCGTGTTGTTTTGGGGTGTTGGTTTGTTTTTTGTTTTTGTTTTGTTTTGTTTGTTTGTTTTTGTTTTTTTTGAGGGGGGGGGGGGAGGCGCAATCACCCCTTATAGTATGACACGCGCTTATTATTTTCAGATAATGCATGAGAGATGTAATTATAACCGTAAAGAGAAAGAAAAGAAGAAAGAGTCACTGAGTATGAATGATGGTAAGAGCCAGATAAAATGAGGAGGGAGGGGAGGGAGGGAAGGGTGAAGAGGAGGAGGGGGGGGGGGGGGGGAAGGAGAAGGAGGAGAGAGTGAGAGGAGGAAGGGGGAGGGGAGAGATGAGAGAGAGAGAGAGAGAGAGAGAGAGAGAGAGAGAGAGGAGGAAGGGGGAGGGGAGAGATGAGAGAGAGAGAGAGAGAGAGAGAGAGAGAGAGAGAGAGAGAGACAGCAGCGTAGCAGCAGTCAGTTTATGGGGGAGGGGGCTAGTCTTAATAGGATGAAAATACGAGGTGACCAATTCGGGGAAGGTCCAGAGTTTGGAGGATTATTCTTCTTTCTTTCTTTCTTTCTTTCTTTCTTTCTTTTTTTTTTTCTTCTTCTTCTTCTTCTTCTTCTTCTTCTTCTTCTTCTTCTTCTTCTTCTTCTTCTTCTTCTTCTAATAATAATTATTATTATTATTCCTCTTCTTCTTCTTCTTCTTCTTCTTCTTCTTCTTCTTCTTATAATAATTATTATTATTATTCCTCTTCTTCTTCTTCTTCTTCTTCTTCTTAATCTTCTTCTTCTTCTTCTCCTTCTTCTTCTTCTTCTTCTCCTTCTTCTTCTTCTTCTTTCTCTTCTTCTTCTTCTTCTTCTTCTTCTTCTTCTTCTTCTTTTCTTCTTCTTCTTCTTCTTCTTCTTCTTCTTCCCCCCTCTCTATCCCCCTCTCTCTTTTTTCCCTTTCCTGCAGCTCTCTCTCTTTCTACAATGGCATACTAGCGAAGAGGGTCAGGGGGATCACTCACCCTCAGAGAGAGAGAGAGAGAGAGAGAGAGAAGGGCGGGGGTATACTCCTGTTAGATTATGAGAACAACTAAAACGTCAATATAGGCAGTTTACAATTATCATTTTCAATACAGTTCATTATTGTTATTGATAGAATTCAAGTGTGAAGTTTCTGATTGTCATTATTTTTTTTTAAAATTCCTTTAATACAAGTTTATTAGGGATAAAAGAATTAGAGTTTGTATTACTTATTTTTCTCATCTGTTCATTTCCTATTATTTGCCTACCCTATACTGGAAATTAGCCTCAACACATTTTAATCCTAACCATTTTGTTCTTTATGGATTATAATTTGACAAAATATATATTTTTTGAAACAGCATTCATTTTAATCATTTTGAAACCGTTCACTTATCCCAATTTAGGAGAGCAACCAAATGAAAAACTTTTAAAGATCACACCTAAAGCAGTTATTGATTTAGCGATACCTAGAGTGAGAAATCAAGGTTATAATGAATTCAAATAACCAACCAAAAACAACATTCACAAAAACATGTTATCAAAATTATTGCATATCACAAGATCGCGCCTTCTTCGATTCAAGAATGTTTGCCGGTACGTGTATATAAGATCACCGGGTATGATTAATCAGTTCATATTGCGACGGCACCGGCCGAGACCTTATATTATTAAACAAACAAAGAGCAAACCCTAATCTTTAATTGCAACACGGTACGACAAATTAGCGAGATAACGAGTCATTAAAAAGAATTATGGAATCGATATTGTTTGAGAACATAATACAAAAGCGATAATAATTGCCTCTCACCACACGCCCGGCGCATTGACATATAGGTTCAAACTACAAGCAGCCGATAGCAGCCCCGTCAGGACGGCGCCGAATACGACGATAAGACTGGAGCTCTTTACGTCGCGTAGGGCAGTTCAGACATTAATTTTGATATGATTGATATTAAGATTTTAATTGTTCGAGAGTCGCTTTGCCCAAGAGAAATATCAAAAGGCACCTTAATTCCTAGACTCCTCGAATCTTGATTGATCAACAGCTTCACCCTAATAGCATTATTCATCTATAATGAAATAATGGTTTGGCATTGTCTAACAATGACCTTTATAGCTAATCTATCTTTCTTAATAAAATTTTTTGTAATCTTTTTCCAGTCTTAGCAATCTTTCTCGAGTTTGTAGTAATTTCGAAGCAATATCTGATCCCATTATAGTTGTGTCTGCGACTTCTTTAATTTCAACAACGCCATTTATTTCAGATATGACACAGATAATTAAACACCTTTAACAAATTTTGAGGTAAGACTTGGCAAAAATAATTTGGACTTTTGAACCTCGACATAACAAACTGTGATTAATTCCAATGCCTGATACTTTTGGTCAGATAAGTAAGAATATTTTGATAAGTGGGTTAAGTTTTGAGTTTTGTCTTGCTCCAGATCGTAACCAGGAGTAACAGGTGTTCTGTTGGTTTTAAAAATAATATGTTAGCTTATTTCAAGGTGTACTGGTCTAGAGTATACGTCTCCACTTTGTGTATCATTTTTTTGGCGGTTCGAGTCCCAGAAGCGGCATTAATGTCATTTGGCAAGACATTTTTATCTACACTTGCCACTCTCAACCCAAGTGTAGTAAATGGGTACTTGGTAGGAAATAATTGATTTTTTTAAATTTTTTTTTTTTTTTTTGGGGGGGGGTAAGAAGTAATTGATTTTTTGAGTGCCTTGGGGCAAGCATGCATGGCCAAAGCCAGGATATTGTACTTTGCCTTGAGCATCTCATGTGATATAATGTTACGTGCACAATATAACTATACATGTAGATATTACTTTTATTATCATTTTAATCCACTAATAATAATTAACAATACATAATACTCCCTATCTTTATTTTGAGCAAAATAGCGTATCAATTCTAGAGGACAATAATTTTATTGCTTTGGAAACTCGTTCAAAGGGAGCGGACATTTTTTCCGAAGAGGAAGTCAGCTAGTTTATTCACAGAAAGGATCCCGAGTCTTTATAGACAGTGTTTCTTACTTTAAAAAAAAATGATATAAATGATGATAAATAATTGTTTGTTAATTATATACACTCGTACAGCCTAGATTCAGAAAAAAAATTAATAGAAAATCAAAGATTTCACAGCTAGACATACCAGGATAATGAAATACTTAAACTGTTAAATCTAAGCTAATTCAGCAAGCACTATTTGATAAAATGCTGATTTTGCACTTGGAGGGGGAGGGGTGCTTGGCGAACACAGCATGCTCAGTGGATAATAGGGGCATAAATTCATCTTTATGAATCGAAATGGGGTGGGGGGGGGGGGGGGAGGGAAGAACGCATTACTCGTAATTCCAAAAAATTATTAGGGAAGCGACTACCTGCATGCAAGATCAGAGGAGTCCATGCATGAACGAGTATTTTTATTTTCATGAATGTGTAAAGAAAATATATACAAAAAGGTCCAATTTTGAAATGAGGCGCAGTATGAACATACCTCTGTTTCAATGTTTATTTGAGAATATTGACAACACTCCTTTGTATCTTATCAACCCATGGACGACATAGTGTCAACAAGAAAGAGCCAACACTTAGTATTAAGTTACGATTCATGCTATTAAGCGCTTCTTATCGCTAATTAGAAGTACATGCGAGTATGTATATAGGCATTCAGGAATCGTTTGATAAAAATCCAAGAATTTTAGGGGAATTGAAATGTAGGCGAAAATGAGCTAATTGTTCATGTATTGGTAATAATATGTAATTGATTATACATTTTTGACTTATTAATTTTCAAAGAACATGCAGTGTAATCATGACAATCAATTATTAACACCCAAGGTTGACATTATCTGAACGAACAGCAATGTCAGCACTCCCACGTAGTGTGTTCTGATAATTCAGTGTATATGGGTAAAAAATAGTATCAGGAGTATTGGCAGATGTGAATGACATGTGAAGAAGGTTACGATGATTAATAGAAAACGAAATAAAACGATAGTACAAGAAAAAAAAAGGGATCATCAGGGAAGAAAAATGATAATAATATGAGGGCGGAAGAGGGGAGAAGAATGAAGAGGGACTGGACAATGGGATATAAGTAGCAGATTTGAAAGAGGACGAGTCCAGGATGAGAGTGAGCAAGCGTATAGGAAGATGAAGCCTAAGAGTATAGTAAAGGAACATTGATTAAATAGAGAAAATAACGATCGAGTTTCATTTTCAGTAAAATGAGATAACCCATCGCGCGATAAGCTTATCGATCGCTATACACATGCACCTTGTAATATTTTCTGTTATGCATATGAGTTGGCAATTAGTTATTCGACTTTGTTTTTTGTATGTTTGTTTTTTGTTTTTGTTTTTGTTTTTGTTTTGCTTGTCAGGATTTACAAAATTGTGTTCGTGGGGAATAACTATACTGTTAGGAGGAAAATTGCCCTCCTTCCAATACAGTCCTAGATTCACCCCTGTATACCATAAGAGCAGCACTGACACTAAACTCAAGCATAAACCTATAACTAACCGTGCAAAACTATATATAGGGAGTTCGAGAGAATCCCTTAAATAATTGTATTGAATTGTTGATATTTCTTCTTTTAGTGAAAAGGCACCGCAAAAATGCGTTAGGACCTTTTTTTTTTTTTTTTTTTTTTTTTTTTCGCAAACAGTTTTGGAATGGAAAGTCGCTCCAAGGTGCCTGAGAGAACCCCCCCCCCCCCTGAAAGCTATTGTATGTGGGCATGTAACGATAACCTTAATCGTTCAGAAAATCATAATTATGGGTCGTAGGACCAATGGAACTAAAGCTATAACGTCCCGTTTTTTCGATGAAGACTTAACCCAACCATGCCAACGCATATGGGACATAGGTTCCATTAAACAATGGGACGTAGGACCTAAGAGACACACCTTTCCTAACAAATATATATTATTGCATCCTGGAAATGATTATCTAAATACTTGTATTGATTCAATAGGTCCTATTCAATATATGTCGGCGTAGTTGATCTACATTTTGAATACAAGCTATAAGATAACGAAGTATATCATTTTCTCATCTCTCTAAGACTAATCTTGCAATTTGATTAATCAGCGTACATATCGTTTTTGACGCGATTGGCGCTTGCATTACGTAATTTGACGGGCAGCCGTGTCATTCATCCCGTTGAACAACAGTAATCGTGCTAGAATCATGATAATGATATCATTTTGAAGGATGATGGACAAGCTGCTATCACAAAATTAACATTCCTTGAACTTTGGAATGGTTAATTTTATGTCGTGTGCTTCGACTTGCATTAGTAAAGCAAAGTCAAAAAGCAACGAATGCTTACTCGAAAAGAATTTAATTGATTTGAACTTATTAAAAAAAAAAAAAAACCTACATAATTTCACAAAAAAGTTACATAATTATTAAAGTACAAACAAATTTGTATATTCCAATATAAACCATATATTAGACGGTAATGCAAATTTGTTTTGACCAACCATATTGTGGTGAATATAAGGGGCGCAAATAATCGCCCTTATTTGATTTCATAAATCGTAAATAATCTTCTAGGCCTATATACATTATTATGCAAGTTTAACTCTTCAGTACAATTTCTCCTTAAGCATGATAAAATAATATACGTATAAAAAAGATTAAAGGTAAATGCATAAAAGCATTTTCCAGACTTAGGTATGTCTGGAGGAACGAGACTACTGACGAAATGACATACACAAGCATGAAACTGTCCTGGGTCCCGTTTGATAAAACTTGTTATCAGTAACAAATGCCACATTTCTATGACAAATTTGCTCTCAGCCAATCAAATGCAAAGATTTCACTAGCTTATAACAGTTATTGCAACTTGTTATTGATAACAAGTTTTATGAAACGGGGCCCTGAAGTCAAACCCAACAGATCCTAAATCATCAATTTTGGTTATATTACGGTTATATCATCTTACACGTCTAAACCTCATACCTATAATGCGCATGATAACGAAATTGCCATAACTCTTTCTTGTCCACTCGTATCAGTAACATGATAAGAAAATGAGTCTTTTTTTTCATTGTTCATTTTACGGATGCAGACTCTGATATTTGTTTTGATACCAAACTATAACTGATTACAGATTAGTGCAATAGATTTGGGGAAAATAATTATATTTATCGCCTGCCAACACTATATGACGAGGAGAAAATGGGTCTGAAAGTTACGACTAAATAGTAGTGTGTACGTCGTCAACAGGACTTTCAACCAATGCCGTGATGGTATTGGGCATGCACGTAAGGTCCTCTGGAACGAGATACATTCCCAGAATCCCCTTTTGAAACCCACCTCAAGTACACAAAATTTGTCCCCTTTCAAATTTATTGATCCGGAACATTTTTGTCCCCCGCTTGTCAGAAATTTGTTCTGAATTTTGTTCTGCGCGCCCCTCCACCTTTTGCAAAATCCTGACCCGCCCCCCCCCCGCCCCTTTGTGTAGGCCTACACAATTCAAAGAAAAATACTGTGTGTTGTAGACCAGTCAACTCAGTATAATAGAAGATTTAACTCGAGTTTGAAAAAAAAATGTCAAGCCGTTCGGTCTTCGAAATTCAAGTCTGAAGCACGGTTGACCTCACATGGACTTGGCAAAAGGGGGACACCTACAATACGAACCATGTAGAAGAGGACATGCTTGTGGATGTATTCTTGACCTAGTTGTAATATCCCAGTCACAATGACGAGGCCGACACCAGACCAGTGATAGACCTCACAAAAAATGACCTTACCCCGAACATGCCGAATGGCGAAGAATCGGTTGGTTCAGGATCGGTATGGAGTCACCAGGGGAGCATTTCATCAAGTGTCTTGTCAGTGATTTTTACTGACAAATTTGCTCTAAGCCAATCAGATGCAAGGATTTCAGTAGCTTGTAACAGTTGTCGGTTAAAATCCCTGACAAAACGCTTGATGAAATGCTCCCCAGGAGGTGTGAATGAGTTGTAGGCTGGCTGGTTTAGGTGTTTTCAAAAACATTTTGTGATTTTAAAAATTGGCATGGTGGAAAATGGGAAAGTCAGCCGTTTCAAAGATAATTTGATTTGGGTGTTTTACTCCTAGAGATATAACTTGAAACTTTAATCGGGAAATCAGAGATTTAATTCAAAGAATGGTTTCACAAAATAGGTTCAAATTAACGCAAACATAATATAGATGTACATGTCATTCCAACGTTGTGTATGCAAGAGCAACATTATATTGCAAAAGAAAAAAAAAAAACACCTTTAATTCATGTCTGTGATATAAAAGAGAATATATCTCTGGGCCTCCGTATAAAAAAAAAAACTGTTCTTAGCAAAGCAATATAAAAAAAACATGGGTATAAGAAACAAATATCTGAATAAATAGTATGCCCTTGTTGGCAAAATTGTTTTTGAATAAATAGTGCATAAATATGACATATTTATCTATTTTTCAAACCTTTAGTGCATGTTTTACATCCGTTTTTCATGTTCTTTTTGGCCATACCCGTATTGCCAGATTTTTCATGTACGAGTGACCTGTTCATGCAAAATGTGCAGAGGAAAATAAGATTATTGTATATTATTTATTAACATTGTATTCCGACAAACTCTCAATTGTACAAACAAACAAATAAAAAAATCCTTGAAAATAAAATAGGGAGGGGACTCTCCCCATGCACCCCTGGCCTCTGGCTACGACAGTGCTTTCAGCTGGATTGATGTAGTACATTTGGGGGGATCCTTCCTAGACGGGAAAAAGTATTGTATCTGAGCAGCACCAATTGCTGCCCATTAAAAGTTGTGTTAACCCCGGCTTCAAGGCGGCGGGGGGAGGGGGCAAGGTGGAGTTTACCCCAGCTTTACTCTATGGTGATACGCCCCCTTATGGTACAGTCTATGTTGCAGCCATCCAAAAGTACGAACACCCCTAGTTCTTGTGCCACTTTAATTTTTTTTTTCTGAACACTTGTCACCGAAGGAGAGTGGGTGACGGAAGTTATCATTAACAATCAGCGCTTAGCCCCCTTAACGTCATTCCATCGCGATCCTGGAAAACTTCCAATGTTTTCGATTCGATTTTAGATGGCTTTATTAGGAGGTTAATGCGTAAATTTTCGAATACAATGCAGAACATTTCCCCCCTCCTCAATACATGAGTATTAACTTCCTGCCTGATGAAATTGAATGAATTGCAATGATGTCATAGATATCGTCATTTGGGTCAGAATAAGAGACAAGTTTCGGTGTTGATTATCCGTCATCAGCTTGGCTAGAAAATATGCTTTTATCTAGAAATGGAATAGCTTATACAATAGTTTTTTCTTCAGAAAATTAGGAATCACAGTGTTCAATAACCAAATGTACCCATGTTTGTGCGTTAATACAAATCCAAAAATTATTTCTACTAGTATCTGCAACAGTGTTGAAATCGTCATATTAAACAGATATAGAGAGGATCTTTTTAAAACATATTCCAGCATGTTTAAAAAGGCAAACGCGTATTTAATTCAATTTAATTCACAATGATTTGACAAAACAAATTTCCGTTTGCTTTTGAGAAACATTTCCAATTTTGTAACCAGAAACTCAAGTCAAGTAACTTAATATGTTAGATATGGACATGTCATATTAAAAAAAAAAAAAAGAATATGCTAGGTTTTTTTTAACTTGTAGGTTCGTAAAGATATTACTAAGTAGCATTATGATAAACTGTTTTTTGATTATTAATGTCAGTGTCAGTGTCAGTGTCAATATCATACCACTAAACCTGACACAAAAAATATTAAAAGCAAAGACAAATTGACTCTTCCCATTTATACAATCTATCACCCCCGGTATGAATCCCCTTTTTATGTTCCGAGTTCAAGGATGTTCTCAAGATTTAGAAAGTGAAAAAAAAAATGAAGAGAAGGGAAGACAGGTGAAGTGAAAGTTTGTCTTTCTAGTTGACCTTATTCGTTCTTTTTATACACTTCCCTCGATTATAATCTATATTGTTATTTTTTTATCCGGGCCACTTTCGTGCCGGTTTCATCAGGTGTGGGATTTAAACGGGGCTAACTCTTGTCTACTTCATTTTACGAATACCGCTAGAAAACTCTGTTTAGGAGCTCGTTTTGGAGCTTTATTGAATTTAACTGGCACTTTGTGGTCGAGCTAATAGATTTGGACTGATGAGTAACCCGCAGCAAGTGGCTCCGAGCCGTAGCACTTGTTTCAAGTTTTAAAGGAGGTTTAGTGTCTCGTGTGATCTGTTGCATGCTTCACTCATATCGGAGCGGTTTTTTAAGACCAGTTGACGGGTTTGGATGCTCTCCGACCACAAGGTGAAGTTTGAAGGGCAAATGATGACAGAGGGATAACGCCAATACAGCAATTTAATCAATTAAAGTAAATTCTTATGACGCCTTCTGACTTCAGATTTACAGTGCACTACAATAATAATTTTTCTCTAATACGATGTATTTTTCTCAGGTTTTTTTGTCTGTACGTTGTATTATGACTGTAGTAAATAGTAAAAAATAAATTCACATAGGCAGAGAAATTTTGAGCTTCAAAATATTATCATTGCCCCTGTCACAGAAAATACCATGTCAAACAGGGGATGATATAATATAGAAGATGATATATTTTCATACTTTTTTTGAGAAGGGCAGAAATAAAAGTTTTTAAATGACCATGATGACCATGTGAACTCTTTGTCAGGTGACCAGTATTTACATCAGCTCGTCAATCATCGGTCATAAATTTTCGACGTCGACTATTTAAATTTCTTTGATCGACAACAGTTTCAGATTTTGAAAAGCGATTTTCCTGTCTAAATTATCTGAAAGTACAACGCATAAATATAAGTCTATTCGGTGTTTTATTAGGCCTATATATCCAGGGCTGGAACTAAAACACGCAAATATAGGCGTATAAGATGTACATGGCATTAACAATTATATCTCGTGGGCTGCAACTAGAGTGGAACTACGCCGAAATTTGGACGTATAGCGTCCGTGATGGGCCGCAAGTCCGAAAATTGCGAAATACACAGTGGTCAGTGTATACAAGTAATGGAAATTGTTTAATTGCATAACACTACAACAGTGAATCTTTCTAAGGGGGTGGTATTTGGGAATTATTAGATTGGGAGTTATAAGTAGAATTGAATATTATGTTAATATATTTTAATGTAGTTACTGCGTTATTGCGATCCTGAACTAATTGCTCGCAAATCATAGATTTGTTAAATCGAAAATTATTGTTAATGGAAAGAGGATTGGGATATTAATGAACATCATATATTGAAAAAACTACACGTATTTCTAGTCTTTATTTTGTTGTCCTTGGATATGAACATAATAATGTTTAGTCTAAAAATTACAAAATATCATATTGAGAAATTACTGATAAAGATTATTTCTTTAAAACCAAATATTTAGATCACGAGCTTATGATCTAAATAAGGGAATGATCATTATTGGAAATCAAAGACCTAAACCTTATTAAGGTTTGAGTAAATCTAAATAAAAAAGGGCCATTTATTATGTAAAAAAAAAAACATTAACAAAAATCCATATAAGAAGGAACGATCAACATGAAGTTGGACTTGGAATAATGAACGAAAATACGAAGCAGTAGAGTTCGAGTAGAAACCTTTAATGATATATGAGTTCGACTCGTGTCACTCCCAATTACATCTCAATCGAGTAGCTTCAAGCGTCAGCAGTAGTGTCACAAAATCTCACATTTTTATACACAATGATGTTGGACATGTGTTTGTTACGATGACGCACTATTAGTATAGTCTTGGAATCTCAATACCGCTTTCAAAAATAAGCACATTTGCGCTCTGCATAACAGTGTAGAATTGTAGATTACTAATTATCAATCTCCCCAAAAGGGTAGCAGAAAATGAAATAGTGGTATATTTGTAGTTCTCCATATCTGTAGGAGTGATTAGTCGTGATCAAATATCTAACGAAAGCAAGGGTTGTATGTGGGGATACACTGATGTCGCAAAAGTCCTTGTGGTGAAGACTAGGTCTCGGATGGCTAATGGTTCTGGTCATGTGTTGCGACGATGAGTCGTCGATCGCTTGGCAGGGTGCACAGCCGCTAATTATCGCACTCACCTCTTTCCAAAGCAATCCTGATTGCGATTTGATTCCAAAAGGAAATGATTTTCTTTGTATTGATTTCCATATTGGCATAATCTAACCTTGCCCCTAATACGATAGGCAATGCTAGCTCGGTTGTTCGCTCTCTCTCTCTCTCTCGCTCTCCGTTTGCCCTCTATTGGCGAGATGATTCAAGCTGAGTCCCGAGAAAGCGTAGGTGGGACGAATACGACAAAATAACGTGATGAGGAACAGTGAGACTTGGAAGATTGCTTGATAACAAAAAGGGGAAAATTTAAGACAATGATATAACATATCACATTTCATATATACCTAGTTAAGCCTATTGATAGTGGATTGTAAGCAGGGGCGGGTCCAGAATTATGTAAAAAAAAATATATAAAAAAAGTGGGGGGGGGGGGGGGCAATTTTCTTGTTTGCGGCACTGGCCGCTACGCCTCTCTCAAACCACCACTAGGTTGAAGGCGTTATTATTGGCCGAGGGTGGTATATGGGTAAACTATTCAGTCACCTCATTCGTTAGACGTTTCTTATACTTCCTATTTCATATTAAACTACTGTTACTACTTCTACTACTACTACTACTACGACGACGACGACGATGACGACGACGACGACGACTTCTGCTATTACTACTCCTGCTTTTACTATTTCCATTACCACCATCACCACCACCACCAGTAATACTACTGAAAACTACTGCTATCTGTTTTTACCACAACTGTATCATTTACTACTACCACTGTTGCTAAATAGCAATACAGCATGTTTACAATCACGAATTTCAATCATACCAGTATATTTTACTGATATTTCTAAGCGTCGTATGACATCATGAGGTTTATGCTTTTGGCATTCGGGTTCGAAACACGGAAAACATCTATGAATACAAACTTTTTATCATAGTTCATAATTTCTGGGGTACGCATTCTCCTTATTTGTTTTCTTGACATGGAGCTCCCAACTTTGTTTCTCTCCGAAATGTTATTCAGAAGTAACTTCTTGTTTTTAATCACGACGGCGTATCGATTTCACGCAACAGCTATCAGAAGGGAAGTCAAGTCCAAAGATAAACATTTCAAGTTTGCCTACATCAACATTTTCAACGACTTGAATCAGTGTAGCGAAAGGCCATTCAAGTCTCATGACCACTATAATGGGGGCCTTGACACTTGCCCCGGAAGCTCTTCCATCTTGATATCCCATAAAGCATTTCCGCTATTGGCGTCTGCCAACAGGCAGACCGGAAATTATTCTGCTCTCGATTGTTTTTTTTTTGGTGGTTACGGTAACTGAACAGACAATTCTCATCTTTCTATTACAATTCAATTTTGTGTGTGTTTGTTTATAGTGCTGTCTGTCTATAACTGTCTTTATTTACTCAGTTGTAATACGTGTTGAATACCTAGTGACTGATAAAGGAAATACGCGAGAATCTTGACTAGCGAGGAACAGAAGAACGATGGCAACATTTTTTTACAGACACCTTTGTAGGCCTATAAGAACAAAGGTGACATTCGAAATGTTGAAAATAACATTTATTATAATTGTATTTTATCAAAAACATCATTTGTATAAATAAACATTTTGTTCATATACATATAAATCTTACAAATTATAATAATCATCATAAACTCGACAGAAACGTACTACAACAAACTGCAGTCGGAAAAAATTTAGATATAAGGTGATAAAGCTAGTATGTAGAGGGATATTTAAATGAATAATAGAGAGTAGATTATACTGTGTCGTTCTCCTTTCCTTGTTGAACTTCACTTTTCAACCACAACTTTCCCATGTCAAACAAGTACTCGAATAGATAACACAGACCTTTTTAAAGAAGAACTATATAAATGTGAAATATTAATCTTTTATTCTGCGAAATTGTCTGGGACAGGAAAGTGTTATAGAGAGATCGGAAATAAGAAGGTTTCCTCTAGACATGTCATTACTTTGCAATAAGGATTAGTTTACATTCAACTAATATCTTTATTGAATGTGGCAGGATTTCCTTAAATTAAAAAAAAAAAAATATTCCTCGTAATAGCATGAATAGTCAACGTTTCAATGTTAACGAGGAATATAATGTAATGATATCTTGTGAAAACAGACTGGTATACCCCCCATTTTTTTCTTTTATACTTCTTAGAATGACTTTGAAAACAAAGTTTGAATAATTCCAACTATCTCAAAAGAAGTGGTCTTATCTTAGAATTCCCTGTGACTGGAACAATGTCGACGAGCCAGTCAGTCTCAAGGGTTCTAGGACACCTACCCCCTTGACAACCACCCCCGGATAACCACCCCTAGGATAACCACCCTCTAGGACAACTACCCCTTAGGACAACTACCCCCTAGGGCTACCACCCTCTAGGACAACTACCCCCCGGGACAATTACCCTCTAGGATGATTACCCCTCGACTAACTACCCCCCTAGGGCAACCACCCTCTAGGACAACTACCCCCCGGACAACTAACCCCGGACAATTACCCCCCGGACAACTACCCTCTAGGACAACTACCCCCGGACAACTACCCCCTAAGACAACTACCCCGTAGGACACGTGTCCAGGGGGTAGTTATCCGGGGGTAGTTGTCCTAGAGGGTGGTTGTCCTAGGGGTAGTTGTCTGGGGGGTAGTTGTCTGGGGGGTAGTTGTCCGGGGGGTAGTTGTCCTAGAGGGTGTTTGTCCTAGGGGGTAGTTAGTCGGGGGGTAATCATCCTAGAGTGTAATTGTCCCGGGGGGTAGTCGTCCTAGGGGGTGGTTGCCCTAGGGGGTAGTTGTCCTAGGGGGTAGTTGTCCTAGAGGGTGGTTATCCTAGGGGTGGTAATCCGGGGGGTGGTTGTCCAGGGGGTAGGTGTCCGGATACGGTCTCAAGGTATAGCATTCTAATATTTCATATCACGGTCTACTTATGCGAAACATATACTCCAACAGATGACAAAAAAATCTTTAAAGAAGAAATATATGAATGAGAAATATATCTTTCATTCTGCGAAATCGTTTTGGACATTTTTCAAATTGCTGAAAGGGAACCAATCACCAAAAAATATTTTACTCTGTATGTTAGAGGTTCCATGTAATTCTATTATATTCCAAACATGGGCTTAGAATATCACATCTATAAAGAGATATTACAAGTTTGATTATACGCTCTATAAGCATAAAAATAACTCGTGAGTAGACTACTCAACGCACCTATACCCGCTCGCCAAGATAAGGGCTCGCGCGGAACCCCATTCGGAGGTTCGGTTCCGCGCGAGCACCTTCATGTTATCCTTTATTTCCTTCATACTCCTAAACTGGTGACCTATAGAATTTCAGATAAAGTTCTTTGAGGTTAATTTTATACTTCCTAGCGGTATATAAATTCTTTTTTTTTCAGGTGGTTGGTACACTTTAAAGTATTGTCTCTTGTTATTTGTAAATGAATACAAGCGTATCATAGCGTATCAACATTCTGAATACACACAATTCATATGCCAAAGGTTTATTTTGTCGATAAATGGGAAAAAAAAGCCCCATACTCTCAGGGCGGATCCAGGATTCTCTAAAAAAAGGGAGAGGGCATAGATCTGAAAAATTCCAACGAGCAAAAGACAAAACAAGAAAGAAGAGAAAAGAAAGAAATGAAAAGGAAAGGGGGAGGGGGAGAAACGTACACAGACCCACCCATACACAGACAAAACACAATTTTCATGTCCCTTTTGGGGTTTCAGAAAGAAACCCCAACTAATCATTTTATTCCTTCGTCTTTTATATCTTATATCTTAATTAATGTTAACCTCTCTAGACTTTGTCTCTTTCACCCCCTTTTTTGTATTGTTCATTTTCGTATAATTTACTTTTTGTATATTGTACTTGTACTTTGTTTTGTATTCATTGATTCAATATTTCATATTTATATTTCTATGTAAAATGTATTGTTTTTATTGTGTTGCAGAGCCCCTTTGTAAATCAGTTTCACAACTGAAAGCATGGGCGCAATTCCTGGGGGGACAGGGGGACATGTCCCCCCCCCCCACCTTTTTGAATAACCTTTTTTTTTTTTTTTTGCTCGTCAGAGAATTTTGGAGGCCAATGTCCCCCCTCCCCCCAAAAAAATAAAATAAAATAAAATAAAAATAAAAATGGATTTGCGCCACTGACTGAAAGGGCTACCCTGTGTAAATAAAACCGAAATAAATAAGAGAGAGAAAAAGAAAGGGAAAGAGAAAGTAAAAGGAAAGAAAGAGAAAGAAAGATAGAGAGAGAAGGGGGGGGGGGAGGTTAAGAACAGGAATATTGCAATATGCAAAAAAAAAAATAAGTAAAATAGTGTTTGAATAATGCCCTCAAAATAGAGAAGATTACCCTAAAAGTGGGTCACGGTTTGTTTTTTAAGTATTTAGCGCGTTTTTAGTAATATCTGTAATTTACAATCGCGGATATTGGCCATATCACTTCGACTCCCCGACCAGACCTGACCGGAAAACTTGGTTTACCTTAAGTGGCCTGGTGTATTGATAACAACTCGAGCGACAATGAAATCCGCATTCCTCCCAAAACAAAGTGTCTTTCATATTGCAAGAGATTCCTTTTCTTTGTCGACATCATGTGGTCTTTATTATTTTTCAAACGACTGAATTATTTTCTTTCTTTTTTTCCCCTGTAGATTCGATGGAAAATTTGCGCTGTTACTCATCAGAGTATTAACAAATATATGTACATGTTTTTGGTAAATATGAGCCTATCATTCCTGTTCATTGCTAGCACATTCGTTTGAGCTGCCCCACCCCAAAAGAAGAGAAAGAAGAGAAATGTGTCCCCCCCCCTTACCGACAAGCCCGTATATTTTGTTTCCCGTGTTCCTATAGTCCAAGCGGATTATTCGAATGTTGAATTAGATTAAAATGAAAGATATATATGCTCTATATTCTGAAATGTTCAGCAGTTGATTTATCCCAATGATCCAAGAATATTTCCCTCAGAAGGGTTAAGTCATTAAAATGACACAACTTTGTTTGAACAGTCTATTAACAATGGAAGGTTTGACTAACTGATATTCTTTGTGTGGTTTAAGAAACAATACGGAAATGATAACAAAATGCCAATACGTTGTATCAATTTCAACGTTTCGTCAACACTGCATGTAAACATGAATTTGTAAAACCTGATACTGAAAAATAGGAATGTAACACATATATTGTTGTCGGGTAACTCAGCAGTTCTTCCCTGCCGGAAAGAACACAGTGCAGTGTCCCACAGTGTGAAACACAATGTGAAATCATCTTCACACTGTTAAATTCAATCGTTTTAACATTGTGAATCACATCTTCGCATTGTGAGCGAGTAAATTCACACTCTGAAATCGAACATCACTATGTGAACACTCTGTGGTAAACCACACTGTGGAGGTGTCCACAGTGTGAAATCATCTTCACACTGTTAAATTCGAGCGTGTTAACATTGTGAATCACATCTTCACAGAGTCGACTATGCGAACACACTGTGAACACACTATGGGATACTGTTCTTTCCGGCAGGGTAGTTAGAACCAGAATTCTTCCTATCAATGAACTAAAGATCCTGACAGATGAGGCTTATCTTAAAATGCATCAGTGTCATAGATAAAACTCAAGTTTTCTAAAACAGGACTCTTAGAAATTCAATTCAATCTATTATTGTCATAATTGCTGTGGTTACCAAATGGTCAATGACTTCTTAGGGAGCAACATATTATGCTCGTCTTTATTCTCAGTCGTTGTAATTTTACAGTTTTATTCTGCTAAATCATGTAAACGACGCTCATAAAGTTGATTATTTTTCACCCCAAGTAGAAGATTAACTATCCAAGCAATATAAAGCTTCCTTGGCATGTCATTTTCCCCCTTCTTTATAGACGGCGCTGCCTTACTTGCTATTAGGAAGTATTTCATCTCGACTTTTCAACGATCATTTGAATCAAGAAATACACAAGCACGCAGCCGATGCTAAAACCTCGATTAAAGCGGCGGCAGCAGGTTTTAACTGGGCGGGGGATTGCTCCTTAGTAAGTATAGAGCTCGGCGGAATACCCACGAAATCGGTGTTGATCTTCCATTGGATCCACGGGATGTAAAACGAAGTCGGGTTCCTCTGACGGGATGTGATTGCTCCGTTTTTAGGAACAACATGTCACAAAGGATGTATACCGCTATCCGGCTTAGCCCAAGTGATGATTGGTGCTTTGGTGTAAGCAGGATAAATGTTTGACAAGTTCTCCCGGGCTGATGGCATTATCATAAACTTGATCCCTCTTAATCGCGCCAATTTCTTCCTCATTGGTAGTCTCGGTTTTAAACCGTCTCGACTCAGTTTTCTGTTTAACAAGATAGCAAAGGATTATTCAAAACTAAAACGTAATAAGAGGTCGCCTCATAATATTTTTAAAGGAGTCACATAAACTGCGTAATAATTAGTAGATTGATATTTTGCAAATGAAATCAAGTTTATCTTCTTGTAAAATTGTGATCAATCTCACAAAATGTCTGAATATCAGACTGGGTGCAGAGACACGCGAGGAATATGACCGTTATTATCATATACACGCAAATTTGAGATTGGAGATTAAGGGTTGACGAACGCAGGCAAGTGCGTCGCTCCAGAGTCTCCTCATTAATCTAAGGACCCGTTGATTAATGGACTAATTGCACTTCGAACGCAATAGTCCCATCCTTTCATACTCGTGTAGTTGTTTTGATATCCAGGCTGTAGCTGCTAAGCTGGAGATTATCGTGTACCAAACAATCTCGAAATGGGACGCCGGGTCAAAGAATAATTTTGTGTTTTTATTTCCTAATTTTGGTAGAATTATTTTCGAAAAGCTGCTCACTATTGTCCACCATAATATTGCACTTCCCCAGCGCAATGTGTTTAAATATCGCATCGAGGTACATGAATAAATTATCAAATTATGTAAAAAAAAAAAAAAAACCCTGAATATTTCTCATACAGAAGATTATTCTTGGCAATACATTAATGCATTCATTTTGTTTTTGTAGACTGACTAAATCGTCACGCTGGAACTGCATTCGCCATAAGAAGCATATTTGATTAAAAAACATAAACAAAGTTTAATAATTATTTATATTGTTCAAATAAATTATAATTTGTATTGTCGTAAATCGCAATCCATTTCAAGGAAGAGCTTGGAATTACAGAATGGTTTCAGATGAAAACAAGGACGTAATTTATAAAGTTAAACCTCCCAGGTATTGCTTTTAATGTCTTGAACGATTAAATTAATGCCCTTTTTTTTTTCTTTGACGAGGAAGTCCAAGATAGAAGACTTTATAACCTTCCCCAAATACTTTACGTCATGGAAGGTCCATCTGTCACCTCCACAGTCTTATCCAGTATCACGTGCTTGCCCCCCCCCCTCCCATAGTTTAAGGCGCCACCAAAGTTTATGCCATCGTGGCTGTCCAGAGACATTTCATCCCCTCCCCCCGTTTATCAATTTCTGGATACTCCACCCCCTCCATCTCTCAAACCGTTGATATGCCACTGTCGTATATATAACTTGGAGATATCAGTTCGTAAATATATATAATACACATAATTATGCGAGTCCAATACACATTATTTTCACACTCATTACAGAAGACATATAGAATATTATACAAATAATCGTTTTTGGAATTGAGGTTTGTAACAATTCTGGTTGAATTTAGATGAATTGAATTAATCTTACAACGGACATACACACATGACCACACATTGATTATCTCGTTCTTTTTTCTGCGTTTTGACTTTTTGGGTTTATACTCTTTTACCAGAGGCAAAATTCTGTTTAAATAACTCAAAAGTTGAACGAATAATGATAATAAGACAATGATAACAATATGTGTAATGCATGTGAATGTATCAATTTTAGCAACCATTCAGTTGCAAAACAATTAAGCGGTTAATTAAGCGGTTAAGAATGACAGAACAATCACAAGAAACAACCTTGTTTTAGACCACAAAATTAACAAGGGTTATGAAAAACAGAAAGGAAAATGGAACTGAGGTTGGGATAGAATTCTCTCAATGAAAGAAATATTCAGCTGTTTCGCGCCGAAATTAGGCGACAAATCTTGGGGGGTTGCGTCAGAGAGCAGCTGCTGAGCAAACGACAGGCTGAAAACGATACTCAACAAAACAGAATGCTCTCACTTCACACTTTCTACTGCTAGCACGGGAAGGGGAACACAATTAAAAAGTTGCTAATGTTTTTCGCACCATCTTCACCCCGGGGCAAATATCTCCTATACACGCTTCCACCCCTTCATGACTTTTGTCCCCTTTTATCGGAAAGATTTTCTAAAAAATTCTTGAGGTCTATCTCTTCACGATCGAGGGAAGGAACACAATTAAGGTTGATAATGTCAGTCTTCTGTATCTTGTAAAAGGAATGCCCGACATACCGTGGGGACCTTTTTGTTCAGAGTCAAAGGAATCTTGGTACTCTGACTGAATCAAGCCGATCCACTTTGAGAGGGAAGGAAAGCCTTCAATCTGCGCTCTGATCATGACATTTTTGTTTTCTGGTTTTCTGCGGAAAACGGCGATCACTGTTGAGTACTTCTGACTATAATTACTCCTGATCACGGAAGGCGAGTGGGGGTTTAGGTGCTGACACTAGAATGAATTTCATATCCTGCATTGTCCATTTTGAATTAGCCCCAAGCTAACGCGCAGACGTTCTCGAGGGAGAGAAAAGGCAAAGTGCCTTTTCGAGCCTTTTTTTATTGTCGAGATTATCATATGAAAATCTGGAGATTGACGAATCTTCGTCGAGGGTAGTTCGGTTGTAACTTCATCAGCCTTGTTTCCAGACTCAAATATTCTGCTCTTCTCCTTAAAGTCGACGATTAATGCTATCAGTTTTTTTTTTTTTTCTTCTTCTTCTTCTTCTTCTTCTTCTTCTTCTTTTTTCTACCAAGTCTCAATCTATGGTTAACTGTTAGCACACGCCCTGAGGAAAATAAAAACAAGGGCACAACTGTCTGAGCAATAACATGGACCCTAAAATGAAAATAAGAAAGTCACTGCTCTGTGGTAGAACACATGGGTCTGGTAAAAGACTAAAGGAAAGAGCCGATCTGTATCGCTAAAAGTTTTGATGCGAGCGCACCATCACTCGTGCTGTCACAACCAATCAGCGCACAAAGGTTACTAGTATAGGGAGCCCGGATGTGGTGATTAATCAGCCTCGCAGGTGATTGACAGACGGTGCTCCGCTTGTAAGCTCCGCCCCCAAATAAAAGCTATCGTTATCTATCTTCTGCCGGGAAACTTCGTTGCCTATTGTTAGCGAGCTCACTGCTGCAAGTGGGCGAGTTCGCAGATACTTTGTACCGAAGCGCCTCCGTGGAGAGACCGCTGCTTGCCGTCTGCCTGTGCAGTGTTTCTTCGTGTTATGGTGTTGACAAATAAAGATCATATCTCGTAAGACTTCAAAGATATTGGACTTGGGCTAGCCAGACAGCAAAAGCTCTGTGACCGGTGGTTTATACTTTGACATCACCCTGCATAAGGAGTCTTGACAACTTGTACGAGGATAATTAGTTGTGTCTTTTGATTGTCGTGCTGTGCTGTACAAAAATATTTTTGAGGACCGGTGGCATCCAAGACACTTGGCTTCCAGGTCTCGGAGTTATAAAGTGTTGTCTTCTTACGCTGGTACCTCATCTTGGATATCTTGATGGCTTCATCAGGAGTCATGTCGACGATACAGTACGCGATGCCAAGCAGTGGGCCAGGTACGGGTGGCTTAGGGATGGTGAACCACCCTAGTCCGCTGGTTGCTCCAACTCCTATACAACAGTTACCCAGCTTGGCCGGGCTTCCTCACAACTTTCTCACCCACTCTCACTCACCTTCACATTCCAACCCATCACATACTTCGTTTTCCATTGAAAACATCCTCGGACAAAATAGAGCGGCGAACATTCAAAATATCACATCTCTGTCCCACGCGACGCACCCTACGACGCCGACGAGGCCTACGCCCACGTTCCCCGGCCATTCGTTCGGACCATCGCCGTACGGGCAGCCGCAGCATCCGACCGGAGCCTACTACGACCCGGCCGCCGTACCTGGCGGGCTGTCTGCCACGGCACCACTGTCTTACAGTACCGCTGGATTTACCTCGCCGACAGCTCTATATCCATACACCAGGAACGATTATCCGCATTCTTTCCTAGACCGAGTGGATCACTTCTCCAAAGGTAAGGAATTCAGCAGAAGAAAAAAAAAAATTGCTTTCTCAAAAGGAGAAGAAAAATACGTTGAAAGGAAGAAGAGGAAGGGGTATTGCATGATCAAAGTCTTTTTCGAGTTTACTTTATTCATTGGAAAAACGGGAGAGTAATGTTATAGTTTGATTGTGATGTTTTGTTTCTTCAGCACCTGAAGTCTGATGTTTGACGTCTTATTGTTCTAAACTTCAACAAGGCACAGTTTTATTGAGTAAAAGATATTGACGTCAGTTTTTCCCAATACCATGAACATGATGAATACTCTGCTTTCTCTTCTTCCAGATCTCAAGCTGTACAGGCAATGTAATCCTGGTAAAAATCGAAAATTTGGGATCTGGTCGTATATATGCCTATAACCTTTCAGTTGTTTCTTCTTCTATTTTTCTTGTGCTTATAGACATCTTTCTACGACCTTCACTGTTTACTTCTACTTTAGCTAGATTCCAATCTTGAACTTCGTTAATAATTTAAACGACAAATATCAAGCATTTAAGAACTGAATTTTCCTCCTTACATTTATGAAACTTGCTTTTTTTCACGAATAAATTGGAATATGAAACTGAGCTGTTTCTACGGTATATTTCCTCATATTATTAATACATTATATTTGGTATAATGGTTGCAATTGTCTATTTCTTGGAATGCTAATTAAAGATCTAGCGCTCACATAATATACACAAACACATTTTTTTTTTCATAATAGGATCTTACCAAGGCATGGTTGCGCATCTCAAATTCTTTGTGGTATTTTCATAAGATATCAGATAACTGTGCTAATATTTTGAGGAAGGAGTTGGCGGAAGAAAGCGTCAAGAGTGATACACATGCAGCATCCAAAACATGTGATTTTAAAAGCATCGCAAGCTTTCTTTGTTGTGTAAAGAAGTAAATATCCCAAGCAGCAAAAATGTATAGTCCAAAATCAGTTTCTATAACGATGTCTCACTTTCTGCATGTTCTGAAATTCAAAGTTTATCTTTGTTTTATTGATGAAACAGCTTCGATATTGTTCTCAATAATTATGTATTCAAGTAGGAAAATGTTACTGATTCAAGCATGGTTTCTGTTTATTTCTTTCTCCGATTTTTCCATTTTGATGCTATTCTGAAGTAATTTGTCGCTATGTCGGGTATGAGTACTCAGTGGGAGCTATTGTTATATACGAGAAATCTTTACTGTATAGATCATCTTCCATTGTGATTGTTTATACGCGGCAAAGTTGTTACATTAATATAGTTACGTTGATAAAGTTAAGTCATAACAATTACTGTGTAACAATTTATTTTCAGATTGCAGATAGAAATACGCAGTGACAGTTATGTGCCAGATGGAATCGGCATTGATCATGCTATTATGGTTATGCTATAATCTCCTTTGCTTGGCTATATACATTGCCAAAGTGCCAGAAGCATTCCAAAGAATAAATTTGTCAGTTCATACTTCTGATCGATCAGCTTCATGATCAATTTCTGTATTTCAGTATATAAGAGTATTTCCCTTATGATGTTTATTATTCACTGCCTGATGTAGAAACTCTTTGCAAAGTCTGGAGAAAAAAAAAAATCTTTACCTGTATCAAAATAAGTGACGTATCTATTGGTTTAACTGCCATCCTCTAAAATGTCTGACGTGTAAGAAGCAGAAATGATAGTCTATGCATGACAGTTCAAAAACTAATGTTTAGCGCCAATTTTTACGCAGTATGTATATAGATAGTTATTTGAAATTTTATTCTGCGTTCGGAATTTGCTCAGTAAAATGCAAACTTTATAATCCTAGAATCGCTTGTTGTATACGGTATATACGACGGCAATGATTCGTAAAACAGATAAAAGACAAAATTACAATGCCACCTCCCCATAGAACTATACTAATCATTTGATCAACGCATGTTCACTTTTTTCCTGATGATTATTTTTCTTTTAGTATTGTCACACTCCAAAAAAAAAAGAACAAAAAAAAAAAAAAAGAGTCAAATCAGCATTAAAAAAGTTGGAGGATTGACAACATTTCAAAATGTTAAATTTACCTTTTTGACATGCTGTATCCAACAGTATGAAAGACGAAAAAAGTGAACATGCGTTGATCAAAATGATTAGCATGATTAGTATATGATGTGCTATGGCTAGGTGGCATCGTTATTTTGACATTTGTTTTGTCTTTTATTTGTCTTACACACCATTACCGTCGTATACCGTATACAACAAGCGATTCTACAAAGGTTGCATTTTACAGCAAAGTCCGAAAGCAGACGTGACACACTAATCATATAAGTTCGACTCTTGGTCTATTTATTTGGTTACATTTGTCTTTCGATTTTATAGAAGATGAGTCAAATAGTTTTTAAGGATACACACCATTATTCATTGCGAGAAAGTAAAAGTAAAATATTTGCCGAAAGAAAAAGTCTATTAAACGATGCAATAGTCATAAAAATATGATATTCATTGGATGATAAAATGTTGTTATTAGATTTTGATAGCCATGAGAGCAGCAACAGCGGATTTCCTTCTGTAGTAAGATAAATATATTCACTGCGTTAATGGCTTGATATAAGGTATAGGAAAACAGATACTTTATTTTATTTTTAATCCCTAATAGGCATTCAAAGTTGAATAGGTCAAATACAGACAAGGGAAAATTCATTGTTTATCTGTTCTCAAAATTTCAATTTAAAATTATTTGTACAAATCAAAATTCAATCAGTAGGCGATGACTTTAAGAGAATTTTAGATATTCGGGGGGCAAATAGTTTGACAAACTATTCTGCGTAAGATTTACAGTAATTCGAACCTAAATTCCATGGGATACAGCAAGTGTTTTTGTCTTGCGGCTTATAAATCGATATCGTAATCATGTTTCCAAGTATTCGAATCAATGGTCCGTGATTAAAGTATTTTCATAATTGAAACGTCATCTATAGATTTTAGAAGATGCATTAGTAAAGATTCAATAATAAAAAAAAAATACGTATTGCGATATGAATTTATCAAATATATCCAAGACAGCTAAAAAAAAAGCCTTTTGCCTTATAAAGAATTCCCATCATTTTAATATCTTGTTATTATGTGATTGTTTTCTATTGATTCAATAAAACATATGAATATAAGAAAAAGAAAGGGGGGGGGGAAGAAATGTCTTTGTCAATTAGAGGATAATATAAGGTCCTGTGTAAAGGCGAGAACGTAGAAAAATACATCACACTTGACCGATATTATAGCACGGAGATAAATAGTAGCCTATATATGGATACAAAAACGATGATACCAGCAAAAAGCAATGTGTGAAATAAGTACCACGAACCTATAACATGCCAGAAAATTTATTGGGTATATAGCTTTTTCTTAAAAAAAAACCCCGACACCACTTGATTGGAAGAAGCTCAAAACGTATTCTGTTTCGCTATAATGTAATACAAATAATTATATCAATAACAGCTCGTAGACATTGTTCCCCCCCCCCCCCCATTTTGTGTAATGGATAAAGACACCACAACCCGAAAGTAACGTTTATTCACAGGACTGCTGACTTACGGTCAACTTCTACAAATAAAAATAAAAATCATACATTTATAGGCCTATAAAAACAACCTGTTGATTTGGCTAAAAGAACCATGTACATACACTGCAGCTTTAAAACCCCACATGTGTAATTTATGTGCATGCCCTCCGTAACCCTGTATGCCCTCAATACTACTCTAACACCCTCTGCTTATACTAAAGCATTTTTATTGGCGATAATATTTTGTAATGGGCGGCAGGAAATGGGCTTTATTAGATCCAGTTGATTGTTGTCTTGTCTGAGTGTGTATGGGGCAAGCATACGACCTAATGATCGACTCGGCCAGCCAAGGCGGGAAACTCACAGTCGATCCGTCTGAGTATATTCGACCCAGCATGCACAGGCTTGTCGTTAGAGTTTAAAGTCGAGTAGGCCTGCTGGTCATGTGATTGCTTTGTGAAAGAAACTGTCTGGAACTTATTGGGAAAGGTCGAATCCGTAGTTCATTAGTGCGATTGTGCATTGTGAGTTTTTGAATCATCAAAATGACAGAAAAACAGAAGAAATGACCAATCTCGCTGAAATACAGTGAAAAGGCACTTCACCCAGATTTGAGTATATGCAAACCACACTTTTTGTGGTTTCAAAACTGAATGTATGGAATGATTATGAGGGTGCTTCAAGAGAAGCACGTTTCACGTGACGTTTCTATTAGGATAGTCACATTGGAATAAAAGGAATGAGGCTACTCACAAATTACTTTGCACCTTTTTATATACATGCAGAACTCTACTTTCTCTTTAAGAATTATGATGTTATGATGATCATCAGCAGAGCTGGATAGAATGGAACAGGATATACTTCTCGCAAGCGATCACTTCCTGGCATGCCTTATAAAGATATCCACTTCTGATGTGTATAGCTCTAATAGCCTTGCTTTAATAGCCTATATATGTAGAGGTAATTTGCGCTGTTCACGGCGTTGATTATTGTTTATTTGAAAACTTCCGCTGTGATCCAGGCATAAAGCTAGCACGATTAAACCCAATTTGTTGGTATCCTTACAGCTTAATGAACCAGTTCGGCGCTTGAATTGAATCCCTGCAGTATTGGCATACCTTATATACATACTACCAAGAAAAAATGCCCCGTAATCGTGTAATTTTTCGAAACTGTTCCCTCTTTAGAAAATTTGGTATCCGCCCCGCGTTCCCTGAATATTGGAAAGTCACATTTCGGTCAAGTCCACTTTGTTATTAGTGATTATTATGGTAATCTTCATTGCTTTGATATGAATATATCCTCTTGAAATTATATTTAAAAAATCAAATTATAAAAGAAATAAAAAAAAATATATTAATTCATGTGAAGTGAATAAAAACATAATCAATATAGTAGTTAACATTTTAAACTCAGTCTTAACACGGAAGCAAAGTAACGTGAATTTGTCAGGTACGTTTAATAAAGTGTCAAACGTAGTCAAACGTAATGTGATACAATATTTAGTAAGAAATTGTTAAAGAAATTTTTTTTTTTGGCTGTACAAACATGTATCAAATGACAAGGGGGAGGGCCAATAAACTTGTATTTTGTATGAAATATGATTTTCCCCCATATTTGTTTTACTTCAAAAATCTCACCAGCCCTCTAAAGCACTTTTCTCAGTCGATATGGGGGGGGGGGGGGGGGGGTGGGGGTGGAGGGGTTGCCAGTGATAGTGATGCATTGTTGTGTCAAAAAATTTATTTACAGATTGCTCAGTAAACATCAACTCCCTATATTGCTGGGTCACCGATATTGTCATCTGATTATCATGATAATGATGGCAGATTATTGGGCTGTTTTGATGAGGATAATTATCACGGAACTTCAGACCTTGTTGCCATCATATCCCGGAAACTATTCCTCCAATTAATTTGTTATGGCAGTCCCATCACTATCTCCTATCATACACAAACTTCAGCCAATTGAGCTTTGTTTTTTGTGACAGCAATTCCTCTATAATTTCCGTTTAACAAGGTGAAACTGAAAAATCACTTTAAAGATAGAGTGTTATAATGGTTATTGTGTTTTACTGACGTTAGGAATGTTCATTTTTCTGTACTTTTTTGTTTAAAGATATTCAAACCTCGATGAATTCAGTCAACAACAAACAACAACAACATTCAAACAAACACACACACACCCCACACACTCACACACGTTCACCCACTGACCCACACACAAAAACCCCGAAAACAGAACAAAACAGAACAAAACAAAATAAAACGAAGCAAAACAAAATAAAACAAAACAAAACAAAACAGTTTCCACTGATACACATTCGAAGAATTGTGGATCATTCTTATTTTTTATTGACGATTATATTTTTAATTTGTTAATTTTAAACCGAAAGTTGTCTATCACCCTGTCGCAGTTTTAAGTTTTAATACTGGCGATTCGGTAATCAAATTACACATCATATGATCTTCAGTTAATACTATTGAAAAAAGAAAGATGAAGATAATGTATGTTAATGAATAGTGATATGTAACTCACGACGAGTTATTTCAAAGTTCGTTTGTTTCTATATCTTTGACAAGCAAAATATTATGTCGAAAGAAGCTGCAATTATAGATGTCATGCAATTTAAAGTGGACGGTTTAAATTTCTTTTGCAAATAATATGTTCTTAGTCAAGTAATTTGACAAGTCTTAATTATCGTATTATCGTTAAGTATTGATATGCTTTATTCATATTATTATTTTTAAGTACTTTTAATTCATACCCATTTTTTGACATATGTGTTAATATAATGCTTTATTCATATCATTATTCTTAGGTACTTTTAATTCATACCCACTTTGTTCTCTGTTACTCCTACCGCCTCTCCCCCTCCCCCGTCTTCCCTCTATCTTTTCTCGCTTCTTCATATTCCCATTTCTCTTTCACTATCTATTTACCTCTCTGTCTCTCTTTCCCACTCATTCACTCTCTCATTCTCCCTTCTTCTCTCTCTCTCTCTCTCTCTCTCTCTCTCTTACCCCCATTTCTCTCTCTTCCAGAGCTGAGTCGTATGAACCTGTTACACTTTCAAATCTGACACCTCCCGGTCAACCTCGCTCGCTCTATTAGACATATTATCCTTTTCTTTTGCCAACGAAATTGAGGCCTACTTAACAACTTTTTTTTTCGTCCTCCCCTTCCACTCTCCCTCCCTCCCTCCCTCCCTCCCTCCCTCCCTCCCTCCCTCCCTCCCTCCCTCCCTCTTTCACCACAACATCAAGAGGAAAGTACGGCTCAGTTACAAATCACAATACAGCCGTGATTCAACCTCCGACTTTATCACTTCTAATTCAATTCCGATCACAAAAAGCATTATTCAGTTCCCCCTCCTTGCCTCGATACAAGCTGGATAGAAAAACATCGTAATAGAGGGTGTAATCATGTGAATCGGTTTTCGCTGCTCCCCTTGGGAGCCATCCTGGCTCGGTCGTCGGGTCGCGTCCCCAGGCGAGTGCAGAGGAAAGCAGCGCAAATTAACATGTCTATTTAGATTAGACGAGTTAATCAGAACACAGATATGATCAAGGTAGAATCGCACTTTGTGTAAGATCCCTGGCAGTATCATTCTTCTCCATGAACAGGTATAGCAGTAAAAGTTTATGAGGGGGGAAAGATCGAGGAAACTTTGGTCACAAAATGATGAGAGAAACCAAAAAGCATCTAATTTCATTTACTAACGTAGTATCGAACCACACAACGAGACCACCCTATAACGTTTTAAACAATAATGCAACACTTGTACCTTCTGTCCAAATAAAGATTAATGACAGAATTTAAAGTAAGTGAATAGAATTTGCTCTCGCCCGTCGAGAAATATCAATTCTTATACAATTTCCCCTAAGTATCGCAACCGGGAAATTTGTTTGGGAGATGTATTGTCATGACGATGAGAACACCTCTTTGAGCAAATGCAGTTCGTATTAAGAACCAACCCCTCCCAAGAGGTCCCCACTCCTTGTCCCTGTCCTTATTGACGACCAGTAGCCTTCCCCATCCTAACAAAACTGAAAGCAAAAATGCCTAAAGTGCTCCAAAGAGAAACATGCAGATCCAAAAGTCCGATAAGTTTTCTTTCGGGGTATTCAATTTTCATTTTGTCTCTTGCATGTATTGACGAACAAGGAGGGAACCTCATCTGCCCCCCTACCGCAACCACTTGTGTTTTGAATAAAAAAAAATAAATCCAAGGTTCCTTGCAATCTTTAAGTTTCGATCATGTTGTTGCAGTTACATCGGCTATCATGACTGATTTCCATCAACGTTTACGTTAAGCATTTAGGCATCAGGAGATGTAAGCTGAAAGGAGTATATCACAAGAGACCTTCTGCACAGAGCTGTTTTCTTTTCTTCTTTTTTTTTCCTTCTTCTTTTTTTTTTTTTTAAATAAATCCCTTATCGCTGAAAACCGCCATAATTCGCCTACAGACAACAAGAGGGTCTTTCCCTGACAGTATTTTCGGTAAGGTATAATTGAATATTAATATCAAAGGGGTGTTAATGGCCCTTACTGGCCTTAGAGCCTAAGCGACTTTCTGGCTTATAATGATTACGTGATTTTACGCCCCTCTCCACGCATGAAACGGTTCAAAATGTTACCATCTACTTGTAAAATGTTACCATCTACTTGTAAAATGTTTCAAATGACAGGAAATATGAGGGGAAAAATAACATCCACTGGCGTTATCAGGTTAATGCCCTTTCGGTGATTAGCACACGATAATGGTAAATACGATTGAAGGAGATGGCAAGGGCCCTTACAATCAAACTTTACGATGTTTAGGAGACCGTAAAAGATCATCTTCAACTTCAACAGACCTCCTGGAAGTGCTGGTACTAACTTGTCAATGCTCTGTTTTGCCGGAAGTGAATCTCCATTTATTACTGCAGAAAATATATGTGACTGAAATATTTTGTATTCATAATCATATTTCCTTCATTACTGCAGGAGAAATGAATTATTTTGTTTAAGTTTTATAATCGTAATTCATTCATGTTATACTGAGCAGTGATGTGGTGGTCTCATAACCTGGAGGTTTCGCGTTCGAAGCCAAGTCGATGCGCAGAACTCTTTGGTGTAACACAATAACTTTTTAGTTCCCAATTCCCTTGGATAGAACTAAAACTAAGTGGTCCGCTGGTTGCTTATCTGCAATAATTACTTGTATTCAATTACAATGAAATCACCATCATTAATCAGACATTTTCAAAATCTGGCATATCATTATGAGCGTGTCGTATAATTATGCTTTCAGATTATAATGATTATCATGATCATAAAGATATCTATACAAGATCTGGGTAATAATCTCGAAATACAAACACATAATCTCGTGTCTCACAGTTGCTGACCTATATATTATACTATTTCCCGGTATATAGTATTATATCATATGGCTGGACGAGATAAGCACTCTGAGTGATGAGCTGGGTTACAGGAAATACCACATGGACTATTCGATATACACACAAAGCAGTGAATCATTTTCCGCTATACAGGAAACCTATCCTTTGTTCGAAGAGCTTCCGGTGTCATTTAAAAATATACATGTATACATGTATATTTTTTTACCATCACGCTTTTATGAAGTCCCATAATGTTCAAATTATCGGAAAGGTCATAAGCTAGACTGTTCGCGTTTCCTCCTTTTTTTCTCCTTGCTTGTGTGGTATTAATTTCATGAATAGAGAAGAAATTAATAGAAACTTTAACCTTATCTCAAAATGGGCTGTTATATATTCATGATGAATTTAAAGATCTTTGATATTTCTGCATCTTTTAAAACATAAAGGCATAATACAGGATTGTCGTCAGGTATGAACATGAAAACTAAAAAGAGATGTAAATGAGGGAAATTGTATATTTTTATGGTAGGGGTGTGGTTATCTTGAAACATTTCGATTAAAAAAAATGCGAGATTTTTCCTGAATATACATATACAGGGAATATACAAACAGTGTGGTTAAACACTTCAAATCATTAGTAATTATGATAATAGTGCGAAAGTGTAAGAAAAATTATAAGCAGACGCCTTTACATATACGGATATAGCCTCCCACGGCAAGAAAGTAAAACGCACAGTAATCCATCAACATAGTAATCTCAAATGGTTTTCTATCATGCACGCTTATTATATCATTTCGAGAATTCGGATTGACTATTAACCAATGTAATCTGTCATAGCGTGAGTTTTTGTTGCTGTTTTTTTTTTTCTTTTTTTTTAGTTGTCGTTTTCATCATGATTGAAACTTATGACAATTAACGATACCCCTGATCGATCTGTGTCAAAGCTCAGAAATTATTAACAGTAAGTTGTGTCACCTTATGTACCTTCAATATTTGAGAGTTAATATTGTCGACACAATTATTTTCGTTTTCTGTTGCTATCCATTTCCAGTCTTGATGCTCTTGTCGACATCCTGTTATTTCTGACTATCTGCCATGATTAAATTTAAGCAATTTTCTGTTGAAAAAAATCAACCATCATTCATTTATCATTACTAAGTTTAGTTTTCCTCTTATGTTTTTTTTTTCTTCATTCGAAGAGGCTTTTCTGGTAAATCATGCCGCAGATTTGAAACCGTTTCCAGATTATTATTTTTTTTTTAGTTGTGGGTTTTGAAAGGAGATGCATCACTTTGTTTATTAATTTCCATGAAATTGATTGTTTGACTCCATTCATATTTGTTATTCAATTTGTCATAAATTTAAAATTTACACCATATACGTGGTCATTTATTCAATAGAAGAAAAGGGAAATGAGTTATGAAAAGAAAAATATATATAAAAAGAAAGAGCAGCTGTGTAATATGTGATGGACCTATGTTAAAAACTTAGCAATTGCATGTGTTTTTTGCTTTTGCCTGCATTTGCTTGCATACGGTACATGTACTGTCTAAAAGCAGAAGTCTAGAAAATAGAATAAATTGTATGTATTCGGCCTGTCTGCTGTCATTTTATTTCGTAAAAGTCAAGTTTTCACTGACTGCTGGTCTTATGCAAATAGCACATTTTCTCTTTAATCACGCAGTACTAATCGATGAAGAATCTCCAAGTGAGCGTCATTATGAGGTTACGATTTTATGACTGAATAAAATCAACTAAAAAAAAAAATGTTTAAAAAGGGAATGAAGAAGTTGGGAAATTTAAGAATATATTACTTGAATACGGAAACCACTATTCAAAGATGGTTATCAGAGCACCAAATTGTGGTATGGAATATAAAACCATCAGGAGGTAGCTATAGTATATCTGAACGGAAGCTCAGTAGTCACTTCTCATTATGCGATGAAGATATTATTGCCTAAACACTGGGTAACACAGCACGCGAAATCGTGACAAAAATTGCAATTTCTGGTCGTTAACTGGTCAAGTTTTAGTCTGTTTGCAGGCCTCGTGTGAAATGAGTCTCATTTTGTTACGCGGTATTCGATTACTGATGGTATTTGTGAATTTTGGGCCCACTTAATATCACAGCTATCCAATAAGTTTGCCCATTTCGTAGTTTATTATGCCGGTAGGGATAAACGCTTGACTTAACCGAGTTTGATCGCAATTATAACCAAAGGATCATTAAGTCTAGACTACCCGTAATAGCATATAAAGTCCATCCTCGTGGGAGAGAAAAAAAGAGGTTTTCAACTTGACTGAGAGGTATTCCCCAGACACGCATATAGTTGCCACTCACTGATGAGTCACCCCCTCCCTCCCGACAAGTCCCCGGGACCTAGCTGCGGGCTATGTCGGTCGCTTAGGCCCCACCCGCTTGTTGACGCTCTCCCCTAGTCCCACATGTACTATTTTTCCACCGGTAATAGGTCATTGCGGAAGCTGCCCTTGTGAAGTAGGCTCAGCTATAGTTTCCGGAATGCTGCGTGTACAACATCGTTAGTGAATGTCAAATTTATGCTAAAGCTTTGAGGCAGAGATTTTATTATGGGATTTTAAAGGAAAAATATATTGTATTATTATCTACAGCAAAAACAAAGCAAAAATGACTTTCTGTGATATGTATCAAAGGTATTTTAAGTTTCTTGGCAGATCAGAGGCTCAAGGCAAAAAAAAAAAAAAAAAAAAAAAGGGGGGGGGGCAAATCTAAAATCTGAGAAAGTATTAAATAGTAATTTCTGGCTTTTACATCAGGAGCATTTTTGATGCCATCAATAACCTAAATCTTCCCCTTGACTCTCCGCCTCTCTGCCTCTTTCTCTCTCAAACAAGAGAGAGAGAGAGAGAGAGAGAGAGAGAGAGAAAAACCAAACAAAACAAAACAAAACCCCAGCACACACAAATTATTACAATACATCCGAATGTTTAGGAGATAGAAATAACAAGGATAGAAAATCGTTAATTTCAAAATCAAAATGATAGGTTTTCAATACATTATGATTATTCGCGTGCTTATTAATTGTACTGGATATCTTTTTACACTAATGAATTTATTGACATAATAATTGTTATAGTTCCAGGTGCGTAGTGATTAATTGATTAGTATGAAATCAATCCAATAAAAATGATTTACGGAAACAAATGTAGCCCATATAATCAGAATACAAGTCCATACAATCAGAATACAAAACAATGATTGAGATCTATTTGCACGATACTTAATATATATTACCCTTACTTTTGTTTTAATGTCAAAATATAGACAATCGTTGACCATCTTAATTTATTTGGCGGTAATTAACATCATTAAATATTAAATAATATCGTTTTGATTTCTTTCTAATTATAATTGATACTACTTTCAAAGAGGGTGTACGATGTGAATTTATTAATTCGAAGTTAATTGCTTTCGAAACTGACAGTAGCGAAAGCCATTTAGACAACCCGGGGAAATGTATTTCCCTGGACAAACAAAAAAAAACAAAAATTTGAAAAAAATTAAAAAGATGTATGGCCCGTCGAGTACGGTATGACAATTAACTATTTATGACTATACCTTCCAAGTACGTAATGATCAAACCGAAGTAGATGCATTGGTGGTGGATGCCCCTTCTTATATTCTCTCACTATCTCCCCTTTCTTTGGTTCTTCTTCCATGTTTTTCAACGAGTCCAGAATTCCAGATTACACAGCATGAGAGACTTCTCCGTGTAGTTTTGGATCATGATCTTGATGTTGGAGAGCTCTTATGTCCAATTGACTTACAAACTTCTTGGATTCTCTCACTGCGTGCAAGAAAACTAATTATCATCATTCATCATCTCCCTTCATAAAATGTGAACACATTTATAACTTGTCAGTCTTCTTAATTTTTTTTTTTGTGTGTGTGTTTGTGTGTTTGTGTGTGTGCGGGTGTGCGTGTGTGTGTGCGTGTGTGTCAAGACAGAATGCTTTGTAAGCTGTAAAACTTATTAGTAAACACTGTAAACACAAAGTGTAAACACTTTCTTTCACTTTCTTCTTCACTGAATTGATTTGTTTTTATATAGTAATTAGTACTGAAGGCTGAATTGCATTCAGTTTACAATAAAAGAAAAACATTTGGCGTACATTTTTTCGCTCAATCTCTACCCGTTCTTTTTTTTCTTCCATGTTTTCAACTAGTCCAGATATTAACAAAAGTGATTAAACAGTTGCCTATAGTTAATGATTAAATGTAATGCTTGATATAATTGAAAATACATCATTTTTTTATATCACTGTGAATGGTTTATTCAATTTAGAAATGTTGATTTAAATGCATACGCATTTAACATCGTAAGGAAGGAGAAACAAAGCAGGCCTATAGTCAGATATTTTTTCATGTTGATGTTATTTGCATGTATATAGTCATGATAGCCTTATTTTGTAGCAATACTAGTAAGAGATATTGTGCTTAGTAACCTATCAAACGTAAATAATATAAAATCACTCTACTTTCGCTTTATCATGTTGACAAAGTACTGTATATTTACGAAAGTGAATCGATATTTCATTTCCTTATTGCACCCTCATCAGCACTTCAGCAGTATGCTTTTACTTTCACTTGAAATCATTAATCTCAATTTATTAAATTTTGAAGAGCAGTACTCAAATGTAGTTTACATGATAGTTTACAGATATTTGGGACATCGTCATCATCTCATCTTAGCATTGATCCGAGTCTCTTTTTTTTTATTGCCCCCACTTTGGTTTAAAACGAAATCGAAAATCTCAATATTCAAGAATATATTTTTTCTGCAAACAATGAAGATTGATTACTCCTGTAGGTCTTGAGTTATAATAGTATCCTACATTAGCCAAATATTATTGGCTTGAATACCCACCCCCCCCCCTAAACTCAAATTAACAAAGAAAACAAAAACACAGAAAGAAACTAACTAAACAAAACAAAATAAAAACAAGCAACAAATAAAAAAAATCATTAAAAACAAACAGAAATATCCACAAATAAACTAAACGACTGCATGAAGATAATGTGTATAAATCATTTATCATGTTTATAAGAGAGGAATTGAGATGTGGTCTAGTGGTCGAGGCTCTCTTATCTATCTTTGAAACGTATCATTGGGTTCGATCCTGAGACTCGTCGTATAGGGATGGTTGACGTTAAAGGCCGATCCTCGGACATTACGAATCAGGGCCTCATTTATTCCAATCATTCTGGCGGTTTGTAAAATTATTAGAACTAATTATTGATAACATGTTTTATTAAATAGGGCGCTAACTTGATTGATATATTGTAATCTGTAAAGCCCTAGTTTTAATACATACCCACACACATTCATATGTTGAATCTATAGTTACTTATATCTACAAATTTGGAATAGAATCAACTCTTGAATAACTGTCTTTTCTATCTCGTTGAGTCATTTTAATGTGCAACACACTCATATTTTTATGGCCCAATGTCGGTTGTATTTTTTTTCTATCTATTCATTTTGATTCAGTGATCCTGAAACATCAATTTTGCGTTATAGTTCAGAAACTTGTATTTTTCTTTTCACATATCAATCGGTCATGTGTGCCGGAAATGGCTCATCAATTAGGCATCCACGACAAACAGGGATCACCTTTTAGATCACCATAGGGTCATTATTCCTCGCCCTGCATTATTTCCTCTCAATGTTAAACTTTAAAAGAAGAATCAAGAAACCCACCCCCCTCCAACAAGGGCGTTTCATGTTCATTGTGTTTGCAGACGTATATGTATATACACTGAAGGAGCTTCGATGGGGTTTGATTGGCGTATGAATGAAGCAATTATTTTACACAAATTGGGAGGCTTGCTTTCTTCTTTTATTACATTTTATTTGTTTATTGCGTCAGTTAGTCGTCACACGACAGGCTGGTTCGAGTCTAGCGAGCTCCCTGTTGCAGTGTTTGACGTTCAACCCAACCAAGACATGATCCAAACAGTATCGGAAGTCTTCCCATACACCGACGTCAATCAACCATACCCAATAGCTTCCAATGTGCCACCATCCTTTCTTCTCCATTATGCTCCCCTGTTTCTCTCCATCTATTCTTTCTTTTCTTTGAGGGAGTTTGACCAAGACAATCTCAATATTTTCCCGGCGTGGAGTCAGCACGTCTCCCACATTGTACTGGTCGGGTAGCGACCGCGGAGTGTCTCGCGAGATCGTCTCCAAAAACACCTCCATTGTTCCCAATTCTGCAATCCAAACCAGCGCGCCTAATCAACCGTGCTAAATGATTTTGGTCCATTTTTTTCACCCTTCATTTTGATATCTCCGATACTACGTAATTCTTCATTTCTTTCACTATCTCCCTTCCAATTATTGAAAATTTCAATAATCAATTCACCTTGTCATTATGAGTCAGTTTGGCAAACTTTTTTTTTTTTTTTAAATGATGAAGCAGAACGAAAACATCGATCAGCAGAAAACATTGCCCCTCGATGGATATCCAAATACGTAGATAAAATAGAGCTTCTGGGGAGCGTTTCATGAAAGGAAGTTGTCGGATATTTTATCCGACAACTGTTATAAGCTACTGAAATCCTTGCATCTGATTGGCTGAGGGCAAATTTGTCGGATAAAATATCTGGCAAGTCCTTTCATGAAACGCCCCCCTGAATGTTTTAGGTTATGCTAATTGTTATTTCTCTTCATTAACATGGTTTTATTCTGACACATTTCCGATTGTTATATCCTTTATTTTTGTATTAGGGGGGGGGGAGGTTCAATAGGACTTTTATAGACTTTTATAGACATGTACCAATAATTGTGCTCTACTACTGGCGGAAACTGGGCACAAACTTAGATAGCTCAAATAATATTTGGTATTGTCTCGTCTCTTGGTATACACTCACAAAAATATCCATAAAACCTGAAATATGATAAACCAAGGAGTTCCTAGGATAACTAAGTTCCCTTTCCTCCTCATTTTTGTTGCCTCTATGTTTTTTAAACCCTCATTCTCTCTCTCTCTCTCTCTTTCTTGGTAAAAAAAAAAAAGGACAGAGGACGTCGTTTCGCTTTGGATAATTTCCGCTGTTGGGCTTATCAGACGAGTCCAATAGACATAATTATCCTTTACAATAACACCCAATCGTCCCCTAAATGGCATTTGCAAATGGTGGAGAGATACGAGTGTTGGTAGTATCATTTCCTTAGCGGGTTCTTGACTACCCGTTTCCGCGAGGTCTGCTTTATCTGATCTTTCCACGCGCGGAGCGGCAGCCTTTGGTGGAAGAGAGAGAGGGGCGGGGTATAGCTGGGGAGAGTGGGGAGACTGAATAAAAGGGGGAGGAATTAAATAGGGAGAGAGAGAGGGGGGATATGGAAAGAGAGGGAGAGAGAAATACAGACAGAAATAGAGAGGGGAGGAATAGGAAGAGAAAGAGAGGAAAGAGATAAGGGGGAAATGCTAGACAGATAGGCACAGAGAGAGAGAGAGAGAGAGAGAGAGAGAGAGAGAAAGTTAGTATGCAAGTCATAATGCATCGAACTTTCTGTGTCACAGTTTGATATCAAATACATAATCCTGCCTGTAATATATACCCGGAAATATACCAAGAAATAAGGAGGGTACATCATCAATGCGGTAAAATAAAAGGATGATTACATTAAAGATAAATAACCCCGCATCTACGCAAAACAACAACTGCACAAAAAGTTCGACGTACGACATAATCATATAGGGAAGGTAAAACTTTTTAGTAAATTCATGGATATACTGTTGTGCATCCAAGGTTAGAAGAAGATTCATGTTTTTCACTTTGAACTGGAAAGTTAGTTGAGACCGGAAGTTGGCTCATGGTTTCTTTGTTGTTCGACCCCGTTCTGTAACCTTCGGTGGCTACATTAACCCTCTACAACCCGCTTGAGTTCAGTGGAATTTTATTGGGGGTGTAACATTTGGTAGCACTTGATACCGTTATTCCATATTTTACAGTAATGCTACAAAATGGGGGTAAAACTGGACTTTGGTTTTGGGGACCCATCTCTGAAGGTTCATTGCAACATTTCGCCACTTTTGCCCTTGTGCGCTCTTTCAGTCTTCAACCTTTCCAGGGATTCCTGTCACCTAAAAGTAGGAGGATACAATGCGATTCAACTCTAAATGACTGTAAACGCATCTTCAATTTCAACCAATCAGAATCGCTTCCATTTGATTAATGACTTGCGTTTGCTCTCGACTTGCATTGTGCAAGAGGTCCCAGCTGACTCTTGGCTTTTCTCTGGGTTTAGTCCCTATAATATTGTAGAGTCTTTAGCAAACTAGTGTATAGACATGGTATATGTATCTTGCATGTCTTGATGTTAGGGAAGAGGACCAGAAGACCAGAGGACAATATTTCTGGAATTCCTGGAAAGCAGATTTATCACGTTTGATATATAATGGTGAAAATCGTGGATTGGTTGTGTAGGGACCTATAAACAGTATAAAGAACAATGAAAAGGAAGAAAGCTACATTGGGCAAAATGAAAGGAGAGAAAAAAAAAATGATCTGGAAACACCAATATTCCATTCTTTGAAATATTTTTAAGATACTGAAATAAAGTTTTGGTATTTTTGCAGTATACCACCAAAACAGAAAAAGAAAAACGAAGAAGTAAAAAAAAAAAAAAAAAAAATACGATTGCGATATCTCGGTGTAAAGAAACTTCTAAGCTTATTTGCATGCTCATGAACACATCTGATAATAATGACAATAGAATGATAGAATAATGAAATAGAACGACATCTAGGTCTAATATTACATGGTCTTTGGTCAATAAACCAATCATCATTATGAATAAATTGTAAATGACACATAATGAACAAGCCGAACAGTTAGGAGGCTTTCAGCTAATTGTAAAGATCATTAAAGGTAGTATAATGCTTAAAAGTAAATGTAACATCATGCAAGCTTTGGATAAGAAATATCGAACGATAGGAAAGTGGACCGTGTTTGTTGAAGTAAAATACCCATATATCGCCCTGTCGCAAATGCGTGTGTTTGCGTGAAAGTAATATCAAAGACATGCTCTTAATTAGCGACCTAACTCGTCGCCAATTCACAGAGATGACAAACGATGACATCCATCAATCAACCCGTCATCGTTTTATCCAAACTGTTTATTCAGAGCAATATTTGCCAACTTTCCCATCGATTTCTAGACTGTTATTTGAAAGGGGGATCGGGCTAATTACTCGCTCATTAAAAATGCTTCATATGCGAGTCAACGCGCGCGACCCTTGTCCGTTTCTAGTAGAGACGGTGGTGTTTCCGGTTTCTCGTCAGATCGCAACAATAGAAATTACTTTTCTATGGACATGATGGAATAAACCCGAAAATAAGTTATGCTATCTCTCTCTATCTACCAATATGGCTATTACCCTTAGCACGTCATTTTGTAATAGTAATTTCTTGTTGCGCCAACAATCTGGATTGGTTGTTGTACACTTGCGCTGAGACAACGAAAAATCGATGGAACAATTGTTTAAAAAGCAAACATTGGACCATCTTTAACTGTCTGCCCCTTCTCGGCGGAAATAGCATTAGAATCCATTCTATGCAGTGGGCAGCCACACATTTGTCAATCTTGTTAGTGGTTCTTTTGTCTTTTGGGGCCTTCTTTATTGTGGTGTCTATCTTCAAAGAGGACGTTACATTTTGGGCAAGCAGTGTTTTGCGAGGATAATAGGCATGGCGAGCTTCCTGTGTCGTTAATGTGCGCTAAGCGACAAAGCAAGCAAAAACCTCCGGGTGCGAATAAGAATCGAGTCATCGACGATGTTTAGCAGCAGTGGACATAGCTTGTATAGAGGGAATATAATTATTAAACACACTTTTAATGGGGGTAAAAGAAGACAATAGTGAAGGGTGACAAATAGGGCCATTTGATGGGGAGTGTAAAAGAAACTCCGGTGTTTCATTGAAGGTGGTTCTATTGTAGTCGTATCTAACGGGTCCATGGACACCCCTCCTTTTGTTTGTAACTGTCTATGCCGATCGTTTAATGGTGTCTACGATTTGTTTGTCGTACCCTCCTCTTCACCACGAAATGAAACAATTTGACTGACAGGTCGAGACTAGGGGGGCGTTTCATCAAGTGTCTTGTCAGTGATTTTTACCGACAAATTTGCTCTCCGAGCCAATCAGGTGCAAGGATATCAAACAGTTATTGTACATTGTCAGTGAAAGCAAGTTTCATGAAACAGGGCCCGGGCATGCCATCAAGATACCAAGAAATATCATGTCATACTCTTGTATTGCTTTAAAAATAAATAGAAGTCGTGGCTGATTGATATCTGAATTGAACATTAGAATCTTAACAAATATATTAGCACTTAACAAATGTAATATAAAGAATCTTAACAAATATATATAGAGAAAATGTTTTACATTGGAATATATTACCGATAAGAATAGGATTCAAGAATTGTGAATTATTTGCTTATGCAAGGATTTTTGTTGTTGTTGAGAATTACGATTTATTTAAAAATCTACCCAAAATGTCAACTTTTACAGAGTATTATTACGGAGGACTGATTAAAGAAACTTGTAAAAAAGATTTTCACTATATCACAAGATTACACACCGTCAAATTTTAAAAGGGTCAAAATTACTCCGTATATTACATTAAGTGTAAGAAGGTTGTAAAAAAGTCATTCAACAACTAAATGACTCTTTGCTGATCCTATCTTGAAAGTGTGTTTGGAGCTTGGAGTCACATGTATCTTGGTAACTCAAACATAACCGAAAGTTGTATTTCATTTTAATTAAGGTTAATTAACATATGGAACTGATTTAAGTCGAGATTACTTTAATTAATATGCCCAGAAGTTAGATCAGAAGTCTATAGATCCTAAACATTTAAGGTCATTCAAAGGTATACTGACTGACTTTGTGACATGTTCGTGAAAGTACTTGAGTTGTTCTTTAAATTAGTTTAAAATGTAAGGGAAATCATCGGACACCATTTTCGAAATAAATTACTTTAAGAATTACGATTGTTTTCTTTTATGTTTGGTATATCGAAAAAGTTAACAAAGGTGTCATTGCAAAAGCTCGATATCCATGTCGACCATTTGGAAATGATGAAAATCATCAGATGAAAAACAAATGAATACTTTTGGATTTTCTTGTTAATATCAAGACTAGAGGAATATTACTTTCTACGGGGTGGGGAAAATAGCAAAACTATGCGATATCCATGGCAACCAATTAAAATTTTGAAAGTCTTAAAAAAGACGTTTAATGCTCTTTAAATACTTTTGTGAGTATCAGAAATAAGCAGAGCTAAAACGAACGACGAAACCAATCAATACGAAGTAAGCAATGAATAAGTTGATGGGTTTATAAATATATCATAGCTCATGCTATAAGAAGCTTTGTATTTGTTGTGTGGCGTTAAAATAACGATTTTTGTTCACTTCTAATCCTCCGGGAGTACACTAAAATACACCGCTCGGCAATAAATCGATATGCGTTAAGTACGTAGTTTCCCGTATTACGTAATATTGGTTTGTTCTGAATATGATGGACACTTAAACGTTATTGCTGTTTTTCTGTCATCTGCTTTTTAACTTCTATTATGATTCTTGAATCGCCATTAGCATCCCATGTATACTTGGTCTGATTTTTCTTTATTTGATTAAGAAAAAATCAATGGGATAACGACATCTTTTTGTTTGCTCTTTTTTTCTTGGTTACTTGACTTTGTTCCCCCATTCCCGTCTTTTTTAAAATTTTGTTTCATCAGTTTTCAAATTGTTTACCAATTTCTTATCTTTTTTTTTTCCCCCCGATCTTCCTTTTAACCTTCGCTATGTTCACTTTTCATTAATTCGACATTAATTTTTCTCTTATGATAAATTTATCTTCTAACGTACTTAATAAATGGTGTATCACCCATAGACTTTGATTCTTCTTTATTATATTTAGATATAGTCTAGTTTTGCGATATCCTTTCGATGGGCGGAAGAAGATAAACATTATTGACCAGAGAAAGGAGAAAATGGAAATAATTAAAAACTTACAAAAACAAACAAAAACAAACAACGAAATCGGAAACTACGGTGACTATTAAAAAGAGGAATTATACATTTATCAAAGAAGAAGAGAAAGTGGAAAAGCATGAGGATGGGAAACCAAACAATTTCAGTCAAGGAAAGGACAAAGAATAGTGGATACTATTTACCAGCAAGTTATCCCCCTCTTCCTGCTGCGTGTAACAACTAAATGTATAATTTGCTTAGCGCATTAACCCATCCAATTTTGCTGAAAAGCGTGAAAGAAGCCCCCCAGATTGGATACAGACCTGGAGCACACGATGATTTCTATTGCTTCTGTAACACTTATCACCCGAGTGTGGGACAATGACCAAATTATAACAAAGACGCGCAAAGAGTAAAGGGGCGTTTGTTTAGGGGGTCTCGACAATAGTGGTGTGTGGAGTGCCCAATTTGAGACAAACTGACAAGTCATAGTAATACAGTGTGAAAAGGGAACATGTACTAACCTCCGGGGGAACTCGCAGACTCCCTTTCTGATGTTGTTGGCATATATCAGAGGGGTACAAACACGCGTAATTGCATAGGACATGTTGGGATACACCTCCCGAGATGGGGAATCGGAAGAGAGAGAGAGAAAAAAAAAAATCGATTTATTAGTGGTTGCGAACTACATCAATTTTTGATGTGAGATAGAGATGATACACGTAATTGTGCAGCGACAAAGGAAATAGAAAAAAATGAATCTAGATATTATCAAATAGACGAAAGGGAAGACGAAAAAAAAAAAAAAGAAGAAAAAAAAAAGAAGAAGAAAAAAAAAAAGAAGAAGAAAAAAAAAAGAGTGGTTCCAGACGGCATAAAGAAAACGGGAAATAAAATGGTGAAAGAAAGGAGAAATCTCAGAGCACTATTTTCAAAACGCAGTACGCTGATATAAACATGTCACGTCATGTCAGTGTATTATAATTTTATTCAAACATATAAACCTGTAGGGGAAAAAATTGTAATAATAATAATAGTAATACATGTATTCCGTTCTTGTATAGCGCATCACATTATATATGCACTTCCAAAGGACTTAGGATTATCATTATCCTGGCTTTAGATCCGACAACCGTAGCGCATTCAAGGAATAAGCTCTTGTACTTGAAACTCATTGATCTATTACCAAACCTGTACTTGCATGAAAGAAATCAACGTAAAGCGCTGTGATTACCTATAATGCTGCCAAAATAATAATCCGTTAATTTACTGGTGCTGAAGAGTTAGAGTTTTTATAGTACTCTATAGATCATGAAAGACTGATATAAATTTTGGCTCGGCTCAAACATACAACTATCAACAAGTTCGCTCGATTTAACGACTTAATTCGAGATTTTCACGGCCGGTGAGCAATTGACAAGAATAGTTGGCAAAAGCTCTATTTATTAATCCCACTATGGTGTAGACAATATACACCGGCCAATTCAATGTAAAACGGTGCATGTTTAACAGTCCAGACAATTTACAAACCGAAGGATAAAGACATGAAAACTGTTTAGAGTAGTGGCAATTAAAGTCGGACCTCCCTTTCATGTCTAATCTTCAGCAAGATAAGGGTGATCATCAATTGATACAGTTATATTCAAACAGCGGTAGTTGGCAAATACTCGAAGTTTCTGCAAATTGGGACGGTTTGCAATGCGATAATCACGTCTCGAATTTATGAAGTACTTCTAGAGAACGTACAATCGCTTTGGTATTGACCGCCTTGTAAATTCGGACAACTGATTGTTTGACAGTAATTCTTTGTTTTATCTTGTCCTGTTTCGTTTGCTTTGTCATCGTATTCGTTTTTAAAATGGTTGACTTAAGATAGCTCGACGTCAATAAACGGTAGCCAGTGTCGTAACCTTTACAGTTTTGAACACCGTGTAAAGGCATCTGTCTTTCCCTGGATTTTTTTTTTTTTTTTGAGAGAGAGAGAGAGAAAATTCGCATGAACTGAGGGCTTTAATGCTTGTTTTCAGTACTTACTATTTTAAAAAATGTATTGACTGATTTTATTTCTCAAAACTCCAATTCTTCTCCATACGTGATGCAAAAATAAATAAAGAAATACATGCTTCCATACATAATACAGAAATATAATGATTTACTTAAGTTTGTGATAATGTTTCACACACTAACATAACATAAATCACTAACTTTTCCATAATACCATAATTATTTTATATAAACAACAACAACAACATTATTTTCTTGTTTCAAGCGAATCGTTAACTACACTTTTAAATATGATTATAATATTTCAAACATATAACCCTTATAGAAATGACGCTGTGAGTTTTGCTGTAAATGGGACGCTCCCTGACACCCACCCATCCCTTCCCTCTTATACAAATTATGGCTTTCAGTCACCACTCTAGCAACGACCTAATCGATTTATCCTCCAAGTATATTAACAATGAATTATAGCTTGCGTGATATAATAAAAACTCGTCATGTCCGTTGTATTGTGGCACCATTCTGTATCATGTATTGTATAGCTTATACAATTAACGGCATTTGATAGTAATAGACTATAGCTTTGTACAGGTCAATAAGCTAACGGCAGGTCACAATAATGAGGAAATAGAGTAATCATGTCCATCTTTTGGAAACAGACAGATTCTGAAAAACGCTGTTACTTTCATACGAAATCTCATGAAAATTGAAGGCAATAAATCCCTGCCAGAAACTATTTGTTACTTGCATATTGACTTTCATGGCAAATATTGTACGTCGGATTTAAGCAAACCAAAATATGGTGATTGGTAAATGAAATAACGAAAAGATATTATTTGATATTTTGATAATGTAACTAAAACGAATAAAAAGATAACGGTTAAAAATCATTCAATAAAATACAATCGCTTGGTCAGGGAATGATACCACGTTGAACGGGATATCTTCTTGAGAGTGTGTCCAAATTTGCTTGCTGTCTAAATGTCATGTTTAAAGATGGAATCATTTATTGGAAACTGATGATAATATTACATGATTCCTAAGTCCCTTGTGTAATATGAGGGGAAAAGCCCGACTCATCCAACAGGTACTACGCAGAGGCTTCCCGCGTCTAAATGCAGACAATGGTCCATAAGAGAACTGTCGGCTGCAGGGATCTACGCTTCGTAATTTTGCTTCTCTATTTTCCCGCGCGCGCCAAGTCATCCGAAGTGATATAGGAAGAGAGTCGTTAATTACTGCCCCTTCCTTGATGAAGGTGCGAATAATGAGGGGGCTATGGTCAAACATACATGTTGCTGTAACCAAGTGGGTCTCCCATGTCCTGTATGCCTTCTGGCAATGCTGCAAACCATCGCTAACCGGCTTCCTCTGCTAATTAGAAGAAGTAGGACGATGAGGTGACATGCTGTATCTGTTGAAAGTTCTCGTGTCATTAAATTTCATATCGTGGAATTTAAAGAGGAGGTAGCGTTCTGGTGACGGTGAAAAATAATTCGTGAGCTTTTTCATCATTTTGATTCCCACCTGGAATATGAGGAATGTTCCATGAACAGGATTGCTCTTTCCTATCTCGAATAGAAATAGTTACAACTTCAGAATGCTGATGCCCCCATGTTTGTATAGTCCCATGTACCTGTCATCTGCGTCAAGTGCTTTTCATCGTTTGTGTTTTTCAGAAAGTTTTAGTCAGTTCATTGATTCCAAAACCTGCTAGAAAATCATTCCTATTTACTTCATAATCAACAATTTAGAATAATTTCTGTATAGACAGTTTCTTTCACAAAATGATATTGTCTGCTTTAAAGGGGTCCACTCAAGCCATCTATCTCTTGTAATCTGTTTCCTGGCCCTAGGCTGTCCCAATAATGCATCACTGATGATGTCATCCCTCGGATCATGTTACATTTTCTATTGATCTCGGTTTGTTATCATAACAAGATGAGCCAATCTCCCAGTGGATGGTTTGATAAAATTCAGACCATGGGCCCCTTACAATACAAATTTGCTCTTGGTTTGTTTCTGATATTTTCCATCCCATGTTTGAGTCTTCTGTAAGCGATGGGGTGTTCAATAGAAAGTGCGATGAGCAAGGAATACGGTTCATCTCTAGTCTGCAGTCACAGACTCTAATTTTGACACAAGTCATGGTCCTTGCCAAACCGTGTGAAGCTGTGGTCGTGTCGATTAAACATTACAGGGCCTAGGAGTCGAGGAGCTAGACCGGGCAGTCATAGCCTTTCAATCCAGACATCCTGTAATGTGTTACAACTGACTAGGGTTTGCATGGCCTGCAGATTAGTCCCCCCCCCCCCCCCGAAAAAAAGACTTGTTCTGAAGAAGATCACGACAAGACAAAAGCAAGATAGTGAATGTCAGCCAGGGGTCACCATTAATCATCCAAAGATGACGACAATGCTGATGGATTCATTCGTGAAAAGCCACTCTGCGAATAGGCCTGTTTCCAATCCCGACCCGTCCTCTGCCGATGGAGAGTTTAGACACAATTTCCTCTGTGGATTTGATCAATTTGTATTGCACTTGACAATTATCTTATTTACACGATTGTCTGCCCATTCTGTTCCCCAAATACTTGGGGCAAGTTTTTCCCATTTAGCACCCTATATGGAGGTAGCTGAACTCAACGAAACGGCGAAGTCTAATTGGAAACTTTCTGCAAGAAGTATTTCATTGATTACGCTTTTTACGCATAACACGTGCTCCATGCTCTTGTAATAGTGTTCTTCTCTTTCTGCAGTTTTCGGTGGATTTATGTATCACGTATACATCGTGTTATCCATCTGTTAATCTTTACCTAATAAGGGAAAATGCACTGATTTCGATCAATTGCACATCTCTGTTTCATTGTTTAAACAGATGATGCCTTTCTCCAATTGTTTTTTTCTTTCTCTCTCTCTCTCAAACGCGACTATGGACCCTTTCTGCTATTCGTCATGTTGCGAAGGAAATTATGATTTTCCTCAAATCATAACTCAACAATATTTTGATGAAAATTAATTTGTACTTGTTGAATTGAATTCATGAGTATTAAACGTATCCAATGTGATTATAAAGAACAACGTACCGTCTCCTTAATCGTTTTATATTAACGAGATCAACACTGATTATTAACCATGCATGATATTTTTCCCGGTTATAACATTGCAATTTTTATTCATGCGTATGACACACGTATAGCGGATAACACGATAGGATATCTAAATATAAAAAGGACAAACAGACGTGACAATTGTTATGTTTTTAAATCGTTGATGATATCATACTAATAATCTAGATGACATATATTTGGATATCTTTCAGAATCGAATTTATATCACAGTAATTGTGAGAAGTAGTACTAGAATATGATGTAAAGGTATTCTTAAAAACACAAAACAAAACAACAATAACCACAAAACAAAACTTATAAACTTAATCGAGTCTGGCTATACCACATACCATGATGGCAATTACTATAATTCTTTTTTTCTTTATTGTATGGAGTGAATTATAATCATTTTTGTCAGGGATATGCATTGAGCGCTATAAATACACATTATCATTTTTATTTTTATTATTATTATTATTATTATTATTATTATTATTATTATCATCATTATTATTATTATTATCATCATTATTTTTATTATTATTATTATTAGTAGTAGTAGTATGTAGTAGTAGTAGTAGTATTATCATTATTATTGCTATTATTATTATTATTATGAATATTATTATTATTATTATTATTATTATTATTATTATTATTATTTATTATTATTATTATTATTATCATTATTATTATTATTATTATTATTATTATTATTATTATTATTATTGTTATTATTATTATTAGTCATGTTATTATTATTATTAGTAGTAGTAGTAGTAGTATAGTAGTACTTTGTTGTTCTTGTCGTTGTCATTAAAGGTACTAGCCCTCATTTGCAATCCCCACAAAAATGAAAGTCGGATAAAACAGGTTCATTATTACTTAACAGACAAGTTATAACAGTACCATACCTCACCTATCGTCTTTTGTCAAAAATATTCCATTTAAGAGAGAAAAGTAGGATTTTAAACTCAATTTCTAAAAGCGTCGTCCCGACGCTTTAACGAATGTCAAAATTAAGCAGCGAGGGGTTGTATCAGTACCGTTGAACAAGAGGTAATCTGGGGACCGTTTCATGAAAGATGTCAGCTCTGACAAGTTGTCAGATTCTGACAGTTACCATAGTAACAGTCAGTGGCCAGTGCTTCTCAGCCAATCAGAACCAAGGATATTACTGAACTTGTCAGAGCTGACATCTTTCATGAAACGGTCCCCTGAAGGAACATGGTGTTATATTTTTATTTGTTTTTACCGAAATAGAAGGCCGACTGACATGATACTTTGTACACGTGTTACTGTAACCATATCCAAACTCCATGCCAACTCTGAGACGAATTGGTGCTGTTTTGCAAATGAGGGCTACTACCTTTAAGATTATCAATATATTTTGAGTGAAGTAAGAATTACTACACATGAAAATGAGGGGCAGATATACATGTACTTAGATTATTGACTATACCCACTTCAATAATCTGTTTGTGATGTTCCACTTCATTCCATTCCGCATCTCCATCTAATAAATGCTTCTCTCTCTCTCTCTCTCTCTCCCTCTCTCTCTCTCTCTCTCTCTCTCCCTCTCTCTCTCTCTCTCTCTCCCCCTCTCTCTCTTCAGTTTCAGGGAAACCCTTCTTGTGGAACCCGTTCATCCAGAGACCGCCCCACAAACGCAAAGGAGGCCAGGTACGGTTCTCCAACGACCAGACCATGGAGCTAGAGAAGAAGTTCGAGAACCAGAAATACCTCTCCCCACCCGAAAGGAAAAAGCTCGCCAAAGTGCTTCAGCTCAGTGAAAGACAGGTAAATGACAATAAAATACATTTGTGTTTTTTATTTCTTTCTAATACACTTGTTGTTGTTTTTTTTCCTCCACCTTTTCTAATGTATCGTTCTGAAAAGTCGAAATGTGCATTTGATTTGGAGGGGAGGCGAGTTGCATGGCTAGGGGGATCGGCAGAGAAAGAGTAGTTACATTGAAACGCCATAAGCGTGATGAGTGCTATACACGAGGGCACAATCATCACTACTATTATCATGAGAGAGAGAGAGAGAGAGAGAACTGATCAAGGGGGAGGAGGAGGAGGAGGAGAAGGGGTGGGGTTGTCTTCGAGTGAGACATTTTGAAGTTACTTCCTAGGAGATTAGCATATACGTGTATAGAGATTCTTGTCTCTGTACACGTCTTGTCTTGTTTTATGATTACAACAAAATCTGGCGTATTGACATGGTCAAATCATAACTATTATTAAACTCTTATAGACCCATTTCTTCGAGTCGATTTTGCTGCCCCAAAAGGAGTGCCCCACGCGGAGATAAGACGCACAAATATCGGAACTAATCTGTTTGGGAGCACTTGCCCGATTCTTTGTCATCCTTCAAGTTCATAAAAAAAAAAAGATATTGATAAAAGAATCCTCCGTTTTGGTGCTGGTTGATTGTAGCTTTTATCGGCTGTTCTTGGGCAGAAGATGAGAGGAAATGCGTGGTACTCCCAAGGCGCATTACCATGCAGAATTTCTGCTCTTAGAAAAAGGCGGGAGATGACAGGAGATATCAGATCCCGATCTTGAAGCGGCTACAAAAGAAAAAAAAAAGGGGGGGTGGCATCTTTTTTTGTTTAGGTAGGATCTTAAAATTCGTTAATCAACGATTAAAATTATTCATTTTGCTAAAAGTATCGATTAGTAAAGATAGATAACGTCGTATAAAAACAAAACAAACAAATTTGATGATAATCCTATTATGTCAGGATCATATTTCAATAGATTTGAAAATTTATAAAACAAAATATCAATTTAAAAACACCGACTAGTTTAAGAAATATTCATTTTAATTTTTTCATGCTTTATACCCTTCGCAGAATGTTTGTCGATCAAATACGGGTTTTTCCTTGGTAAAAATGAAAATCAAGTCACGCTTTATTAATAAAACTTATTAAAATCTATGAGCAAAGCAATCTAAGTACATAACTTGTTTTTCCATGATTTCAGGGAAATTAAATGTATTGAGAAAGCTCTGTTGCAAAAAGCAGATCCTGAATTGCACAGTTGTAATCCAGAAAACGTAAGAATATATATATATATATATATATATATATATATATATATATATATATATATATATATATATATATATATATATATATATATATATATATATATATATATATATATATATATATATATATATATATATATGTGTGTGTGTGTGTGTTTACTTCCCTGTTCTTACATTTCATATTTTTTCGTACTCTTTGTTTTCCTTCTTTGTCTCTCCCTGCAATTCTAAAGGTGAGAAGTCTCAACTTCTGCCTCCCTCAAGTTTTGTCGTGGAACTTGAACATTTCCCTCTTGTCACCGTAAATCTACGCGAGACGCAGAGAGTGATGTGCTAGATGACAAAACTAGAAACCACTCTGTCATATCAAACCAAAATTACACGAACGTCAAGCCACTATTAATAAATTTGACAATTGTTGCTCCACGTGGTCTAAACTTTATACTTCATAAGCAAGGGAAAGTGCAGCATCCAGGCGATTATCAAATTTGTTCTCGACACCGTCGTGAAAGAGAAGATGATAATCGCGCACTCCCCAAACCAAATTATGGTTATGGAAGTATTGGTTATGCATTGCGTCACCGAAAAGCGCGCGCTTAACTCGTTTTGTCAGCGCTCAGCTCCCCGGTGGTTGAGGAGACTTCGAAAACAATCATGGTGAAATAAGATTAATGAGGTAAGGAGGAAGAATAGCAGAGTAAGTTGGTGATGGATGTTGAGTAGACCGACAAAGGAGTTTTAAGTTAAGGAGTGACATGTCTGTCAGCGGAGAAGGAGAAGAAAGAAGCGGGCCGCGGCGGCGTCACAAACGCTCTCCAGCCGGTGTGATGTCTCTCTCTCTCTTTCCTCCCCCTCTCCTTTTCTTCTCTCACTCTCTCTCTCTCTCTCTCTCTCGCTCCCTTCCCTCATCTTTTCCTTTCTCTGATACCCTCTCCCTTCCCCTTCTCTCTCTCTCCCTTTCTCTCCCTCCTTCTCTCATCTCTCTCTCTCTCTCTCTCTCTCTTTCTCTCTCTCCCAGTCGCAGTCATAACTGAAGGAAGTTCAATCGCGGACTGTCGGAAGAGCGAAGGAGGAAATGTGCCTAACAAGATTTCTTGTTTTGGGGAGAAGATTCCCTCGTGTTCTTTTTTTCTTTCTCCCATCGATGTGTTAGAAAGATTCAGTGTATTGTAGCAGACTATTGTCATTATACTATGTTATGGATTCCCGCCGTGGGATGGAGTAATGGAAACAAAGAATTTTGACTAAGCAAGGATACCCCTTGAATGTTGCTCTTAAGAAAAAAAAAATAACAAACTATTGCACATTTTTTGTTGTGACTGTGTGAGAAAATATAGTACGTGAATTCCTGGATTCTTTTATTACGCTTGAAAATGACATGATGATGTGAAAAAGTGCAAAATTAATACAAACTCCAAACTTCACTTGATTTTATTGTTCTCCCACGCCGTGTGAGATAGCTCCTAATGACTTTTGACGTTTGATACAAGTTTGGTGTATTTGCAAATACATTAAAATCACTTTTTCTGCGAAGAAACATATCATTATAGCACATTATTTGCGTTCGTATAGGAATGCATACCAAATTTCCTGTATACATACCTGACAAACAGCTTGATTTTATGTGTAATGAAATTCAACAAGAAGAACAACCTGAAAAAGAAAAAGAATCAACAAAATATGGGCGAAAACAGCATTTACTCCTCCATTGCTTGTGCCATTTTTAATTCGGAGGAAGGGGGGGGGGGGCGGGGTGGTTTAACAAATGACCAAACACCTCATGGCAACGGCAAGGTAACCCAAGCCCAATGAGGGGGGGAAATGCCCTTTGGTAATTCTGATGATCTCTAACCGCTAAATAAGGAAGGAAGCTTACTTGCAATACAATCAACCCAATTGCCTCGTGAACAGAGATATATCATCAGAACTATATCTTTATAACCCAGATTCCAAATAAATGTAACAATATCCTCGATGAATTAGGGATACCATACTAATCGGAACGTGAAGAGAGTGTTTTCCGCTTAGCGTTATTTTCACTGACTATTCTTGTGTTTCTTATTGGATTTACTTCCTGTATTATTTGCCATGGTCACATCTGTAAGACATAGCTTCGATCATAGTATGCCTGCACATGCGCAGACTTGATAATGTCACAGCACTTTTAGGGGTGAATATACTCTAAATGTTAGTTTAAAATAAAACAGTATATTATTAACCTATTGATCATGTTGATAGCAGATTGAGTTAATACTGGCAATCTTAGTAAAAAAATATTTTTTCCAACTTACAACAATTGGGCCGTATACATTTATTGAGAACCAAAAGGACGCTAGTTTATATACATACATACATATATATATATATATATATATATATACATATGATAAGCTAGAGGATATCCTCTAGGCAGTGTTAACGCCTTCTGGTTTTCACCATTCTTGGTTTTATGAAAACATACACTTTTTTTTTTTTACTTTTTTAAAGATGAACATGATTTTGTGCATTAACAAAATTTGGAATAGATCCCCCAAATTGTCCGTTTCCCTCAAAAAAAAATTTTTTGTTAGTAGTCAGACAAATAAGTATTATGTATGTATGTATGTGTTTATTCATTGAACTTCATTGACATATCCATCAATATTTTGTTCGCATATAACAGCTATAATCAGAACAATAATAATGATAATAATAACATTAAGAGTAACACAGTTATGACAAAAAACAGAACAATATATCGTGAGTATAGCATTCGAAACCTAAACAAAAACAAAATACTCATAATTGATCAACTAGACATGCTTTTTCATGAAATATAAATTATCAGATTATTTACAAGTAGTGTAAGGTGATGAGAAAAAGAGCCATTAAAAGAATTATACACATAATATACACTATATATAGATATGCCTAATAATAAACAATTTAAAGGTTACCACGTTGCTCAATAGTATATCGCAAAAAAATTGGCAAATTCTTTTATGAGAGCGTATTATGGCCTATGTATTATGGCCTATGATATTTCCTTCAAAGCAATTATCTGCTGCGGTTCCTCAGTTTTAACTTTTGACTTTTGATTGAAAGTAATACATATAAATTACTTTCCGAAAGCAAATATAGGGAAGAATATCGTGTCAAGCTTTCAGAAATTTGAGTAGGAATCATTTTTAATTTCAGTATATCTTGAATTAGAAACCGAAGGAATAACGATTATTTCCTCCTTGCATATAGCTGATTACATGCAATTCTATTTTGACCAAACAGGAATAAATTAATTTCCAATAAGCATTAAAATCGTTACGTATATCAAGAATTTAGCGTGGATATCTTTTTTTTAAAAATATGAATATCAGGATTCCTCTGGGTATAATCTTCCAGGTAACCAAGTTGACTGTAAGACTCTCTTGTCAGACAACGCTGACAAAAATACTCGACAACGCTATAAAATTCTAACACATTTTCCTGTTTGAAACATGCCAAGAAAATGGTTACACTACTTATCTCTCTGTATGATCCATGATAGGTGATTTTTGTTATGATAGAGGCCGGTGTAAAAGGCTGTACAGGAAGAGATTAAAGCATTCAACAACACAACTCTTTTCCGGTTTCGATCCTACTCATAATCTATTTTCACGATGCTTCAGAAAGAAGTAGGAAAAAAAAATCCAAAATGGCTGAACCATATATGAGTTAAGTGGGCATGGTGGGTGTGTGCTATTATGCGAGTGCTAGCGGTGTTTTTTTTTTGGTGTTTTTTTTTTTGTACTTTCCTGTCGATTTATGCTATGAAACATTATCACAACAGATGGTGCCATTCATATAATTCTTTGTGGAGGTAAGAGCTGCAATTCCAGGTTGGAGTCTCATTTGCGTATTTTTGATGGAGCATTTGGCTTCTGTTACAGTTCGGCTACAACAAGAAATTGAAATTAACTACCTTGAAAAGACTTGAGTATAACCCAATTATGGGATATGGGGAAATTTTATATAAGATCTTTTAAGTTTTTATGTGTAGCTTCAAGAAAATGACGAATGTTCATTTGAAATATTATGGAAAGTAATCAAGTCTGAAATTCTGAAAGTGGCGGCAAGCAAACTTTTGTAATAAATGTTTAGTTGTAGCGAATATTCCTTTGAAACTATGATTCGATGCCTGACAAGCTCGCGGGGTTGTAATGGCCGATTCATGTTTTAAAGTTAACATCATTACATCAATAATCTATAAAACATGGCAGAACTTTCAAATTGACTCCTCGTTATCATGGCTGGATGATCAATTTAACAGCTCGATTTTCATTTGGAAATCCGCTTTTATTTAATTTTAACAACGCTACAAGTGGGCGTTTCCCACCTACGGTAGCTTGGAAAAAGAAGAGAAAACCAGGGACCCAAAATAGGAGAACAGCAAAACGCAGCAAATCAAAACAGAAGCATATGTATACTTTTGGCTTTCACTATTGAACAGAAACTCGAAGCAAGAATTGAACTCCTGGACCCGCAAAGGAGAATTCTCTAAATTTATCCAACTTATACGATGCGTATCAAAAACCCTTTTGAATATTTATTAGTTTTCTTTGGTTGTTTGCAAGAATGCTTTGGGATTTTTAATCGCCTCTTATCGGCGACGTACAGCCTTGTTGGAACAGACATGTAAATATATTCTATATACTGCTACTGGATCAGTCAGAATCACTATCACATCTTCCCTCCTTCTTTCTTTTGAAATCAATTTCCTCTTCCTTTAACCATTTATCTCTCTCTGTGTCTCTTTCTGTTTTGTTTCTTCCACCCCCATCAATCGTCTGTCTTACTTTCCTTTTCACTCCACTTTCGTCGCCCTCTGATTATTCATTCCCTTTCTCTTTCTTTATATCCATTCTTTGTTCCTTTTCGCAATCTTCTTTCTCATCTTCATTTCTCTTTTCTTGGAGACGTGAAAGTTAGAAACACTATGATAGCAGACGACCCATCTCCTCGCCTTAGTTTGTACACTTGTTGACCAAGCTCTCAGTGGAAGACTCCAAATCCGCCTAACACCGTTGTCTTCCCATGGCATGAATAGAGAGGGGTAAACATACCCGTCGTATGGGGGCAAACAGACTCCTGAAGGGGGTCTACTATATACCCCATGATCAAACATCTCGATGGAGCCTTGCAAGAGGGGGATTAGTGCGCCATGAAGGGGTGTATTGCGATGGGGTGGATAATGATGAGAGGGGATAAGTGGTACTTTTGAAGTACCGGTATTTGAAAGTGAACAGCCCTTCGGAGGGGGATAAGATATTACGGTACAAGGAGTGGCATCGTTTGATGGGCGTTTGACGTGTCCCCATGTGCATGCATGACAATGAAACCGCCATATTGGTGGCGGAGTCTTGATGACGTGAAACGCCTTGGAACGTGTGTGTAGATAATATTGTCGGAAAGCAAAATAAGAATGAAGGGAGAAGATGGAGATGAAGAAAAGAATCACACTAAAACTGAGTGTCATAAAAAGGGGAGGAATGATGAACAAGTATGGAGGGTGTGGTTATTACTGGGGAATAAGCTTGAAGAGAGATAGAAAGATATATGCTGAAAGATCAGTCAAGAGATAGATAGATAGAGAGAGGGGGGTAGGGGGAGCAGAGTAAAATGGACAAGAACAGACAGATACAGACAAAAATGGTAGAGAGACTCTGGCAAAGAGAGATAAAGAGAAAGAGAGGGAGAGGGGAGGGGAGAGAGGAAGAGGGAGGGAGAGAGGGAGAAAGAGACAAAGAGAGGGGGGGGGGGGCTTCGGGAAGATGACACAAGGTTTACAGTGTGATGAATATCCTAGTAATCTTTAATCGCAGTGATAGCTCTAAATTGGCAAATTGAGGGTTTGAAGGTATCAGAGAGTGCCGCTTGATAGCTCAGCTTAATTTCTTTCACATAGTACATAGCTTCTCTGGTAGAACTCAAGAGCGTAAAACGTGAAATAGAGAACCCACTCTCATCTGTTTAGCTAATGATTGACTGGATCGTCAACATGGGGAAAATTCTGATCTTTATGACTTTCCAAGTTTTCGACCATGTCCGTATGGCGTTTAATATCATGTATGTATAAGCCCAGGAACCATAATCAGTTTGAAGTATTTGGGTATTTACTGCTTTAATTGGCTTTTAAACTGGAAAAATGAAGATATTGTCTTACTGACATACAAGTAGGAGGAAATGCTTTCCAAAAGGTTACTCTACAATAAAACCCGCTGAGAAAATCTTGACTTTCGAGTTTAAACGTACGTGCGAAAATGAATAGTAATTACACACATAAGAATACAATCAAGAATTAAAACCGAAACTGATTTTTCAAAATAAAATAGACATTTATTGAAACATTTCAGATAAATTATTTCACTCTGAATAATAACATGTAAATCATTTACTAATAATTAAAGAACTGTTGGTATAAATGACTACTAGTATCATGAGTATGGGAAACTTTGTTTCCAAGATGGCGCTATTAATTATTATTCAAAAGAAAGTGAAAAGTGTAATTTATCCTAACAATCATTTTCCTGTTTCGTGTATTTTCAGGTCAAGACATGGTTCCAGAACAGGAGAGCAAAATGGAGGCGATTAAAGCAGGTAAATATATATTTCTCTTCTGATGCTTTTCTGTTTTGATTTCACTGGGCTCCGTTTTACCAGGTTTTACCCTCTCCTTATTTCTTAATCTGTTGATAACTTCCCGACCTCATAAACAAATCTACTTTCATTGATGACACTCTTCACCTTGATTAAAACACCTGGGGTTTTATTTGTTAGCAACTTCTTTGTAGCACTTATGTCCGTATGCTATACTCTAGTAAACCTTATCGTCGAATCAATCAATACAAATTGCTTTTCCATCTTTCTATCTGTATAGGATGTAGTAGTTTTAGAGTATATTTCGAGTATTTTCGAGTATTTTCGAGTATTTATTATGTCCCGGAAAGCTTTTTTTGCTGCCCTCTCAGAAAAAGGAGGATATGAAGTAACAGATTAATTTCGCGTTTTTATGAACTTCTTGAGAAACTAACAAGTTTATCTTGTCACTTCTAGGGAGAATATAAGAGCTGTGGAATAGACAGGACATTAAGAATCGTAAAAGTGAACGTTTTTATGTGGACGCAGACGACACTCTTTTATGGCGGGAAATACGCCCGCACCTTAAAGCAGAAAGCGTCAAGTAGTTTTCCATCAGGGTTAATACTCTATAAGATACCGTCAGTGAGTGGCCTCTTTGCGCCCTCTGAATTACGGTGCTTCCGACAGTGATATCCACACAAAACACAGGCTACTGTAAATACACACCGGAGCACAAACATTAATTTTAGATAAATGAGTATCTAATATAACGAGCTCACCGAAAACGCAACCACTTAGGGCACTCCAAAAGGCCAGATTCTAAATTGAGCGGATACGATTATCGTCAGTAAATACCTTTAACATTAGAGTAGCGTATTTCTTGGACCTCGTTTATTTTGCCTCCTCCAGATCCTGTTTTAAGTATGTGTACTTAGAAATCATAAATGGGGGTGTATAGCAAACCATTTACCCAGTTCAAATAGGATCTTCCCGTGCCTGTAATTAGTATCGTGTCTGGCAGAAGAAGGAGATGAAGATGATGAAGGAAGAATCAAAGAAAGTAACGCATGGGCATTGATCATCTTTGCTGAACAAAGCGAACAGTGATAAGATCTAAGAACTGCGTTAACCATTTGATTTCCTAATTCCTTATTAGATTTTAATTGATTCAACGTTAATTTAACATATAGCTATACTAAGACACACACAAGATTACTACGCTCACATCCTCCTTTAAATTTGAAATAAATTTCGAGTAGTTCTCTTGATTTAGTTTAGTTGATTCGCTACAATTCATTTTCCTTCGTAAACAACATGGACAGGGATACGAAAAGAGCCAAACTCTCACCAGAAACAGCTTCAGAATGGACAAAGTAAAGAAGGAACTTCTTAACGAGTAGTTGTCAACAGTTATAATGAATAGTTAGCTTGATTAGGGTACGAAAATGTCTTGCTGTGGGATGCGGCACCTATGTTTCAGGGGTTACCCGGGATGACAAGCAGTATTAGGCAGTATGGGCTTGTCAATCGCCTTGTCGTCACTGACCTTTCGCTGACTATGATGAAGACATCGACTAGCACTCCAAACGTCATGGTCCACCACGGGCGTGAAAAACCCTCGTAATTTGAGGCTATTAATCACAGCTTTTAGGCCTTGTCTTCTTGTACTCCGATTTTCCCCCCTCCTCCTCCTCCCATGCAGGGGGAATGAATGACAGATGCGATGATGCAAAAAGGAGGGTATAACGTTGTAAAGATTTTCGGGGTTTGATAAGGGTTCGAAGCATCCCCTAATTTTTTTTTATAAGACATTGTAAAGATCACTCCTATTTTCAAAATTGTCCATATGTCATTATTTCATACATCATTAAAAGTGAGTGTATAGCAGAAGATAACAGCGAGTCAAAAAATATAGATTGCAAGGGCTTTGTATATAAATTTTAAGAGATAATCTATTTGAATAAAATTACCCTGGTGTTAAGAACTTAAATGTTTTTGGAAGGTTCAAAGAAAATCTCAAGGCGATTTATCATTAAGAAGGGTTCTGTTTCCAATGTTCTATTCCATAGATGCAAGACGGGTATTAGAGTATGAAGTGAAAGTACTTCATCAAGTTTTTCTCTTTTGTAGCATATGTCTAAAGGTAGAACCTCGGGTAGTTGTATCTGGATACACCCATCACAGGAGTAGAACGACCTTATGGGATGTACGCCATTTGAGAGAGGAAAAATTTCCGCATCCGCCTTCTTCACGCATTCATACACAGGGCAAGGCTGAACGTCACAGAGAGAGGGAGAAAAAATATGAGACCTGAGCAGTTAAACCATGATTTTGCAAAGATTATTTTGGTTTTTCTAGACGTAAAGAAAAATTTGTTATGGGTGTGATCCTTTCTGGGGTTGTGGAGTTCCAAAGAACGTGTCTTTCAAGAAGGTTGGGATTCTAGCGCTGATCGCAATCACTCGCCGGGTGATTGACTCCCAGAGGCGGTGCATGGCAAGCGGGGAAATGCCTGTGATATGGTTAGAGGGGAAGTTCGGGTGTGTAGGGGCTTACTCGGAGAGCAATACTCTTATCCGTGGCGCCATTTTTGACAATCTTTGTTGATCACGATTCTTTCTCTTTGTTTCTTTTCTTCTCGTGCAGGAAGTACCGACGGGGAAGGGAGAGGGCGATGAGAGGGAGGACGAAATCAAAGCTCATCAACCGAGTCAACAGACACCACATCATCCTCTGGGCGATAACAGGAATGGTTCCCTGACTGACCTTGATGATGATCGACGAGACTCGGCGTACTATCGCACCCTAAACGGCGATGCCTTAGACAGTGACTATGACCGAGATGCCTGATGAAAGGCCTATTCAAAGACTTGTGGCTCTTCTTGTTGCTCGGAGCGCTCAGAGCGCACTGTCAGAGCAGGAAACTGCCATTTCTATGGTCAGAGTGCCACGTTGTACGTAGAACACTCCTCGTCCTTCTTCTGTAGACAACGGCATCTCCGATGCGACTGTTACCTCTGTCAAGTTGTCGCCGGCCCTGTAGAAGTGAACGTGCTCCATCGCGCTCCAGTTGTGACGCCAGGGCTCTTCTAATTTTGAACTTCGCGTTGACTCTTTGAACTTTGCTGATTGGATGCGACTTGTGTGGATGTGACGTGTAGCGCCGTGCTCAAAGCATGTTAGATATCAGATGACATTAGTCATGTGACTGCCTGGAGGTTCATGGACAGGCATGTTCCGCAGAGACCCCATGTCATCAGAATGCACCAATCGACGTACGCTTCTCTGGCTCCATTCTGCATGGTGTGTACTTTCAACGGCGCGACATTTTTACTTAATAAAGATCTTGTCACAGCCTAGTGCATGAAAAACTTGAGCTGGACACATTCTGTTGTAAAATAGAGAAAAAGACAATCGTGACCTCAGAAAACACCTCATAAAAAAAAAACTTCATAAAACACCCTTCCCTATTCAAATCCTAGGTATTAACGACTACAAATTCAGGTCAAAATTAGTAACATTGTGGAGAGGGAGAAATAAGGAGATAGCACAGCTCAATGCACTACTAACCAATGGTGTTAAGAACACTTAAATTTCTTCACCATGTTCACAAGGTAAATCTATGAACCTCGCCATATTGAACTGAAGAACATAAAATGCTTTTTGACAATGACCAAACTGCTTCAGAAGAATGTCCAAAATACTCGCGTTTCACTATGGTTGCAATTATGTACTTAGTCATTCCATTTGTCAAAAACGACTTTTTTTGTTCATCATACGCCGGTAATACAGGCATGTGTCATTGAGCGGATTTTTGCATTTCGTCTTGTATTTATTCGTATAGTTTATTTGCTTACTTTTTTGAAATATAAAAAAGATATTTAATGATATCGAATCAGCATGATGAATACATGTTCCCCATGCGGATGAAATCGTCGTTTATGCAAAACATTACAGGCTTTTTCATTAATAGTTTTACTTTCTCAAAGTCCTCAGTTGCATTTTAGCTTGAGTGCCTCCTGGCACAGTTTTTACTCTCTGTTTAAAGCTGAAGTCCAAAATTTTCCTGTGAAAGTTAAGAATTGCGATGACAAGGGAAAAAATATTATTTCAAACCTGTAACCTAGTTTGTCGTCTTAAATCATGAAACACCTCGCTACAGACAAGATTATGGGAAGGAAAAAGATGGATTGTAGATGGGGGGGGGGGGGGGGGAGGGGGTATAAGGGCTGTTTATTTCATAATGATTATCATTGTAAAAGAAGTGCATTATGCTTAGATCATTGTGATTACCTTATATTAGCACCTTGAAAATTGTCAAAATGTTATTTCTATGTGTCACACTTCGTCGGCTTTGAGCTGAAAAATTGTTAATAAACGAAATGAATAGGTAGGCCTCTGTTGATGTAGTTGTTCTACTGTATCCACATTGTAAAAACAACCTTAGTTGATGGGAGAAATTCATTTTCAAGGAATCTTTTAGGATTTCATTTCAACATCTATTTTTGCGCTAATATGAATTTGAATGAATGAAACTTACTGAATTAAGCAAAGCCTTCGGTTTTGTATTTCAAATCCCATTCACCAAGGTAAGCCTACTGTATGACTTGATATTCCCTTCGAAGGAGGTACCAGACTGCTAAGTTTCGTTTTTTGTGTATTTTTCTCTTGCAGACATGAGATAAAGATAATTTGAAACGGGTACTTTTTTTTTTACTCTAATGAGCCAAGTTCAATGGAGAAAAAAACAAATGTTGCTTGGAAGACAAAAGAGAACGAAATCTTTGAGGACTGTAATAACGATTTTTGGAACAAACTACAGAACAGCCAAGTGAGGTCCAAGCCTTACTTTCAAATTCAAGAAAATCACTTGTTCCGATATTTTGAGGAAAGTACGATAAAGTTACCTTCCCCCAAAATTGCGGAGATGTTTTTTTTTTAATTCAATGAATTACCCTAAAGTGTAAAATGTGCCATGGAGGAATATTTCCTGTTCCCCAAAAGAGTGAATCGTTTTCGCCCATTTTGATCTGTGTCATCGTGGAAAAAAAAAGTCTCAGTATTTCTGTACAAAAGCTGCTTTTGTAAAATAAAAAAAAAATGTCGTATCGTTGTGAATCTCTGTAAAAGATATTTGATCGATTAAAAATATGACAATGGGTTGATGCAACGACAAGTGAAATAATTTAGTGTAAAATCTGATTGTTTTTGTACAGTGAAAACTTGGTACTATATCACACAATGTTTGTTTCAATAAATAATTGAAAATATGAATGCTGACGGTGTAAAATTTACTTCTTGTTGCATTCGATTTGACAGGGACGGACCGATGCGACTGGAGGAGATGTGGGTGAAGGTGTGCGTGCGTTTGTTTGGATGAATTGGAGAAAGGGAAAGAGACAGAGGAAAAGAAAGATGGGAAGGAGGAAGAGCGAAATAGAGGAAGAGAGAGAAAGAGAGAAAGACAAGGGATAAGACAGAGAGCAAGGGTAGTGAGGATGAGAAAGAGCATGGAGTACGTGTACTAAGTGAGAGAGAGAGAGAGAGAGAGAGAGAGCAGGGAAGAGAGAAAGAGATATGGAGAAAGGTAGGAGGGAGAGAGAGAGAGAGAGAAAGAGAGAAAGAAGAGAGAGAGAGACATTGAGAAAGACAATGTAATTAAGAATACTAAGAGTAAATAATTATTATGTAGGAAAGAAGACCTATCATCACGATCATTTGACAGGGACGGATGTATTAAAAATATCAAATTCATTTCATGAAACGAAAAATATAGCGAAGAGAATTACAAAAAGAATGATTATCATCAGGCCAGAAGTATGACTTTTTTTGACATCAAGTAAATTACACTGAAATTTATATCAATCGCAAGTATAAAGAAATTACGATTAATAACACTAAAATTAAATGAATTCCACACAGCATTTTGAGAAGTGTTCATGGAGAATAATCTGACAGTCGGCAGGACAGTATTTTATCGAATTCTGTATAGCGTCTTATTTCATGCACGGGATAATATAAAACGAGTAATCTGGCTCGGGGGAAATTGCATCAATTTAGTCAGCTACTTTTCTGTCATACTTTCATTGTGACTCATGATTCACTGTTAAAGATCACCTAGACAGGTGAAGGGTAATAAGCAGTACCCCTCTCCCACCCCACCCTGCCCCTAGGTCCCTACACTATCCCATCATAAATTCAGGTGAAATCGAATGTGTATCACACCTCTCCCACCCCACCCTACCCCTAAGTCCCTTCACCGTATTCATCTCATCATGAAATGAATAAACATGAATTTGTCCTCTCTGATCAGCAAAATAGTGCTTTTTTATTATTATATTGTAGATAGATAAATATAGATAGAAAGCGAGAATGGGGCATTAGATGCATGACAAAGAAAACTACATTTACTAACTTTTAAAAATAATGAATAGACCGTTTTTGTAATGCATTCAAATTTAATGCATACCACTGTGTCAAACTCCTAGTAATGAACTATTACATCCACCTGTTACAAATCACTGTATTTCAATAGTCAGAATGCAGATTGCATAACAAAATGTTTGTGCAACATAAAAACGCCTAATACATGCATTCGCATTCTGACTATTGGAAAAGAATAGCTTTTCACAGGTGAATGTAATAGTTTGTCACTAGGCCATAAATAAATTTGAAACATTATGAAAATAACCTATTGTTCCCATTTTCATTGTCTTCTTCGAAATGGCTTTATTTTATTTCACGTATCATCTTCATTTCAAGAAACCTTGGGTAACACAAGCAATACTTAAATCGATAAAGAAGAGAAATGTTTTAGATAAGGCCAGTATTAGGAATCCCATCATCACAAATGTACAGAAATATAAAACTTATCGAAACAGGTTGACCTCAATAATACGTGAATCGAGGACAATGTTCTTTAAAAAAAAATAGACAGTGTAAGTGGTAACATCTCCTCGACTTGGAAAGTAATCATTGACATTCTTAGTGAACCTAAAGCCTCTAATGAACAAACAATATACAAGAACGGTGATGATGTTTATAAAAGCCCTCAAGATATAGATAATGCATTTAATTCTTACTTTGTGAATATTGGCCCAGAGCAAGCCTTGTATCTTCGAGGCTTGCTCTGGGCCAACATTGAATATTGGCCCAGAGCAAGCCTCGAAGATACAAGGAACCATTATAGGCCAGGAGCCTGTCCCGAAATAGTCACCCCATTTTACCCATAAGATTTGACCCCTTAAACTTACTTAGACCATTTAAGTCATTGACTAAAAGGTTGTCAGCCTGAACGTAACCGCCGGGTTTAGCCCCCAGAGCCCCCAAAAGAGACCCCAAAGTCGGGTCGATTTCACCCCGTCTCCCTCATGCACTAAACTTTGTCAGTAGGAAGCAGTATGACTGGACATTACAAAACACAAAAAACTGACAAAAATTTCCGTCGGGATGGGGTGTCAGACGGCCCCTAAAAATTGGGGTAAAATTTTCCCCTTGAAGCCCAGGGACCAAATTTTGTCAGAAGGAAGAGCTATAGATGTACATTCCAAAAATATAAAAACTGACAAAACTGTTTCTCCGGGACCCCCTGAAATGAAATGAAAACTCCAAAGTGCCCTTGGACAACGTTTTGCCCCCCAAAATGCTCTGTATGTAAAGAAAAACCGTTTTCATACCTTCTGACTATGATAACTCAAAAGTGTTTTATTCAATTTAATTCAAACTTTCATAACATAATTTTGAGTACAATAGTCTTCTTGCAGTGCAATTTGGTGTTAATTGGTCTTTTGATTAATAAATTATGAGATTGTGAAAAATGTATTGCTTTTTCAAAAGTAGCCAAAAAATACTGTCAGGATTATGTAAACACACCCATTGTCGATCTGACAAGGGATAATAGAGAAGCTTGCTTGGTATCTGTGCAATTAACACATGAAGAGTACATTTCAGCCTGGCAGTCACATACCACAGATACCTGAAAAGCTCTTCTATTATGCCTTGTCAAACAGGTGAAGAGGGACAATGGGTGTGTTTACATAATCCTGACAGTATTTTTTGGCTACTTTTGAGAAAGCAATACATTTTTCACAATTTCATAATTTATTAATCAAAAGACTAATCAACATCAAATTGCACTGCAAGAAGACTATTATACTCAAAATTATGTTATGAAAGTTTGAATTGAATTGAATAAAACACTTTTGAGTTATCATAGTCAGAAGGTATGAAAATGGTTTTTCTTTACATACAGAGCATTTTGGGGGGCAAAACATTGTCCAAGGGCACTTTGGGGTTTTCATTTCAGGGGGTCTGACACACCCTTCCCGATGGACAATTTTGTCAGTTTTTATATTTTTGGAATGTACATCTATAGCTCTTCCTTCTGACAAAATTTGGTCACTTGGCTACAAGGGGAAAAATTTACCCCAATTTTTAGGGGCCGTCTGACACCCCATCCCGACGGAAATTTTTGTCAGTTTTTTGTGTTTTGTAATGTCCTGTCATACTGCTTCCTACTGACAAAGTTTGGTGCATGGGGGAGATGGGGTGAAATCGACCCTACTTTGGGGTCTCTTTTGGGGGCTCTGGGGGCTAAACCCGGCGGTTACGTTCAGGCTGACAACCTTTTTGTCAATGACTTAGATGGTCTAAGGAGCCATAACATATAGGCCTAGCTAATTCTTAAGACATTGTTAAAACAAATAATACCATTCAAACGACACGATTCATATATCAACATCTTAAAATAATGAATGTTTATACTCTGTTGTGGGTATCTTGCTGTGGTTTGAGCTGTTCACTCCAGCCCATTTGAGGGCCCAGAAAAACATATCAATAAACTTGCTGTGGCTCTAAGGTAAGTAGGGCTCGGCAGTCCTGCAGGGCCCCTGCAGGGCCCCTTAACTCAAAGGTTTACAAGCAACTGCAAATTTTGATTCTGATTGGTTAATGGCCAGCCTTTTGAACAATATGTGCAAGCAATGATAATCTTTACTGGCCATTGCCATTTTTCAGTTGCTTGCACACTTTGTGTTTCGGGGCCCAGGGATATTCCACCCCACCCCTGCATATCAATTTCTGGATACGTCTCTGGATGGTTTCGTTCACTCTTAAATTTTATGATATAGACAGTATTATCTTAATTCAAATTCAGAACACACAAAAGTGAATCTTCGTATTCAATAATACGCAAAGATCTCATTTCCCCTTTATTTTTTTTTTCATGGAAATTATGTTTTTATCATTCCTTTGATGTGCGTGTTGTGGCGTGTTGTGGAGTATTTGACAATAATTATCCTAATGATTTCCTACAGTTCTAAATTCGGCGGCGTACGCAAGAGAGACAAACACTTGTTCAAATTGTGTTGTCATAGGATTCCGTGAGCTGAGAACATCATCCCAATATTCACCGTCAATGAGTGGTATACTAAGTTGACAGATCCGGCTATGATTTCCTTGTTTTGCCGCGAATTATCGACCAAACAGGGCAACAATTGTTCTGATTACATCCTATGAGTTGGCACCGACATTCGCGGCGTAGCGAAGAGGCTGCTTGCTAACCCCCAGACGATTCCAAGGCACCCACGTCGAATGCCAATTGTTCTACACGAACAGGTTGAAGATGACATGTCGGCGGCGGAGCAGGGGCAGGATGACCAGGGAAAGATGGGGGCGGGGGTAGGGGCAAGGTTTCAGTCGAAAGAATATTAATATACCAGTCTCTTCTTTAGCCTTCTAAAACTTATTGCTGTAAAAATTTGCTGTTTTGTAATGACTTTTTTCCTAAGCTATCATTAACAGCATTGTTCGTGATGCATTGTTTTTTTGTTTGTTTGTTTTTTTTTGGTTGTTTTTTTTTTTAGGAAACATGGTCCAGCAATAACTTTAACTCTGGATCAGGCACTAACCCTAACCCTAAACCTAACCTTAAACACAAATAGCAACCCTAATCCTAACTCTACATTTTTGAAAGAAATAAAGCAGGGAGCAAATGTCGGATCACCGTCTATAATGACCGCGGACTAACTCCGAACCCTTTGAAGAATGTTGAATATGGATACCCAATGTTTAATACAGATTTATTCAGTTATGCGGGATTTTTTTCGTAATCACAGATTGTAACAGAAAACGCTGTTTATGTGATTTTATACACCATTGTTCTTGGGTTAAAACCATTTGATTCGATTAAAGACGAGATGATACCTCGATAATACCTGTTAAATTAACAATAGAAACTAGATTACAACATCAAATTGGCTTGTGAGCACATGGTCTGCAAAATATCAAGTATAATAAACAGACAGATGGCGTCCCCACTGTCCTATCAAACTTGGCGCCATTCCGGCAGAGAGTGGTGTACAACCAGCCAAAGCATATGCTATGCCGTGTAGATGTAGTAATGGAAAGTCACCTGTGTGCCGGTGTGCGGCGTTTCCACTGTATTTGACGCTATGACAGTAAAGGCTCCGCTAACGAGGTGGTTAGGGGTCCGACGTGGTTGCATGAGGTGCGTGTTAGCCCCCGATTTAACTGCTGCGGCTAACACATCATGGCGTCCCGTTGTCGCCAATTTTCTCGTCAGTTGCCTGATTAGTCAGTGGCAGCGTTCAACAAGTCAATATTCCAATTATTCGAATTAGCAGCATTTCCGGACGGCCATGTGCACCGATTAAAAAACCTGGCATCGAGAACTGTTGGTGAAGGTACTCAAGAGAATGGTTGAGAGTTATAGAAGAGGAGAGAGTAAGATAGAAAGCGTTTACTTTAGGACCAATTACACATTTCCTGTAGAGTAACACTTGCAAGAGACCGAAACATGTGTAGTGTCGTATCAACAAGGCCGAAATGAAGTGATGTGATTAAGGAAAGAAGACGGTAAGGAGGTGGGGGGGGGGGGGGGGGGGGGGGTCGGATACAACACAGATGACCTCTTTGACTAAACCCTTCTCATCCTATTATTTACCGAATCCTCGATCTCTCACTGTCTATTCGTATTGCATAAAGCCCATCTACTTAATCGATTGCCCCCATCAAGAGGGTTTGGTCAATGCCGAATGGACAGTTCCCTTCTTGGGAGGATCCCCCATGATTATTAAATATATGAATATGCCACTGCATTCGTCTGCGGTTTATCTTCCTTGTTCCCTCGATATGACGATAGATTTCCTTCATTATCTAAGAAAAAAGTTATCGTTACGTAAAAAAAAAAAGAAGAATAACACCTTGGTCCATGGAAATCAGCTATCTTTTACATTCTACACACGGAAAGAAGAAGGGGAGGGGGGAAAGGATCAAATAAGCTCCGCAATCGTGTCAACTGTTCCATTGCCAGAGAACTTTTTAAAAATAACTGACACAATCCAAACTTGTCTTTGTTTGATGCATTTCAAAATGGTAAACAATAGGCGATTTCATTCCTTTTATTTACAGTGAGTGTCCTCGGGAAAGAAGGATCTGATATCGGAGAGGGAGTATCGATGATTGCTATCGTACTTAGATGTGAAACTCACTGACTGAAAACCGGGACTGCAAATGACGAAAAATAAACTTCCCACAGAATTTTAAAAAAATACAAATAAAAAATGAATAAACATAAACAATATTTAAACTCAGTAACATTATTCAAACAAATTATGAAAGAAAATAAATCGTAGCAGTATAATATGGGGGGATCTGGCCAATAGCTAGAATGTCTAGCCGAGCAGTAGACGACGTAGTCCCATACAATCTTTTGTGAGTTGGTATTTGAAGTGCGTGTGATTATTAAGTTTTCTTAAATGTGTGTACATCTTTATAATTCACACAGCACATTTGATTTTCTCTATGTCATCTTAGAAAGAAACTTCCATTGAGTTATAAGAGACCTTACCCTCCATGCCCATGAAAAAAAAGTGAAATAAGAAGTCGATGTGTCGCCTGGACGAGTGAAAGCACTGCTGGTTAGTGCAAGTAGGACAAGATGGTGAGAGTGAATTAGTCAACAGAGGAAGCTTTTCAGAGGTGTCCTGTCCTCGATTGGGGGAAATTTAGAATTAGTTTCAGCTACCCTATTATATAAAATACACATCAGGCTAAAGCATCAGAGTGTCGTGATGATTGGTTGATTACTAAGAGTCAGTATCCCCCTGAGATCCCATCAACGCGATTAAAGAGACAAATTTCCCATATATTGTTAGGGGTTCTACAACACATCCTACGGCGACTATTGTTCCGCGGTCAATTTTCTACACAAACCGAATTCCTACTTTAAAAAACCCTGGACCAAACGCTAGAGCGAACCCTAACCCTAAACTTAAAAGCATAAACGTAACCTAAAACCCACTTGCAACCCTAATCCTATTCATAGCTTTGATAAAAATAAGGCCCAGAAGAAATGACAGGTTACCATTTAAACCCTTTAAAAGAAGCAATGAACCACCTTCTGTTGTCAACGATATACAGTGAAAATTCTCCAAATAATGGCTTGCTTATTGTCATCGCATGCTAAATCTAACACCGTTGAGCAATTGTTTTTACAAATGATAATAACCATGATAATGGTGCACTGAAAAAATACATGGCATGCCGATGTCTTCTTCTTCTTCTTCTTCTTCTTCTTCTTCTTTTCAATTCAATTCAACTTTATTCAATTCCATGTATAAAAACATTAATATCAACATGCAAGAAATATGTTACATAATAATTGAATACTAAGACATAATTATTACATTTTGCATGCAATCATTAAAATATTAAAAGATTCTTCTTCTTCTTCTTCTTCTTCTTCTTCTTCTTCTTCTTCTTCTTCTTCTTCTTTTCCTCCTCCTCCTCCACCTCCTCCACCTCCTCCTCCTCCTCTTCCTTCTTCTTCCTCTTTCTTCTTCTTCCTCTTCTTCTTCTTCTTCTTTCTTCTTCTTCTTCTTCTTCTTCTTCTTCTTCTTCTTCTTCTTCTTCTTCTACTCCTTCCTCATTCTTCTTCTTCTTCTTCCTCTTTCTTCTTCTTCTTCTTCATTTTCTTCTTCTTCTTCTTCTTCTTCTTCTTCTTCTTCTTCTTCCTTCTTCTTCTTCTTCTTCTTTTTTTTCCTTCTTCTTCTTCTTCTTCTTCTCCTCCTCCCTCTTCTTCTTCATCTTCTTTTTCTTCAGTTAGTTTGTGTTAATTCGGATGTGGAGATTGGACATTTAATAAACCTCGTATACTGGGACAAAATATGACAACTCCCGGCCAGTTTGCCCTTTATACTGCTCCATTACTGAATAGTCGCATCAATCGAACAAAAATCTTGCTACAATTTATTATTTTTATCCTGTAAGTATTAATCCACCAGGATAGCTCATGGAACTATAGTATATCCCTTGTTAAGTTTAGGATAGGTCATTACAGGATGACTGGTGATTAATAGACTGACATGTATAATACTCTCCTTATCATCGGCACCAATTACTTTAACCTAACACAATCATCCGAGTTTCCTCATAACTAATATGTCCATTCATCATACAAGACAGTGTTCAAGGTTGTTGATAGCTCATAGAAGTTAGTATGACAGTTATTGCGTTTACATTTTAAACCTTGAAGTACGTAACCCCGAAACCCTCTGTATGGTTATAGACTATGCCATCCCCGGATACTTTTAATCTCGACAATTACTTATCAAGATTGATTACTACCCGGACAAATACATCGAATACCCAGTAGGACAACTATCCATCTAAGACAATTATTATTACGCAACTATGATGACACCCGGACGATCAGCACCTCAAAGAATTTACCATCTTGAATGATGGAAATTACTTTTTAGAAATAGTTGCCTCAGTGGATATTGTCCGGATAAACGGAAATATGTCCTACCGAGGTAATCAGTCGAGAAGGTAGTTATCCGAGCGGTATTTTTTACTCTAGACACGTAATAGTCCTGGAGAGAAGTGCAGAGAATTCATTCACCTTAATGTCATAAATGTTATAAACTTTTAGTTATCTTAAGTTTGGATATTTTTAACTCATGGCATCTTTAAAGGAGAATGAAACCCTTGGGAAATATCCATTTTAATGAAAAGAGAGGATAGAGAGAAGCAATTTTTAAAATAAGTTCCATCAAAATCGGTTACGAAATAAAAAAGTTATGAAAGTTTGAAAAGTCTCAATTTACTTTCTATGGCGATCCTCAAAGTGGCAATGTTGCTTCAAAGTGACAGCTTTAGTAGTACAACTCTCCATATGTTTTGTACACACAATTTCATATTTTCCCCATTATCTCTCAAGGTGCAGCTTGTCTCCTTCTTAGCTCAAGATATATCATGGGGAAAATGTATTTGACACAACATATGTTGAGTTCACAAAAAGACAAGCAGCATCTGTAGAGATAATGGATAAAATATGAAATTTTGTGTACAAACATATGGAGAGTTGTACTACTAAACCTGTTATTTTGAAGCAACATTGCCAATTTGAGGATCGCCATAGAAAGTAAATTGAGACTTTTCAAACTTTCATAACTTTCTCATTTCATAACCGATTTTGATGGAACTTTTTTTTTTAATTGCTTCTCTCTATCCTCTCTTTTCATTAAAATTGATTTTCCCCCAGGGTTTCATTCACCTTTAATCTGACATTTTGCCTGGCACCACACGGGGGTGTCGATGTCTTATTTAAAAATTGAATAAACATTACAGGATTGATGAGTATCTAACTCGAATTTTTAAAATGAAAGTTTCGGCTTAGATATTTCAGATGTATGAGAAGAACGACGAGGAGAGAATGAAGGAGAAAGAGAAGAAGGTGAAGAATTAGCTTTAAAAAAAAAGATGAAAAAAAGAAAGATAAACAGGATTGTGGAAGTTTTAAAAAGGAATCTCAGTCATTACTTAGAGAAATGACAATATAATTATGCGTGAAAAACGGAAAGGAAAGAAGAAAGAAAAACTGTGGAATAAAGGTGTTATACATGAACAGCTACCCAGACTAAACTTCAAATTCTCACGTATAACTTTCGAATCCCTCATTTTTCCAAGCAAAAAATCAGCGCTCAATCAGGCGGAAACTATTGATTTGCAATTTTCATCTTATTTGATCGCGCATGGGTGCTCTAAAGCCGATCACATATTTACTTATTCCCAAAAAAACTTTCACAGGCCACTGACATTCCTTTACGTTTCGTTTCCCTAAGACTTATAAACATTTGGAATATTATCGTATTTTACATTTTTTCTTCGTCTTCTCTCTATATCCTCTCAGTTATATGTCTTATTTGAGGCAGCACTCGTCGCCTTGTAAAACTTCATCCCGAGAAGGATTCGGGGTGATTAATAAATACAACCACCTGTTAATACGCATTAGATACCGGTTAATGCAGAGCTGTAGTGTGTTTCCTTAGCGTACACGTATTAACCCATGATCTATGTCGCCAACGCAAGATGATCCTCACTTTAAAGGACTCGTGTCTGTTTGTTTGTTTTGAGAAAACAATATCAAAGCACATTTATCATGAGTTGCCAATTTAATCAACAATATGAAATGATTTTCTATGACTTGCTTTACGGGGATGTACAGTTCAAGAGGATGTAGTATATTTTAGTCAATGTTTAGACTTTGAAATATGCATGATGTGCTGAGGTATTTTAGAGTCTATCAAAAGACTGTTGATTAGGTGAAGAAAAATGTATATATACACACACACACACCCACACACACGCACACACACACACATACACACACGCACACACACCCTCACACACATTGACTTGTGGGGAACTGTATTGTTTTCTCCTTTTGTACTTTGTACCCCACAAGCACTTCTCCTATTGTATTTTGTACCCCACAAGAATAAAGGCCATCATTGTGCTCTTTTGTTTTCTGTACCCCACAAGTGTATCTATGTAAGGGCACACACACACACACACCCACACACACACACACACACACCCATATATATATATATATATATATATATATATATATATTTATATTTATATATTATATAGCAATATGAGAGGTTATCCTAATACAATTTCCCTTACTGAGCAAGAATGCATGGAGAACATTTCTTCTATATTACATTAAAACCATGGAAGAATACTTCGGGTTAAAGCCAACCGGCAAGCCCTAAAATATCAAGTACAATTAATGCAATTTTTAAAACATTTCATTATTATCATTTTTTAAGCAGAGTGGATTTAAATACTATGGATGGCAATGGTTTTGTGGTAGTTAAATTATTAAGAATCAAACATCAAAAAAACATTTACTAAGTGTTTGTGAATATTTTCTCGAAGGTGAGCACGTATTATTTGGGTACACATTTTGCGATGATTGTGATAATATGCTTCCATCAACCAATTTATTTGCTTACTTGATGTGTCCTTTAATTTCAAACTGACACAGTTTCTCTACTTTTTAATTCCCCGGCTTCGTTCTAACTATTGTTAAGAAAAGAGGGAGGGTTTTAAGGGATGAGTCGCCGCGGCGCGGTCCCCGAGTCTCCGCGCTAAGCACCCAGTCTTAATCCGCGCCCTGTACCCGACCCAGTATACTTGCCAGTTGTCAAAAAATGCGTGCTTCGAAAGGCATGGCATTAATTATCCATATTTCCTCGCTTTACAAACATAGTAACATGCCTCGCAATATGTCATCAGGGACAATCCAGCAAAGAAAAAGAGGGGAAGATAATTCCACTTAGTCATCACTAACACTTGTTTTAATTAATTAGATGAGGGGTTTAGATAATAAAGATAGTGGCATCCCCGCTTTTATCTCTCCCCTTTCTCCTCCTAAATACATTTGACAGAGATTTGTCACTGCTTATTTTCTCCATTCCTTCCAATATTTCTTAATTCAGCCGTCAATTATCAAGCCATCGATACGTAACACTACGCTCCGGAGTATTCCCAAATGGAATGTGAAGTAATTGATCAATTAATACTGCGATGATTTTTCATAGAGGGGTGATAAGATGAGAAACTAGCGTCACCTAATCGTTATTTTCATCGGATATTTAGCCACCCGATTACGCGTGAAAACTCGTTTAACAATAACTTTCATCAGACGGCATATGACGCCAGGATTGGGTTACACGTTCTCTTTATTTCTCTCTCAGAAAAATGCTTCCGTAGTTGAAGGATTCTTCCACTCGTGTAATCCTCAAAACAATAGTTTTATCATTAAAATGATGACATTTATAAGTAGTTGGGGAAATTGGTTCTTAATTAGGAAACAGCAATCAACCTCACACTTATATCATAGTGCATGCTAGTTATCGGAAGACAGATGTTTGCTAGGAGTATTTGTTTTTTTCTATATATTTTCCGAACAAAAGAAATGCAAGAAACGAGGGTGGGTCATGAATAAAGGATTACCTTTTTCATCCCCATTTGGCGCCAATTGCATCTCTAAATATCCTATATAGTTCCTTAAAGTTATTTTTATTCATATGATACGAATAGTTGCCTCTATAAGGCAGTAGCATCTGAGTGAGTAGACACAAACACAAATGTGTGTATTTTTTTCTCTCAATAGACTGAAGTTTAAGACTGCCAAATCTCTTAAGAATACCAACAAAATTCTTCATTTCACATGAATTTATTTTGATGATCAGCATTTTTATACCCCCCCCCCCCAAGTCACAGCATGTTATGTTTCTTAAATCTTTATTTTATTCATTAAATTACTAGTAGTATACTGTAAAACAGCCGGTATTAATTATTTTGAATCTGATTAAATACAGTTTAGATTTGATCTTCAAATAGTACACAAAATAAAAAGTCAATGATAAATAAATAGATTGTTAAATCATTAAAGGCTTGTACATTAAAAAAAAATGCGAATCTAGTGCGAGTGTGAGTGTGTATAAGAGAGGGAGAGGGATATAAAAGAGTTTATTTTATTGGAGGTACTTTCTATTACGTGGTTTCTCAAACCACCACCAATTATCATGACATAAGACACATTACTTTGTAATAGTCACTGGCGCCCCGTCACACGGTACAGAAGACACAGAACACGCAGAAAATGTCCACAAGCTCTGGACACTATCACACAATAGCTGGATCCCGCACGATCGCATGCACACCCGGCTGTTTCGTTATTGGTTGCAACATTGGTGTGATTATTGTAAATCGTCAGCATTAGTTAATCAAGATCCACCTTTTAGCAAGTCCCATATGAACACCGATCATGATTGGCTATACGCAAATAAAACATGGATGCGATCAATCGTAACAGTTCTGATACATGGATCGAAAAAGCGTGATCATGTATAATGTATGTAAAATGAATTACACCGAAAATGCGGAACGGGTTTAAACATGATTGACAAAAAAGACATAAACATAACGAGGAGATGATTTTTAAAATTGAATGTTAGCATTTTTTTTAAAGGAATAAACACACCTATCTAGGTCAGTTCATTACAATACTATACTGTAAAAAAATTCCCCAAGGTAAACTACAATGAGTTTATATCTAAAGAAGATAGTTAATGAATAGTTATAATGAGATACTAGTACAATTACTATTCATCATCATATATATTTTATAGCCGTTTACAAAAATGATACTGGGGTCATTTAGAAGAGTATGTGATGGAATAATCAGAGCCTTTGTAAATATATTCATATCATGGTCTACATGGTCTATTTTCCAAAATTTGAAATATTGTGATCAATAATCTTGATTGACCCTTGTTTGACGTTTAATAATGTAATATTAATCACCTATATTAAACAGCGTTCTTGCATAATACTATGTCGACATATCTCTGGATGTAATTAGTAGACGTTAATGCAAGATATCATCATACCCTGACTCAGAAACTTATCAAAAGTACAGCCACTCCAAGGAGAGTGGTCAGTCGTCAAACAGCTGGACATGGACACTGGCCAGAACGAGTGTCCATCCACTGAGCAATCGGAAATAACTCATTCGACCAATCAGTAGTGGTCATTAGACGACAAGTGGTCAGGAATGGTCACCCTTAAGGCCGAGGGCGTTAATGAAGGGGGTGTTCAGAAGCGGAAGAGGTGTAATAGGGGCGTATAAAGATGGAATGGGGGGGGGGGAGTTTAGATGAAAGAGAGAGAGAGAGAGAGAGAGAGAGTTGAATGGTGGTCAAAATGGAGGGGAAGTCTATTGCACAATGACACCTTCATAGTTACTGGAACTACTTGTTTTACTGTTCAACTACAAGAACAATTACTACTACTACTACTACTACTACTACTACTACTACTACTACTACTACTACTACTACTATATTACTACTACTACTACTATATTACTACTACTACTACTACTACTACTACTACTACTACTACTACTATATTACTACTACTACTACTATATTACTACTACTACTACTACTACTACTACTACTACTACTACTACTACTATATTACTACTACTACTACTATATTACTACTACTACTACTACTACTACTACTACTACTACTACTACTACTACTATATTACTACTACTACTACTATATTACTACTACTACTACTACTACTACTACTACTACTACTACTACTACGAGTACGAGTAGTACTACTACTACTACTACTACTGCTGCTGCTGCTGCTGCTGCTGCAGCTATACTACTACTACTACTACTACTACTACTACTACTACTACTGCTGCTGCTGCTGCTGTTGCTGCTGCTGCTGCTGTTGCTGCTGCTGCTGCTGCTGCTGCTGCTGCTGCTATACTACTACTACTACTACTACTACTACTACTACTACTACTACTACTACTACTACTACTATACTACTGCTACTACTGCTGCTGCTGCTGCTGCTATACTAGTACTAGTACTACTACTACTACTACTACTACTACTACTACTACTACTACTACTACTACTACTACTGCTGCTGCTGCTGCTACTATGTACTTCTACATTTCTTTTACTGCTTTTACTTATTACTACTACTACTACTACTCCTACTACTACTATGTACTTCTACATTTCTTTTACTGCTTTTACTAATTACTACTACTACTACTACTACTACTACTACTACTACTACTACTTTACTACTACTACTACTACTACTACTACTACTATGTACTTCTACATTTCTTTTACTGCTTTTACTAATTACTACTACTACTACTACTACTACTACTACTACTACTACTACTACTATGTACTTCTACATTTCTTTTACTGCTTTTACTAATTACTACTACTACGAGTATTACTACTACTACTACTACTACTACTACTACTTTACTACTACTACTACTACTACTACTACTACTACTACTACTACTACTACTACTATGTACTTCTACATTTCTTTTACTGCTTTTACTAATTACTACTACTACTACTACTACTACTACTACTACTACTACTACTATGTACTTCTACATTTCTTTTACTGCTTTTACTAATTACTACTACTGACACTACTACTACCACTACTACTTCTACTACTACTACTACTACTACTACTACTACTACTGCTACTACTACTACTACTACTACTACTACTACTACTACTACTGCTGCTGCTGCTGCTACTACTACTACTACTACTACTACTACTACTACTATTATTTTTATATACTCCTACTACTTTTACATTTCTTTTACTGCTAGAGGTATTACATGCATGCTACAGCTTCAAATTCTCACTCATATGGTATTCATGGTATTTAATCCTTTACACTTTTATTTGTATATTTAGTGTTGTTCAACTGTTTTTAACAGATCTTTACACTTTCATTTGTATATTTATTGTTGTTCAACTGTTGTTTAACTTATCTTCTGATATCTACATTTCTTTTAAGTAGCAGTTAAATGATCCTGACAGAGAAATAATATTTGATCTAATTCAAAAACCAAACCGGACGCTCTGGATAATTAGTGATCTCAAAGCTTCAGTAAAAGAAAGAAAATATCATTTTGATATTCTAATCCGAAGCAATTGCACCCACCCCATCTAAAAGATCTTCTAATCCCTTTCTTACATAATATTATAAGTAAATCACTTGATAAGTATAACAAAGGAGTAGCCCTAATCCCTAAACAGCAGCCATAAGATCAAAGATGAATATCTTTTCAAGGAGAGAAGCAGGTGGAAGGGTGACTAAGTCGTGGGGGTAAGAGGAACATTTTGGGGGTAGCCCAGCTAGACCGTAGAAAAGTTCAAGCCTGAGTTCAAAAATGACTAATTGTTCGACTATATAAAGCAGGGGGCGGATCCAGGATTTTGGAAAAGGGAGGGTTGCACAATTCCGAGAAAATAAAATATCTGAAAAGAATTTTTTGAAGGGGAGAGGGGGAGCTGGGCACATTTTCTGGGTTGTTTACTACAGGTAAGCCCATTCTGTTTTAAGGGGGGGGGGGGGGAACTGGTTGTTTGTGACCCCTAAATCCAACAAGGATATAAAGGTTTCTCACCCCAAACTCGTATAGACTCAATTGAAGAAACATGCGTGACAGAAGTATTTAAGGAAAAGTGAGAACATAATATGCAAACAATATTGGGGAAAAGGGAAATGTATCTTTCTCATCAATGTTTGTATTTTGAATAAGTGTCATAGCTTTTTTTTTTTAGTTATCTATAGGAGAAGCAATAGTTATAGTTAGAGAAAGAATATGCAAATGGTATAAATTAAAATAGTGGTATTATAGACGAAAAGGAGAAAGAGAGAGAGAAAGGGGAAAAGAAAGAGAAGATACAATCAGATGAATATCTGCAGAAGAGGGAGAAGAAGGAAAAGAAAAGAAAAGAAAGAAAGAGAGGGGGAGAGAGAATGGGATTGACGGATACAGAGATGTTACGAATACTTATAAAATGCTTTAGGAGAACGATCTAGATAGAAACGAGAGAGACAGAGAAAGAACGAAAGAAAGAAGGAGAAGGAGAGAAAGAGAAAAGTAGAAAGAGAGACGAGAGAGAGAATGACCAAAATGATTCACAGACATGTTAAAATGTAATTGGGAATCGTCTCACACAAAGCTGATATCCTGATCCAAAACCGCAGAAAGATTTGCGCATCAAGTCATTACGGACGAAATAAACACTTCACTAGAAACAGATACGTCGTTGACAGCTATGCTTTGCTCATCCCATAATTTCATAAAAGACTCGATACTCAACAGTTTCCTGGCGGCGTGTGACACTAAATTAACGCTGATATTGCATTGCCTTCATTGTTTCCGCTCATGAGGTGCGAGGGCTTAAATCATTCTTCACCCCCCCCCCCCCCACATTCTGATATAATTGTAACTCCAAGCTCTGAATCAGGAGGTCATTATTAGTCATTTTCTGTACAGATGAAGTTTGAAGTGGTCAGTATTAGGGAAGATTTTAATAGTTATAGATGTTAGACCTATCAATCCATTTTTTTCATAGGTAATAATGATGATTATTGATGATCGGATTAAAGCGATTTTCGGGAGGACACAAAGCGCAGAATACTACTATTATTTCTACTTTACCTCAAGAATAACAACGGAACTGCAAATATTAAAGCTGTATTATATCATGTACTGAACAGACTACCCTGAATAAAGATACCCCCAATATAAATGAATGAATTAAAATCATTGTTGAATATACATTTTTATCAGACAGTGAATAAGTAAAGAATAAAGGTGAGGAAATAATGGAGAAAATATAGACCTTTTGGTTTTGAAATCAGAAGACATGCTGGAGGGATTGGCGTCAGCCCGATTTTTTTTATTCATAAGGAAAAACATTTAACAGGAAAACGGCAACTAAAGAAATATTATTACAGAAAGAAAATCCTCGACTATTTGACTACTTTTAAAACATCATCCAAACAGTAGATAAAATGGATGAATTTTTAGACATGAATTTTGTGTCCGCCTCGTTTAAAAAACGGCAATGGCGCCCATGGCCAGAGAGCCAGTGGCATCATCTCCCATCCCCGGTCCCCAACCTATGATTATTTAATGCTTCGACTCTTGGCCTTGGCCTTGGCCTTCTCCCACCCATGCAACCGTGAATGCTTGAGGATAGGGCATTCTTCAGCTTATATATATAAGAGGCAGGGCTTATATTTGATCTTCTCTCATGTAACGTTTAGTCATGGGCATGCACTGTCGATATAGATTTGAGATAGACACTGCGCTTTCGGCCTGTTCCGCACTTTACAATGACGCTTCTTTTTCCTTTTCTTTTTTTGACACTCATGCCATATTAGCCAATGAAAAGACCTTTCTTTCTTTTATTTTCTTTTCTTAGTGGTTTCTCGATTTCTTTCAAGCGTAAACAGTGCTAGTGGTTGATTGTTACCCAAATCAGTCGTATTTATGGCAGCATAAATCATGGTGGGGATTAATGTAACATGTCTTTCGTTTAAAAGTGGGTCCTGATTGGTCAAACGTGAACCTGTATCTATTCACAAAGCTAGAGCATCAGCCAATGGGAATCAGGGTAACATTCAGTGATCATTTTAAATGGATCCTTACCATGTTATTTGGCTATTCTGGAGGTTGCTATAGAGTACCGAAGTGTGACGTCATACCGGCCAAGTTGTCAAGGTTGCTGTTTCCAAACAATTCTGTGCTAAACAATAGCGTGGTGATCACACCAGCGCCAAACACTGAAACTGCCCTGCTCCAGCCCGTTGCTTGAATGACTTCGCGGTGAACCTCATGCGCGGGCTCTGTTGTTTGGAACCAGTATCCTGGACGACGAGCGAATATGACGTCAGCACTTCGGTACTCTATAGATAGAATTTAGTGCAGTAAGATTTTATGGTGTTACCTTTAAAGAGGTCATCTTCGACACCATAGCACTATTCAGATGATTTCTTCATCTAAGATGCAAAGGAACACGAGATTAATATTAGTAGGCGTTCTTGGTCATTAATAGAAAAAAAATGAATGGAACTTTTAAATTCGTTTGCCCAAGTATGCCAGTTATTCATGATATTCTCTCAAATAATTTTTTTTATTTCCCTATTTGCCAGCATGAAATCTCCAAATTTATATTGTTCCTTCAAGTTCTACAAACCTTTGAAATATTTGAAATTGTGCAAAGCAACATTTTAACTTTTTTCTTTATTTTACTGTTGCTCAAAATATCCATAAATCGTACAATAATGGCGTCACATTAACTTGTTCAATCGTGTTCAATCGTGAACTGCATTTGACCCGAGCAGTCATGTACCAGAAATCGAACAAGTCATTTACAAGAAATGAAACAAGATAAGCTCTATATTCTGAAGTTTCGAGGAACATATTGGAAACACCCTATCCCTCCCACATCCCTAATCGACCCACTTTTGATCTTGAAAAACTGCAGACTCACATCTTGGGGAGAGCTGAGCGGAGTGGCGGGTGAGATCATCGGGGTGGTTCGGGGGGAAAGATGAGGAAATATCAGATGGCGCGTAACGAGTTTCATGCTGTCTGCGGGTGCCGACAGACCGAGTCGTCGAAGGATCTATGGAGGGACCCTTTTTCCAGTACAGGGAAAAAACGGACATGCCCATCGCAGATGTTTTACCTTTTTCCATTGTTTTGAACTATTTGCTCCTAAACGTGGGATTTTACCGTTCCTTTCAAAGTTGCCTTTGTTTGTTTGTTTGTTTGTTGCTGTTTTTTTTATAATATTTTGTTGAACAATGGCTTTCAATTTCAGCAAATACTTTTCAACACTACCCTCAAAATATGATTTTTTTTAAAATATACAACCATACAGCGATTAGGCTATATATATCTAACTGATTATCAAGCATGAGTTGATAAGCTGTAATGAGCTGTAATTTGACAAAATGTTTGGCTTCATAAAAAAAAATGTTTGACAATTTTCATAATATAAATTTTTACAATTTTAAACATTTGAAACAAACTCCCAATTAAGCGAATGTTTAAAAAGAAATCTTCATGCATCTCCGTAATGAATAGAAGTCTACTGTTCTGCTATCCATTGATGTGTTAGAATTCCAAATTTCATAAATATTATGATTTGATGATATGCACATTTTCCCCCGACAATTTATAATAATGTTGCTATGTCAGACAGTTTTGGGAAGTTATAGGTCATGTTTGGCTTGATCAAGCATTACATTCCCTCTATACTAGAACGTTCTCAAAATTCTGGCTTACTTGTTATTCCTAGGCTTAATACAAAGAGGGGAGGGGGGGGGGGGGGGAGCGAACCTTCGCTCATGCCGGGCCGTCAATATGGAATACTCTCCCTCAATGGATTAGAAATGGCAGTTCTGGTGAAGTCTTCAAAAACAATCTTAAAAAGTCTGTTTAATTTGGCCTATTGATTGCACTTTTGTTTATTGTCATCTTTTGCACAAGTTGCGCCTTGAGCACTTGATCATCAAGTGGATTTGGCGCCTTATAAATCTTATATTATTATTATTATTATTATTATTATTATT